>OX439048.1:47052791-48259753 GCA_949317995.1 Acholoe squamosa
AGATAGAAGGCATGAAGCACAGCCAACTAGGACAAGGTATCCCAAGATAAGCCACAATCCAATAAAACCTGTATAATCATTTGAAGGCTGAAATATATTAAAACAACAATCCAAGTACAGAATCAATGATGGATATTACCAGCATACCGTTCGTGACTGTGACATTTTATGACATAGCGAAAACCATAACAAAGCGGCTGGAATGGTACAGATTGGCTTTCACCTGGCCTATAGATATATAGCTATTAACCTGTAACTATATTATGTTGAACAGCAGTAGAGAAGAGGTTTTTGCAGCAGTGTCTGGTAGGTCTGTACAGGTCTGTGCAGGCCCCCTGCACAGCTCCACTTCACCTGCCATATAATGGCGATCGTAGTGGATTCTGGGTCTCATAGAAGGAATTGGTTCTGCACTATAATTTAATGTAGCGCGAATCGCGATAGCACCCATTGGAACATGTTCATTTTCTAAAAATCACCCCAGAATCAATAGATACATCCTTCCTTCATAATATAGGCTGACTTAAAATATGAATTGACCACGAAAATTTTGAGCACTGGACTATAGCGTAAAAACACCCTGATTCTGCCTAAATCTGCACTGAATAAAATGTAGATTCACTATTTCCAATCTAACCTTTGAAAAAATAGGTAAGCACTTTGAGAAATGCCCTCCTGGTATTTTATCCAAAGCAGCAAATGTTCAACAACATGTGTAGTGGTTTTATATTTATTGGCATTATTTTCAACATGGTTATTGACCATTCAGTGTGCCTGCAGTATTCACTTCTGACCACAATCGTATAGGACTTCCGGTTTTCTGCGGGATTTCCTTCACTGAGACCTCTGGGGTCCCTACTTGTGCCCCTTAATACTTCACTCCTCAGGTGGCAGCATCACCGTGCTCCTCCTGGCATCTAGTGTCAAGACAATTTAGAATTGCAACACCACTGGATTATTCTACATGTTTTAGGGAGTGATCATTATTTATCAACAGGGGGGGTGGTGGGATTGAGGGGGGGGGCGTAAAAGATTCAGACCCCTTCCGAGGGGGGGGGCTAAAAAAGTTTTAAATCCTCTTGAGGGGGGCTAAAAACATTTACCCTCTTAGCAAAAAAGCCTGTGCACTACTATAGATCAAAGAGGGGCGAGAAAATTCTCCGCGCCTCAAAGATTTTGACTGCGGCCAAGGGGGGGGGGGGTAAAACATTTTCGCGCATCCGCGCAAAAACCCAACACCCCCCAGTTAATAAATGTGACCAGGTGAGGGAAAACACCTTCTTGGCTTTTTAAGGTTTAAGTCATGGGCTTTAAAATGAGATATCTTGAGCTAAAATATCCCCGGTAGTTTTGCTGTAATTGCTTGTCAAACATAGGTTTGTGTGTACAAATGAAAATAGGAAATAAGCTCTAAATGCATTATATCCTATCATAAAATGCAAAGAAATTCAGTTTTGTGGAAAAATAACCAAAGAAATGTGATGTTTTTGTCATAAAATTGGTTCTAGAGGTAATTTTTTAGTTCTGTTTTCGGTTCTGGGTTCCTGAAGGAATTTCAAAATGAGTTTGTGGCAAAAATTCACAATTGGAATAGGGGAGTGGTTTCCATGGCACTGGGCTAGGGAAACCCGTACTAGTGGAAGCAGGGGCAAGTATAAACATAAAAGGTAAAATTAAAAGGGTAAGCAAAATAAACCCAAAGTGGGTGAAAAAAGTAAATTTCAATCCATTGATGTTGATACTTCAATATGAGCGAGCAGTTATGGTGCAATATCTGTTAGAAAAGGGGGCAGATCCATTTATAATTTGCAAGCGTTTATCTCTTGACTCAGCACTAAGCATCGCTATTGAAACAGGAAATGAAGCAGCAGTAAAAGCACTACTTGACTACAGAGTCCTGGGTCTATGAAAATCAAGCAAAGAAAATGCCAATGCAAATGACATGGACCCACAAATGGGGAGGTTCTAACTGTTCTGTCCTCAAGCATGTAATAGATGCCTTAGAAGATGTGAATCAGGTAATCGACACTGGAGGGGGTCCTTTCCTCCTGCTACATGCTCTGTTGTGTCAATTCCCAATGGAGGTTCCAAGGTATCATGAATTGCTAACTACTCTTTATATGAAAGGTGCTGATATGGAGATAGAAATTAAAGGTAATACAGCCCTTTCTAAAGAGATCACCACTGTCAGAGATTTGTCTAGGTCTGTTAGGAAGCATTCATTATTTATGGCCGGGAGGGGGTGAGCAAATGGAGGGGGGCCACATTTTTTGGGGTATTCTGATGGGGGGACACTTTTTCTTTTAACCTATTCTGAGGGGGGGGCAATTTTTTTCAGGGTATTATCTCTGTCGCAAAACACGCTGTAGTCTAACGATGGATCAACGAGTGGGGCAAAATTTTTCCACGCCTTCGGCACTGGGGGAAACACAAACTTCCCTAAAGTGAAAACAGTCAGGACAAAAAGCACTCACCACCTGCCACTCCCTTACACAGACCTGTTGACATTCACACATTTGGTGTGAGTCTCACACATTTGGGGTAATCCATATGTAGCAAGAGATGGCAGTGAGCGTGTTCTTATTTGGGGGTTATCACACGCTCTGACACATAAAGGTTTTCGCCATGATCTTTGAAAACTCCCAGCACTCTGGGCAAAGTCTCACTCCTTGGCTTACCCAAAACTCAAGAGCTTGGTGATGATTAGGTTATTGGTGAGGTAAAATTACCCAAAATCCCTGTGTATGAGTCACAGCTTACAGACCATTTCATACACTAGGTGCATCTCAGTCATAGGATATTGGTGTAAAACAGGATGCATATAAACAGGGTTTAGCTTTGTAAATCAGTACTAGATTTGGCTTATTGCTGCCTCATATAGTTCCATTCAATTGTCCACTCCAGAAGTAAAGATATAGGATTCAGAATAAGCAAAAATATCCCCCATATAAATGCAGCCTGGAGTGTCCAATTGGGAACTTTGTGAAATGTAACTAGTAAGAATAGAGGGCTCTGACTGGGTACACATTCATGGAGCTTGTGGTGATAGTGGATAAAATGAAGCAGAGAAGACTAGATCTGCTGTGGGGGATGCTATCATATAATTATGACACAAACAATTAAACTACCATATAGCACCTAACCAAGGTGTATGAACATGGCATTTAACCTCCTCTACCACATCGTATGACACCTGTGGAAATTACAAGATTTACACAAAGGTTGATGAGAATCGGTCAGAGGATCATCTTGCAAGGTATTGCACATGGTATAATCCTCACTCAGTCAATTCAATGCAAGTGAACCTGTGTATCTCAGGAGATGTTCAAAATTCAATCTAGTTGGCATGGAAAAGACAATATGTAGCCATTCGGGATGCTATAACTGGGTGTGAGATACAGGCTATGGTTATCACATGAGTTTATGTAATAGAGTGTCACTTGGCTAAACCAATGAGGCTGCCGTTTCCAACTTCAAACACCACCACCATGAATTATGAAACATTGCAGGATGACAGTGTATGCTAGTTCATGTCAAGGCAGCTTCTTGGCTCCAGTTCACAGACAGTTTGGTCCCAGGTTTGATGAAAGAAGATATGAGTTTTAGGCAGTGGTTTTCATAGGCGTTACCGGTCAAACCTGTCACTTGAAATAATATGGTTGTTGCAGGAAAGGCTGTACTGATCAGCTAACTGAGCATGAATTTAAGCTAAAATGATCATGACTAACGTCGGCATCAGACCATATAATGTTAAGGACCATATAATTATTATATGGTACATATGTTAACATTATATCATAATGTTAAGTGTGCAACTTGACCCTAAAAGCTACCTATGGAGGAGGTCTAGGATTTATGCTGTTTACACAGCAGACATTTCCTAGGCTCAGCATTCTTCAAACCAGGGGGGCACTTTTTTTCAACCTATTCCAAGATGGGGGCACTTTTTTTCAACCTATTCCGAGGGGGAGGGAAAATGTTTTTGGGGGTATTCATTTAGCCAAATGCTCGCCCCCCTCCCAGCGATAAATAATAAACGCTCCCTTAGATGGCTCATTTGCCATGGTGCTGACACCAATGTAACAAAGACCCTGCTGCAGAGAGATCTTCACACTGAGCATCCAAATTTTGACATAGCAGGACTACTGTTTTATGCAGGGGTTCCTGTGACCCCTGGGGACCTATCTATCTTTAAGATGAATACAGAAGAAGGACAAATTTTAATATTCCAAAACTAAGTTATTGGGAACAATATGAGAAAAGATATTGGCTCAAGAAGCCTCTGATGTTCAAGATATCTGCAGAACAATGTACTAGCACTTACAGCACAGGTACGCATGTAGAGTGGAGACAACGGTAGGCAGCAGACCATCTAGAGTTCAGCAATGATTCTCTTGATGTTTACAACGAGCTGGATATAACTGACTCGGCTAATGAATTGTTAGGCTTACTCAGCCTTCCTCCACCACTGAAATGGAAATGCCGACAGATCCTCCGTCTGAATCTTCTATCAATCTCTCCAAGTTTGATTAAAACACTTCCAGTACCAGCAGCAATAAAGCGCTACTTTCTGTGTCATGAGCTCTGCCACAGTAAAACACTTCCAGTACCAGCAGCAATAAAGCGCTATATTCTGTGTCATGAGCTCTGCCACAGTAAAACACTTCCAGTACCAGCAGCAATAAAGCGCTACATTCTGTGTCATGAGCTCTGCCACAGTAAAACACTTCCAGTACCAGCAGCAATAAAGCGCTACATTCTGTGTCATGAGCTCTGCCACAGTAAAACACTTCCAGTACCAGCAGCAATAAAACACTACATTCTGTGTCATGAGCTCTGACACAGTAGAAAACTTGACACACATCAGCTTTTGCCAATGAAATCGGGGCCGAGCTGACGGAAACTGTCGTACTGCCAGACCCAATGTCTGACTGTAATCTTGGGCTACATTTTTGTTTTTACGGCTTGCAAATCGGACTAGTATTAAGGTTTCTACGGCATAAAACAAAAGGTGTTACCTTTTTTGTTAAATTTTGAAGAGGTAAATGATTGAAATAGCAGTCATTCTTGTCTTTCTTTATTTCTTTCATGACAATTGTAATCTTGAGATATACGGTCCTGCGGAAATAAATCCGGGCCTGTGGAATGATAAAATTTGCAGGACCAAATGGCACAGGAACTATCTTCGATGAAAGTCATGCATCTTCAGCATGGTATATTACTATAGGCATCCACATAGATATGTTTATGTATCCTAATAGTGTAGAGATGGGCAGTGAACTGTTCTTTTAGAGAAAATGATCACAAAATAAGAACATATTGCAGTTTGAATAGTTTATTTTCATCTGAGGCACTACCTATAGGCAATGTGTGCATGGTTATGTAATGGTACCGTTGGCCACCACACATCCTTTATACAAAGGCAAAGTAAATGTTTCCGAAAATACTTGTGATAAATATTATACCTAGGTAAAAGGCCGACATTCATATCATGTATAATTATCATGTATACATATATGGTTTGTGTGGTGTATTCATGTATCTGTGTATATTGTGTGTATATCAAAGCCTTAATGTGTATCCTCACTCATGTGTGTATCATCATAATGAATTTAAAGTAGTGAAAGCTCCTTTATCCTAACCTATTCCCAATTGCATAGCTTTGATAAGTGATCGCTGAGTGACAGACTGTCGAACACGCTCTTCTCTTTCTCTTCGCATACACTAACACTTAGATCTAAGGAAAAAGAAGTGAAAAAATATACTGTAAGAGCCAGCATCAAATCATCAGATACATCATAGTGATGCTGGTGTAGCTGCTGTATAAAAGTGTATGTATGCATCTAGTACAAGTAGGTGAAGCCTCGGTGATTTCGTCTAATCTGTAAAATATGTAGTAGGCTCGGTCAACGGTAGGGGACAGAGTGATATTTATACCGGTGCCGTGTTACGATATGTACAGTGTTGTAATGGTATGGGTGCATCATCAGTTTGTAGACTTCTGCTATTTATCTCACAACTAACTTTGTACAAGAAGAAACAAGGGAAAGTAAATCTGCCCAATCAGGCACTTTGTGGCAGGCTGACCGCGAGATGCCAAAACTCAATTTGAGCTTTGACTGGGTGTGGAAGGTAGATGATTCATACAAATACAGTAATAGCTTTATTCTCACTCATGTAAGGCATGGCTCTACCAGCCCGGTTCTACATTAAAATGATAATAACAATAATGGTGACAAATTTGTTAGCAACACTCTAACCAGCATATCTATGTCACATTATGATGAAACCAAAACTTATCATCTGTTGCATGATTTAAAAAAGTTTTTTTTTTAATCTCTTTAAAATATGAAGGTAATCAATATGAATGAAAACATGGTTGTCAACACGTGACCAGATGCTGAAAATGGCTAGGTGCAGTACTCTAAACTACACTTTATGGACAGCAATATACCTTAAGGCTTCATCTCTTAAACAAAACTAAAATACAGGTTTCCTGGAATGAGATGACATGGGAAAGAGTTATGATAGGATGATCATAGTTACCCTCTTTTGCATCATACTTAGAGGGCACTTACAGAAAAAAAAGAAAAAAAAACATTCATTGTTGCATAGCCCACTGTTGGGGCTGTGTGAAGGTAACCTTACTTTGTACAGGTTTCCACTTATATAAAATAATGATCCACATATCAGTTATACCATACATTATGTCCTGCTCAAAGCAAAAAGCTCATACATGTAAAACCTAAAATGCCTTATCAACTATGCATAATTCGTATAATGACCTCCCTCCCCATTATATATCATATATTCATAATTGCTGATCCTTTTCAGACTTCAAATACTAGTACACATAAATAGTAAATTGCCCACCATCCAATGGGACCAGTCATTTCAGGAATCACTGAATTATTTTTGCAGTTCTCCACACATGTGCTTCAACTTGTAATCCCACAGCAACACGCAACAACAATCATCAACGCGGCCCTCAGAAGGCCAGCATAATAACATCGTATTCCCAACGTGGAACATCTCCGTAGTACTTGGCTAGTTGCTTCATCATAATGTCATTTACAAATACAGGTTAAGGCTCATGTTATCAATTACTGTACATGATGTAACAAGCCAAAACCTGAAAAAATCAAGCCAAACTTATCTGAAATAAAGGTGTCCTGTGTCACTGCCCAATCACTGAACATTCATCTCTATAACATGTTTACATATATCCGCACTGGATATACAACAATATACAGGACAACTTTATTTCAGATGAGTAAAACAAGGCTACAATACCTCTACAAACATAACAAAACTTTCAACGATCTACTCGGACACTGGCAACCGCTCAACAATCTGCTTCATAACAGCAGCAGCTGCTAACGAGGCATACGGCTGCCACTCAACATTCTTCATACCATCCAGGTAGTCAGCAATGCCACGGATAAAGACAAAACTGTCCTTGCGGTTACCGACAATAGACTCCAGTACCTGATCAAACTCTGTATCAAATGCCACACAGTCATGACGAGCGGCAAAGTCCATCCTCAGTTGGTCATCACGGACCACTGGTTTCCCTGAGCCTACAGTACCAAAACGCAGCATCGGACGGCCCGGTTTGAACTCGGCCCCGATGTTCTCAGGTGCTGGGGGATGTCCGACTTCAATAACATCATTACCACCAATGTTCATGTACAATCGGTCCGAGGCAGGTGGAGGGCGTTCAAAGTTCACCTCCTGACCTTGAAGAAGGTCCTGTCCTTTTGCGATGGCTTCCTCCCATGGACAGACATCTGGGTTAGCACGTAGCTCAGACTCCATACCCTCTACAATGCCTTGGATGACCAGGTCATGTGGTGACCAACATTTGCGCATGTACTGTGGCTTGCCAGCTTCGTCGTATTTGACCTGGTCACAGTAGATGTACATGTATCCACTCTGGTTGGGGCTAGAGACGACAATGTCCCCAAGACGACCATGCTTGTAGTAGTCTGTGTAGTGCGGTACGCCACCGCCAACTCCGACCAGCATCACATGTTCTATGTCACCAAAGGTACCTGCAAGCACAAAGATACTTCATTAATTCAGTTCTGTTTATTGACTGAGGTCTGATACTTCAAGTATATATTTGAATTAAAGAGACAAAAAGTTGCATCTGGTATCATGGAAAAAGTAAACAAACACTTTTCCAGGATGCTACCTTTTATTCTTATAGAATACTATTGCATTATCACAAAGCTTGTATTGTGATAAACTGATGTTTAATTTTGCCTGTGTATGCCTATTTGAGAGGCATATATTGGGAAAAGGTTAATGTATCATATTTGCAGGTAGCATGCACAAAACAACCAAGGTCAACGAGAATGAGTGTTAAATGAACTCACCAAGCAGCCTGGTGGTGGTGTTACCAGAAGAGATTTGTGCTGCCCTCTGGCGGCCGATGACTGGCAGTTTTGTGGAAACCACCTTGTGGTTACCAATCTGTCCAATTGTGTACACATTGGACTCTCCTGAAGAAAAAGACATCACAAAGACAAAATTACTATATGCAATTTAAAGAATCTCTTGGCACTTTGCCTTTCTAAGAACTCTCTTCCCGAAATTTCAGTGTGCGATCACATACATTTGTGTCTATTAATACTCAGTAGCCACTTGCGTTCAGTCATTTAGAGCTACATATAAGCTAATCCCCATCTAGGAAATTTGAAAAAAGAAAACAACTAAATCAGCGGTGTGATATGAATCTGGGTATGCTACATTTTTCTTTCATTTATAGTGGGTTGACGAGGTGAAAATCAAAATGACTTTTTTCCCTTGGTAACAAAAGGATAACTCATGGTAGTTTTCCAACAGTATAATGTAATAGAAGTATGAAATATAAATTGCTTGTATTCATAAAAGAGATATTGGGCTGAAATCCTTTACAGGGGTGCATCTGGATATATGTATATATAGATGTGGGTGATCCTACACTATAAAGCTGTGTTTTCAACAAACTAAGCCATCACTCTCCTTCATCTTTCTCCATGCATTACATATAATGTCTGCAACATTATAGAGAGCACGTCAATTACTTGATGAAAAAGAATCCTGTTGATTTTGGATCAAAGTTTCTAAATATAACCTGGAATACAGGGTCAAAAATAAATTAAACGTGGTTAACTGAGATCTTTAAACCTGAATTGGATGAGTTTCAGTCTGCTTATCTATAGTACAAGGCAATTAATTGATCTATGTGTAATCAAAACAGTCACGAGAAATTTCGTTCTCCAGTAAAAATCGTTTGCATATGCCTCTTCAGCTCTCTTGTATTGCAATTAATAGTAACATAGCCTTTGACAGATATTTGCGTGTTCACAAGGTGATTTGCAGAGGCGCCACACACAAAAACACAATTCACAACCTGTTCTACATTTGTGTATTGGATGTATTGTTTCTACAATTAAATCATTGATACAAAAAAAGGAAATCTAGACACAGGAAACAAAACGAGTAAATATTTGTATACGTGCAGTTATCTAGACAAAGCAGTTGGACGAATGGACTTTACTAGAATAAGACTGATAGTGGACTCATTATTAATCATCATGGCTGACTCCTCATCATGTCCTGTCTCAGGCCGGTCATACTGGTCAAGGTCAATGTATCTTGAAAACAATACAATATTTGACTGAATTGAAAGATTCTATACACAATTTAATTTTCCTTTTTTTCTCATAAAGGGGTATTTTTCCTGAATATGGCAATATGAGTGAAGACACAGGCGCTCAACGTGACAGCGTCTTCACTGCTTCGCAGTGTATAACTTATTTTTATTGAACAAAGGAAAAAAAAGAATAAAGTGGAATCCTAATCTGTAAAAGTTGTCTATCGATGACAAGAATAAAATATGATACTGAGGAACTTAAGGTTCTGAGACAGAACATCCTTGAGTGATTGTCGACCATGTCCTATTGAGGTAATGAGGACAGGCGCCACTAAATCCACACATCAAACTTACGCCTTATGTGGCAAAAGAGAACCTGGACAACCTGAGTTTCTTTTGCACTGTTTACGACACTTTTTTTGTATATAAAAGGAAACTTGGCGAATTACCAACCTTCTGCAAGAAACGTAAGTTCATCAAAACTTCGTTATGTGTTGTATGTTACAATAGTTGACAGCAAACACTTATGTCAAGTGTGGGTAGAAAGTAAATTTTGACCATTTACATACTAATGTCTACTCCATCTTTGCAATATTCAGATCTATCTATGAACTCAATGAATCTCAAGTTCTATGGCCAAATCTACGGAAGCCGACGTGGGCCACCATGTAGACATGCCTATGCCTCTTAGTGATTTTTACTAAAGTCATACATAGTAGTATAGAGACTATACATGTGTGAGTGTGTTTGGCTGTCAAGTGTAAAAATCTGCTGTCAGTCTGTCAAGGACTGTATTGCAGGTTGCTGTCAAGGGAAACTAATAGCTGTCTGTCTGTCAACTTCCTTATTGGTGCTTGTCACAGGTATTCTTCAAGCTTGGAAGCACTGAATGAGGGATACAGGGATCAAGGGTCAAAGCTATGAGTGAGTGAGTGAGTGAGTGAGTGAGGCAGGGAGTGAGGTAAGGAGGGAGGGAGTGAGTGAGTGAAAGAGTGAGTGAGGCAGGGAGTGAGGGAAGGAGGGAAGGAGGCAGATAGGCAAGGAAACAGGGTGACAGGGACGCAGGCAGGCAGGCAGGCAGGCATGGAAAAGGCAGACAGGGAGGGGATGAGAAGGAGGGAGGGAATGAGCAGAGAGAGGGAGGCAATGATTGAGTGAGTGAGGGAGAGATGAAGAAAGAAATGGATTGAGTCAAGAATGGAGGGAGGGAACAAGTGAGTCAGGGGAGGGACGGAGAAAGGGAAGGGATGGAGTAGAGTGGTGGAGGTGACTCGGATGGAGTGAATGGAGTTGAATTGAAATGAATGGATTTGGGGGGGGGGGGGTGGATTGGAATGAAGTGGAGTGGTTGAGTTGAGTGGAGTGGAATGACTGAAGGTGAGTGGAGGTTAGTTGATCCCACTCACTGAATTCCAATTGAATTGAGTGGAATCAAGGGAGAAGAATGGAGTGGAGTGAGTTTTGATGGAGTAAAGTGAGTCAAATCAGGTTAACATGCATCAAAATAGGTCAAATTAGTTAATTGGGTCAAATTAAGTCAATTGCACCTACTATGAGCAAAGTGGGTCACATCAGTGAAACAAGGTCAATTATATTAATGAGGTCAAAGTAGGCCAAATTGTGACAAATTAGCTGAAAATAGGTCAAATACACCAAGTGAGGTCAAAGTAGGAAAAAAAAGGTCAAATTATGACAAACTAGGTCAAGTTAGCGGGAAATAGGTCAATTGATGTAAATTAGGTCAAATTGTGTCAAACTAGGTCAAATTCTACCATGAGAAGGTAAAATTGGCCAAAATGGACTTACTAGGTCAAAGTAGGTCAAAATAGGCTGTAATAGGTTCAAATCATCTATTTTGCCCCTTTTGACCTGATTTGACCTCATAGACCGATTTTCAGCAAATTTGACCTAGTTTGTCACAGTTTGACCTATTTTGACCTAATTTGCAACAATTGACCTATTTTCCTCACAATTTGACCTAATTTACAATAATTTTGGCTAATTTGTCCTACTTTGACCTAATTTGATGTAATTGACCTATCTACAGCTGATTTGACCTAATTTGGGTTCATCTAATGAGATTGACCTATTTTTTGCTGACTCAATCAAATTTGACCCAATATGACCTACATTTAACTATTTACACCTTATTTCACCTAATTTAATGCAATTGACCCATTTTTGTGCAATATGACCTAATTAAACTAGTTTAACCTAATTTGACTTGATTTGATTCACTTGACCCATTTTCAACCTGATTTGATCCAACTTGACTGAATATGACCTATTTTGACCCATTTTGACTTCACCTGATGTGATTGACCCCTTTTTCGGTCACTTTGACCTTATTTGAACTAATTTGATGGAACTGACCTAATTTTAGCCAACCAGACCGTATGTGACCCATTTTGACCTAATATAACTTCAGTTTTGACCCATATTCTGGCATATTTGACCTTTTATAATCCATATGACCTTGATTCAACCCACTTTGATTCTCATAGGTCAATTTTGACCCATATTGACCTGATTTGACCCAGTTAACCTAATTTTGGCCACTTTTACCCAGTTTGATCTAGATTAACATGTTTTGATCTAATATACCCACCTTTGGTCACCTTTACCCAGTTTGACCTAGATGGACCTGTTTTGACCTAATTAACTCATCTTAGGTTCGATCTGACATAATTTGGCCCAATCTTGGGCCAATAGATAAATATTGACTCATATTGACCCAATTTACCGAAGTTGGGTCCATCTGACTCTATTTGGCTCACTCACTCCACCTCATTCACTCACTCACTCCTTCCCTCTTACCATCTTGTCATTCCTGACTCACTCCCTACCTCCCTTCCTCTTCCTCACTCACTCTGTCAGTCGTTCACTCATTTCTGCATTCCCTTCTTCCCCTCACTCATTCCCTTCCTCCCTCCCTTTACTCACTCACTCATTAATTCAGCCATTCACACATTCTGTCCCTCCCTCTACTCATTCCTCCACTCATTCCCTCCTCTCATTCCCTCCACTCATTCTATCCACTCCCTCCTCATTCCTTCTCTCATTCCCTCCACTCATTCCCTCCCTTCCTTCCTCCTACCCCCTCCTTCCCTCTCTCCCTTCCCACCCAGTATCCCTGCATTCATGCTTCCAGGCTTAAAGTATGCCTGTCACAAGCATCAATAAGGAAATTGACAGACAGACAGCAGATTCTTTCCCTTGACAGCAAACTAGAATATAGTACTTGACAGACTGACAGCAGATTTTTACACTTGACAGCAAAGACCACATACACCTTAGTATTCTCTATACTACTATGTATGGTATATGTGCAGAATCACTAAGGGACAGAGGCATGTCTACATGATGGCCCACGTCGGCTTCCATACTAATCAACTTGAGTAAAAGGTGTTGCTCGTCTGCATGAAACGAATATGAGATAAACAAGATACACACTCAAAGGAAGAACAAGATGCCCACCCAAAAAAGTTGCCTTCTCTCGCTGTTTAACTTTATACATATCAAGACGGACAAGTTATATGTTAGCTATATTTGGAAGAAATTTTCGTTTTCAATCTTCTGCGTCAATTCCTGGTATAGACTAAAATATATATGCTGAATGTTAATCTTCCTGAAAGAAAATCACAAATTCACAAAATTCCATCAAGATCAAACCTACCTTCCGTCTTGTAGCGTACAAATGTTGTCTTGTTCTCCATCATCGAGTCAACAGCGAGCTTTTCGTAATACTTGGATGTGATAATAGCAACTGTCGGCTTGTTACTGCCCGTTTGCATTGGCATATTCTTCACGACCTTCACCTCTGTTAGAGCGAGAGAAAACAAGGTCAAGGCTACATGCAGGGTTGGGGTCAAGGTCAGGAGAAGCAATGCAGATGAGTAAAGTAATGCTGTGGGGAGGTTCACTGCATTTCTTTAACTTGGTTCAAGCACTTCGTTTGAAACCGTAATTTATATGCAAATATCTTTTTTCATGCATTAAATCCAATTTTGTGAAAATGAAGGGACATAATATCAGTTCAAACAAACATTTTAACTTTTTGAGATGAACTTTACATATTAGATATTAACATATGAAACGTGAATACAAATTTAGCAAATGCATAAATTCCATTCGAAGTGTAATTTTGTAAATCATGGGTACAAATGCAGTTCAGACAACATCAATATAAATGCATTTGATGAAAGATTTTCAAAAACCATTCAAGAAAGTGGCAGAAAGGAAACCAGTGTGTCAGAGGGAACATGAAATATGACACTCAAAGATGTGAAACAAATTCAACTCCATTTTTTCTTTAGTCAAAACGCCTGGGGTAATAATCTTTGATATGAGTTCCATATACACCATTTAATTAGAATGCTTCATAGAATTCTGCGGACTGTGGTGTTTGTGGATGTTGATACCAAAGCAACACGAGCTGAGACACCCACACTTATGCTGGCTCCGACATAGGGCAGGAATAAGGTGAGCTGTTTAGGTCTCTACACAATATTAATTGTTTATCTGTAGGATTAATTACTTTTACCATTCTTGCAGTGCTTTACTTGTACAGAGCTGGACCCATGTTCTTTCATGATGGTGAAAACTCGTTTTATCTACTTAACTTAATTTGTCCTCTTGTTTAAGTGTTGTTGATTGGGGGGGAAATACATTTAAATAGTAAAAAGCTGTTCATTGCTTACATACATGTAACTCTTTCTCTTCAAATCTATACACACAAAAAAAACACCTCATCCTATTATTTTTTCTTCACAGTGAGACCCACCTACTCTTAGATGTGAGAAAATTTAAAAAAAAATACGGTATGAGTGAGTTAAAAATAAAATAAAAATGAGAACACTGATCATACATATTATATGTGTGATAAGACGGAGCGAGATGTGTGACAATGGCTGTATGAGTGCGTAATGCCCCATGGAGGATCCCGCTGAGTGTGTGTGTCTCTGTACCTACCTGTGTTATCATCAAGTACACGACGGACAAACTTGCCGGGCTCCACCTCGCGGATGAGGTCACGACCCTGCAGCATCCGCAGTTGCTCAGCGACCATAGCCTCATCTGCATTGGTGAGACTGGAAGAAATAGATGTGAAAGAATCAATATCATGCCCTTCTATCCAAAACCTGATTAAAACGTGAGACTCAATATCTATTGTTACAATAAAACCTGTCACTGGCATTGTAATAAATTGACACATCAAGGGTAGAAGTTGCCATCCATTATAAACATATTATATTATAAACAATTATATCTACCATGAGTTAAAGCAAAGACCACAGCATCTCATAACAAATCATACAGCTTACCACAGCTAAAAATCTGTGGTTTATGTACAATGAATTCCCCATGTGTTTCATCACAATATTTCTAACTACAGTATTCCCTTCACTAACACATCCTCACCTGGCCAAGTCCTCTACAGGGAGGATATTAGGATAAGCTGATTCTAGCGTATGTAGCACCGATTCCTGAACGATAGCCTCAGGTGTCCGTGTATCTTCCTTAACCATCCCTGCAAAAACACAAGAAGAAACATCTCACAATTGTTACTTATACCTTTCCATTTCCTTAATGGTAGGACCAAGTTCCATAGGAAAATTTCCACCACACCAACTGAAGCACTGTGATGGTGGGGGAAATGACGAAAAGGTGATAAAGGAATGTAGTTTAAATAAATTTACCAATACCCTATAAATTGATCAAAGTGATAAGCTCCTAGACTATCACGGAATCTATGAAGCAGATGTAAAATTCTTCTTTATATACTGTGAGAATTCTACACTAATCATATCTAGTAAGAGTTACCTGTATAAGCCCAAAACAGACATGCCAATGACACCGAAAGAAAGAAGACCTTTCATATATTTGTAAGACCACATTTATATTGAAGGCCTAATCTTTGGGGACGGATTTAAAGAAGCCTTGGATCAAAAATACATCTTATTTGTCAAAGAAAACTAATAGAAATCAATTTGGAAACGTAACCTAATCTCATCTTTTTATAACATGATTGACCACATACTAAAATATACTCCTGTAAAGAAGATTTTGTAAATTGATATTTATCAAAATAAAATAATATAATCATATTGCTTTTATTATGCTTCTTCACTGAGACTACCACTATTGACACAACTACCTACACTTGCAAGAAACTAACTTCAAAATTGTAAGTTGTCTGTAACAGCTAAGCACACAAGGGTTAGTATCAACTACATTCTACGCAAAACACAACAATATGGAGACGAATCTGAAATTCAAAAATCAAACTAGAATAGGACACACACCTAACTCACGTAGGTCTATTACTTTGGGGTATGATATGATACAGATATAGATAACATGCTTGAAATATGTGTGCACTTCTAGGAATCCAGGTTCTTGAAGAGAAGGTAATGGTGATACATGAGAAGTAAAAACGGGGAAAGTACAAACCACAACCCATAAAAGGACAGGCAACTGCTGGATTTCCGAATAGGGAAACAGACAGGAGGAGAAATTATGAAAAATGATATATAGAAGTCACACTCTGACAGACACGCCATTGTAAAGACGACGCATTCACTTACCGTCTGTTTCATAATTTAATCCTGTTGGTGAGAAAGTTAAAAAAAATTGGGGTCAACGAATGTGGTGGGGTTATCATAATGGTTTACTAGTTATCTACCAAACCTAAGGTTTAAAGACAATAGGTTGTCCCTCCCTACACAAATTATCATAACATCAATTGGTCTTGGATTTATCTATCTCAATGAATATCAGTTTTAACATTTCACTATGGCATGTTAATTTTTTTCATGGCTTGTTCTTCGTTTATTCTTTTCTGAGAGAAGATTGCGAAGTAGGAAATCAAAACATTGCAGAGACCCGATAAACAAGAATTTATCAATGTAGTTGCTCAATTTTCCTAGTACATAACCCTTCTAGGAAATTTCAATAAAAGAAAATTAAAAGAGAAGTCTATGGGAATCTCAAAACTACCACTGACATTATTGGAAATCATTGGACGAGCCATAGCTAAACTAATGGACGAGCCATAGCTAAACTACCGGTAAGTCTATTTAAACATGCAAACCAAAATGAAAAATATAGGACAGCATTTTGCAATGCAAGTAACTCGAAAGGGCACTTAATCTCTTTTTCTAGGCCCCTTCTGATACTAACCTCATGTGTTCTTCGAGCATTATCACTGTCAATGGTTAAGCCTATGGAGAATGCATCCATTATCGCTCATATGTTTCATTGGCGAATAACTCCTCTCTTGGCGAGTTAAGCATTGCAAAACAGCATCAGGTCTTGAATAAGGATCCATATTAACCATACAAATGCATGAGACAGTGTAATTCTCCTCCATTTTGTTATAATCCAGCAGTTTCGATGGCACCGTGAGTCGATCGTCTTACTGTCCGCCATTTTGGATTTTGATGTTCTGTGCGCATGCGCGACCCCTCCTTGCCGGAAGTAGCATTTTCGACGGAGAAATGATGTATTCTATCGATTTAACTTGAAATTAATGGCTTTTTTCAATATAATCCATGCATCTTTGGCAATATTAATCGAATTGAATCGAATATATCCTTTTACTGTTATAGCCCCACAAGTTGATTGTCTCGCTGTCCGCCATTTTGGATTTTGGTATTCTGTGCGCATGCCCGACCCAATTTCCATAGTTATTTCCATAGTCAATTTGCACCACCACGGGCTTTGGGATGCGAATTTATGACAGGGCGAACACGTAATTTTTTTTATCTTTTTAATAATACATATCGATTTAAATGATATCCTTTTGCTATTCTTTATCATATTTCTATATATTATAACACTGAATAATTGAAAAAAAAAACAACAAAAAAAAAAAAGACCACTTTACGACAATAGAGACGCGCGCACGAATCGAATTACGGCAAATTCATCAACATTCATCAACTATTTGCACCACTCCGCACCAAAAATGTGGGAACTTTGATGAAATTCGCACCTCTTATGGGATTTAACATAGACCGGAAAAGCATCTTACTTTTTCTCTCTGTTAAGAGGCACTGAATCCTTCCGTTTTTACCCCGGCTCTTTCGAGTTAATAATCTTAATTGAAAATTTTAAACCGAAACTAAAACAGACACAACTCATCTGGAAGAAATCTTTCAATGGCATTCAATTTTAAAAAGACACAAAGGTAAAACAAAATCCAAGTACAGTGATGTCTGCTTCACACCAGAATCATGCATTTTAGTTTAAATATTTAATTTACCCTTTTATAAACCAGAGGTTTATGAAAGAAGTAAGACATTTGGGAAAAGAAAAAATGCAGATGACTTCATTCATCTGTATTTTATAGTTTTGTATGGATTTCAAGATGGGAAAGATAATTCAAACGATAGAAGTTCTTTCTCTGTGTAGAGCTATCAATTACGAACCACAAACAACCGAACAAAGCTTGTTATGATTGTGAAAGTTGCTTCATCAAGCTTTGAACACCACTGCATCCAGTGTTATCAAATGCACTCCAGTGGCTTCGTTAACTAACATCACATATATTGCCGCTGATCCCTGGAATGATGTCATATTATGTTACTCCCTACAAAATTCCAGTAGGGTTTTATCAACTTGCTTTTTTGTTCTTTCTTTTATACTATTCTGTCATCAGAGGCATGATATGATGCTAGAAAAGCAAATGCCCACACATAAACTCCATAACCCAATCTGAACAAGTACGCAGGTCAGCGTTAAATAACAGGCAAGGAACTTTCATGAAAACCCTTATCAGCAAAAGGTGGGGATGAGAAAGGGAGGGTCAATAAACTGGAAAAAATTCGGACAAGCAGTAGAGAAAATCCTTCAACAAAACTGAAGGTCTCTGAGGGAGAACTATTTTATAAAACCAGAAGGAGGCGAAGGTAACAGAGCAGTGTTCATTGTTAGCGTCTGTTAAGTTCACGCTCTATAACGGACAAGCTGATAGTTTGACGAACTGACCGCCGGCACCGCGGGGTACAGAAAGCAGACCGCGGAACTGCTCCATGTGGATGATCTGCTCCTCCACTGACTTATCTGAAACGTAAACCTGAGCTACTCACTCCCTGGTACACAATGTGTGAACCCCACAGCTCCTTTACACACATTGTGTGAACCCCACTCTTCCCTGACACAATGCGTGAACCCCACAAACCTCTTGATATAGTAATGTGTCAACTGGACAGCATTTGACACTCCCCATGCACCTTTTGTTAATGTGCTTCGTACTGGAGTCTACCGAAACAGGAAAATTTAACATTATACTCTTTACAAAGGGGATGCCTGTCCATACAAACATATGATCAGATAGGTCATACATCATTAAAAACCTTTACATTCATGGTACCGTTTTAAGTTTTTACTTTTTCTCAATCAGTTTCAGTAATTCGTTCTTCTGTAGATGTTTTGTTGTCAGATCCATGCACAGGGACTTGATAATTATCTACTTTTATACAGATAATATGAAGAGCCATAAATCTATTCAGCGATATATGCCTAGAAACGTACGAAGTAAACTTGGTTGGAGTGACAGAAAGCTTGTGTAGGTGAATTCTGATAAAAAGGTAAATGACGAAACAATGCACTTGTTTCTGTAGGTCCCAGTTCAGTTTGATATTTATTGTGAAACACCAGTGGTGGTTATTCCTAAGAAGAGACATGCTGTATACTAGTAGTTTGTGCAATATTTAAAGAGTGGGATAATTTCAAATTGTCCAGGATGTACTTCTACAACTTATAAGCTAATTCTTTTCATGCCAAAGGGTTAGAAAAAAACCAAAGGCAATGCAAAAATTAAAAACAAAAACAAACAAAAAAATATCAGCTTAGTTTCTATATTAATGTGTGGAATCCTGTCATGTTTATGACATGTCTTATTTAATATTAATATGACCAACACATAAACCCAAAAAAACAATTACTGTACCGGATAATGGACCAAGAGTTATGACCTCTTATTTCAAACGGACAAAAATACCATTTTTCACCGTTAGTTTGATCAGAATACGGATTAAAACGCCAATAAAATTATTTTCAGATGTTACAAGAAGGGAATATATAAAATTCTGTAGGGATTATTGGACCCTATCATCATATGTAGAACATCCCCAAAACTTCATTATTTATGAAACAACATTTGCATGCAAAAACCTTTAAAGTAGAAGAAGCCAAATTATAAGTGTATAAGCCATGCACTATAACGCTATGTGGATAAATGACGTCTTTTAACAGGATGTGACGTCATGTTGCTATGGCAACGGGATAACTCACCTGAAGCGTCTCTGAAATTGGCGTCTATAAAAAAGGGGGGATAAAGAACGGTACATAAGGACTAGCTTAATTCGAACTGAGCAATACAGGTTAGTACGCACTATTTATATGATCAAATATTAGTCCTCACGGGTTCTTGCAACTAATCAAGATGTGCAGATGGCAACAGTACTTTGGCAAAAATATAACAGAATAAGGCCTAAATATCATCCTCTAATCCTCCCGCTATAATCAATACTTTTGCGAATTCCGCAAATGCGAATTTATGATATCTAAACCATGTTTACTCTAATGGCGTATTCCAAATCAATCTAATTCATGATACTTTTCAAGGGCTCCCTTACAGCTTGAGTACTAGATGAGGATGCCATACAGTTGTCAAAGACAGTGTATTATCGGTAGATACAGATGTAGGTGCCGACGATGTACACACACTACGGTACATGATTAGGTCAAACAACGCAAGCTTTCATAACTATCTATTGAATGTTGGAAAAATCAATCTCTTAAAGAGAAATATTACGCCATTGTTTATATCTATTTAACCCAACCCCCATCCCTCTTTTTTTTTTAAATCGAATATTTATAACTTATAATTATGCATAAATCTTATCTATATGCATTTACCGAAAGCATTTTCTTCTCACACACCTCCTTAGCGTCATCTGGAGCATTTCATCTTAAAAACCATTCTATTCTTAACATGTGGTATTAAAATTGATATATCATATGGAGTGTAGTACAACCAAGTCGAACCGGCGAGCCTACCAGCAATTCCTATAATATTGTTTTAATCTATTTCCATAAAACAAGAAAAAGCGGTCTTATGCCTTACTGAAAACTTTGTTTCGTGAAAATTGTGGAGGAGTTAAACTGCTAAAAGGAAATAAGGAAAATACCTGGATTGATGGGAGGGGCTTCTGTGTCATCGAGTGTTGTGAGTTCTACATCGACTTTCTTGATTTGTACATAGCGTGGGGTTTGTACTTGTTTCATTACCCGTTTGATAAAGCCGACATAGTCTGAAAGCAGACATCAACAATTGGTGGAAACTCAACAAACTTGAGCTTATGTGTTTTTTTTTTATTGAGGGTGCAACATGAACAACACCTCATGATGAAAGAGTTTATGATTTAAAGAGTTCTGATACCATAAACAACCAATATGGCCCGTTTACACAGTGGAATATTAAAAGTTTTGCATTGCGTTTACCACTCTATTTGGCATATCCAATGAACTTTAATTGTTGGAAAAAGAGGGAAAACCCCAAACCCGATAATTTATTCTTGGTTCTTAGTACACACGTCTCACCTCTAGGGAAGTTGTCTGGCCTGACGAGTTCTCTGAAGAATTCATAAGCTCCTGTGACCTTGTCCAGATAGTCTGTATTTGGTGCAAACCAGAATTTGAGCACTCGACTCTCCTGTAAAAGGTTGTAGTTATATTAATACCGGGGTAATAGTACCCATATCAAGCTTCACATATTTGGTTTGAGTATTTTACTCCTTGTGACATTCACTGGAATCAATTCGAACAAATTAGACGATATTTCATTAAACCCATACTCTGGTAATATCACATCCAAAATGTGCCTTGAAACATGGAATGGCGCCCCTTTTCCCCAGAAAGAAGTACATTTTGCACGTATTGGGATTGTTGTATATTTATTTATATTAAACGAGGAGAAAATGTCAACTTACTGGTACATGTTTTCCTGTTTTGTTGTCTACTAAGAAACACTTGAACTCTAGTTGTAGCTGTGGTGGTGACTCCCCTGCACTGTCTGTAACAAGAAATACATGTTTGGTTAAAGCCGAGCAAAATGCAATGTGTCCTTCCAGAATGGCAAGCAACAACTGTAAGGACCTCGCTTCACCCGAACTCCAGGCGTCCAGGCCAATCGTATAAACCGCAAAGGGGGTTTGAATATCTGGCATATGATGTATTTGGTATCGAAAGAACACACTTTATCGAACAGGTATAAACCACGGCTTAGAATTTTGCGAACTTCTCTATCTATCTTTTATCTCTTTTACTAGACAGGGCTGCATTCATACATCCCAAATGTATCTGTGGACATTATGGTTCATGCACTGGCGAATTACTCGTCATCAGGGATCTAAGTCAGGTTCAATGATATGAAACATTCTGAAGATACACACACAACTTTTGAATTCATTGTAAAATACCACAAATCTTTGTTTCGAGAAAAAAAATTTGGGTAAATCTTTAGGCAGGTCCAACCCTGAAAATTCTGAAATCAGTCAAAATTCTGAAAACTTGCATCTTACATAGAAGTATGTAACAAATAATGTAGTATGCTGCACCTAAAGGTTTAGTGACTTTGCAGTAGAGTAACTTACCTGCTGACTGTTTGTTAATGACAAGACCCGTGTTCTGGCCGCCCCCCTGGTGCTGTACTTTTGTGTCGTCTATTTGTGTTTTCCTTACTTTCTCTATTTTGATGCATGTAGTTCTGCCTTTTTTCGTCGGGGTCATCACAACTCGCTCTTCTGTAAAATACAAAGTTTTCCAACAATTACAACACCATCAAACTCCAAACGTTTTGACTTAAACTCTTCATGACTATGGTTAACTTAAAATTTGTATCTATCACAGAGCTAGAAACACAGATATCAAATACCAGTTGCTGACCCAAGAGATATAGGTGTACCCCCTTGGCAGTTTACTTCTACACACACAGCATTCTTGAGTCAATGATTCTGGTATTTATTAGCAATTGATCGTGAGTCGCTTCGTCGCAAATTTGATCATCAATGCCGACCTAGAGGATGACGTCAGATGACGAAAAATTGATCACCATATACATATATAGCACGGGGACACTGGTCACTATACTAGCCTTGATGACGTAATAAGATGTCACAGACATGTAAATGGAGGTGACCATGGTTACCACATCACCAATACTATGTATAGATGGTACCCACCGCCTTCCCTTCATATGTCAGATCTAACATATACATGACAGAGCTGCCATCTACCTTCTACCCATTCTTTCTGTACATCTACCTTCCTACGTATACACATAATGTAAACATGTAATCCAAACGCTCCCATCGCATTTTTTAATCTTCCTCTCTGCTTTTTGTTTTCTTTTTTTCTTACCCCTTTCTCGGTGATATCTATGTGTATCTCCCTTCCCAGTGCCACGCCCCTCCTAGGCTGACCAGCTGCCCGTGTTTGTACCTACACTACAGAACGCTTAGGCCGACCGCAGATTCTCAGGGTACGGCCTAGACTGACTATCTGCCTATGTTCCGTACCTACACTACAGACAGATCTCAGCTACTTCATAATCCCCCATATATGACTGGGCTATTAGTAGAAAGGATGGGCGAATCTCATTGGTCAGATAAGTAGGTAGTGTGGCTCAGGAGATGGACGTCCGCGCTATGTGTATTAAACTGGGAGGGAGAGGGGGAGGGGAGGTGGGAGAGGGGTGGGAGTGAGAGAGGGGGTGACCAATACACATTCACCATCAAACAGATTATTACCTAGATCAAAGTGGATAATTAAGAGCAATGCAAACATTGGGTGTAATACAAAACCAGTGTGAAGGTCGCTGATTTGATGAGTACTGTGAGTTATCGAGGTACGGAATACCCACAGGCTTACAGCGTAGGTACTTTAAATAGTGTGTGTACTTTTCACTAGGTGGCAGTAGCGGCACATGTGGCGTTCACCTCTCTCCATAACACTGGCCACCGGTGCTCCTCTCCAGCTTCCCATTGATCCAAGCATGTCACAGCAGAGCATAGATAACACAGGCAGCCTGCCCACCTGGGATTCCTCAGGTGTTAAACACTTGTTGTCAGCACCGCCTGGTCTTTGTCTACCCTTAACACTGGGTAACACCTGTACTGACTCAGGTACATGGGTCTGGGGTACCGTAATCTCCCGCGTATAAGGCGCATCTTATACGGGGGGGAGGGGGGGTTAGTTCTCATTGCATCCACAAGGGGGACTCCAAGACCTTTGTTTGGATATATGTTCCATGCCCCTTAGCCATATTAGGACATATGGGGGCCCAGGGGGTCTATGGGGCCCTAGTTACACATAGGTCATTGAATTTTGAAAGTTCATTCAGTAAAACCAAAGTTATGAATTTTTCATTTTTTTGGAGAATTTTCCAAAACTCTAGGTGTGCCTTATACGCGGGCTGTGCCTTATACGCAGGAGATTACGGTAATTACAATCTCAGTCCGGGGTCTCAGTATCCTAAGTCTCTACCACGCGGGGCATTAAGGTAACCACAGATCATAGAACACAAATTGTGATGTGAGCTGTATTAAAGACACTCTTTCAGCAGACATGTTTACCAATGTTTAGTTGTAATCTTTCACCACGAGAGTACAGTGTACATCTATGTGTGTGTGTGTCTACCCTAGATACGTCCAGATGGGTGGGGAGGGGCCACTAAGGTGTGTTGTATGTTATGGCTAAGGTATATATATATATATATATATATATATATATATATATATATATATATATATATATATATATATATATATATATATGAGGCATTGTCTGCTGACCTACCTGTCTCGTGAGTATAGCTGAGGAACGACTTAAATGATGTATGTAGAGCAATGGAGGATGGGGCAGGAGGTTTTAGGACATTCCACATGATAAGTTTAGAGCATAAAGATGATCCAGACGAGACATAAATACTTCTCTCGGACATAAAATATCGTTCTACACGTATGATATTTATCTCAGCCCCCCCCCCCGATATACTATAGTAAACAAACTCAAGGGTAAAATGACATACGGCTAGATACAGATTTTTTTTTACAGAGTTTTTCTAGATATATTTCGATTTCTGCAGTCGTGGTACCAAGGTAGTGTGGGGCCGTGGAGGGTCATTCTACTTTTTATACATAGTTATTAAGATGATGTGTGCTGTGAAAGTACACTATACATTCATACACCACACGACTGAATAAGTTATTCAGACCTGGTATAGTGTGTAGCACTAGAAGTATAATGAAACTAGTAGTATATAACATTTACATGTCTACATAGGCCATTAACTGACTTAGTCTAGATAACCAGCCCACTCATAGCTCTATTGATTATTAGCCTGGACAACAATATCTCATAGTGAATAGAGATCAATACAGATCTAAGCTATAAGTACCACAGTCCTGCCTGCTGCACTGCCCCAGTGTGGGGGGTCTGGTATAGATACTCCTGGTGCAGGCTGCTGCTGCTGATGCTGCTATAGCAGATTGGGATATTATCCTCTAGTGGCCTCCCATCAGTAACCCCTTAAGGACATCATGATCTGTTCATATTTTCTTGTCATGGTGCACCAACGCAGTGCCGCTGAATCCCTCACCAACACTGCATTGGTGCATCAGGGTGACACTTTAGACGTGTGAACCCTTTAGGGGCAGCTTGGTGGATAAATGCAGCACTAGCGAGTTATTCACCAGGGCTATGTATCATGAAAACAGAGAGACATTGTGCAATATAGCAGTATGCGGCCCTTTACAAACGCACATGGCTCTGTGGTGGACCACAGGGTGGATGATCTGAGTCTATGGGTCTGGGGAGCACTGAGCATCAAGGAATGTTGGTGCTGAGGTACTCGTCTCACAATTCAAAGTTTGCCCATTGGGAGGCAGGGGGCCTGAATATGTTTATGATGATAGTAGTAGAAAAGCCACCACAAGAAGGGAAGGGGATACTTGTTAAAGGCACTTTTGATAGAATACGATAGTGGAACTGAGCATGAATTCACGGAATTCTGGCGAATAAGCTAACATAGACTAGAGAGTAACTTTCTGTCCATGTAACTGGGTTGGCAGCGTCCAGCTACAGTTACCAGCAGAAATATGGCTGGTACCCATCATGCACCTTCAACATACACGTTCTCCAAACACATGTGTGCTGCATTATTATAGCCTATATAGATGGTGTACATTAAGACTGTGGGTGGTGTATGGTGGGGTCCTTGTTAATACATGATCCATGGCTAACTAGCTGGCAGTCGGCCAGGTACACACCGTCTGTCAGGACTGATAGCACACATATAATCCTGACTGGACTCCTGCCACAGCTAGGTATGGGTCCTCAGAACACTCTAGCCATCTTGTCACTACTGTAAGACCCTGCATATAAGACTAACTAATAAGGCACACTTGAGGTGATATTTTGGCCAGTTAAGTACACTTAAATAGGGTTAGAAACCCCACTTAGAAAGTACACTATTACGCTAGCTTAGTAAGATCCTACCAGGCGCATGATCGTGTGGCAATCCTCGTGTGTAAGGCATGCCTTACACACCAAGTATTGTGGTAGTCTAAATTCTCATTGGATAGGCTTAAACTTAAGCACAGAAACATGTGGTTGACCCTTGTCAGGTGAAATATACTTTTTTTTAAAGCTACAAAAATGTATGTGGTGCTATGCGGACCTTACTACAAGCCAGGCAACCTACACTGCTGCTACCCCCAGTGTCTGAATGCCAAACCTGGGTGGGAGGTAATAACACTTGGCCATAAGCAAAGTGTAGAAGGCTGAGAGTCCCATCAGCCACCCCCCGCCCACAGAATGTTTACAGTGGTAATTGTTTACTGTCAATATTACCCAAGGGGCGTCTGCCACAAGGTCAAGGACGAGGAGGACTGATGGTATAGAGAGAGAGAGAGAGAGAGAGAGAGAGAGAGAGAGAGAGAGAGAGAGAGAGAGAGAGAGAGAGAGAGGGAGGGAGGGAGGGAGGGAGGGAGGGAGGGAGGGAGGGAGGGAGGGAGGGAGGGAGGGAGGGAGGGAGGGAGGGAGGGAGGGAGGGATCCGTAGCTGTACAGTCATGATCGCATGTATGGATGACCGGATCTATGAGATGAATAATCAAATCCATGGGGTGATGGAGAAAACTGCTACCAGAGGACTTCAGCAAATATAACTCCCCGGGGTATAACCCTTCTTGTAATCTTTAGATAGGAGATTGATGTAATTCAATCATAGGCCAGGGGGTAAGTACTGGTAGGCTTTTCTCCTAAATAGAAAAGGTGACAAATACCTGTACTGATCACCACCACGGCCTCAAAGTACAGACCCACACTAGTTCTTTATGCTACGGTTGACCGGTTGACTTTGGGTTCATTTTAGGTTCACTTTGGGTTGATGTGACTGGGTCAAGTGACTCACTATGGGTCTGTGTAGGGATCCATATCTAGTTCCTTATTTGGCCTCTAGGTGTTAGAAAACCTTGAGAACCCAAGTTGTGACCCGGTCTAAACACAAGCCCACTTGATACCAGAGTTGCTGACCCGGAACAACCTTCCACTGGAGGGTCAATCGTCCTCTGCTCTGCTTTGCCATTGACAGTTCAGTTGTCCACATCTTTTTGCTAACTATGGTACAAAACTCTGCTCAGAAGAACTCTTTAGCTACCTGTACTGGCAGGTGTAACCTTATACAATGTGTCTACCCTCACTCTTAACCATGCCTTTTACTTCGAAAACTGCACTACCTCTACAATCACCTGAATACTTTATTTAGGCTTTGATCTCTAAGTTGATCTCAGTGGGGTGGGAGGGACATTACACAAAGCCAGGGTCCAGGCCTTTTCACTGAACCACATCGAACTTCTCGACCATAGCAGAGCAAATCTACAGCACAAAGGAAATTAAATTGCCACTCTAACGTATAGTACCATAGACACGGAGATACCTTAGGGTTAGTTCTTATATCATTATGTGTTTGACAAAGCATCCTTCTATTGTTGTCATCTCTGTGGAACTCTAATAATTTCCAAGTATATAAAACACAAAGCTAAACCTCTACCTAACAAAACTTTCTATATCATTGTTCTCTCCACCCCCTCACCAGCTAGCATCTCCCTACACCGGCCAGCAGGAGTCGTGCTGGGGTTCTATTTGTGGAGTTAAACGTGGGGAGGTCCCATACCTAGGGCAGAGTGAACTTCACTTGTTGAAGTCTGTGCCTGGGTGAACACTCAACATGTGGGCGGATCCAGGGGTGGTGGAACGTGAGGTGTGTGCCAAAGTTACCGCTGTAAGGGCAGTATGATGACTACAACTTGATATTCCTTTGTCGTCATGATGCACAGATGCATTTACTGGTGAGTGGACTTACCTGCATCATGCCAGGACTTCAGAGAATCCTAAACCAATTTGATCAGTATGATGCCCGAAAAAATGCAGCCCTGGTGAGTAGACTCACTAGGATTACATTAATGTATTCAGGTGACAAATGAACACAATTCAATTTCAATTCAAATTTATTTGTCTTAATAATACACTAAATAATGTAATGTACTAAAGCACTATGCACCCATTACATGGTTAAGCTCCCCCACCCCAACTTCCTACGTAGGGGCAGGGTGCCAATATACCTGTTATTATATGCCAGGTACCCGTTGTCTCATAAACTGAACTTCAACAGATTGGCTAAATGCCTTGTCTTGAAAGCAGGTAAACTCAAGATGTCAACACAATTTAACGTAGGGGCGCTATTGAAATCATAGAAGTGCATGGAAAAATAGGAAAGTCAACTCCGAGGAAATCTCTGAGATAGTATGCGTTCTCTTGGAAAATCAAATAAAAACTTTCCGACGTTACAGCTTACCGTAAACTCCCGCGTATAAGACGCGTCCTCTACGCCAAACAAATGCCTGGGGGGTCTTATAGAATTTCTTCAAGTTGGGGGGGGCGTCTTATACGAGGGGTACTTTTACTATAGAAATGTATTGAATTTACAAATTTCAGCCTTAAAATGTGCGTCTTATACGCGAAAATGCATGTGCTGAGTTTGGGGTGCGTCTTATACGCACAGCGCGTCTTCTACGAGGGAGTTTACGGTAAACGGGGAATCGATGGTAGCGAAGTTAACCCCTCGTTTTAGTGTTTCTGAGCAGCTTGTTTCCAGAGCCTCTACCACTCTGTGAGGGTTCCAGTCTACTGAAAACTGGCAATGGTTGAGTGAGACCGCCCACTGGGTAAATTACCTATGTGTGGTATATGCTGCATGTGAGGTCAAGTGTGGGTGGACCTCAGCCCTGTGTTGACGATATACTGTTATTGTTATTACTGGTAGATAAATATTGTCACAAATATGAGTTATTGAGCCATTTATCATAGAGGGTGCAGTCAATTAGAAAAGTTTTTTTTTTTTTTTTTTTTTTTGTGAAATGCATTTATTACCTTAAAGGTTCTCACGCCCCTGTTCTCCCTATGTCAGTATATTCTGTCAATTTGCAAACTCAATTGTTTGGAAATAATATAGTATAAGACATACAGTACAGAGTAACCCTGACCCATGTCAAGGCCAAAAAGTGTTTCTTATTCAGCCAGGCACTGAAGGTTAGAAGATTTAGATTAGACCTCTGGAAATCTACCCCCCCCCCCCTTTTACATATAGCCAAGACTGCTCTCGGTGAGTCACTGCATGATGTCCATTCTAAAGGTCGTAGGGGGTCATAGGTGGACATCTAAGGGAGCGTTCATTATTTATGGCAGGGGGGGGGGGGTGCCAATCTGGCAGAACGAATACGTCAAAAAAAAATTACCCCCCCCTGGGAATAGGTTGAAAAAAAGTGACCCCCCCCCCCCTTAGGAATGGGTTGAAAAAAAATGACCCCCCCCCCCCTTAGAACTGATTGAAAGAAAATGATTCCCATCACATTACCTTATACATTTAACCATGTTCAACAAAGTCTGTGTACATCAGGTCTCTTCATTCCTGTCATATTAGGAGAAATTGAGAGACTAATGCACTTTAGCCGGTGCTGAATTAAGTGAACCCTTTAGCTACCCTAATGCTAACCCTATGCTAATCCTAATGTGCAGCAAGATGTGCGCCAGCTAAAGTGTATTCTACCTGAATTTAAACCATTCTAATTATTATGTTAAAAATGGGGTGGCCGTTGTAGAATGTCGTAAAAGCTATCAGCCGTTAGCCAGCTTTCATTTTGTATAAATGCAAAGCCTTTTTCAAAATGGTTCCGATCTTTTGAAAAATTGAAATGTGAATACCCTGCCATTGATTGATTGACATCTGTATAAAAAGTACCTATTTTGAAGGCTCCTCCATAGGGGGCACTAGCATGGGCCACTACTGATGCAGTTTAAGTGGGTACTATATTTCCCTGTGTATGGCCTCTGTGCTCAATGAAAAAGCATTTTGGACCATTACCATACTTCAACATATGGTGTTTATATGTTTTTTCAGCTATATCAATTTCCGCTACCCTTATATTTCATGCAAAGAAAGATAAAGGATTATAGAAAATGTCTAAAGAATGATGTACAAACCATAGATAAGTCTTGAGCAAACTGTTTGCCACTCCCTCATTATTTCATGTAGAGAAATATAAGCCTGCCCTGTGTATAAGCCTGCCCTGTTTATAATCCTGGTAAATTTGCCACTTAAGTGTGTTTACAAGCCCGTACAGGCTTTTAGTAATACACAGGGAAATACAGGATGTCTTAGCCAGCTAAATCATGCAACCTATTCCTGACTAACTGTAGTGATTGAAGCACTTGCAGCTGTCTTTTTCAAAATTTGCGCATACAAAGACAAACTTTTTGAGATTTTTCTAGTGTTTCAATTTCATTCTGATCTCATTTTTTAACATTAATTTAGTAGGTGTGATGGATATCAATCGCAAAAGCATTGATTTCAAAAGTGAAACTAAGGGTTAGAAACTAGAGGTTCTGATCAGTAGTTGCTGTGATTATAGTAGGTGACTTTTTTACCACTGAGAACTTTGCTGGCACCTCTCAGCTCAAAAGACATGCTTTTCTATGTATACTTCTAGGAAGCCACTGCTGTCATCTACTCTGATGGTCCACAACAGATTGGAGAATGTTTACCATTCTCTCTTTCTTGACAGAAGACCCTTGTGCCAGATATAAGATGATAAGGTGATTTGATAATGGTTCACTGCTCCTGACACCCTGAACTAATTACCCGGTACATGGAATAAGAAAATGGTAATTGGAATTACAGAAAAATGTGCTTTGCGATCTCTTTTGGCCACCAAGATTATTGAAAATGAAGTTTACCGTAATCTCCCGCATATATAAGGCGGAGCTCATGTATAAGGTGCACCCCTAACTCAGGGATGTGTGTTTTGCATATAAGGCACACCTACTGCTTCTGGATTAATATTTAAAAAAAACCTTGTATAAGGTGCACCCCAACCTTTTGACATATGCTGTAAGACATAGCCTCCCTTGGTAAAAGCCAACCTACATGTACATTGAATAGGCCTAAGTTGTGGGGAAAGCCTTGCTAAGGTGTTACCGCGACATTGGAGGGTGTGAGGGCGGCATGGGATGGAGTGAGGGTGGCATTGGATGGTGTGAGTGTCACATGGGAAGGTGTGAAAAGCTATGGCCACCATAGAGTACTGGTAGGGTTGGAGGGGAGCTGATACTGCCCAACACCTTTACAGCATTCATTAGCTTTACCCATAGGTTTGATGGAGGTGGGGGGCTATTTAAATGTTTTTCAGGGTAAATCATTTTATGTATCAAATGATATTTGAATAAACCCCTCGTATAAGATGTGCCCTTAACTCAGGCTGATCCTATAAGGCGCACCTGGGCTCTGATTCGCACATAGGCCTAAGACATGCCTTATATGCAAGACGTTATGGTAGTCAGGACTAAAACATTCCTAAATACAAACTTCATGCAAGAGAATACATTTTTATTACTGTACCACATTAGTTAAGTAGTACAGCATGGGAGCAATAATAATGGAGTATGAGAGTATCTCCCAAGAATGTTTTTGGAATTTCTGGAGCCAACTTCATATTCTCATTTGATCTTTTGAATTTGCTCCTACAGTGTGCCTTATCCACAAATCACACGTTATATATGGGAGGTACTATTGAATTTTAAAAATATAATCATGAGCACCTTTAAGCAACGTCTAAAGGAGCACCAGGTCTAGTGATGTAAGCAAGTTGTTCTAACACTCGAGTGCAGTTGGGTCGCCTTTCCTGCAATCTGATTGGTTGAGAGCGCATGTTGGGTCAGGGGACCCATAAAAGCACTTCCGGTCTCACTTCCTGTTTGTGGCTTTTCTGTCTTATTTGTGAATTATTTTAAGGAAAATCAAAGCTTTTTCTCGTGTCAGAACGTAAACAAAGGGCTCCGGTTTGTCTCTGTTCTGGAAACCCAAGGCCCTCGGTCCTCAGGCTGGGCTGATCGCCTTCGGCAATTGTTGGATACTCTATTGAGCATACATTTAGAAGATTAGTTCTTGAAGTTCTTTAATGTAGAGTAGACTTGTAGTGTTACAAATTCAGTTTCAGCCACATGTTGACATGCTGATCTCCGCTTCCTAAACCCCCAAAGTTGTGTCCCACTCAACCCACTCACTTTACTTTTTAGTTCCCCACACAGTCACTGGTGGCAGCACCATATAGGCATACCGGTCATACCACATCTCCCTTTTTTTTTTGAGAATGAGAAGTTCACTTATTAGTCTCTTTGTCTTGAAATGTTAATAGATGAATAATACCTATCGATCAAAATGAGTAGCTCACTTATCAATCTCTTTGTCTTGAAATGTTCATGAATGAATAATACTTATCAACCAAATAAGAACATGATTATAGCTAGTATCTTGCTATGAAATTATCTCTCAAGTTAAACTAAACTGATATCTCATTGAGTCTTTCACATGTTTTCAATCAGACGCTTAGGTGCAGATCTGGCTCTCCCAGACCTACGAGGCTCAGTAATATCAGCCCCTGGCGGGTCATCAGGTTCATTCACATATGAAGGGGTACCCGGCTGATCAATCCTCAGTGTTGGTTTGTCAGGTGAGTCAACCCTGGGGGTGACTGCATGTGATGGTATGTCACGTCTTGGTGTAGGAGGATGAACTGCTGGAATAGGTCCTGTATTAGGTGGACCTGGTATTGGTAGTGTAGCAGGTGGTAGTCCAACATTTCTAGTCATACGGCGGTTTTGCCTCAGGAGGCCTGTTGGGGTTGAGATGACATATGATCTCGGTCCATTGGCTTTGCCTACAATTGTGCCATGAGTCTTGAGATCAGGGAGCCACACTTTGTCACCTGCTGATAACTCTCCGGCTTCTTTCACACGGTGTCGTTGGTCATAGTTCAGTTTCATACTGGCTCTGTACATCCTCTCCTTTTTTCGTACAACAACCGGGTCTGGTGTGCTTGGTAAGAGTTCAGATGGATAGCAGGGGACTCTGGTCTTTAATTTCCTGCCCATATTTAGTTGCGCTGGTGAGAAGCCATTATGGAGTGGTGTGTTTCGGTACATCAATAATGCTAAGTCCACATCAGTAGCTTTGTTGAGAATACCTCTGACTGTCTGTACGGCTCGCTCGGCCTCACCATTTGACTGTGGATATCTCAGCGAAGATGTTACATGCACAAATTTCCACTCATCTACAAAGTTTGCAAAGTCTCTTGCACTGAACTGAGGTCCATTGTCTGTGACAAGTATAACGGGGATGCCCTGATGAACAAATATTTTCTTAAGTTTGGCGACAGTCTCTGCGGCGTCAACTCCTTTAGTGACTTTGCTTGTCTCAATATCCCTTAAATAGTAGTCAAAAAAAAAGTTAACAACTACTAGGTAGTTTGTTCCAACATGATAACAGAAGTCAGCAGCAATTCGAGACCAAGGACGGTCGGGGAACTCAGTTCCTTTCATTGGCACGATTCTTTCTCTCCTGTACTACTGGCCCAGCCCTCGGATCGAGGGCCTTGGGTCTCCGGACAGAGACGCACCGTCGCCCTTTGTTATTACGACCAATTAATCTGTTTTTATAGTTTGCACCAACATGATTAAATGGATATGAATGATAGGTAATAAGAAAATGTTGGGCAAAATTGTGGCTGCAATCATTAACAAGTACTATTACTTGGTGGAGAATTGTGAACTTCGCGACGTGTCGCGAAAAAAAATCGTGTTGTGTTGTGAAATTTTACATTGTGTTGGCGAATACCCCAAAAAAAGGAATTGTGCCGCCCCTCAGGAATAGGTTGAAAAAAAATGACCCCCCCTCTCACAATAGGCTGAAAAAAAATGACCCCCCCCTCTGAATACCCCTAAAAATTTTGACCCCCCCCCTCATTTGCTCACCCCGCCCTGCCATAAATAATGAACGCTCCCTAATGGTGCTCCTTTATGGATCAGCTGAGTCGATATCTCGATAAGTTTTTATCTGGAAAATCCCCCAAAACCCATCCTAACACACACCCCTATTATATGAGATCCTTATGCCCAAAGGCACTAGTATAAAGGGTAGCCCCCCTCCTCTATCCAGTTGGGGTCAGTAAGAATGGGGCATGTAGCCCCATCAATCTGCGCCCATCCATCCGTAACCTTTACCCACATACTTTAACCCTACAGGACTCCGTAAGGACCAAATCATTGAGCCTCTGTTGTAATATAGGGCTCCTGAAACCTCATGTGACCTGTTTGTGCTGTTCAAAGGAAGTCACCATCTTGGCCCGTTGTTGTATAGGATGTTGTTAAAGCAGTGATTTACTGTGAGATTTGGGACATATTGGGACCTACCGTAGTGGTACATGGTAAGGGTCCATGGTAAGACTGCCATGTTGTAAGGTATTATTACACAGAACATGGTAAGGATCTATGGTAAGACTGCCACGTTGTAAGGTATCATTACACAGAACATGGTAAGGGTCCATGGTAAGACTGCCATGTTGTAAGGTATCATTACAGAGAACATGGTAAGGGTCCATGGTAAGACTGCCATGTTGTAAGGTATCATTACACAGAACATGGTAAGGGTCCATGGTAAGACTGCCATGTTGTAAGGTATCATTACACAGTACACGGTAAGGATCTATGGTAAGACTGCCATGTTGTAAGGTATCATTACACAGAACATGGTGAGGGTCCATGGTAAGACTGCCATGTTGTAAGGTATCATTACACAGTACACGGTAAGGATCTATGGTAAGACTGCCATGTTGTAAGGTATCATTACACAGAACATGGTGAGGGTCCATGGTAAGACTGCCATGTTGTAAGGTATCATTACACAGAACATGGTAAGGGTCCATGGTAAGACTGCCATGTTACAAGGTATCATTACACAGAACATGGTAAGGGTCCATGGTAAGACTGCCATGTTGTAAGGTATCATTACACAGAACATGGTAAGGATCCATGGTAAGACTGCCATGTTACAAGGTATCATTACACAGTACACGGTGAGGATCCATGGTAAGACTGCCATGTTACAAGGTATCATTACACAGTACACGGTGAGGATCCATGGTAAGACTGCCATGTTACAAGGTATCATTACACAGTACACGGTAAGGATCTATGGTAAGACTGACATGTTGTAAGGTATTATTACACAGTACACGGTGAGGATCCATGGTAAGACTGCCATGTTACAAGGTATCATTACACAGTACACGGTGAGGATCCATGGTAAGACTGCCATGTTACAAGGTATCATTACACAGTACACGGTAAGGATCCATGGTAAGACTGACATGTTGTAAGGTATTATTACACAGTATATTGTATGACTTAGTGGACAGCCCTGCACTGATGCATCATAACAAAGACACATGTACAGGGAGCAATCAAATGGCCCTGAAGGGTCAATATCAAACAGATTTGGGGAGTCAGTGAATGTGTATTTGCAGAATTCTGACATAAACCACTGTTCCATTGGTTAGCTAAAAGATGTTCCCACGGTCCCCAGAAAGGTGAACTTAAAAAAACAAAAACACATGAATGTAATGGTTATAAAACCGTGGTGTCTGGGTGCCAACTGCAGATCCCTCCAGGGCCCTCCCCACTATTTGACAGCTTGGCCTCTGTACCTGAGACCCATTAAATGTATGTAATAGTATATGACCCCTATTACTATAGGGCTCTATGGGAGATGCTTGTATCATCACCCAGCAGGTGAGGATGACCCTAGGTTAAAGCCCAGTATGACTCTAAAGTCTGTCTGTTATATACTGGTATATAGGGTCTCTATGTACATTGTAGATGGCCACTTTGTCCCCCAGAAGCCACTGCTAGTTCCTTCTGATTCCTTAATCATGTGACCTTCTTTGTGGGAACCAGCTAATACCAGCTATATTTTACTCTTCTTGTGTGTTCCAGATATAGTTCTGTTAAAGTCTACGCTTTTTAAGAACTGGGGTGGGACCAAGGGCAAAATGGTAAAGTGTTTGAGTGTGTGCATGTGGGGTGGGAGGGGGTAGGGTGGAGGGTGCAGAGTGGATGAGTCATCTGTCTGTCTTCAACAGGTGGAACACATAGCGGCACATGTTTTAATGTTTCTGTTTTCTTATGTTACTTATGCCTTGATCTTAAATCATGTATTTCTGTTTTTTTATCTGTTTTTTTTTTTCTTCAATCATATTTATCGTGTTTTTGTTATAACTTTAAATATTTCCCTTTGTGTTTGCGATACACAATGCTCACTAAACAATAGCTTGAAATAGGAAGGCTATTATTAGTTCACCACATTTCGCAGCCCACCCTAGTTATTGGGTCATAACTTAAATGCACATAAGAGTGGGGTGTCTCCTGAGTTGATAACGTAATCCTATATCAATTCTTATTCAGATTTTCTTATGCTGAAGCAAGACTGGGGGGCGGGGTAGAAAACACAAAGGAACACACTAACCCAGTTTTCCCTAAGACCATAGCCAGGCAAACGGTTCTAGATTATAGGTATGCTCGACCCCTTCGGCTTTAAGACCATACAGGTATATTAGGGTGTGGGTTTTGCGCATTACTCAGGTGTTACCCAGGTGTGTAGCTTACGGTGCACCTGACTCACTCACCTGGGTGTGTCCCCAGGTAATTATGAGCAAGTAGCGGGGAAAACAAAGATGTTGTTATATTGTACCTAGATATATGTCATTTATGGGTAAACTGGTTAACTTCGTGGGCTTCGTGTACGCCGCCACACTACCTCCCAGTATGCTCTTGAGACCATGGGAGGCTTTGGACGAAGCAAAATGCAGTCACAGTACCTTAGTCTTAGATGGGTTTTGAGCCTTTAGGCCGATTTTGGAAGCACCATCCCAACAAGGCCCTTACAAGGTGTGATCAGTAGCAGCCTCATGCAGACTGTACCAGTCGTTCCTAAATAAATGCTCGTTATCAGGCGCTGTATGAGGGAAGTAGTGGTGTGTACACACAGGGTACTTGTGCACATATTATCTCTCTTATCTACCCTCTGTGTGAGTGTACACTGTGAACACAGGTCTCAAACCTTGAACCTCAGAGATGTATGTACATGTACAACAGTGAGACCTTGGTAGTCCGACGAGTTGTGCTGCAGGCAACAGTAAGGTGAATATCAATTAAAGACTCATTAAATGGTTATGAGACATCAAAACATGATGACATGGTATTCAAGCTAGACGTTGGTGGATTTTGAGGTTGTTGAACTATCAATAGATAGAAATATCATGACTTCTTGCATCCAATAATGATACAGTATCTTCATGAACCTACAGACAGTTGTATAGTGAGTTGAATCTAAATAGACAAGAGAGCACATACGATATGCATCTGTGAGAAAGGGATTCAAAGATGCCTGGTTAAAGGGATTCAAAGATGCCTGGTTAAAGGGATTCAAAGATGCCTGGTTAAGCTCTGGTTAAAAAGTCCCAGATTGTACAGCTGTGTGTCTCTTAGGGGGCATCCATTAATTATGTATGCATCTAGGAGGGGTGGGGGGGTCAGGCCAAATGCATACAGGGTGGGGGAGGGGGGTCAGAGGCTATGAGTATGTACGCATAGGGTGTAATGAATTAGGAGAAATTGAGGCATTTTTGGGGGGTAGAGGGAGGTTGATGGTAGGTCTCTTGGTACAAAATATGGTGACTGTAGGAGAACAACCCCTTATTCAAGTAGTCATAAAGGCTACAAAAATTAGGGGAGTTCTTACAAAGTATGCATACCATTTTACATTTATCAGAGGGTAACGGAAATTTTCCTGCACGCAGGAAAGGGGGGGGGGCTCCAGGTGGCTTGAGTATGTACGCATAGGGGGAGGGGGTAGGCCAAATGCGTACAGGGTGCAACATGGGGGGTGGGGGGGTCAATTTTCGGCAAATTTGTGCGTACATAATTAATGGAAGCCCCCTTTGGTTGTACAACAAAGACACCCCCTGTAAGCGACACCTGGTATGTTCCTGTATATATTAACACGACACCTACCACACAACACCCTTCCACGTGCTTTCTGCCATGTCCCATTAATTTTGGATGTAAGTCTTTCCATCTAACTGTGCAATAGTTTGAATTCTTTTTTTTTTTTTTTTTGTTGCTTCACAACATTCCGGTAATTATAAGAACGCATACAGAGACGGTGCTCCCTGGCAGGGCATGTTGATCATCCTTACTCTTTGTCTACTTTTTCTACATTTACAACATGTTATCGTCTCAACTTAAAGGTGTTTTCCCCCACTCCAGGCCAAAGTTGACATTTCATTAGAACCCCTTCTTCCATAAAACACTAAAAACGAATACTCCTTTATATAGATCAGTGCTGCAACATGATTCTCCCATGTGAAGCAGTACAGATTATCCCTACTGTTTCGCCTTGTCCACACTGCAAACTTAGACTGTCTATGGAAACTGGGTGCAGCGACATTACTGTAAACCCCACGTGTAGGCCGCACCCTGGCTTATTAGATAAGCCGCACATTGAGTATTAAGACTATTTAGTTAGTTCTGTATATATCATGTAAAGGAAAACCCCACTTTAATATAAGCCACACCCACTTTTTTGGGGGGACGTCTGATAAACAAATCTCGATTTACATATGATCCGTCCCGTGGTTTATATGATGGGGATCAGTGATTAGCTGTGATCTCTGGAGTGTAACTCTGTTTGATGACATTAACTGATAATGTTATACACCCACACCGGAAGGTGTCTCCCCCACAGGCCGTGTGCAATTATACACGTTGCTAATTATATACATGTATACATGCCATATTGAGTAAGATAATGGGCCTTAAGGTACATTGTTAATGCGACATCCCTCTACACATTGTTACCGCTGGATCATAGATCAGGGACACAGTCAGAACCTGGGAGTCTCTTCTTTTGGATGCTGACTACCTGAAATTTGTTGATCATTCCAATACCTCGACATGCAGGAGATAATTCATTATGACCTCCACCTTATTTTTTTTTTAACTTTCCAAATGTGCTGTTTGTTGTTTGACGCTGGGCAGGTTGCCATGGATACCGTGTTACCAGGACAACACACTCACACATTCCCTGCTTGGCCGCTCACCAAATATCAGGTTGTTTGGGGAGGGGAGGGGATATCCCCATACACATTATCTTAGATCTCTTTTTTCCGTCGGCATGATACTCTAATGTAAATGCAAGTCACCAGCACTGCATCAATGACTACAGAGAAGTCCTTAGCATGAAGGATGGATACAGCTTTGGCGAGGAACTTCATTCATACATCATAACTTCTTTATCTTTCAGAGATACACTGTTGAATCTAGGTCCCTACCCCTAATCTACATTCAAAAAATTATTTTGTATACCGGGCGGGGCCGCAAGCCATTGTGGGGTCCATTGTAAGGCCCTTCCAGCCTGACAGCTTATACTGGTCTAATTATCAATTACCCAACAGTTGTCCATTCTGGAAACTAATAGTGTATCATCACCAGCTTGATATATTGATAATTTATCAGATTATTGGAAATATATCAAGTGTCTCCAACCCTTCTCTTTATTCTAGGTCTAACCTGAATAATGTACCCCTAAATGATAAAATCTTTTAGGGAGGAAGTGGAACAGTAACAATGATTACATGCCTTGATTTTACTTTAGTATACACCTGATGAGATCCAATGGGACTGAAACCTTGGAGTTCTACCGTAATCTCTTGTGTATAAGGCGCATCTCGTGTATAAGGCGCACCTAGAGTTGAAGAATATTGTCAAAAAAATAAAAAATTCATAACTTTGGTTCTACTGAATGAATTTTCAAAATTCAAAAAGCTATGTGTAGCTAGGGCCCCCCACACCCCGATGAACCCCCCTATGTTATTTTTTGAGTTAGGGGGAGTCTAACATATCAAAATAAAGGTCTTGGTGTCCCCCTTGCGGATCCAGGAGGAACTAAAACCCCTCGTATAAGACGCGCCTTATATGCAGGAGATTACGGTAGTTCCTAGGCCTGATGAGTGTCATTCCTCCAGCACCTGGATTGATTGATTGATTGATTTGTGTTTTACAGCACTTTAGCGGCACTAAGTGGCTATCCCGTGCTTCACAGGTTGATAATTTAACAGAGGAATGTCTCAGTGCCACGCATATGTGCACCACACACATCCTGAGGGGATAGGAAAGAGGAGATATAGACCCTTTTAAGTGGGCTAGGGAAGCCCGTCCAACACCTGGAGTCACCAGTGACCAGCACTGGTGTCTTGGTGACAATACATTTTTGTTGATTGTGACATCTGATGTAACATGAAGACTCACTCCCCCCCCCCCCCAATCAACCGTAGTTGATAGGTGAGGCGAGCATGGAAACCCTGCCAGTAGCATCAAGGTAGTGTTGAGGTGTAGAGGTGCTGACCATTTGTCCCCTGAGTTCTTCATACATCATAACGACTAAGAGCAAAGTGCATCTAAGTACTGTGTGACCGTTACAGGGTTATAAAGGCTATCTACAGGCAAGTCAAGCCTGGGGTTAAACATGACGACATCACCACTACAATGTCTGATTGCCAAAAAGCAAAAAATAATGTGTTGATATTAAATGTCAATGTTAACAATAATAGCTCGAAACACACCCCGTTCAGGGAGCACATGGCTAAATGGTGGTACACGTACATGGCCATCAGAGTGGATAGATCCCAGGCAATGAGAACCAATAATAGATAAATTCTGTGAAAATGACCCATTGTCACGGTAATAATGACAAAACAGCAGTATTATTGTTCTTGGTTTTAGGTAAGGAGGAGGTTAGGGTAGAGATTGAGGTATAAAAAGTCAGGGGCTGTAGCTGAAATGTAAACTATTTAGTCTACCTGTCATGGGGCCTGGCTTTATAGGACAATGTATCTAAACATGAGCAGGGTGCAATTGTGACATTGTATATATCCTAATAGGAGACGTCTGGTAGATTTAAATATTTAAAGTGGATACTGTTGATATTACCCCCTGATCTGGACAAACTGCGTCTCATCTTGCACTACAGGTCAGCTTTTGTAGAAATGGGGCGAATATATAGAACAAATCTGGGTCATCGATCCTCTAGAATATCCTTGTTGTGCAGGCTATTGGGAAGCCAAATAGGCCCTAGGCAGTCCACATCCTAAAACTGTCGTTTGTCCTCATGATGGTACAGTAATGCATAACCCTTTCCCTCCTGTCTTTCTATCCTATCAATAACCCCCCCCCCCTTTTTTTTTTGCCTGTAGGGTTGTTTGCTGGTACCTGGCGGGTGCTTGTGCCCTCCACCTCCAGATCTGGGACCACCAAAATTGAACTAAAGCCAGTGACGATCATATACTCGGTACATTTGACCCCTGGCTTTGGAACTTACGGAGTTTCACACCAATTAACAACTGGGTTTAATTTAGTAAGGCCAGACCCGGACACATGTAACACAGGAAGTCATTTGACATCTGTTTGTAGCATAGGAATGGTGCACTGTGGGATACAAACAGAGGTCTGAGGCTCTGTCTCTTACAGAACAACCTGCCCTGACCCATTTATGATATCACAGACTGGTAGCCAATCCGATAACCCGGCAGGTTACTCAAGTAACTAATGCACATCAGTTTGGCCAGGGGTCGAACATACCGAGTAAGAGTAGGCATTTCAGACATGGTGGCCCCTGATTGGTTTATATTAGTGTTTGAAAATTATTGAAACCAATGTTATCATGCATCCATAAAAGCTGTAACTTGTTCTGATTTAGGGAAAAGAAATATGAAAGGCCTATCCCATGTCTGGGTAGGTTAGAAAAATTTCAGAAAAATAGTGAAAATTGGCAGTTCTGCAGCAAATTCCAAGATGGATTCTGGGGTGAGTTTGTACACAGGCCTATAGAAAAAAACTGGATTGGTCAAACCATATTTTTTTATTGATTCAGAATAAAGAACTAATATGTTCCTAAAGATTTATGATTATTTTGACAATTTTGAATCTGTTTCTATCACATTGCTGGGGTGTTATCTTATATTGAAATATAGTGGGAAATGTTTTGGTGGTCCGAGGCCTCCACACACCTGGAACCAGCTCTACTTCTGGTTACAGCTGGTGCCCCCTGGTTGTCAGTGCGGAGATCCGTGGCGCTCCTTACCGGTAGTTACCCCCCCCCCCCCATGATCCACTATTACAAAGGATTTATTCCACTTTACATGATCATACAATTAGGTTTCCTTTCTTTGACATGGGAAAGAAGGAAGGAATAGTCTGTCCTTTGTCATAAAATGCTATTCAATCATGAATGATAATCTATACCACACATTGTAGAATTGGATTAATATTACCGGTACTCGTTACATGTAATCCTACCAAGAAGGAGGATTTGTTTGTTTGTTTAGTTTTACGTCCGGGGGCCATTGAGGAACTCAGACATTCGATTTCGGACATGAAGTCCTTTCTTTTCTCTTAGGACAGCTATTTTTATGCTGCTTGCCCGACACCAGTGACCGCATCTATGGATGACCGAATCTATGAGATGAATGACCACATCTATGAGGAGGGGTGAGGGGGAAAACTGCTACCGGGGCTTCATTCCCCAACTCTTCTCAAAGGATAGCAAGTGTTCTTTTATTTGCCTGGTCCCATAGGCAGGGCCAGACAAACCACGGCCTTTGATCACTCAGACATGGTTCACTGAGGGGGAATCCCATGAGAAAGGACAAGCATGTAGGCCCGGGCCCGCGCATATGGACACCAGCTGCCCACATGCTCACCCCAAGCCACAAGAAACCCCAAGTTTGTTGCCTTCTACGAATCTGGTATGCCCACTGGTAGAATGGAAGGAGAATTCCTCCTTCGTGGACTCCCAATGAAGTTATTCTCATGGGCGTAGAAAGCAGGGGACATGTCCCCCCCCCCCACTTTTGGCCAACTCCTCAAAAGGTCAAAATTAAAAGGTCAAGCAAAGGGAGGTCAAAAATTGCAGAAAACCCCCCTGGTCCCACCCACTCTGAAACTGCTTCCCATGCCCCTGAATTCTGCTCCTCCATGCCCTCACATGAAGGTCCCCACTCCACAGGGAGAAGAAGAAAAAGGAACCCTTACACAAGGCAATATTGTTCATTTCTATACTGCAGCCATCTATTACCTCTTCCTCCCATCCCTTCCAACCCTCCTGTTCTCCTATATGATGTAACTCGCATGGACTGTTGCGCCCGGTGGGGGTGCACTGAGGCAGGCAGGCTTGTCTCGATCAATCCTCACCCTGCAATCAATATCAGACCTTTCAGGTACAGGTACCTCCACCCCAACACCCCCACTCCTCTACCCACTTCCTACTTCCACCCTTACACCAGCCCCTACCTCAGTACCTGCTTCCATCCCACTCAGCCTCACCACAGTAGTCTTTGTACGGCATGTTCCACCAACAACTCAACACGGCACTTTAATAATTAACCATTTCAGGACCACATGTCTCGGCGTTTACATCCACTTGTGATCATTCTGTACCTATACAGCCTAGTAGCCAGTGCTTGATTGGCATCTACTATGGGAGTGTCTAGACCCCAAAGGTTATGTATGACACATGGAAGTAGCACCAGTGACTAACTCACTAGGGAGCGTCCAACAATTATATCACCGGTATTTAGGCACTTTTCAGGACCCACCCACCCCACTTGTCACTGTTTTTGTATGGAATATATAGAGGAACCCAAAGACCCCCCCCCCACCCCATAAGCAGTGACGTAATTGTTGAACCCTCCCCTATCTCTGCCTGCATTGATGCATCATGACAACCAAGGCTCGTTATAACTAAGCACTGTGCAGCCCTTAGAGGGTTGTTGGCAGACTTGTACAACCAAGGCTCGTTATAACTAAACACTGTGCTGCCCTTAGAGGGTTGATGGAGACTTGTACAACCAAGGCTCGTTATAACTAAGCAACCTGAGAGGGTTGATGGCAGACTTGTACAACCAAGGCTCGTTATAACTAAACACTGTGCAGCCCTGAGAGGGTTGATGGCAGACTTGTACAACCAAGGCTCGTTATAACTAAGCACTGTGCAGCCCTTAGAGGGTTGATGGCAGAGTTGTACAACCAAGGCTCGTTATAACTAAGCACTGTGCATCCCTGAGAGGGTTGATGGCAGACTTGTACAACCAAGGCTCGTTATAACTAAGCACTGTGCAGCCCTTAGAGGGTTGTTGGCAGACTTGTACAACCAAGGCTCGTTATAACTAAACACTGTGCAGCCCTTAGAGGGTTGATGGAGACTTGTACAACCAAGGCTCGTTATAACTAAGCACTGTGCAGCCCTGAGAGGGTTGATGGCAGACTTGTACAACCAAGGCTCGTTATAACTAAACACTGTGCAGCCCTGAGAGGGTTGATGGCAGACTTGTACAACCAAGGCTCGTTATAACTAAGCACTGTGCAGCCCTTAGAGGGTTGTTGGCAGACTTGTACAACCAAGGCTCGTTATAACTAAGCACTGTGCAGCCCTTAGAGGGTTGATGGCAGACTTGTACAACCAAGGCTCGTTATAACTAAGCACTGTGCAGCCCTGAGAGGGTTGATGGCAGACTTGTACAACCAAGGCTCGTTATAACTAAGCACTGTGCAGCCCTTAGAGGGTTGATGGCAGACTTGTACAACCAAGGCTCGTTATAACTAAGCACTGTGCAGCCCTTAGAGGGTTGTTGGCAGACTTGTACAACCAAGGCTCGTTATAACTAAACACTGTGCAGCCCTTATAGGGTTGATGGAGACTTGTACAACCAAGGCTCGTTATAACTAAGCACTGTGCAGCCCTGAGAGGGTTGATGGCAGACTTGTACAACCAAGGCTCGTTATAACTAAGCACTGTGCAGCCCTGAGAGGGTTGATGGAGACTTGTACATCCAAGGCTCGTTATAACTAAGCACTGTGCAGCCCTGAGAGGGTTGATGGCAGACTTGTACAACCAAGGCTCGTTATAACTAAGCACTGTGCAGCCCTGAGAGGGTTGATGGCAGACTTGTACAACCAAGGCTCGTTATAACTAAACACTGTGCAGCCCTTAGAGGGTTGATGGCAGACTTGTACAACCAAGGCTCGTTATAACTAAGCACTGTGCAGCCCTGAGAGGGTTGATGGCAGACTTGTACAACCAAGGCTCGTTATAACTAAGCACTGTGCAGCCCTGAGAGGGTTGATGGAGACTTGTACAACCAAGGCTCGTTATAACTAAGCACTGTGCAGCCCTGAGAGGGTTGATGGCAGACTTGTACAACCAAGGCTCGTTATAACTAAGCACTGTGCAGCCCTGAGAGGGTTGATGGCAGACTTGTACAACCAAGGCTCGTTATAACTAAGCACTGTGCAGCCCTGAGAGGGTTGATGGAGACTTGTACAACCAAGGCTCGTTATAACTAAGCACTGTGCAGCCCTTAGAGGGTTGATGGAGACTTGTACAACCAAGGCTCGTTATAACTAAGCACTGTGCAGCCCTGAGAGGGTTGATGGCAGACTTGTACAACCAAGGCTCGTTATAACTAAACACTGTGCAGCCCTTAGAGGGTTGATGGAGACTTGTACAACCAAGGCTCGTTATAACTAAGCACTGTGCAGCCCTTAGAGGGTTGATGTGTTTCCAGTTACATGACTCACAGAGCTAGGGTCGGTAGGTCGGATTTTTTTTTTTTTAATTTTTTTTTTTGATTTTGTATAGAAATGTATTGGCAAATCTATCTGGTTTTTGATATCAAGGAAAGAACATGGACAAAAAATAAGAAATGTGAAATATATGCAAAAGATGTGTCTTATAAAGCCATTACCTGTACACCCAAAGATTATATCCATGAAAAATTGTTGAAAAAAAATCATAAAAAACGAAAAAAAAATCTCTCTTTTGACCCATTAACCAAGAGTAGTGATTGACAAACCATGTTGATATATATTCCCCCATCAATTCTTGACATTTTAACTGAAAATCTGCCCTCCCCCTCCTATCCATGATTAGACTCTACTGGCCGGACACTGATGCTGCATGGCGGAGTGTCTATGGGTGGTGTGGACGTGTAAATGTATGCTAGTATGGTCAATCATACACATAAATGTCACCCTACGTCCACATGCTAACCCCTGACTATAAGGAGCACCAAAATACACACATAGACTACGGTAATACCTGTACATGTACCCTAAAATATAGCACATAAGCCGCGATTATAGGCCATTTCAGATCCAGGTAAGGGGTGGGTGGGGTTGGGTGGGGCTGGAGGTGTCCCCGAGCCCCTACAGTGCAGGTAGTTTGGGGTGCCAATGTCTTTTTAGATTTTTAGAGTCCATCGACTGGGATAAAGATTTCGCATGTTGTGGTGACATATCCTCATATTACGATACTGAGGGCAGAGGCACTATACACGGGGCTCTGCAGTGCACAGTAAAGTGAGGTGTTTTAGTGCTTTAGGATGTCGTAGAGAGGCTGAATGAGGACAGGGGAGATGAGGGGAAGGAGAAATGGTGGAGAGGTGAGGAAATGGCAGAGGGAGGGGCGGGCAGAAATGTGAAAAGGAGAGGTATGGAGAGAGAAGGGAAGAGGAAGTGATGGAGTAAGGATGGGGGGGGGGGGGAGGAGAGAAAGCCCGGCCCCTGCACTTTCTATTGTAGAAGTACACTACCTGCGTTCCCCAAACCAGGGGAAAAGGGTGATTTTCCATCTCATTCCAATGTCCCTGGAATCAAGAAAAAGGGGTGATTTTTCTCAAATAACCTCCATGGTTTAGAGAAAAAAGGGGTGTTTTTATGGGCTCACTCCATGGAATTTGAAGAACATGGATGCTTTCTGTAGTTTAGGGGATTTTCCTCCTTTATTTTGGCAATAAATATTCACACACAGGTATAAAATTTATGCTGTTTAATTGAGACAATATCTCAAATTATTTTCAATGTGGGAAAATGGGGGGTGCTAAAAATAATGTCAGCATTTTGTGAGAAAAAGGGGTGTTTTTCTACCTTGAAAAGTCAACGTTTTCCCACGAAAAGGGGTCTTTTTTGCATAAAATTCCATGGAAATGGGGTACTTTTTTGAAGGAGGGAACGCAGGTGGTGTACATACTACTTATAGAATGCAGGGGCCGGGAGAGAAAGCTTAATGTGTAGGGAGGTTGTGGCTAGGTAGTTGGTGGTCAGCCATACACGTGCCCCTCCCCCTGCCCAACGTCCCCTACCTACAGCCTGAATATACATGGCCCCAGGTAAACATGGAAACTATTTTCTCACCTCCCCTCTGCCCTCAACCAATATACACAAAGCTCATCCCGTACGCTACAATACTCTCCACATAGCCCTCCACATCTACAGTACAGAGCCCCACCCCCTCCAGCCTGTCCGTTCGATGCCATCCTCATCAAAGATGATGCTCGAAATGAGGCTATTATGAGCAGCAAAACTTTTCTAACATTGTGCTGCAAAACTGTCATTGTTAAAAGATAAATGATTTTGCCACGATATTACGTCAAACAGGAGTTTTGAGCTATGTCAGGACATTCCATCAATGCAGAGAAAGTAGGACATGATGAAAACTGTAGGATAAAGAACACATTGTTTACCTACATTGTTCCCCCCCCCATTTATTTGAGTGATTTGGATAATCCCAATCCCAATTCCTTATTCACGTGCAGCTTACACTACGATGTAATTGTTTCTTAAAATGTTTTCATCAACGGTTTACTGAATATTTATCCCCCAGTATTTGCCTACCCATGGTAGCATTGTACCCATTCTCTGTGGGTAGGAACTAGGTTGTTTCCTGGTTGCAGGGCTGCCTGCAGACTGTGGTCCTGGTGTTTAGACATCAGGGCACACACAAACATACACACGTGTGGAGAGGGAGTTTGTTTTTGTTCTACAAACCTCGAATATCATGACCCTACCTTATAGCCCAGACACAGGGGGTTTGCAGCTGTGGGGGAAGGGAAGGGGGTCACTTATGACCAAACTGCAGCCCCCCCCCCCATAATAAAACAAAAATTATAAATCAAACCTGCGGGGTAGATAGTTAAAAATCCTCATTCCCAGACATTTAAATGAGTACCTCAGCAATTTCTCCCGACAATAACTTAGCATACAGAGGCATAATAATGTGGCTGACAGACAGACATGGTCTATTTTGTTACTGTATAATGTGCCGCTATGTACATGACCACTTCCTGTCCCCTATCATGATCCTGGCTCCGTGATCACCAACATTTAAACTCAACTGGACTTTGAAAACATACAGACGACTGGCTTGTAAAAGCACAAGAAATAACCCAAATCTATGAGCGTTTATTCACACTATATGGCAGTGTCAGTATCTAGTCGAGAGAGAGCTAGCTTTAAATTTAACAAGTTGGTGTTTACTGGTGTGTATGATAATTGCTTTACTGATGAATAAAATGTTCCATTCACAGCTGGCCATGATGGGCCACTGCTTTACTATTGTAATGGGCCATACATTTTACTTCTGACTATAATGGTCCATACATTTTACTGAGTGTCATGGGCCATCGACCTTACTGCAGAGTATCATGGACCATGCACTTAACTGTAAGGGAGTGGTCATTTTTTTAACAACCGGGGGGAGGGGGGGCGGCGAAATCCCCCCCCCTTTTTTTTTATTCTTAAGCGGCGTGCAGGCTTTTCCGCTCAAAAGGGGCGATTTCTTTTTGTCCACCCCAGCAACCCACCAACCCCCCCCCTTGTTAAAAAATGACCACTCCCTAAGGTATAATGGACAGTGGCCAGGCACGGTGCCAGGTAGACAGCAGGTCAGTAGGTAGAGGAGGCCAACAACAGCTGCACGTGTATTGATCGTGAATACAAGACGTGCTAAACTGGCATCAAAGATTCAATCCACCTTACATAAGGGAGTGGTCATTATTTATCAACAGGGGGGGGGTGGTGGGTTTTCGCGCGGACGCGCGAAAATTTTTTACGCCCCCCCCTCGACGGCAGTAAAAAAAATTTGCGCCCCCCCCGCGCCTCCGGCGCGGAGAGTTTTCGCGCCCCCTCTTTGATCTATAGTAGCGCGCGGGCTTTTTTGCTAAAAAGAGGGTAAATTTTTTTAGCCCCCCCCTCAAGAGGGGTCAAAATTTTTTTAGCCCCCCCCTCCAGAGGGGTCAGAATTTTTACGCCCCCCCCTCAAACCCACCACCCCCCCCCTGTTTATAATAAATGACCACTCCCTAAGGCCTACATAAGGCACCAACCCACTGCCAACCTCCAATACCCCCAGGGATCCCCAACAAGCAGGCACTAAGGTATTTACAGTAATCACTGAGTAGACACTGCCCATAGCTGTATAGGGCACTCAGTAACTGATATGAGGAAAGGCCAGTGGGTTTACAACTTGCTGTATTTTCTTTAGGATTGCTCTCAATGCCATGGCTCACATAAATATCTAGAGTGACAGAATTGTAGGATTTCCTCAAATATGGTTCTCATAAAAGACCACTGTATTTTGGTCTGAGCATGGCTTGTGACCACACACAATACACATAGATGTGATTTACGTCCCTTTCACGGGCTTCCCTAGCCCACTTAAAAGGGTCTATTTCTCCTCTTTTCTATCCCCTCAGGATGTGTGTGGTGCACATATGCGTGGGCACTGACACATTCCCTTGTGAAATTGTGTAATGTAGTTCTCACCATGAATATGAACTTAGCTGTCGAAATGGCATTAAACATCTATTACTCACTCACTCACTCACGCCCCTTTCATTGCAATAATTCCTGGTACTTTTTATAATATGTTACCGTAATCTATGTCCCTGTTACTCACTATCTCAGCTCCAGGCTCTCCTCTCTATATCTAACGGGTATAATCTGGACACCAGCCAGGTGGGCTGCTTCTACACACACATGCAGCAAATATGGGGGACTTTCTTCATTCCATTATACACTTATGATAACATTTTCTTTTGTTTTCATTGGTCTCAGCATGATGCTGTCTGAAATCGTAGAATGTACAAATATATTGTATTAGAAGATTCACTAGGAAATTGGCATTCAAATATCAATATCCAAGTGAAGCTTTGATGTTTTATTTCTCCATGTCTGTCAAACCTTGGAAATGTGCAAAAATGATGTAAGAAATTTGTCCAAAAAGTCACCCTTTCTTGTTGTAATGGTCTCTAGGTCAGGCTCTATGTTATATAGGTAGGTGTCAGAAGAAGACGCTATGTAGATATATGCCACTGGTGGTTTTTGTTCCTTCTAGCCTGCGGCCCTCCACCCTCCAGGTATACAAAACACAACAGTATAGTCTGCTACACTACGAAGCAGTCCCACTCTATGTATCTCTACATTGTCCAACTGACCCTATATATCTGTACCAGCCCTCTACTGCAGCCAACTATCACACGTGATAGCCCCCCATCTGCTAAACAGATAATTTTCCAACTTTAGACAATTTCCAATTAGAAACCTAAAGTTAATGTTCCAGGAAAAGTAAGAATTTATGCAAAAAAAAAAAGAGGAAATTTGCCACATCTGTCTACATCGGTGAAGACACATCTGCCTAGCTTCCAACAACCACAGATGTTGTATTCTCTATTTAATCCATCATGCCATGTTCCATTACAGCTCTAACATTTAGCAGCAAATTCAAAGGCCTCCTTTACCCCCTCCACCATACCTGCCTACCTCCCCTATGGTATGATAACAGGGCAGGTTTGGCCCCCTGGGGCCTGCACTGAGGTACATGTAGTGAACAGACCTAAGCTACCTGACAGTTCCACTCAGTCCCTTCACCCTGTACTACAGTACAGGAGGTACATGTCAGACAGGCTGCCACAAATTAAACTGGTACTAAAAGACAAACAGGCTGCCACAAATTAAACTGGTTCTCAATGTCAGACAGGCTGCCACAAATTAAACTGGTACTCAATGTCAGGCAGGCTGCCACAAATTAAACTGGTACTCAATGTCAGGCAGGCTGCCACAAATTAAACTGGTACTCAATGTCAGACAGGCATTTAGAAATCAACCTTCTAAGGGGTGCATGATGATTTGATGCATTATACCCATTTATTCTCATGATGGATAAATACAGTGATGGCAAATAACTATCCAGTTCTGCATTCATACATCATGTTGACCCCATAGGATCGATGCACACTGAAGGCATAGAGGGTAGAAGAATGCATCAATGTAGTGCTGATAATCAGTTATCACCAACACTGCAAATTGATGCTGATATATTTGGAGCAGGAGGCAGCATAACCCTAAAAGGGTTATACATGTACTTGTACCTAGTTCTAACTGTTCTGCTACATGTACAGGAATAGCTGATGAGTTCTGAACCCCAAACACTAACCCCTCAAGGGCTGCATATTTTATGTCATGGCAGATACGATCGTTACTATAGAACAGTACTGGACATGACATGTCCTATTCAATGGGCATCTGCCATCTTGGATTTTGAAGTGATCTGAGCTGTTTTTTCTTTTTATAAAAGCAAAATAACCCTCTAGGCCATGACATACATGCAAATTTATGTCCACTTCCATGGGATATTTTTACATCGTCTTCCCTTCTGTGGAACTGGTCGTATTCGATATGACAAGTTCCACCTCGGGGAATACGATGTAAAAATATCCCATGGTGGTGGACATTTGCTTATGTATTAAAGCATTAGGCCCATAGGTTGTCATGATGTAGACCTGGTGATCAGTATACGCCAAGGCTACAGTAGATTCATGCATGGTGCTGCAAGCTCGGCTCTACAGATCCAATACACTCATCAATGGCTGACAGGATGGACCTGCCGCCATCATGCTTTGATGAATAGTTTTCCAATAAAGATGATCCCGTCTCCCCCCTAGCAACCCTCGTATTATGGTAACTACAGGGGCTTTAGCACATCAGCAGGATTAGCAGTAATCAACCCAGATTACTGCCTGGGGTCTAACCCCACCAAGGCCGCCTTAACCCTTTTAATGGTGGATGGTGCCTTGATCAGCTCCTCCTGGTTCTTGTATCACTCTTCTCCTGGTGCAGTTCTGTATACCTCACCATTACTGTATTAATGCAACATGTCGACCCTTTAGGATTAGCTACCATCTAAGTATGTCAGTCTGCTCAACGTGTGACTTAGTCGTGAAAACTACATTACTGCACCATGAGCTCTATTAGGCATACTGTACTCTGCAACAATTAAATGGTTATTAAGCCTAAGGCCATTCCTACTGGGCCTAGCTAACAAACCAGCTAGGCCGACCTGCCACGGACTTTAGGCCGGGGAGGTGAGATGATTAGCTCAATGGGTGAGAACTACCCCTGCCAGGCATGTTTAAGGTCAATTATGCCACATCAATGGATGGCCGATAGAACAGCACATTTAAGTGTGGCTGTTAATGAGTAATTCCATAGGTGTATTTACCATTCAAAACTGCTTTCAAATGAAATGTGCCAGGCCAATAAATGCCTAATTAGCTGGGTATTATACCTACAATGGCGGAGTTGGTTGGCTACATGTACATGGAAATACAGTGAGGGTCACTGGATACAACTTAATGTCAAATGATGTCGTGAACCTTTGTTGTTATCCCGTATAGCTGGACACTACCCAAAAGGTGTCACCTGACTATGGTTGATATGCTCCATTTGGCACCCCTTTCACACATATAGAAATGGATATCATGTAAATCCCCAAATACCACATATATCTGTATATAAACCAACCCAAACCCATTGTCCATACTGGTCACAAATGTCACATGTCCATTTACAATAGGTGCATAGACTCCATTTTACTTGCTAGATGTGGCCTTCAATAGCCGTGACGTCCATATCTCTGCCCGGGCCTCCCTAGCCCACTTTAAAGGGTCTATTTCTCCTCTTTCCTATCCCCTCATGTGTGTGGTGCACATATGCGCGGGCACCCACACATTCCTCTGTGAAATTGTGTAATGTAGTTCTCGCCATGAATATGACCTTAGCTGTCGAAATGGCGTTAAACATCTATTACTCACTCACTCACTCCATATCTCTGCCTACCTACATCTACGTTCTGTGTACCTGTATAAAGAGTGCACCAGGTCTGTGCATACATGTACATAGGAGACAGCCAGTACACCACTCCACTGGTGTCTGTCGACATTTGACACAGAGAGTGAGCTTAACATGAGCCTTCAATGGCTGCCCTACATTATAGACATATTCTAAGACAATTAACATTCAGCCATTGAAAATGGAAAAAGAAATATGAGCCGAGGTCCTGGAATGTTCAGAGGCAGGACCTGGGCGTGGAAATACTTTAAGATACTGACCGTCTCAGGTCAAGTACGTCCAGGCCTGACCCATAGACTGAGACAGACAGGTAAACAAGGGCCTGACAGGTGTCACAACAAACCTGTACATACACACTGAAGACACTCTTCATACCTGTCAGGAGGAAGAGTTACCTTTACATTTACATGTGTTTGCTGGGCTAGTACTAATAACAGCATCCTCACTGCATCCCTCAGTCTAAAGTCTTGAACTCTGGAGTGTGGAAGTTATCTCATTTTTATTTCTATTTTTATTTTGCTTTGTTATCTCAGCTCATACTCTATCTAATGTGTCAAGATGACGAGCACATTTACTTTATGAGTTAAGAATGTCACACATCTAAGGGTCAATAAGGATAATGCCAAAGGACCAACAATACGACCAATGATACACTCACCAGTCCATGCTGTCCCGTTGGAGCCTGTAGTACTAAGTAACCCCCCAGTTAGGGTGTGAGCAGACACCCACACATCATCATTACCATCCATCTGCCACATCTTTACCCGACCCTGGTCTAACCCCTGGCTATCATATCTCCACAACAAATCTGGAAGAAATATACCCCGAGCCCAATAAAAATGTTATTGGTTTTATAGCAATTTGGGTATAACATATAGAGCCAACCCCCCACTTACTCGTATCATACAATTTCTCGGATCTCTCGATACCACAGACAGAGGATTTGTAACTATATGTTTTCTATCATACTTGGTATTAAATCCCCCCATAATCAGACATTTTCCTTCGTATTTTCCATATCTGAGGAAGCGGTGGCTGACTGTAGTAACCCCAAACAACATCTTAAAGCTGTGGCCCTGCCTGTGAAAATTTCTAGGCCTCGGCTTGGAAATACTTTAAGATACTGACCGTCTGAGGTCAAGTACGTGCAGACTGTGCCCTCACAGAGACAGACAGGTAAACAAGGGTCTGACAGGTGTCACAACAAACCTCAGGGTACAGCCCATCTCTCTGCCCATTCTGTTTGTCAGAAACTACCCTACAACCGTACTAAATCGTCCAGTACATTATCCATTTGAAGGCTGCAGATTGCATTGTTGCCGTTTTGTTTCAGTGTGCCTACAGTGTGCTACCCACTAGCGTTACGCTGGTGGTGCTCCTTGAAAAGCTGGTGCTTCAATAAAAGATATATGTTATTCTTTTACGCCCCTCATCCTCCATATAGCAAGCGTTGTGATCAGCTATGGGACAGGAGATATATTTCCTAAGGCCCCCGCTAAGGCCTCACTTGCCTTTTCCCTAGGTCTTACACGGTTCCATCTGTTTGTAATATTGCGTGGGGGTGTAAGTACTACTAAGTAGAGTGTGGCTGGTTTAATTAAGACGTCAATGATTTGATCGTCAAGATGGAGATGTATGCCGCCCCAACCTGCCAGTTTCCATTACCAGCCACTTAAACAATTACCTGCACAGCCTCAGCATCATGCCACTCCATGAGGGCCAATACCTCTCACAATACCTTCTCTTATGGCTTTTTATTTTATCGATTTTTATTTTATTTTCATTTTTAATCTTTACTCTAAAATAGTTTTACAGCCCAGAGTTACCGTTGGATTAGAATTTGAAAGGTATCTGATGAACGAGGCAGCTAGTGGCTTTAGTATTGGGGCCCCTAATGTCTACAAGATGCATGCACCAGTGTTGTGCTACTGTTAGCAAGTTACCTTGTGTTAAGGTTTGCCAACAATATATCGGTGCAGCCTATAAAGAGTTCACATTCATGTTTTAGTACACGGTAGCACCCCCCCCCCCCAAGCCCCCATAGCAGATAAGTGTATAATTGGCACTGCCCTACTCCCATCACAGGTCATTAAAACATAGGGTGCCTCTATTACCTGCAGGTACATTACTACCCACCATTCACACCCGTCAATATTTAAATTTCAGTCTAACTCAGTGAAAAACATAATTTTAATAATAAAAAAAAGAAGAAAAAGTTCTACACATTGATAGGACAGCGTGATTGGATACCATGCCCCCCTCCCCAACCCTGTGGGTAACCCTTGCCCTAGACTGGCTGCAGTCCATTGATTTTATTATGAGATAATTGAAATAGAATTGGAAAACGAAAATTGAAAACATTTCTAGTGAATCTATTTCTAGTGCCTGAGCCCAGCAGAGGAGGAGAGGCATGGAGGAGGTTTAGTGGGGTTGGGAGGAGAGCTCAGGGACTGCAGCCAGTCTACCCTTGCCCCTGCTGTTTAAGGTAAACCCACACACGCTGACCAGCACACTACATGTACGTCATGGGTGTGGATCGAGGTATGTATCTATACTGTATGTAGGGTATTGATCCCCTAATGCCATACAGTGTTCTGCGTGCATGCCACCCACTCAGTCTCAGCGAACCAGACCTATGCTCCCTTTTATCTGTCTGGAATGACATATAGTGTTATCCTAGACAGTGTCAGACTACATGTACTAGAACCAAAGTTATGAATTTTTCATTTTTTTGAGAATTTTCCAAAACTCTAGGTGCGCCTTATACGCGGGCTGCGCCTTATACGCGGGAGATTACGGTACTACCGTAAACTGCTGGTCTCCGTCAAGCCCCATCATCTATTATCTAGGTTCTTTGTGACACGTAACTTTTCCAGTAAACAGGTCAGGCCAGTGTGCCATACTCACCTGTCAAAGTGGTCATAATACAAGGGAGAATTACCCCGTAAACGAAACTTTGGGATGAACATTTTGTTGTCCCTCAGCAACCCCCCCCCCCTCCCCCATCCTCAGACGAAAACTGTTTAAACCCTAGTATGACCTGGTAGGGATGCAGTGGTGCGGCTAGGACTGGCTATATATCCAGGGTGTGGGTTGATATGGTCTGGTAGGGATGCAGTGGTGCGGCTAGGACTGGCTATATATCCAGGGTGCGGGTTGATATGGTCTGGTAGGGATGCAGTGGTGCGGCTAGGACTGGCTATATATCCAGGGTGCGGGTTGATATGGTCTGGTAGGGATGCAGTGGTGCGGCTAGGACTGGCTATATATCCAGGGTGCGGGTTGATATGGTCTGGTAGGGATGCAGTGGTGCAGCTAGGACTGGCTATATATCCAGGGTGCGGGTTGATATGGTCTGGTAGGGATGCAGTGGTGCAGTTAGGACTGGCTATATATCCAGGGTGCGGGTTGATATGGTCTGGTAGGGATGCAGTGGTGCAGCTAGGACTGGCTATATATCCAGGGTGCGGGTTGATATGGTCTGGTAGGGATGCAGTGGTGCAGCTAGGACTGGCTATATATCCAGGGTGCGGGTTGATATGGTCTGGTAGGGATGCAGTGGTGCAGCTAGGACTGGCTATATATCCAGGGTGCGGGTTGATATGGTCTGGTAGGGAGGCAGTGGTGCAGCTAGGACTGGCTATATATCCAGGGTGCGGGTTGATATGGTCTGGTAGGGATGCAGTAGTGCAGCTAGGACTGGCTATATATCCAGGGTGCGGGTTGATATGGTCTGGTAGGGATGCAGTAGTGTAGCTAGGACTGGCTATATATCCAGTCACAGTCATATATCTCTGTGATCCACTGGCCTCGAGGATGGACTGGTAGCTGTCAGACACCGATCAGGCTGAGGGAGCACTGCATATAGAGTAGGGCTTATTAAGATGCTAATCATAGATTGGTGCTGGTGTCGGTGTACTGGGTATTAGTGTAATCATGGCTAGGTCATTGAGTTGTCTACTGGATGCTGCCTCTCATACACTAAAATAATGGGTAAGGACCGGGGCACCAGTCCATAGTCAACCTTTAACAGTCAATCCATGCTGTTGGTTTCTAAGGGATTGACTGACCTGCAGTTATTTTGTATATCACCTACTTCATGTTATAGAGAAATAATGCCTTTTGCTCTCAGTGATTTCCCGGGAGTGATTTCCTTTTTCCTTTGCTCAGTGATGCTCTGGAAGTTAGACAGTGCTGGTTCTAACACAATATATACAGGATTTAAAAAAACCCACTGACCAATCTGACTCTTCCTAACAGAGAAAAAGAACATGATGGTTAACCACATATAAACATCACTTCTTCGTAATCATAGAGCAAATTATAGCCTTCTGCGAAGCTCAAGGTTCTATACATCATGGTGCTTTGGTACTATCGGTATTCCTATGTCAGAGGTACTTTCACATTCGTGAGATGAAAGGGGAAAGGACATGTTTAAGTAAAGGGAACTAAGGGATACCCCTCACCAGAAAACTGAGTCTTGTAAAGCATGCCCTCTACTAATGGGTAATGTGATATCAACTACTTATATACAGGGAGACCTCGATATCCTGCCCATTGGCAGTCTGTCATACAGGGACACATCGGTCTTTGGCTGGGCGCAATGTTATACAAAAGCATTTAGACCGACTTCAATAGTCAGTCAACTGTGGTCAGACTTAACATCCGACCACTCTTTGTCTGCAACAGACTATGAGACTTCTTACCTGCGTCCATCCACTCCAACTGCCCCCATTTTCCTTATCATTAGATCTCTATATCTATACAGACACGTGCAGACTGCAGGACTCCCCCTTCACCACATACCACCACCCTCTCACATACACAATCACTGACTTATATGACCTTGGGAGGTCACAGTCAGTGCCCTGAGTGACCTTGAAGGTTGAAGGTCATCTTGGCAGGTCACACTTGGGGAGGGTAGTTGTAAATACTATGGGCGTGTCCGGGGTGATATGAGATAGGTATAAGTTACATATACACCATACTGAGGGATATGAACGGCTACTACACGGGTACTATAAATGGTATGGTAGGGCACATCGGGTGGAAGGTTTTAGAGATTCGGAAGAGTGGGAAAGTTCTAATCTCGCCTGTTCCGCATTCTAGGGGATAGCTCTCTCGTGTTTAGGCATTATGGGTCCCCATTTTCTGGGGAATATTACTATGCATAGTACCTGCCTACATCTCACCACTACAGCAACCAGCAGCCAGAACTACTTTTACTCAAATCCCAGGCTGACAGAGACGACTCACGCTAGTGGTAGAGGTGGGGCCAGATTGGGAAAGAACTAAACAGAGGTGAGTGAATTGGGATTCTGAAATTCAAACCACTTACTGTACATACCATAGATCGATCACTGACATGTCTCCATGTACCAGAATCAGTTTCGATTCATTTGAGTATGATCCACTTGACACAGGATAACATATCTATCAATATGTTGAAAACAGGCCTTCCTATTCGTACATTGGGAAGAAACATGGGAAAAGTAGGGCCTCCTGATAGCCCCCCCCCCCCCGCCTCCGTGCAGGCAGTGACAGAGGTGTGGTGTCGGTATGCACACGCGTGCACGTGTGGCGGCACGTGGAGGTAAGGTGAGCGGGTGTGAGATAGTGAATACATGTACCACCTCCTGCCATAAATAACACATACTACACCCTCGGTATACCCCCAAATACCACAACCCAATCCTCCCTAGAAAAAAAGGGGAGTGGGAGGGGGGGGGAGGGGCAATATTAGTAGAGTTTCAAGGAGTCTGCAGTGGGGATAGATTTCTGGGTCTCATAAAAGAGGGAAGAGACTACAGTACGCTCTGATTGAATTAGAAGTAAGCGTTAAAACGCCCATAACTCGGAAAGTCTTTGGTATCTATTCACCCCTACACAATATATAATAATATTACAAATGCTGGCAGGGCTTAGCTTGAAAAGTTGAGAGAATCCCGGCTGAGAGACAAATATGGAGGGCTTATCTCTCAACATCCATAGGTACTGGGTAATGGAAGAGGTGGTGCCAGCTTGGGTATACTTTCCAAAATTCTGACATCATTGTGTTCAGGTTAACAGACAGTGAAAAAAGGCGGGAAATAAGGTTTCCCAATGAAATGTGTATTCTTCACCATTGGCCAGCCAAAGTGTCCCCTCTCTGCTATTCCTGGACAACATTTTTTAATCTATCTATTGTAGTAACATCAGTCACAAATTAAAGCAACAAAGTACATGTTTGTGATCACATCTTATTCTAGGGATATATGGACTTATTTTAGTACAATTACACTTCTTAAATGGTTTATTTCCACAAACTTTATCCATTTGTGCCTGTTTTCACAGACCCCCAAAAGCGTCTTAATCCATGGTGGTGCCTATAACTCTTTCTGAGTTAATTAAAGCGGGGCTAGCACGGAAAATATCATTACTGGTACCTAATCAAAGACACGCCATAAATTCGTGGGACCCAGCTAAAAATTTGCAACGATCTCATTGGTCAAGGGGTGGTCACGTGACTTGCTAAGACAGGTATGTCTTAGTCGTGCTAGCCCTCCTTTTTATGTCATGGCAGATACGATCGTTACTATAGAACAGTACTGGACATGTCGTATTCAATGGGGGGATGGAATACAATGTGGCTGTATTCAATTGCTGATGATCATGTGACCTGCTGCAATAAACAGAGCTAAATTTTGTTGAATTTCTCTACTTAAAAGCTTTCAAACCAGTGTAGCCATAACATAAATGCAAATGTCCACTTGCATGGGATATTTTTGCATCGTATTCCCAGAGGTGGTTCTGCCCGTATTCAACGAAGCCATTATATGGCTCGTGGACATTTGCTTATGTATATGGGGGTATGTACACAATTTGAGCTGAGACTGATATGACAATTTCTGTAACAGTGGATATATATATATATATATATATATATATATATATATATATATATATATATATATATATATATATATATATATATATGCATTTAGGGCTTACTGAAATCACATGGCGGCCATACTAAAATAAGAGTTTATCTGGACAACTCTCTACCTCATTAGTATTTGTAGACATTCTTGGTAGGAGGTGTTATTACCCTATATATAAAAAGGCATTAGTTCGTCGCTGGTACCCACCCCATTAAAATAAGCTTGACTGCTTGCCAGGAACAGACCAAAACCAAAAGAGGCTAGGTAAAAGTACCGTAATCTCCCGCATATAAGGCGCAGCCCGTGTATAAGGCGCACCCAGAGTTTTGGAAAATTCTCCAAAAAAAAATGAAAAATTCATAACTTTGGTTCTACAGAATGAATTTTCAAAATTCAAAAACCTATGTGTAGCTTGGGCCACCTTACACCCTCCTGGGCCACCTTATGTCCTATTATGACCAAGGGGGCATGTAAGATATCAAAAGAAAGGTCTTGGTGTCCCCCTTGTGGACCTATTGAGAACTAAAACCCCCATATAAGACGTGCCTTATACGCGGGAGATTACAGTATGTACTTTTTTCAAAATGAACTCGATATTTTGTCTTGAATCTAGTTAAATTGATATCTAAAGGGATTTATACACGTTCTTCTGTCTTCTCCTCTAAATAATTTTTTGAATTTGCTTGCAATTTATCTAAGGGCACTTTGATTTGAAACAATACTTTCATCAAGACTAGATTTTTTTTTTTTTTTTTTGCTTGACGTAGCTAGGACTAGCAAAACAATATTGTTGACATCCTTGGTGTTTCCATGCTATATGGTAACAATGTTACCCTGTGACATCACGTCACCATGACAAAGAGGGGGTCCACTATAAAAGAGCTCCAACTTTTTGAATGAGCTCATTACGCGGTAGCTGTTTGAGGAGTACAGGTCTAGCATCGTCACGACCATCAAGACTAGATCTACATTCATTGAGACGAAAAGTCCTGTAACTACGGCAACGGTCCGACGTCGGCACACCGGATGCCGGGGACAAAGTGGTGCTCTGCGCTTTGCGATCCCTGTCATGTACCATAATAAAGATAGCTACACTGGAGCCCTGCTCATATTTCAAATGGCTACCACGGCCATAAGAATGCCCCAATCCCTTCTTAATTGTGGGATGATTATCTTCTCTACCATTGCTTTCTATTCTCCTATTGAATGTCCTTTGAGTCTTAACATACATAAGGAATTTGAACTTTTAATGGTGGACATAGTGCTGACGCACACAAATCTGTCCCCCGCACAATATGGCGCGGTCCGTGCGCATGTGACACGTAACCCTGGCGACGTCCTTGGCATCGTGGTTACCGTCCGCACGAATAGCAACAGCTAGGTCCTGAAAACTTTTTAAATCCGCAATTATTTTCTTTAAAAACGGAGTATTGAAATAGTATAGCTATGGAAGGATATTGACCAAATAAGATGGAAACAGAAAGGGTATACCAATAGTGTAATCCTCCTGAAATGTGATATCAAAATGATATGGGATGCCCAAAATATCTAAGCCTAAACTTCTGAACTGGGCAGCTCCGAGAGAATCTGCTGGGAGAGTGTCCAGAGTTCCGTCACTAAGCAACATCACGTCACTAAGCAACGTCACCTCACTTAGCAATGTCACATCACTAAGCAACGCCATTAAGTTGCCATGCTATCAGCCCCGGGATCTAGCCAGTTTCCCGTGAAAATGGGGGGGCACAATTGCCATGAAAAAGGGTAGGTCTCATTAGAGAGAGGAAGGGGTAACAGTGTGATAGATCCCTCTTACACCGTTATATAACAGAGGGAGTCAACAGAGCTGGAACTAACATCGTCCAGTACCCGTAGTTAATCATCTTCACGTCCAAAGTAAATACAAGACCCCATCTCCCACAGTGTAAGATGACTGCTGTCTTGGGCAAGAACCTTCAACTTTCCATTTCCTTCTACCGGGTAGTTCATTCAGGCTGGTTTCTCATCACCAACCCCGATTTTTTTCTTCTTTTTTTTTTTTTTTACTCTGGGCATCTATCAGGGCGAAAACTGTGTGGGGCACGACCGAAAATTTTATTTTAGTACTTAAACTTAAAGAGTTTGCTGACTATAGAAAGTTGTGAAAATGCACTCAATGTCTAGTAGTCCATTGCATTGCTGATACCAAATATGCCCATGTTTGTCTTTTTTTACCATGATTTTTGAATAAAAATATGTAAAAAAAAAAAATTCTTTTAAAAATTCAAAGCACAATTTCATGATGCGCGCGGTGATGAGAAACCAGTATTTTTTTTTTGAGTGGCCTAACCTTATCTCTATGATTAAACTGGACAAATCATTTTAAGTCTCACGGGCCAGGTAATGGTGTCTATAATGTAGTGCATTCCTAAAAACATAAAATTACTTCAAATTGCAGTCATGCAGGGAAAAGTCGAATATAATGATTCATTAATGGGTCGGACATGATAACAGTATTTTTACAAACAGTAACAGACGGTGGACCCTTGGGTATAGGCGCGTGTCAGGGGCGTAGGAAAATAGGCTTGGGCTTCTTGTACCATCTAGTAATCCAATAATGAGGAGGTTCCCTATATAAGTAGGCACTTGCATAAACCACTGCCGCGTCCGCGCTGCGTGTAACCCGTTACTGTTATCAAAACAACTTTCCATGCTGGTACATTACAAGCAGCAGATAATAGGGGCTGGAGGGCTTAATATTTGGGCTAGAATAAAAGTTAATATACCAAATTGAAGCTTAGAATTAGGCGATTACAATGAGAGGTGTATATTTGATGTCCATAGAATATTTCTGTATTGTCATAGTTTTTGAATTTATTTTTTATTTTCAAATGACCAAAATTAAGAAAAAAAAAGGTTCGCCAAAGTTCACCTACATAGTTGTGTTCCTACATATCCTAAGTATATTCCCTGCAAATTTCAAGTCTGAAGGAATAAGCCCAACGAAGCCCCAGCCATAACAGTTTACCCTTGTCAATGCAGCTTCAGTGCAGGCAACCTAGTCCTAGACACTGGGACTATAGCAAAGTATAGGGACTGAGCCATTCTATGGGCATAAGATAAAGTGTATATTATAGATATATTAACATCCCTTTGATGTTGTTTTAAAAGAAATGGTGCTTATGATGCCTTCACACCCACTCACTATTCTGAGGGGTGTGAACACATCTAAGAGAAATGCTCACTTTGATGCCTTCACACCCTCTCACACTTCTGAGGGGTGTAAAACACATCTAAGGGAAATGCTGTTATCTTTTACATTTGTTCTATTATGCTGTAGTGTATTAGTAAAGCATGTCTCCCCTTCGAATTCCGGGGGATTAATTATTGAGTGGCTCCTATGGAGCCCCTCTATTCAACATGGTAGTATCAAAATGAAAGCTGTACTATACTGGCCCACAGTAATAATTGACCTTCTCTTCTAGGTCAAATTTATTCAGAAATGGACATATACTTCTAGGTCAAAGGTCAATGTACACAAACACATTGACTTTTGACAAAGACATTTATTAGTCCAGACCCTAGTTAAGAAGTTATCTACAATGTACCTTTCCCTGGTAATCCGCATTTTGACTTGCCCTATTTCAACTAGGTTGATCTATTTATGAACTGACCTTATTTTACTAGGTCAAAGGTCAATACACATCAACTTGATAGGTATCAAAATATGTACCTCTTGCTGTTGGTGCTTCATGCAAAAAATCAGTGTTATATCTGCAATTTCCTATGAATTGCGAGAAAACAATGTGATTAATTAGGTCATGCATGGATTAATCAGGTCAAAGGTCAAAGGTCAAATTTAAGGTCAAGATATATAACATGCATGAGAATTCTGATAAATGAGAATACATTAGGGAGCATACAGATTCTCATCTCAACAGGTCCATTGTGTTCAGGTACTTAGCTATGTTTTGGCTTCATAGCCTGACCTTGAAGGTCAAAGGTCAATTATAGGTTCATAGAGGTTGACCTTAATATCATACATTATCATTTATCAGTAGGATGAATGTTAATTCTGATGGCAAGTACACAAATTATGAAAAACCTCTGGTAGTTATCATAGTTTGAACAAATTGACCTAGTTAATTAGGTCAAAGGTCAATCATAAATAGGTCACAGGTCAAATGGGCATAGAGGAACAAGGGCACGATATCTGAATAATATATACTGAAAATTTCATGCAAAAATATGAATTATTGACTGAGTTATGTTAAAAAAAACCTCTTTCCTCTGTCTATTCTGGCCCTATCTGGATTCCATTTTGATAACAGTCCTCTTATCAGCTTAACCATTGTGTCAATGGGGATCAAGTGTCCATCAATTTTGGACCTTAGATTAAGATTGCTTGGGAACTATATACAGTAGAAAGACAATCTAAACAGATCTGAAAAGCTGGCAATGAGCTCTACAGGACAGGGCCCATAATCAAATGTTTCAAACAATTAAAAAAATTTATGCAAGTCCCTAATATAAGCCTATATAAAAATATAGCAGGCCCCCCCCAAACGAGACCACTGCCCCCCCCCCCCAATAAAAATTTTCTTCCTACCCCCTGCGTGTACACATACCGGTATGTAATCTCCCACGTATAAGACGCACCTCACATATAAGACGCACCCTGAGTTGAAGAAAACCCTGTAAGGCTCATCTAAGGGCAAATTTTTGAAGGTTCAGTACGGTTCTATAGTAAAAATACCTCGCCTATAAGACACACCCAGACTTTGGGATGGCTGTACAAGTTGCTAGGACCTTCTGATTCACGTTTAAGACGCGTCTTATACGTGGGAGATTACGGTAAATCTAGATTCCTACATCGTCACCAGGACGATTACACTAACCTCGTCAGGAATGAGCAACCCACAGCTGCTCACAACCTCCATACGCAGTCTACATTCCCTATTACCCTTGCCCAATCACCTATAGTGATAGCTAGAATGTGCTTGGAGTGGGAGAGTTGACTTGAGTTGCTCACACAGACACACGGGGCAGTGACAGAGGGGGTAGGAGAGCAGCTCCGTGTGGGAGTGTGAGGGAATGTGGGGAGAGATGCCCCGCCCCCCCCCCCAGCTGCACTAGTTTGCATGGGCTTCTTGTACCATCTAGTAACTTCAATATGTGCATGTACATGTAAAAGGTTTAGAATTAGAAAGGACTAATTGGTAGAAAAATGGAGAAAGTAACATCTGTTCATCCATGGATGTGTGGCAACCCTGATCCAAAAAAGCTCAGCCACAGGCACACCACAATGTCTATACAGGTCGTCCCACATCCCACAACCTCAGAGTATTAATATTCAGGTAATAGCAGATGTAAATTCAAATCTTTCTACAGAGAAAACCGTTTGTATATGTGAATGACAGGCAGACACAGAGTACCGTAATCTACCGCTTATAAGGTGCAGCCCGCGTATAAGGCGCACTTAGAGTTTTGGAAAATTCTCAAAAAAATGAAAAATTCATAACTTTGGTTCTACTGAATGAATTTTCATAATTCAAAAACCTATGGTTAGCTTGGGCCACCTTGGGCCCTCCTGGGCCCCATTTTGTCCTATTATGAACAAGGGGGCATGTAAGATATCAAAAGAAAGGATTTGGTGTCCCCCTTATAGGCGCCTTATATGCGGGAGATTACGGTAGCCCTGATTGGTTATTCACTAACAGTACCACCTGTCTGGTATACAGTATCACAGACATACACAACACCATGTGGATGCCTGAGACTGGGCACAGCCTTATAGAAATCTGCTAATTTCTAACTATTAAAGGACTAACAGTTGATTTTTCATGTTCACACACCTAAATATATGTGTTAGCATGAGGTGAATGGTGTTAACTCTAAAATTTGTCATTCTGGTATAATGGCTGTTTAGAAGATAACAGCTTTTTTTTTGTGTCTAGATTCAAACCCAACTGCTACTTTTCTGGTCTGTGACCTCTGACCCTGGAGGTGTCAACACTTTAGGTTGACATACACCACATGTCTCAGGGCCCTGCATGGTCCCTCAGCCTCCCCTCCTTGACCAATCATATGTCCCCAAAAGCACTATTGGGGCATTGCGAGGTGGGCCACTAGGTACCACAAAGGCTTAAGCCACAGCCACATCGCTACCCTGGTAGGTCCCACAAACCTCAGCCTATTTCACCCCTTGTCTTTATAGACGGTCTGTCCTTTGGCACAGTTACAACTCTATTCACACACAGTGTGATATTAGACCCGTATTAGACTGTACAATATACACACCACAGCCCCCATGTGTGGGGGTACATGTACAGTGTCAGGGGTAGACACTAACACTGGCCCGGTGGCCAATGGCAAGTGGTTTTGGCTGGATTTCCCTTAAAATTGGCCATTTGGCCAGTAGAATATTTCAAAATACATTGCTCTATACTAGACTACTGGCCCGGGTGGCCAAAGGCCCAAAATGTTAGTGTCTACCCCTGCAGTGTGTACGACTAGGTCAGGCTCCAAACTGAAGCCATGTCTCACGCTATGAAGTTGGGTTTAATATGATGTTTTTATTTTCACCACCGACATTATTATACTATAGCTTTATTTTGCCCCCTATAACATCATACACATTGAAATGGAACTGAAAGTTTGGTAAGTTGGCAATCATGCGCTGTAACGTAAACATTCTCTGGCTATTTGCCCTTCTGATTCTTCACTTGGAATTTACTTCCCAGTTTCCTGGCCTTCCCAATTCTCAATTCTGTCAAATCAAATACAGACGGACAAAAGTCAAAGCAGCAAGCCATCTAACCAGACTACCCTAATCAAGGCCGCCAATACTCCAAGGATCATCTGTTTTTTCCCGGGATATAAAAATAAAAGGAAAACTAGCTTCTTTCAGGTAGTTCCTCAGGGGATGGCTGTCTGTCTGCAGGACCTGGGTGAGCTATTAATAGATATGAGCTGCTCGGTCAAAGAGCATTGCATTAAAATATTATTTGCAATCTCAGACAACTACAGTACATCTCTAACTGTTAGTCGAGATGCCATGCTTACATTCAGCTATTAATACACCAATGCAATTACAGCAAAGGCTGGTAATCTGTAAGGGTATCTGATCGGGGACCAACATGGTCCCATGATTTATAAATATCAGTAAGCTCGCTGTGACCAGTGACATGAATAGTGCATGGACCCAGCTCTGATGTATTAAGGGGTCAGCATGATGCTGTGTGGGGGACTAGACTTGCCAAAATGCATCAGTGCAGCTTGCCAACCAAAGGAACGTGCACCTGGTCCACATCCAGTCAGTGAGGGTGACGCCAACAGCCACGACATGAAGTATACCACCGGACAACAGAGAGACTAGAGAGACTAAGAGTTGAGTAATTAGGCCAATACAGACTAGCATCTACCCAATACAACCCACTTAGTTTCTCTTATGTCGTCTTATACGTATTCCTGTATCATCATTCTATGGCGCTACTTCCGAGTCACTTCCAGACGAGTCTATCATCATATTGAGCCAATACAGCGTTGATGAGTGACTCCAGCACAACATTGGTACATCGAGCCAACCCTGTGGGGCTGTTAACCCACATGTTTAATGTAATACATGGATGTATGGTCATTTACTCGCCAGGGTTACTGCTGTGCCTCTTTGAGAGCCTTTAAAGGGTTAATAGGTATTCTGATACAGAGCTCAGTGACGGGTCTGATGGAGCTACTTACAGATCCTTTCCTGACCCCCCTAACTCATGATTCTGAGTTAAATTGTAAAAGGTTTAATGTTGTGGTGTAGTCAACATCCTGTGGGAACCAGGCGTGGTGCCCCACGCTAAAAGGATGATCCAAACAGATACTCCAAAATGTTTGTCGTTTCATACAGGCTTCCAGACTCTTCCTTGATAAAATGTTTTCATCGGTGGAAACATTTCCCCACAGATAAGACCACTGCCTTCTGCACCCAACCCCCGGGACCCAACTACACACATTATCAATCCCCATAAGTTTTACCAAAATCTATAAACACTTATTTTCATTTACATCAAAACACATGTACATCAGTCTATGGGATGACATCAAGTACATGTGGATCTAACTCAAATGACTTTCTCCAAATGCTGCATTATCAAAGGCACAATGGATTAAGGCCAAAAATCGTGATACCGTAATCTCCCGCGTATAAGGCGCACCTCGCATATAAGACGCACCTAGAGTTTCAGGAAATGGTAAAAAAAATATAGAATTCATAACTTCTGTTCTACTGAATGGATTTTGAAAATTTAAGAACCTATGTGTACCTGAGGTACAAAGGAACCTCCTCACCACCCTATGTCATATTATGACTTAGTGGGAGTGTAACATATCAAAAGAAAGGTCTTGGTGTCCCCCTTTTGGATCCAGGGAGAACTAAAACCTCGCATATAAGACGCGCCTTATACGCGAGAGATTATGGTATTAGATCTTTCATACACACCCTCTCTAATTACCCCGATCCTACACCGGTGTCTGCTAATACCATGTAATAGGATAGGGCAATTTGCTTATTGGCATTTTCACAGTCCCAGAGGAGGATGCATTAGCTTTGAAATGTGAACTGAGAACTCTCGCTGGCATTGGATGTTTTCTCATTCTTCTCCAGTTCAAAAGACTTTTTTTTTTTTGTACTTGAAATGAAATTAATTTTAGTTTGAATAGTGACATGGGTTTGAGGTGGGGATGATGCCTCTTCTCCGCCTCTTTTGTTCTATTTGAAATGCGTTTTATTCAGTCTACAAGGAGGATACAACGCTATATATGCTCGATTAATGTCGACTGAATACAAAAGGTAACCAAGTTTCTTTTTCTTAATGTGGTATAACATCTACTGGTAGTTCCCCTACAAATCCCGAGAATCCACTAACTGCATTATTTTCAAGTGGATGATACCCCTTCTTATGTCATGGCTGATACGAACGTCACTATAGATTAGTACTAGAACTGCCGTATTCAATGGGGGGCATTGAATACAATGTGTCCGTATTCAATGGGTGTCCGCCATCTTGGATTCTGAACAGATTTGAGCTGTGTTTCTCTATTTTAAAGCAAATTAACCCCGTAGGGCCATGACATAAATGCAAATGCTTATATCTTTGTACTACCTACATGTAGTATACGGAATACACATCAGAGGCGTAGGGAAAGGGGAGGCCAGGGGGGCCTGGCCCCCTCCCATATAATGGAAGAGGTTCCCTATATAAGCCTATATAAAAATATAGCGACCCCCCCCCCCCCCAACCGAGACCCCTGCCCCGCCCCCCAATAAAAATTTGCTTCCTACGCCCCTGCACATTCTCTATAATTGTAAAATAAAGACTGTGACGCTAAAGTGGTGTCTAACCTCATTTACTATAATATCTCCCCGCACCTGGGATCTCTCTTGAGTTTGTGGTAAATGGAGGGAGGGGAGTAGAGTAAATGTAGTATGGCATGTCGTTACCGCAAACATACCTAACTTCACAACCGCAAAAAAACGTCACTATCCCAGTTACTATGGTAACGGTGTTAGTAACAGGAATAGTTACCAGAGTAACACCAACAGGACAACGGTTACACGTCATCACGTCTGACAGTACGTCACCAGCAGACGTCATGCACACGCACCACCTGGCGGACACCACTCAAAACATGTCTCACAGCTATTTGGTAGATTACTTTCTCTTTTTCCCTCGCTTACTTACAGTACTTTCATGTGTAAATTTTCTCTTTCCTTATCTCATGCGTTGGTAAAAGCTGACCTCAGATACTGCCATCCTGCATGGTGACCTTATCTAGTTTTTTTATAGCTCTTGAAAACATGACAGCAGTTCTGACACATTGCAGTGGCCCTGCAGTGGGTCACGTTATGTACACACTGAGAATACAGCAACCATTTTATGACTATTTCTAGGGGGCATAAGGCAGTAATGTTGTCATGGCATTATGTACCGGTAGGTGATTTCCCCAAACCATCGGTTACACCAGTGATGTCATTTCTCACATTAAATCCTGCATGTATCATAATGCTGGAAGGGAGGTTGTTCCCTTGTCCCACATACATTAAACCACAAGTAGGTGTGTTCTATTTACTGACGCCCTCATGTAGACAGGATCTAGGCTACAATACTGTTCACTGAGTGGACTATGACGTTAGGCGTCACTTAGTATTATATACACACTTCTATACAATGTGTATATCCTTATACACTGAGATTCTAGGCAGGGACAGGAAGCCAGTCATTCACCTGCCTAGTTACCACTTCCGGCGTCTTGGACGATGAGTCGACCATTTCCCTTCTCCAAGCAGATGTTTAGTAGGCCTATCTAAACTCCTGTGGCCGCTCCCCTTTGCTCACAGAGTGTGACTGAGTGCACTAGAACTTGAAAGGCAGGAGGCTCTGTTCTACATATTTATACCATATTGGTTTATAAAGCGTCTGTGTACTTGAATTCCATTTCAATGGTAGGAAACGCCCAATAGTTTTACAAGTGCGGTGCCTCAGTATGCAGAACTTCAGGACGGAATCTCAGTACCCTGGCGCTCATACAAGCATGGCAGCTGAGCAGCACGAGGAGCACGTTGTACCTGATCATACACCGGGTCACACACACTCGATGACCTACCCCATATGTATTCTAAGATTGTATTTGATAGGAAAAAAAGAAAGTAAGAATCGACAAAAAATAGCTTATAATTTCCTCCCTTGAAATAGCGACATTCTTGCTTCATAGAAATCAATTCTGACTACGGTAACATCACAGTAAATACAAAGAATGGATCATGGCCCTTGACTGACCCATAGACAAATTGTATTACAGCTACACGGTCATACAGAGGTCATTCAATGCCAACACCCAGAGGGCCCCCAATGTCACATTAACTACCACATTTAGAGTACTTTATACACTGGTCAGCCATTACCCTGTATGAGAGCTGTCATGCTGCCCGCCCGGCCTCGTGTGGTGGGAGTGGGTGATGGTATATTTATTATACATATAATCTAACCAACAAGTCCTTTCATCTCCCTATTATCTATGGTAATTCTATGTGTCATACATGATTACAGGGTATAACTTGTTGGGACAGGATGGGGGTAGATACTCCATTAAGGGCCACATACGTACTGCATCATGCCCTTTAGTCGTTATGATGCATCAATGTACACCAATGCAGCCCTGGGGAGTCCACTGACCACGGGTGCACCCATACATGATGCCCACCCTCTGAGATGGATACACCCTGAAACTTAGGGGTGAATACAGCCCTGGTGAGGAGACCTGCCAATGCTACATTCATGCATCATGACGACAAGTGGGTATGATGCAACAAACACTATCATAGACCAGCAATCAAAGGGTCTGTTCTATACATGATTATAGTTGATAAAGTCTCTATCTATGGAGGGTAGGGGAGAGATATGATACTAACTCGTCAATTTTTATGGCCTAGAGTAGACACAAACACAAGTAGAGAAGTAGGTCACAGTGACACTCTATTATAGAACTAACTTATAAATGTATGTATACAGATGGCTTACTTAGAGGGAGGGAGTGTACAGGCTCCTCTCCTCTCCAAGCCAAGTATCTCTACTTTCATGAGCAGTCAGACTATCCAGAAACCCAAATAATACTTTTTGCACAACCTTCTACAAAGATAACGACCTGATAGATACCCTTAATATACATGTTTCAACTACTACTGTCTTTGTTGGAGGGGGGGGGGTGTACTTTTGGAACATAGATCACAAGATTTCCCTTAACATTGTCCTATGGGCCATCGTCTTCCTGTAGATGACATCGTAGTACTTACATAGACCAGTCTGGTGTAGTGTCCCAGACTTTAACTAAATCAGGGTTGACAGTGAAAGTAGAATACGGGAATAGAATAGAACGTTGTGCTTACCTTGGTCCTCCATGGTGGTGCTGTGTGTAGGGTAGACGTACTCCAATATCCACTACTCTGGTCTCATGTGCCGCACCAGTCTGAAACACACAGGAGGGAACACGTCACTTATATAGCACCGAGAACACACTCAGGACAGCTAACACTTTAAGGTGGCTGACGGGGATAGGCTAAGAGTAATTAGATTTTCGCCATATTCTCACCAGATTCCAAAATGATATGTACTTTTCATATGTGCAAAAATAATGTGGGGGTCCCATGCATATTTCTGTGATATAGAAAAATCAACCCTATATAGGATTATAGAGTAATTTGTCACATAAATCCCCAGATTCATATCCAAAAGTAATTAAATCTTTTCATAACTTCTTTAGCACTTAGATTTTATGCATATCTTTGCAGTAAATACAATATTGACATATGGTCCCATGCATATTTCTTATGTTTTGGACGATTGAAATAACAAATGTAAAGAAATTTCTAGATTAGTGACATGTAGATCATGTAGCCTCTTCTAGGTGGTCACATACAGCAGTCCCCATGGCTCATGTGTAATGTCTCTGCCTTACTCACAGGAGATCCTGGGTTCAAATCCATGCCAAGCCTTTCTGTATTTTGCACATTTTGTTTATCCATAGTGCCAATGTAAAAAGGAGACCCCTGGTGTCCAAATCCTGAACTACCAATCCCCGCCAGCCACCTTAAGGGCCACACACAGCTTTAATGTCCCTTGGCCTCAGTATGATGCATCAATTCAGCCCCAGAGAGTAACTCGCTGGAAAATGCACAACCCATGTATAATGTAGACTTATATTATACTTATGGCAGGTCATTGACCATGAAGCTCACCAAACTTCCACTAATACCATTGTTAATTTGTAACTATTCACCCATCTATCTCAGGTACACTATTTTATTTCCTCAAGATTAAAAGCATATGCTACCTTTCAAAGACACACGATCCTCTCGAATCCTTATATGGAAAACTAACACAGTTTGTAATAGGCCACCCTTACATTGCCGTGAGTGCACACCCTGTGTTACTGTAAGTGGCATATTTATAAGGTCTCTGGTGTAGAGTGGAGTGGGAAGGGGGCATTCCTTGTATGGTGACTGCCCTGCTCTCCTATAACATCCCTTTATACACATTGTCAGTATAAAGTTATTCATAGCCTGGAAATGTTTACATTGTGCCTTAGTGTGTGGTCATGGTTCAACTGAGCAATGTAAAAACAATCTTATCACCTCGTTTTATTGCTGTGTAATATATTTCCCCTACACTTTTCTATGAGATCCGTGTTAGATTCTATGTTGTCTGGTCTCAAACTTGGATCTAATAATTCTGAAGTTGCGTGTACAGTTACACAGAAATCTGACGAAGTGTACACCTGACCTTCAAACTTTGCTAAAATAGTGATTTCACCGACACAAATAGACCATGTATTCAACGTATCATTTTTAACGATCACATAATTCATTAAATCTATTTTATATTTATTTGTAGCCATGATGATCAAATTCGACACTGGCGAAGAACACATTCTGTTAGCGCCATCCTAATCATTGCTGGTGGATAACTCGCCAGCACTAAATTGGTACAGGATAATGAATGCTCCATGCTGGGCAGTATGTCACTGTGGGTCGTGAGTCCTTCAAGTCTCACCCCCCTATGACCTACAAGAACCTTACAGAATACATGTGTTTTTATTATATACCAAAGGCCCATAGAAAGGCCCTCTGGGACCCATCCCAGTAATCTTTCTACAAACTGTTTATACATATACAGAGACGCCATGAGGACGCCATAACACGTGTGGTATACATAAGGAGAACAAAGTTCAGCGTCCCAGAGGAACGCTGCCTCGCCACAGTAACCTGTGACGTCATTTAATGCCCTTATTTGGGCAATGCACACACAAGGATGTTTGTTCTTGTTCTATAGATTATTCTACTCTACCCATCTTGTATGATGCTATATTTGTGTTTTTGTTTTCCTGACAGCAGATGGTATCTTTTACACACGCCTTTTCCCAACCATCTTTAAATGTGGGGAAGGTGTAAAAGAAAAAAAGTGTCAAAAAACAACAAAACAACAACACCACATTAACCCTTAACTTAAGGAGTGCAGAGATCTTGATGCACCGCCCATTTGTCACCATTAGGAATCCAGCCATAGTGAGTGACTCGCCAGTGTTACAATCATGCGACCCCATGTGGTTGATACATCACCAATGGCTGTTCATAAGGCACCAATACATTGCTGGTCACACACCAATAATATGTTGGCATCATGACGCCAAAGGAAAATGGTGCCTTGAGGCATCAATGCAGCCGTCTGAGGTTAATACCCCCCACAATATGCCCCCATATAGTCCTTGGTACATGGGTCATGGCGACAAGTTCTACTTACAAAGGATCAGCCCGGAGCTGTCGTACATCAAAGTGGAACACATAGATATGTCCTGTATATACTGACAAAGCACAAATCATGGACAATAAACAATTAGGGATCACCTCCCCCTGGGGTGCAGCGTGTTCTCATACAGGTACATCAGGGACGACACCACACAGAACAGCCTTAATCCAAGGCTATACATGAATTATATATACCGGTATGTACGTGTTATACAACTGTAGAGAAACACATTGGTTGACGTTTATACATAGAATGATAGTGAGCTCCATGTGTACTATTAAAGGAATGATTTTATTATTACCAAGCAAGTGGCATTGCCAGGCCTGGACTTCCTCACACTGATCCCATTATGCCAACATCCATATACAAAATGTTAATGTGACATTTGCACTGATTTTCCCACTTTGGAGTTGGAGTGGAGGGATGGCAAGGGATGTCTGTGTGTCTAAGAGGTCAGTTGAGTGTGGCCACCACTAGATCCTGCACCTGAGGACATCGAAGGCTCATCCTTACCAGTTTGGCCAAAATTTGCAAGGTATAGAACTTTATGGAATGTTAATCATATACATGGGGATCATTTACTACTTTAACCCATCCACCCCGGTCCTCCATGCATATAGCATCTTAGACTGAAGAATAGAGCCATACAGTTTACCACATAACACTGCCCTGCTTACATATCACATACTTAGTACACAACATGAGTACACACTGCACGACATACTTGACGATATGCGCCGTATCCTCCTGGACACATAGATATATGGTGACTTGATGTCCGGCCACAGGCACGTCCTTGACGTACCAAGGTCACACTCTGTTAAAGTACCAAGGTTACACGTCCTTGACGTATCAAGGTCACTCAGCAGATGAGGAACATACATGCAGCTATGCCAAGATCAGGGGAGAAACACCAGTCTGCCGAGGGGAGGGACGGGTGTAATGTTAATTTGAACTAACCATGAGAATCTTTACTTGTATTGGCACCTGTCTAAGTTATTATGTGCCAGAGTGAGGCCACAGTGGAGGTCTACATACACCAATATTTTCATCCATTTATCAACAACTAGTGGGGACATGACCTTGGTGGATTCTGGGTCTAGGTGAAGGTCAATTGAAGGTCAGGTAGATGGAGATGTAAACTGTTTATGGTAGAGGAAGACGACACCTGGAGATCAGGCCAGTCGGGATCTACACGGGATACCTGCAGCTATAGGGCAACTGTACATCATCTCCTGAAGGCCGCCATCTTGGCCCCTAAAAGGCACATTTAATGTTGTCTGCCACAGATGGGGGGGGGCGGCTCTGACAACCAGACTTTCATCCTACAGTAATACCTCGCACACAAAGTGTGCCCCATAGGTCATTGGTCATTACATGAGGATAGCCCCTTGCTGCGCCTTATAGGAATCTAGACCCATACCCAGAGGATTCACCATTTTGAATTTTGCAAATAGGCAAAATACGTAATGAGGTAATTGTGTCTGGGTAACACCCATTTTCAGGGACAAGCTGGTTCTCATCCTATCAGTGCATGTTGCGAATGATATGCCCAGTTATGCTTCATCTAAAATCTCACCCCTTAACTTCACTTACCCCGGTATTTCAGACAATCTGAAATGAAAGGCAGTTTTCCCCCACTTGGTATAATGCTCCATCTGCTCACTAAGGCCTAGTGTTAGACTGGCTGCAGTCCATTGATTTTATTATGAAATAAAATGGGAAAATGAAAATTGAAAACCTGAGCCCAGCAGCCAGAGGAGGAGAGGCATGAGGGGCCGGATGAGGGGTTTAGTGGGGTTGGAAGGGGTTGCAAGGAGAGCTCAGGGACTGCAGCCAGTCTAGCCTAGTGTAAAGCCCGGCGCAAACAGTACGGATGGGACGCGGACCGGACGCAGACTGGACGCTAATCCAGTCCCGTCTGTGCTGTTTGCGGGAATTTCAGACACAGACTGGATGGAGATTCAGCGTCCAGTCTGAGTCTGGAAGAAATCTGGAATATCAAACAATGTTAGATATTCACGGACGCATCACAGACGGTCTGTGGAATGGTAGGCTGATAACAGTGGGCATTTCTCACAGACTGGGACAGGAGGGGGTTGCAGACTGGACACAGACTACCACCCTAATCTAACCACAATCTGGTCTGCGTCCGATCTGCGTCGGGTCCGAGTGCCGTTTGTATGTTTGCGCCGGCCTTAAGTGTACCACTCCCCTTCACCCCACTCCTCCTTCCATGCAACATGTGGGGCACAGACTGGGCCGTACACGAGTATAATTTTGGTCCCAAGTACATCATGTCGCCTGTTCAGCCAAAACTTTTCTTCACACCAATAAACAAACATCAGAGTTGGTTACTAAGAAACCACAACCTGCACCTGTTTCAACAAATCTCCACTGTGGATTCTTTTTAAAACATTCTCTATTACCACAAATATCCCTCTTCTCCCCTCCTTACCAAGCTGCAGACGCCCACTGATGGTTTCCCTGGGAACCATGTCACCCTGGTCACCTAAGCCTCTATGTGTAGGATGAGGGTGACGACAGGAGTAACCTTGGAATGACCTTCATGACCGCCCTAGTTACACCCTCTGGGACTCCATTAAAAAGCACTTGTAACCCCCTCCCCCCATTATCCCTCGTTAAAGACCCCTATTGTTGCCCCCACTTGTAAAACCACCTATCCTATAATCACTCACCACTAATCCTCCTAATATCGCCTAGCTCCTGTACAAAAGTCGTCTGCTACAAATAACTTCAAAACTAGCGTCTGCTCCTCCTGCTCACACACCCCCTCCCTACCCTTTCACCCCCCCCCCCCACATCATCTTTTTCACACTAACTCACCCTTTATGCAGAGTTGCCACTCACTGGCCAACAAAAACCAGGAAAACTGAACTTTTGGACACATTTTCCCAGGAATTTAACATGATTTAATACAGGTGTCCTGAAACGAAAACCAGGAATTCCTGGTAAACCAGGAAAAGTGGCATCTCTGTTTATGACTAACCATGTATGGGCCACATAATTCATTATGCCCACTGGTTATTTTGATGCTTGAACATAACCCTGGTGAGTAACTCACAAGGGCTATATCCGTACACTTAGCTGACCCCACTGTACAGGGTTGTTGCACCGATACCTCACACAGTGGTGGTGAGGGTGACGGGTACCCTTAGGGGCCATGCACATATGACGTCATCAATTTTCAGGCATTTTTCAAGACCCCCGCCCCCTTGTCATCATTTTGTCATCGAATCCATTATACCCCCCCTAGATATTATGTCATTCACCTCTTGACCCCCCCCCCCTCAGGCCTGAAGACACTTGACTGGGATAATTATTGATACAGAAATAAGCAACTACTCTACAAAAGTGCTCAGTAAACATCATGGCGACAAATGGGCGGTGCATCGAGATCTCTGCACTCCTTAAGTTAAGGGTTAATGTGGTGTTGTTGTTTTACATCTGTTACCGAAATGTGATGATTGCAGAAATAAAACATATCAGATCATTTTGGCATTAACTTTTATAGATAGCCATTTACACCCTATTAGGAGAAGTCTTAGCATTCGCTTTATGCAGGTTCCCAAGAAGACACTCTGACATCAGGAGATATTACTGGTGTACCAGATTCAATTGCCTGTGTCATGGCATCAGTATAGGTTCTCAAACATCGCTCTCATCTAGCCATTCCATCTCCTGGTCCCAAATACATGTACTACAGAAACCATGTAAGTTCTTATTGTCTTTCAGCAGCTATTCCCACTTCCCTTACATGTATCTGGGAACATTCTTGTCCTTGACATGTCAACAAGACTTTTTGTGATTGTTCATTTATTTCACTAATGGTGGTATATGCCACATTTTTGCAGACTCTGTGTCAGTTTTTCCTGTACATCAGAACATGCACTGTAATATGGTAGGTTATTCTTGAAAATTGCTGCTAAACTTGGTAGCACATCCTTTTTCAATGTTGATGAACAGGGAACAGTACTTCTCTGATGCTAAAACACTGAGACTCCTGTCTGGTGATGTCTCTAGAGGCATTGGGCCAGGAACAAAATTCTGCATCAAGGAAAAATAGGAGCTGAAAGGTTCACTGCAACAATTTGAAGCATATATTGACTCTCTCATACATTTTCAATGCTGGAGTCTTTGATACCAGCGTATGGGCGGATTCCTCATCAACACACCTTGATACCAATTGATATTCATCAATTGTCAAATTAGACCATATTCTAGCTATAGCGTTTGCCCGGAATGGGCAAAGTTTTTTCCCACAGTTCTCAAGGAAGCCAATTAGTTTAAGACATGGGACTTTCAAGCCAAAAAAAAAGGGGGAAAAAAGATATCATTAATCCTCAAACACCCTCCCCCGCTTCTATTTTTTTTAGTCTGTCAGCAAAAGCCAAACACCCCCGCATCCCCTAGCGATGACGCCATATGTGCATGGCCCCTCACCAGTACAGCATCAGTGCACCATGACGACAGAGGATCATGATCCTAGAGGTACCTAAAGCTCATTGCCGTATATTGGGGACCAAAAACTTAGTTTTTCCTATTTTTGCACCTTCAAAATGGTGCTGTGTCTCTCATAGTTGGCCGATCTACACAATTCTTTCACCATGTAAAAGTACACAATTAGGGCATTATTTCTAGATACCTCATTAAGTTTTTGGTGAAAATTAAAAATATTTTATCTTGTATCAAAGTGTGAGTTTCAGAAGCGAAAACCATGAAAAAACACCTACTTCTCCATCTTTAGGCTAAAATTACTATGAAAAAGTGAGTGATGACCCCCTATTTTCATTAATTCATCTTTTAGAGTGAGAAACAAGCTTTTTAAATATGTTTTTACATTTTATATGCCTCTAATAGTTCAAATTCTACCAAAAGATATGTATTTTTTTGAAAACTAACTAAAATCGCCATTTTGACCCGTCCTTTGATACAATTTTTCCCTATAGCTTTTAACATGATCCCTATATATGAGAAAAAATGGAGCAAGAAAAAGAAAAAACATGGATTTTGTATCACATTTATGAGTTCTTTCAATATACTGGATAGCTTAGATATTCATGCATTTGTTGGGATTATCCATTGCGGTACTTCATGGTGACCTAATTCAACCTTGACCCCAATAACTGTGATTCAAGGTCAGACAGTGACCTACTTATACAAATGTAAGATATATGGTAACTAATATGATTTATATACTTATGAAAAGTGTCAATGATATCTCTGACTTGGATTTGATGTCCCTGGTCCATTAAATCAAGATTTTGTTGTTTTATTAAGAGAGAAATCCATAATTTGCACCCAACCACCTGCTATTAATGCAGCTATTTTGCCCCAAATGGGCAGCAATTGGGCAGTATTTGCCCTGTTGTAATAATATGGCAGCTGAAAAAATTATCAAATATCTTCCAATTTCCAATAATTTTCAGTATAGATATTCAAAACACCCTATACAAGACTAGGGTTGTGAAAAAACTAGGATATTTTATCATTAATTAGAAAAAAATAAGGCCCTCATGCTGCAAATGCACCAGTCCCCAATATAGAGGAACGGACTATAAGTGTTAAGTTGTCGCCTACCGTAATCTCCCGCGTATAAGGCGCGTCTTATACGGGGGGTTTTAGTTCTCATTGGATCCACAAGGGGAACACCAAGACCTTTCTTTTGATATATTACACTCCCATATAAGCTCATCTGCTGCATTTGGGGTCCAGGAGGGTCACGGGGGTCAAAACTACACATAGCTTTTTGAATTTTGAAAATCCATTCATTAGAACAAAAGTTATGAATTTTGAATTTTTTTGACCATATTCTGAAACTCTGGGTGCGCCTTATACGCGGGATGCGCCTTATACGCGGGAGATTACGGTACATCATGTTGGCCTCATCATCCTAATCCCCAGCTACCAGTCATGTCCCAGTCACACTCAGACCCCATGGTCCTGTCCTGTACCTTCCCGATAAGTGTTTTAATACAACCATTCATCCACAACTCCCTTAACTCTCTTTTTACAGTATCAAACCCTAATCCAGAGGGACTCGGATCCACCAAAATGCATGCGAAGGCCTATGGGAAATGTCAAAAAGAATTAATTACCCGGCCGCAACAATTAGATCCCATGATTATTTAAATGAATTTTGTGTTTAATTAAGCAAACAATGTGTGGCATGGGTTCGGAAAGAAAAAGGGGGCGCATCAAAGGGTTAGGTCATTAAGGGCTGAATTAGGTAGGGGTGTGGCGAGAATGAACCCTGAGGGCTAATCAACAGCCTCCGCCCTCCCCCCACTATGCACGTACAGATTATTGGGCAGTTCCACTCTCCTCACAGAACTTCTGCCAATATTAACTTGAATATCCATACAGAATCTCTGCTCGGGGAATGAAAATAGTATAGACGACAGTTGGCAGGCACTGTGCGTCACAAGTTATTAGTGATGTCCAAAATGGCGGAATGATCTGGAACAATCCACTTGTGAACTGTTCAAGCCTGAACACTACGCTCTGACATTACATGTCATGGTGCATGCTTAGATCTCATTTAATGCCTTAAATTTAAAAGATATTAGAAGTTCCCCTACCACCGATGTTTTTCTTTTCTTTGCAAAACCAGTGGTTATTCAAAACCCAATATTAACAGGGTATAAGAACGCAGGCCCAGCTGCTGTGGTTGCTTGTGGCAGGTGGCATATTTAACCCTTAATGGGCAGCAGAGTACATGGTCCCCACAAAAAATGAAGCAGCCCTACTGAGTAGACTAACCACGTATACAAAACTTTTCAGGTAAGCACCCCTGCAGGGGGTGAAGCCAAATGCGTACAGATGCATACAGGGTGGGGGGGGGGTCAGAGCTTTAGTATGTACGCATATTGCCTTTTATATTACCGTAATCTCCCGCGTATAAGATGCAGCCCGTGTATAAGGCGCACCTAGAGTTTTGGAAAATTCTCAAAAAAATGAAAAATTCATAACTTTATTTACTGAATGAATTTTCAAAATTCAAAGACCTATGTGTAACTTGGGCCCCATGGAACACCCTGGGCCCCCATATATCCTATTATGGCTAAGGGGGCATGTACCATATCAAAAGAAAGGTCTTGGAGTTCACCTTGTGAATGCAATGAGAACTAACCCCCCCCCCCCCCGTATAAGACATGCCTTATACGCGGGAGATTATGGTAGTAGAAATTGAGGCTTATTTTGAGGGGTGGGGTGGGGGGGTTGTTGGATGGTCTTTTTGTACAAAATATGCTTACTCTAGTGAACACCCCCCATTGAAAGATTCACTAAAGGTACAAAAATAAATGGTATACATAGTATAATACGATTTTATATTCACCAGAGTGTAACGGAAATTTTCCGTGTATGCAGAGAAGGAGGGGGGGGGCATGTGGTTTGAGTATGTATGCATAGGGGTAGGGGGTAGTCCAAATGTGTACATGGTGCAACTGGGGGGGTGGGGGGGGAAATATGCGTACATAATTAATGGATGCCCCCTAAGGTGCTGACAGCCTACCGAGGAGAAGACTCAGCAGCACTACATTTGTGCATCATGACAACCAAAGAACTTAAATGGAGGCATCATGTGGCCCTTAAATGTTTTAAAAAGATGAAAGGAGGTAAGCGGATCTTCTCATGGTGACAATAATTCTCACTACATGTGGACTCAGCTGGTGCCAGACCAACATGCAAACTGGTCCATGCACACTGCGGTTATGAAATCCAAATCCATCACTGCCATGTAGACTTTATTGGAAGGGTATCAGAACTACCTTGGCACAGGAGTCACAAGGGATCAAGGTGACAAGGACATGTTCATGGCCACCCCCACCTTCCTTCAAACAGAACCTCTGATCACAGCAGGGAGGTTCAAACCATTACCATCACCCATTGTTTTGATACCATGAGTTGTGTCTGCTGTCACCAATGACAAGACACCATGACCGAGTTGTTTCTGCTGTCACCAATGACAGGGCACCATGAGATGTGTCTGCTGTCACCAATGACAGGACACTGTGAGTTGTGTACGGTCACCAATGACAGGTCACCATGAGATGTCTCTGCTGTCACCAATGACAGAACGCCATGATATGTGTCTGCTGTCACCACGGGGCTGTCACTAATGACACTATTAGTTGTGTCTGCTGTCACCAATAACAGAACACCATGAGATGTGTCTGCTGTCACCAATGACACCATGGGTTGTGTCTGCAGTCACCATGGGGCTGTCACCAATGACAATATTAGTTGTGTCTGCTGTCACCAATGACAGAATGCCATGAGATGTGTCTGCTGTCACCAATGACACCATGAGTTATGTCTGCAGTCACCATGGGGCTGTCACCAATGACAATATTAGTTGTGTCTGCTGTCACCAATGACAGAATGCCATGAGATGCGTCTGCTATCAAGAATGACAGGACACCATGAGTTGGGTGGGTGAGTTGTCTGCTGTCTTGGTGCTGTTCACTTGTTGGTCCCATTATGAAGTAGAGTACAGGGTCATAGCCCGCATGTAAACCAGCCCACCATACACATGTATAATGTTAGACTGATAGTCCTTGTGCATGTACACTGCTAGTATACACACTGCTGGGGATGGGGGTAATATGAGATGGGGCACAACAACCTAGCAAGTAGACTCACCAGGGTCTGCTTGCATGACAACCAGCGAACATGATACATGAAAGCACTCTGTGGTCTTTAAAGGATAAACATGTTCAGTCTAACCTTACTCTGTAATTTTTTTTCCAAGTCAGCTGTGGTTTTTCTATTTTTTCCATGTGCCTGAGAATCGAGGCTACAGTAGTTTTTATACGTTTATTAACTCTATTCCTAAATGTTGAAGTTTTGTAGCTGAAGATGGCATGTTTTAATCTGTATATATGAAAATATACCAAACATTATATCACAAGAAGGGTCACAAATCCAAAGAGACTTTGATGAAAAAGCAATATCGATTTTACTCTGGCGAAATAAAAAATGAAAAAAGTGCTAAAAATAGTAAATATTCTAACAAGTGACACCTTTGTTTCAATGCATGTATGACCCCCCCCCCTCCAAGAGAACTGAGTCTCCGGGGGGTAGATAATGAAAGGCCCAGGGACACTCAACCACCCTGAATATTAACCCTTACAGGTTCCTCAGTAACCTTTAACCCTGCCAGCCCCGCCTACAAAGACCATGTGGTCCATCTGTCCGCCCATCCCTGCCTCCTACACCACCTACTCGTCTTTACACGAAGTATCCCTGAATGTACAACTATCTGATCACAGACACAAACAGTTTTTCCCCTGGAACATTCACACATGGGGGTTAATAACAGGCCGCATGGCAACCCCCCTCCCCAGTGCCTCCCACTAGGGGTGTCCAGCCCCCCGGGGGAGGGGGTGGTTTAATAATGGGCACTGGTGGCTGGAGTTTGTGTGCGCGAGTGCTGGGGGGGGGGGGGGTGAGAGTGAAAGGGGCCATCACATGGATCAGTTTGGGCATAGTTTAAATTTGACTCCCCCAGCTATATTCATATCTAAGCCACCCTAGCTTAATATCTATCGTAATTCCATATACGAAAATTTATCAGCCGACGACAGGATCTGTGTACCGAAGAAAAAGAATGTACTAAAAAGGACGTGGCTCAACTTTTATCATTTTCATGCAGACTTGACTTTTTGTTCACTTATGGATAGAAATCGCAAAAGGCTTCAACTACTGGTACGTTTTGCCCCTTTTTGTGATGAAAAAGGTTATTCATCATTGTTAATTATAGTCTGTGTAACATTAATAACCAAATCTAGGTCTGTGATGAGTGGAATGGAATGGGTGGGGGTGTATGGCCATGATGGGGGTAGATGACCCCCCCCCCCTCTCCCTCCAATCAGATACATCTCTCACCCCCCCCCCATGGGAGATGATCGTAGAGGTGATCTGGCTGATGATGATGCCTATTGTTCATTGGGTGTCGCCACCGTGTCTGGTGCCATTTCTAATTAATGGCAACAGTTAACTAGGTGCCAAAACAAAGCATTCGGCCATGGGGGGGGGGAGGGGTAGCTGGAGGCGGGAGTCACAAGTCCTACACACACCTGTCTCTACCACCCCAACTCCCATGTCTCTCTGAACGTGCTTCTCACTAGGTCAGATGGGGTAATCATAGGGTGAGTATACAAAGATGAGTATTTGTGAGTCAGTGTCATCAATAATAACTCTTTGTTCACCCTTCCCCACCTCCACACTGTGCAGATGTCAATGAGTACATTTTTATGCATACCATGTGTTCTACATGTATTACCACTTTATCTATGACTCCGCCATCTAGGAGCAGATATTTTATACCAATATACCCCGGGCCTTGGTATACATTATATGTATGTACCATGGGTGTTTGTTTCAGGGGTGTGAAATCCTGAGACCGATTTCCTCGTATTTGTTCCATCTCCCCAGAAATTTTAGTCTATATTTTTACAGTGTAGGGAATTGGATTAAAATAGTTAAGTGGACACTTCATACCACGTTATATTTACAAGGGGTCCATGGTTAGGAGATTATGTTAAGGATTCAATTGAAAATTTAGAATCTAAGATCTATGATCAAGAGGCCCGTGTTAAGGATGCAATGGAGAGGATTCAATTTAGGATCTGTCATCTATGATCAAGATATTAGGGTTTCATATTTAAATTTGACGATCAATTCTGAGTTTAATATCAATTCTAAAAGCAGTTAAATTGCAGTGCGTTTCCCGGATTAGAAATTTATCCCATATTTTCGGCAAAGTAAACACAGCAAAGCTGTAATGCCGTGCATATTCATATCATGTTCTAAGAAGTATAGAATTGATTTACAACATTTTTAATATGATAGTAGATCAAAATTTTCAGAACAAATATTATTTTAATACGGAATCTAAAAGCCCTTCATATGTTGTGTGTTTTGCAATTTATTAATCTATAACATACTTTCAGGAAAGTAAACACAGCAATGCTGTAATGCCGTGCATATTCCTATGATGATCCAAGGAAAAAAGATCATTATATATGAACTCTATGTCCTTTGGAATGGACCTATACTTAAATATATGCTCTGATTGTGGTGCTTCCTCGCTCTCCATGTAAAATCCTGCCCCATTGCTATAGTATGGAGTAAACCTATGCCTGGATTAAAATATGCAAATAAGGAATGTGTGTGAGGGTTGGGAGTAGTGTGGTGGTGGTATTGGTGGTGGTGGTGTCACAATGGTCACTAACATCCATCTGATAACTTTTGAAGATCAAAATTGACCATATATGGCCTGGATCCCTGTGATTCCTGAAACCAAGATGGCCGACACACAAGGAAAACAAAAGAATTAGGTAGTTGAGGTGTCCCAATGGTCACTAACATCTATCTGATAACTTTTGAAGATCAAAATTGACCACATATGACCTGGATCCCTGTGTTTCCTAAAACCAAGATAGCCGACACACATCGAAAACAATAAAATTGGGTAGTTGAGGTGTCCAAATGGTCACTAACCATAACTTTTAAAGATCAAAATTGACCATTATGACCTGGATCCCTGTGTTTCCTAAAACAAAGATGGCCGACACACATGGAAAACAACAAAATTGGGTAGTTGAGGTCCCCCAATGGTCACTAACATCCATCTGATAACTTTTGAAGATCGAAGTTGACCATATACGGCACATGGCTATTGTATTATTGACCAGTGGGAGGCATCCCTGGCATATACTGCGGAGTCGGGGGCTAAAGGTGTTAGTCATAGTGCCATAGGGGTCTAATGGCGGCCCCCAGCTGATAATGGCTATGTGAGCTATATGGCCTGGATCCCTGTGTTTCCTAAAACAAAGATGGCCGACATATATGGAGAACAATAAAATTAGCTAGTTGAGGTGTCCCAATGGTCACTAACAGCCATCTGATAACTTTTGAAGATCAAACTTGACCACATATGAGCTGGATCCCTGTGTTTCCTAAAACAAAGATGGCCGACACACATGGAAAACAATAAAATAGGCTAGTTGAGGTCTCCCAATGGTCACTAACATCCATCTGATAATTTTTGAAAATCAAAGTTGACCATATATGGCCTGGATCCCTGTGTTTTCTAAAACAAAGATGGCCGACACATATTGAAAAAAATAGAATTAGGTAGTTGAGGTCTTTCAATGGTCACTCACATCCATCTCATAACTTTTGAAGATCAAAATTGACCATATATGAGCTGGATCCCTGTGATTCCTGAAACCAAGATGGCCGACACATATTGAAAAAAAAAAAAAGAATTAGGTAGTTGAGGTCTTTCAATGGTCACTAACATCCATCTCATAACTTTTGAAGATCAAAATTGACCATATATGGCCTGGATCCCTGTGTTTCCTAAAACAAAGATGGCCGACACACATGGAAAACGGTCCCAAGACTCCAAATAATCCAATGCCACGCCACTTAAAAAAAGTGCATCATACTTATGTGTACATGTATACATAAATATACATGTAGGTGGCCTTTAGTGGGTTAATAGTCAGTGGTGCTGAGAAATGCACCACCAGCAGAAGAGAACCACATGGTGCTGGGGGAGGTGGTGGCAGGCAGGTATGGGGCCACCACAGGAGCACAGCCACCACCACTATTCAGAGGTGGGTGGGGGGGGGGGGGGGTATATATACTATATACCATGGCTCTGCCTGAGGTGTCCAGGGCTACCACCACTCTGTCCCCAGGGTCTACTATAACAGGTCCACCAACACCACCACTGCCACCACTTCTATGCTTGACTGATTTGCAGATTTTAATCCAGGTATAGGCATACTCAATACTGTACCTATGACAGGATTATACATGGAGAGCGAGGAAGCACCACTATGAGAGCTTGTATTTAAGAATGGGTCCCCTCCTATAGCCGTTCATTCCTAAGAATGAACGGCAATAAAGGCGAGCTTAGAACAATGATTTGGATGCTTTAATATCTCCACTTTGCCCCCCCCCCCCAATAAATGCTAATTTTCTCAGTGGATTTACACAGATCTCAGGACTGGTCCTGGAACGCATCAAAACCACTGAATTCAGCGTTTCAGCTGAGATTTCACACCCCTGTTGTTTACTAACACGGCCATGGTGGACACCAGCAGACGACATTTGACAAAACACCTGGGTCACACTCCACAGTGACATTGTGACTGACGCAGGGGTCACCAGAGGTCAAATAGTTTGACCAGGACACACAGATCGGGACATGGCTGGCATGGTCGCCACAATGTCAACTAATATGAAATACAACATGGCGTGGGAACATTAGGGCCCCTGACAGGGGCGGGGGGGGGGGGGCATGTCCCTTGTCGATGTTCAGAAGTGGCCTCTTCACATGTCTCTCAACCCCATGTTCCTAGTCAATTTCAAAAAAGAGGCCCTGTCCCTTCTTTTTAAACCCATTCTCCTTGTCCAATGTAAGATGAAACATGACATGGCGTGGGAACATTGTCCACAAATCTACTGATGGGCTCAACCTCATTATTTCTCCTTTTTTTCATTCTATTCACGGATAAACTAATAAATACCTGTCTGGTCATATGATCGTTGATCAGAAAACACACTTTCCAAATCAAGAAGAGAGACCCAGTATGACGCAAGAATAATTCCATTTCCATGACGTCACTTGACGTTTGACGTATGACGTCAGCCGGCGGCGTCCCATGCATGACTTCTCCTTATCTGGTGTCCCAACATCGCCGTATGAATGACGTCACGGTCAGTCTCCAATATTCCCATGTACTCCATACGTTAGTCATGGCTATATGTTACTGATAGGGCAACATGGGGGTTACTGTGGGACAGTGAAGGATTCATAGAAAGCAGTATTTGGGTGTCAACCACAATGGGTAGGGGCAGGGTAGGGGTAGCGGGAAGAGGTGGATAAGGGGAGTAGTGAGGGGGCTCAGTAAGTGGCAGGATTCAGCGACATCTGCTTTATGTCATTCACAACACCAAATATGGTGTAGTCAGGAAGTGGTAGAGGATGTAGGTGAACCCAATATACACCGACCTTCTCCCCCACCAAGTTGAAAACCTCTTGAACTTCAATGTAGTAGTTCTCAGCCTTTCATTCTCAATTAAATGTCCTATGTTACACAACTGATATTCCAGAACTGTAGCAGGTTTTTTTTTTGTATTTGCCCTCCCCCCTTCCCCCCCGTGCGTGTCAGGATACACTCTAGTCTGGGCAGGCATTGTACATGTACATCACAGTTCATACATTCTGCTCGGCTGTTCACATGTCATATAATGTCCAACTTAGTGTCACACAATGTGTCCAGTGACATACATATCTCAGCATTACAGGGTACATTAACCCCCCCCCCACCACACACACTATATAGCCTCGTACTGACGCCCAGTGCCAATACCACCCATGTCACCATACTGCTGCTATACAATGTAATATGTGGGTGCTAGACCTCTTTTGTTCATCAGTATTTTTGTCAGTTTCATTTTTTCTACATGTATTAGTTAACCTAGTAAGGGGAGACATTTACACACGATGTATGGGACAAGGCTCCCATTAGAACACTGTGAGCTGGTATATTAACAGTGTTATGTTACAACCCTGTCACATCTACATGTAACATCATGTACTTAGGGAGTGATAATTTTTTAAAAACCAGGGGGGAGGGTGGTGGGTTTGCCCGCGAATGCGCGAAAAAAATTCCGACCCCCCCCCATAAGGGACAAAAATCACGCGCGAACGTCCCCTTTTAGCCTATAGTAACGCGCGGGGTTTTCAACTGAAAACAGGTGAAATTATTTTGACTCCCCCATCAGAGGTGTTGAAAAAATTCTGACCCTCCCTCAAACCCACTAGCCCCCCCCCCTGTTGTTAAAAAATGATCACTCCCTTATTGTCCTCTTTCCAATTCTTCTTTTTTCAGCCTTTTATAAATTCTGCTGTCCCCTTTCTCGTGGGAATGTCTTTAATTTAGCTCTAGCCCAGCGATAAATGTGTACATGTATTTAGTAAGGATGATGCATGTTCATGCTACTTTTTAAGAGTTCTTGTAAGCCCACTATTTTACCAGTAATTTACTTTATGCCCCACATTTACTGATTTAGTATCATGTATAAAATGTCGGTAATAGATCTTCCACTATCTATAATTACCGCGTTGACTCAGTGGTCCATTAAACTTCCCATACATCAATTCCCCTCCACTGACCACTGTTCAAATGTAGCGAAAAACCAACAGTGTAACCCAACACCGGTAAATGAATTAAAACCAGTCGACAATGGAAATATTTTAATAATAGATTAACAAGCCGTGGCTAACCACACATGCCCAATACCACTTGTTTCTGGTGTGTTTGAACCCAGAGAACCGTAACTTATCGGGCACCAGCCAGTAAAACCACAGAATCACTCAGCACATGCTAAAAATAGCTACACGGGGATTCCCCGTGACAGGGAGCAGATAAGGCACCGAGTCACGTGACTCAGGGCGGGTATTCCCGGATTCAGGTGAGCAGCTCAGTCTGGTGACGTCACTGGGAAAACCCCACCGTGTGTGGCACGTGTGTGACAGGGGTGTCTTGAGCCGATATGATGGGGATCAATATATTTATCTCTGGGGATGAGTCTCTGGTGTCGGAAAGGGAGGAACTAGAGGCAATATCTAGTTGATATGAGATCATGTCAGGACTCAGGGACTGTCAATGAAAAAATCTTGAAAATACCACGTCCTTGATGACCCTGTCCCATCACGATCTCAACTGAGTTATGCAAACCGGGTGTGCAAATCACAGAAGGCACATTAACACCATTATTTGGGGAGATGAGAAGAACTTTGGGGAAATCCCGTCCCAGTGCACAACAACTTCTTTTACCTTGTAAGGTTTTGACAGGGTGGTATTTCTGGTTGCCATGGTAACGTGTATGAGTCAGAAGTGACTTAGTAGAAGATGCTGGTAGGTGAGGATGGTGTAACGAGGAAGGTATGACACATGCTCCACATCCACACCCACCAGGTGACGCGTGTTTACCCTCGTCACTACAAGAATGGTGTGGGACAGCAGAATCTCTGTCATGTTGGTCTTTCTGTCTCTTGACCTTAATTATTCATAGTGTATGTTTCCCACCGAGTCCCTGTCTTGGCTAGCTCTAAGGACTGAATTATAGCCTCTGAAATGCATTATATATTGATATTTAAAGTAGGCTCACCAGATAGTTGAAATACTTTGTTTCCCTGGTCTGAATCACTGAATATAGGTTTAATTTAAATCTGCATTATGGGCTCTGACACATCCCCCTAGGGTACCCGTTGCAAGGGTTGTACAGATTGTGTGTAAGTGTGGTATCTCATGTAACAGATTGATCCTGGTGGTCCCCTGCCATGACCAGAACCTATCTATCTCACTGTTAGTACTGCCCCTAGTCACGCACCCCACCCCTCCAACACACACCTACACTGACTCAGCCTCACTAATGGTCCTTGTTTTATTTTTGAACACCCTTATGTTGTAACCATCATGTTGTACATAGGGGTACAGGGTAAATGGAGGGGTTGGCCAAGAAAAGGGTCCACTGAGGCGTTTAATAGGGTCGCTGATCATATGAACATACAAATGTATGGAGGGAGGTTGGTACACAACCTACCCTCTCCCGCCCTCTCCAAACACCCGCCAACTTTCGGGAGAGTACCAACATTTCAGTTAAAGTTATATTTTGTGTGGAGCTGGTCATAGGAAGTGGATTATGGGGTTGTGCATCTGCACTTCAAAAAGTCTAGGGGTAGGTGGGTATATAGACACATATCTTACACACTAAAAAGACATTAATGAAGTGTCTCTCTACTAAACTCATAAGGCCTGAGAGCCTGGGAACTTACAAGGCCTAGAATCATGGGCTCTCTCAAATAGGGGAGGATATTACCGGTATTGATGCACTTAAATCCTATCTTAAAATCAGCTCATGCCTTGTACAGATGTATAAGAACCAGGGGGCAATACGACACCCATATCCAGCACTGCTGCACCGCTTATATCGATCATGACAACAAATGGAACTCAAATTCCTGATTCCTAAAGGGCTAAAATAGATGGAGATGTTGGCCGGGTCATGTGACTTGTGACTGCTGAGACGACAATATGTCGGCACCAATCGCCACCCAGCAAATATTGACAGGTTGCCATGTCTATAGCCGTCTATTAACGCTGACATGGCACCGGGCCCTCCCAGACCACCGCATTGTCTGCACGTCCAGAACAAACACAGCCCACAACTTGGTAAGGGTCCTGGTAGTGATAAATGTATATTGTGCCATTTTTTCAGGGGATTCATTATTACAGGAAATTGATGTACCTGCAAATTTATGCAGAAATTCCCGAAAAGACAGGAAGTATTGCAAGTTATGAAATGTGTATTCCATTTCCGGTGATGTGTAGCCACTGTAGGATAAAAAAAGATGGATAATTGGGGGTACTATGGCAACCTTAATCCCATATAACACATCCTATATTAAACCAAACGGCTGTGTGTACGTGAGGCGGGGGGAGGGGTAGGGGTAGGAGATTCATACAGGGCTGTGGTAGATCCTTGTAATACCGACAGGCAACTAGCAGAAACCCTACCTAGTTGTTTAAACAGCATTGGAGACCTCCTCTCTGCTAGTCCCCACCCCATCCTCTAAGCCTAAGCCAAGATTCACCAGTTTGAGGCGGCAACCCTATAAAGGTCGCACAGTGCCCTGAATGGCCTGATGCGTCATTAATTTAATGAAATAGATTATAAATATGATGGTCCAAGGGGGGCTACATGGCTGGATATACCCGAGCCCCCGCGGGCCATCATATTTATAACCTATTACGTTTATACCACAATTTACTCATCAATAATCGATAAATAATCATTAGAGTATCAATAAATACAAGTTAAAAAATACATTTAGTCGTCACCCAGAGACTCCATAGTGTGAGTAAACAGACTACCGCGGCAGGTATTCGATCGCTGGGCTGTAAAAATGTGCTGATAATGAGCGCGATGATCTGCCTACTAGGCTAAGTTGGCATGCCTGGCTTGGCTGATGTACAATGTGGTAGATGTAGTACAATGCGTACAATGCCATTTTCGGCTTCCAGTTGTCGTGTACAGAGCACAGGTGACAGCAGGGAGTGTGTGTGTGTGTGGGGGGGGTACTACCCAAACTGCAGGATATTTTCACACATTGAATCTATACTAATTATATGTGAGTGACCTCCCCAAGCTTTGTGGTATAAGCAAATTTATCATGTCACCTGAATGCAGCCCTCTCAAATAACTATAGTGCTACATTAATCCAACGCAGTCGATTTGATTCACCCCAAAGGGGTTGGACTGGACGTGGGAGGCATCAGGGTAAATAGTGGGGCAGTGAGGGATAATAACCACAGAGGGTAAACCTAGAAGTGGTATAAGTCTGCCATGTTGGAGATTACCGCTATAGCACCACCGACATGGACCTTTTGTTTGACTGGGGTAAACTTCCGGGAAGTAGGAATAGTGTGGGAATAGGCTATATGAAAACAGACCTGGGAGGAAAGTACTAGTGTCCACACAGCTCCATAGCTTACACACTATCTCTAGTGACTTTTCCCAGTGCATTGGAAATGAGCTTCATAGGCAAGTTGATACTTCACTACTATTAACACCATATAGGACTCAGTATGGAGGCCTAGTGGAGCCGCCATCTTGAATTTCGCTGGTTGAGGTAAAACCCACTGATAAGACATACCATGATGGGTACCTTTTCCCTGGTTAACACCTACTTCCAGGGACATGCTGGTCCGATCTTATCAGTTCTTATCAGTGTGTGACGCTGGAACCAGCTCCAGACCAGCTAGTGGCCAATACAAAATGTATCTGCAGCTTATTCCGTCACCATAATTAGATGTGATGGATCAGCTCCATCTCTCACTGAGTAATAATACCTCGGGACACTGCTGAAGTTTTTGGATTGAGGGTGGGAAGAGATCGGGGAAGAGATTGAACATCCTTCAACACGGCAGGTAATATGAGTCTAATATCGGTGATATAAGCATGTCTGGTAGGCGTGCAAAGGAGGCAGTAATATTGAAGTCTCAGATGCAGGATAAGGTGCTGATATTGAGTGATAGGATCACCAAACAGGTCAGTACACACAGAGAACGACATCCTGTACACTCCTAACCTACTTAGATAAACTGTCTAACTCTGAGTAGTGCCACTTTCCGCTATCTCACATCATACTCAAGTGCAAAAACTTAGGGCCCAGACATGTTTTCATTCTCGTCTTGTAGTTTAAGTACCGGTATTGAAATGCTCATGGTCCACAGAGGATAATGTTTCAAAGTGTTAAGGAATGTTACAGATATGAATTATACTATCCTGATAATCACTTCCCCAGGGCCCGGGCATTGACGAGATGGCGTAGACTACACTACTCTAGATACATTTCAACAATACCGACCAGCATTTCCCATAATGCCCCAGGGTGATGGGCGCTACTGTTACTCTAATAGAGGCCGCCATGTGGCGCTAGTGGCGCCTACAGCCTGCCCGGGGGCAGGCAGCGCTGGAGGAGGTGCATGCTACACTGGTATGGATGCCTATCAACAAATGTTCCTTTTTAGTCGTCATGATGCTACAACAGAGTCTGTGTGGGCAGCATGATGCATCAATGCAGCCCTGGCGAGTTAATCGCATCATGACGACAAATGGGTCATGACAGTCAATGACAGATGTTATATTCAGACAAGTACATGTGTCTCGTTAACTAGAAATGGATGGGACACTTATATAAAGCCAGGAAAACCAATACCCTTCATAACTTGACACTAAAGTTGTTGCACGATTTACATGATAATAACAAAGAGAACAACAACATGTAGCTCTTTAAAAACTGAATATTTATCAAATGATTGTGGGTTCGGAATAGGAGTCTCTACAGAATCACCAGCAGTTAGTGCACTTGGCACTTTCTTGAGGTCCACAAACAAATAGATCTCAGCACAATCATTATACCATCGACCTTTGTAAGTTGAAGGTATGCCTGTCCCTTTGTGTCTGACTCAAAAAGAAAAAGAAACAGAACACGGTCTACATTCCTGTGTTAATGGCTGGTTTACTAAAGAGCTTTGTTTGCAGACACCCTGGAGGGGTAGATACCCTGTTAAACTCTAAGGTGAGGTGTGTGTGTGTGTAGGGGGGGGGGGTGGTGTAGGGGGGAGATGAAGTGGAGTCAATTGGCAGGGACAGAAGGGAAATCCGCGAAGACCCTGTTTTTGATAAACCCTCTCTCTTCAGTCTTGGTGTAAAAGCTTAGTGACCTGAATAGCCTTTCAGTTTAGACCTATAAGGGCAGAAAGATCCCTGATTCATAAGGTGGCCATAGTTACTTTGAGAGTATTCTGCAAGACTTAGAGGAGAACAAAAATTAAAATTCATAACTCAGCGTGCTTAAGAGTCAAGTGTTGACGAAAACATTGGCCTGTGTCTTGGCATCTTACTGTAATACACTGGCCCTTTCCCTCTCATACAGGCCATATCATATGGACACTGATAAAGTTATTATGGGTACCGGTACGGTACCTAAAGATATCACTCCACTGTAACTAAAAAAGAAATAAAATGGGAACATATATACAAATAGAATCCACAAAAAAGCGCCTATCTTCGCTTCTGATAGGCAGATTTGAAAAGAAATCTATCACCATTAGAAAGCTGAGTTTATGGCAGGCTATTATGGCCTGCATCTCAAGCCAAGGCCGGCATGGCTGGTGCTCACTCAGTAAATAGTTTTGAGGACACCCAATCATGACATTCATGTTGATCAATCTAAAATCATTCACGTCTTCAGTGCAGAAAGAAAATGACCGTAATCTCCCGCGTATAAGGCGCATCCCGCGTATAAGGCGCACCCAGAGTTTCAGAATATGGTCAAAAAAATAAAAAATTCATAACTTTTGTTCTAAAGAATGGATTTTCAAAATTCAAAAAGCTATGTGCTGTTTGGACCCCCGTGACCCTCCTGGACCCCAAAAGCAGCAGATGAGCTTATATGGGAGTGTAACATATCAAAAGAAAGGTCTTGGTGTCCCCCTTGTGGATCCAATGAGAACTAAACCCCCCGTATAAGACGCGCCTTATACGCGGGAGATTACGGCAGTTGTTTTTTTTTGTTGCCTTCTTTTTTGTTATTTAAAGGAAGCATGCTCAGTTTTAGTCAGACAAAGGGGATGATAGGCTATGAGTATGACAAAGTTTAGTATGTGGCAGGTGCTGTGTCAAATAATTTATTTATTACTCTTGTCAGAATTTAGCAACAGGTGCTACGGTTCTAGTCTAGTACTTGGCCTGGGGTCTACCCCCTTGAAAATATACGAACAATAAAACTGCCATGCCCATGGGCATGGACATGGTTTAATTAATAATGTGTCTAAGCCTCACTGACCTCAGCCTCAGCCTCAGGCTGGTTTCCTAAGCCTAATGCTAAGCCTATAAAAGGGGTTCTCCACTGGACAAATATACGGACTTAGCTGGTTTGATTATCAGTCAATGAAATGACACCAACTATTCTCGGGGGCCAACTGGTAACCATCTGATTGGTCTTATCAGTAGAACTCGCTGGTAACAGGCTCTAGTAATGGCCGTGCCCATGGCATGGGACAACCTGTTACCTCGGAATAGACTTACCCTATAGCCGAACCTACTACTACTACCCCAGAAGTACATATTGTACCGGTTTTTTCCCACATCAAATCATACCTGTGCCTATATATGGGCAAAAAGTGACGCTTGTGACACAGGGGACGCCCGTGACACAGGGGTTTCAAAAGTGATGGACGGCGACACTAGCAAAAGTTCCCAGTACATTGGCATATACATTAAAAGTGACAGAGTGACGCGCCATCCCTTCTAAAAAGTGTCGATGTGACGTCCTTAAAATTGTGAGCACCCATGTTAGGCACTTCAGTAGTTTTTCAAATCTTTATATTATCTATTCTATCTGCAAACTATTGCATAGGTCTCAAGAAAAGAAGTGGATTTGCTTTTTGAATGAAGTCTCTATCTTAATTCAAAGTGACGTTATGACCATCCAAAGACCATAAAATGACCCCAATATTCTACCACAATAACTTAAATTTTGTGATCATGCTAGTTGTGGTCAGAAATGCCTGAAACACTTAAATCACTGTTTCTCAGAAGATATTGACACTAGGAACTTGAAATAAAAACTTGAGAAAAGGTCATTGAGGGGTGATATAGGCACATATCTACAGCTTGATATCAATCAGAATTACTTTAATTAGTTATTAGATGACAAGATGGGTGGCCCGTTTGTTACATATATATAAGCCTTAGGGTTGGGCACCCGAAAATTAGATTTTTTTTAATAAATATATATTTATCCTACAAGTTCAAAGTTCAAGTTGTATTCTATTGGTAGGCCCACAACAAACAGCTGCCTAGTCTAGCCTCTAGGCTAGTACTGGTATTAATGATAATAGTATACTATTATCCAAAGTCTACACAAGGATTGTCATTGTTTATTGGAGTCTAAATTGAAGTCCAGACCGCCACCTCCTTCAACAAGCCTCCTTTACAACAAGCCGGACTCAACTAGCCTAGTTGGATCGGCGCCCAACTCACGGTAACGTAGTGGATTGTGAGGTCTCCGCCGGTGACAAAACTAGCCCAGATCTGGGTCTGGGTGCCGCGGCCTACCAGTCCACAGTCCACAGACTTGAGAGTTGGCTGCCAGTGCTGCCAGTGCCAGTGACTTGGTCGCGATGCCAAAAACACCTCTCTGCTACCAAAATAGATATTTTCTCCCCAGGCTGAGGAGTAACACATACAGAGACCACCTTCACAGCCACCCACAAAGTATCCTCAATCCATAACGCTGCCGGGGAATAGACTTTATAGACCCCTGACCAACTTGTTGTTAAACTTGTATTCCCACAGGCCACATACGTGTTGCTTGCTGTGGAGAAGGGGGTACCCCTTCAGACTTCATAAAAGTTCCCCCACATGGGCCCGTGTGGACTCAGTACTAGACTTTCCGCACTCCAGTCTCCACTCACCCTTGATTCAAGGCTTGAACATGCCCAATGATTTCCCCCAAACACACTTTCAAAACTAGAAAGGAACTTACCGGTTGGTAGCAGGACTTGCAATGTTGAACTGGGTAAGATCCGAAGAGCGTGTAGCCCGTGTGTGACTCGGTCGGGGAGTGTACTCAAGCAAAACTTCGGGAACCTGAAGCTCCGAACCCGCCAACAGCCGTCTTCATGAATAATGACGAAGGGGGCCGCGCACCTGCGCGACTAATGTGACCTAGTTCTCTGACCCATTTATTTGACCTAGATTTAGTGCATACTAGCTTTTCATGCAAAACGAGAGTGCGAGTTTGGTCGATAGTGTGCCGCCATCTGATGTATCGTTTGATAACTAAGCAGAAACTGCGAAACTGTTTCTTCCAAGAGTCTGTTGTGTTGACTTGTCTAAACGGTTTTCATATACAGCAGCAAATACAGCAGTTGTGACTGAAGTGATGACTGATGTTTTTTTTGTTGTTTTTTTTTAGCTGCAGAAGACAGAAGAAAGACGCAAACACATTCCCGTCATTTCTCGCACTGGTTACCGCACGAGAGGTCACACGAGACTCAGGCACATATTTCTGACATGGCGGAGACTGTCGCATTTTAACACTTGGAAGAACAAGATTTTGTGAAATATTGGCATAAGAACATAACTAAACACCCACAAAGATGTTCATTTATTTGAGCAAGAAGGTGAGGAAGTTAGGTGAAAAGATCGTATGTATGATTAACTCTTACTGCTACTTTTTCAGCCAGAGTGATTCAGGGTTGCCATGCAAGCTTGTCAAAACTACTGTAACTGTAAGAGAGTGGTCATTATTTATCAACGGGGGGGGGGGGGGGGTTTCGCGCAGTCACGTGAAAATTTTTTACGCCCCCCCTTGACGGCAGTACAAAAAAGTTGTGTCCCCCCTGCGCCAGAGGCGTGGAGAGTTTTCGCACCCCCTCTTTGATCTATAGATCTAGTAGCGTGCAGGCTTTTTTGCTAAAAAGAGGGTAAATTTTTTAAGCCCCCCCCTCAAGAGGGGTCAAAATTATTTTAGCCCCCCCTCGAGAGGGGTCAGAATTTGTTACGCCCCCCCCCCTCAAACCCACCACCCCCCCCCCCTGTTGATAATAAATGACCACTCCCTAACTCTCTTACTAGTCAGTACGAGTCTTATCATTATGTCTCTAGTCTACTCACAGTGACGGAACCTATTCTTTCAGACGATTTCATGACGGAAATGTAGGGGGCGCTGGTACGCCACCATTATCGTGGGGGAAAAACAATGTTGAGCGGATCAGCAGAGAGAAGAAAATGATGTTATGTGGGTTAGCGATGCTTTCTATTACGAAAACATTGCAGATGAATCGAGAAATCAATGGTTATCTGACTAATTTGCCCAAAAATAAGGGTCACATGTACATAGTTTTACTGTAATTTGCAAATTTCAGTGACATGAACAGGACAAACGCATCGTGAGAATAATGGCAGACGTCTTTGTGACGTCACACTTCGCCTGTGACATCGACGTAAATGAAAAGCAAGGAGGCAGGACTCCAGTGTAGCATTGAAACAGGGTCCAATACATTTTGTCGTCTCAAAGAATCACCGTAATTCGAATTACGGTGTTCCAAGATGGCAGCAGGTCACTTTGTTAACAAAATGAAAGTGTGTAAAATAGCACATATAGAAGCAGTGCAAGGGGTAGACCTTAAATCCATGGTAGACTTTGAGACAGGCCTAACTATGGGACAGTCATTTTATCGGGCACTGACACAATGTACCCTGTCTATGAACAACAAGCTCACAACACATCTTGAAGTTTAGATATCCAGCCGCTTATGACATTAAAAATAATAAAATAAATTCAAAATACCGGGTAACTGTTTCTAACATTTACTGCCAGTGTAGTTCTACGCGTAGGGACAGTATCATTAGGGTTGTTTTTTGTTTTTTTTTCAAATTCTAATACATCTTGAAGGATGTTATTATGGATCTCTAGATTTCTATTTTTAGAGCTGTAAGGGGCCCCCAGTCGGCAAAGTTTGTAGACCGGGTAGAAACGTGGCGGGTCCCATTTTATCAGCCACCTGCTATGGTTTTTGTGTGGCAGGCTTTGGAAAGTTTTTGCTGGTATCACTGTAATTCAGTTGGCAGTTAAAATGTGGTATCACTGTAGTTCATGACAAGTATCACTGTAATTCTGGAGTATCCTGTCAGATAAACTTAGATTTCTGGCTTTAGGATACCACATACAGTGTCCAAATAGATGAGACCTGTATCTTTGAGAAGTTAGATTTTATCTGTCTCCATTGGCTCCAACCAGCCATCCCCAGGGAACAAAAGCTCAACCATGTGGCTATGTATCACTGTAATTCCTACTCAGAAATAGTGTATCACTGTACTTCTGTATATTTTGGTGTAGTTCCTCATGTCAGCAAACTACCATTCTTGTACTTATCTATAGGATAGTGCGTTGTCACCATGTAGCTACATGAGATACTAGAGCAAGTTAAGAGGAAATTAGTCATTCTGTGATGTCAGGATAATTTTCAGTGATAAATATGAACAGAATTACAGTGATACACTTACACAGAATTACAGTGATACCTCAAAATTTTAATAACAGAATTACAGTAAGGCCATCAAATTATTATTACTTGGATTACAGACTTTTTCATTAAACTTTTAGGTTCGCCATCAGACTAAAAATAATAAAAAAAAAAAGTTGGATCAAGCCCCTTTTTGAGTATCAATACATCCCATCGGCCAGAGCTAAAAAAAAAAAAAAGGGCATGAAAAGTCATTTCCATGCCATCAAATGTAAGAATAACGAGATTTTTCACTCATTTAAAGACTTAATACTGAAGGTCTATTTTTAAAAATGACCTTTTTTTTTTCCTCCAAGAAACTTTTTTGGTCAGATTCTACAAAAATCCAATCGGCCAGAGGCAAAAAAATAAAATAATTTGCCAAAAATCTCGCTGCCGGATCCGTAATCCAAGTTATTAGAATAAAACGGCCTAGTACCACTTTCTGAATTACGGTGATACCGGCTATATTAAAAAGGCAATTCCTGCATAAACTAGTACCACAGCCCTGTCTCAGGTCCATGCTAGTACATATCAAGTAGATCCAAGGACTAATCTACCAGGGACTAGTTGGTGGAGGGGGGGGGGGGGTGGCGGATATTTTTTGGGGGGGGGGGCACATATTCCTCTTTAAGGCCACACCAAAAAAAAAAAATTGTCTACGGATTTTGGTTTTGAAAAAATGGTGCGAGCGAGCAATTTCTTCTTTTTTTTTAAGATAATTTTTTGGCGTCCAATGGATTCCTTGGTGAGAAAGTGAGGCGAGCGAACAATATATATATTTTTTTTTAATTTTGCCAAACATCACAAAGAGAAAACTTGTAGAAACTGAAGCGAGCGAAATCCGTAGACAAGATTTTTTTCAAAGAAAAAAAAATTTGTATTTCTGAAAATATGGAGAGGGTATCCGTAGTTCAATTTAATTTTTTGGTGTGGCCTAAGGGCCAAAATTATAAGAAATATATCAATTCTTTTTAACAGATGCATCAGATAAACCTATATATTACTTTCCTCTACTAGGCACTTACCCATTTTCCAAGACTTTACTATTTGGATATTTATTGAACAATGGATAGATTTAATAGGGAGAAGCGGATTAGCTTTTTAAATAAGGACTTTTTTTATGTCAATTCAAAGGAAATTTATGACTGGCCAAGGATCTCAAATTTAAACCATAATTCTTCTATAGTTTAATAAGTTGGATCCGAATTTGTTACCATGCAAGTTGAATACAGGAGTACATCGTTTACCTTTATCAGTAGTTTTGGTGATTTTTTCCATGAGATAAAATATCACCCCAAAGATTGTAAATATTGATGCATTTTATTGCAGTGAAACAAATTAAAAATTTTCAATTAGACCCAATTTGCCTCTCCACTTCAGAATTGTGGAAGAATTGTTAGTTCCTTTTGACCGCTTTGACTGGTCTCGATTTCCTTTTAAAATTGACATAAAGTTTGAAGTTTCAACACTGTTTATTGGCTTCTCGAAACACTTAGACATAAGTTATTACAACAAGTCGCCATATGGGATAATTGATACAATAGTTATACACAGGTTCAATTGAGTCATAATTGAAGTTCAGGTAGTTTCCATGAAACTATCATATGAAATTACACTAGTCAACACATAAAATTCATATAAATCAGACATTGCCCAAGGTATTTAGTACATCTCCTTTTAAACATGCTCTAAAGTTGTTTAGAGTATCCTTCTGTTGTATATCACTCGTCAGAGTTTCCCAAAGACGATTACCTCTATATAGTGGACTAGCCCTGTATGATTCATAGACTGGCCTATTCACCTTTATCTTCTTTTTGTCATGTCCTCTTAATAACCTAGGAGGTACCAGTATATGATCAATATCTTGTGCATATTTATACATCAGGCATGTCAAGGACTTTCTTCTCCTTATGTCTAGGGTGTCCACCTTACACTGCTGTAGTAAATCAGCTACATGCATATCCTGGGCATTTCTTACTTTTAGACAAGCCCTAAGGCAGTGATTTTGGATTACATCAATATGGTCTACAATGGTCTTAGGTCCACTATCTAGTATATAACTGCAATATTCTAAAGTTGGTACAATCATTTGTTTGTAGATACGCAGGGAATTTTCTCTATCAGTATACTTCACTATATTTCTCAATTGTTTCAGCTTAGTTGTACCCATCTTGTCTACTTTTTTACAATGTGATTTAAAAGTTAAACCACTATCTATTAAGACACCAAGGTATGAAAAACTCTGTACAACAGCTAATTTAGTACCCTGCATAAAGATATCCATAGGGTTACTAAAGACTTCACCCAAAAAGCGAATTCACTTCTTTTCATCATATCTCTTCACTGCTCGAGAGATATGATGCATAGGAAAGTCTTGGAAAACAGGGAAGTACCTAACAATATTGTCAATAGTAACATAGGAAAGTTGGAGCGAGCACTGGAACAGACCTGATGCCACAGTTTCAGAGTTGTGTGTCAAACATATGGGGGTACTGTAGAAAAATTGAATCTAGGCATATTCTGGACTACTTTAACAAGATAATACAAGGAAATAATTTTTTTTATCTGCTCTGCCATCTTTATATTTTGATTTAACTTCAGTATGGGGAATCCTTTAAAATGCTACCTTGCTTGTCCTGATACTCCTATTGATACCTTCAGAATCGATTTGGAAAGGCAAGTGAGGTCACACTCATAGCTTTGCTTGATCACATCTTTCACACTTACACAGGTACAACCGCACACAGCATATATGTCAGTGCCTACCTCTATCCTGACACATTATGTCAATAACTATGCCAGAATCTCTTTATTTGATGTAGATTGCCATCCCCAACAACACCCGGCTCCGCTGCGTGTCCTGGAACAAAGATCAGGGCTACATTGCCTGTGGAGGGGAAGATGGACTTCTCAAAGTTCTCAAATTAGAGACTCAAACAGGTTTGTCAAAGTAGTTCTATATGACTTGTATACATTCATGGATCAGCATTTCAATTGGAAAAATACAATGTATCATAAAAATGCTGGGCCAAAAGGAAGACATTGAAGGAGTTAGTACCACCCCACTTCGTGGTTAGTGACACCATAGACCTTTGGCGGGATTCAAGGATGTAGTATATCAACAACGAATGGAACACTACTGTTGTCTGTCGGTCCGCTTTACTTAATTAGACATAAATATTACATTTCAGGAAAAGATGCCAAGGTGAAGGGACTTGCCGCACCGAGCAACCTTTCCATGAACCAGAACCTGGAAGGGCATAGCGGTAAGTACTAAAAACTTATTATTAGAAGTTTGCCTAAAGAGTTGACCCTCGTGAATTCCCAAGGGGCCAGTTCACTTGGTGATCACTCCCCCTATGTATCTCATACTGATCCAGTAGATGAGTGGATACGTCAAGCCAGTGGTTGTAGTGGTTAACATGCCGTCTGCAGATTGGCAGACCGGGGTTCAATTCCCCAAAGCTCCAAGTGGCGTTTTCTGCTGCTGACCATTACAACTGTATGATAGGAGGAGCCGTGCAGGTGGCACCAAGTTATTTTTGTAGTACTGTATTCTATGAACTGTATTCTATGTTTTCAGGAGCCGTGCAGGTGGTGACATGGAATGAGCAGTACCAGAAGCTGACGACCAGTGACCAGTATGGACTCATCATCGTCTGGATGCTCTACAAAGGTAACGTAACATTCTTGTCAAACCTAAGGAAACTTGAGACTTCAGATCAGGATGTTTGTTCACAGAAATCTGCCTGATTTGAGAAATTTATTTGTTGGACATGCCACTAGGTTTTTAAATCAAAGTTCAGTTCTAGGGTCAACAATTTGCAGCACTTTATAATGAATTATAAATTTGTATATCTAACTTCAGATTCATTTTTATCAATAATTCATCAAGGTGTGCCAATTAATATCTCTGGTACAGTAGCTTCAGTACTCTATCTGTGCATCATGTCATCCCTAACATAAACTAAACCACCATCAACCTTGTGCATACATCATAAAAAATGGTTGTAATAGCAGAGTTGTTTAAAGTATATATCAATGAAATGACATTTTGTTTCATCTGATTAAAAAATATAAGGTTGCTGGTACGAGGAGATGATCAACAACAGAAACAAGTCGGTGGTGCGGAGTATGAGGTGGAATGCGGACGGACAGAAGATCTGTATCGTTTATGAAGATGGTATGATTGCTTTACTATTGAATTCATAAATCAGACTTATCATACCCTGTAGTAAGAGATGAAAGCTGTAGAGTTTCAATTGCGTTAACACTAGGTCTACATGAGGTTGTCCTGATCTTGTCTAAAGTGAAGTCGTGATTTCACCCTCCTTTTTCTATATCGATTGTTAACTCGAAAAGCGAGTTATAAGGAGACACCCTGGGGCCCTGCACTTTCAGTCATTTTGGTGGTGCGAATAACTTTAAAAAAGATGGAAATCTTATATATAAGAGGCTGAATTACTTAATGACTTTGTAGTGCCATTAAAGGAGGAGATGTAGTAGTCTTGCAGAAAAAGGTATTTCATTACCAAGTTCTGTAAATTTTGAGAAACTGTCAATATTGCACAGACTCAGTTGGTTGGCAGCCATAAGACTCTTTTTGCCTTCAATGGTGAAGCTATATGATGTTGATCCATGTATCAACTTTCCCACCTTTTTTGGCAATGTGCGGATAGCGCAGTTTTGGCGGGAGTTATGCAAATAGTGGCTTGGTGGTGCGAATAACCTGGGTGAGGGAGTGCTGATGCAACAGGATGAGTGCACAACTCATGTCCACTCATGGGGGCCAACCACAGGCTTTTCACTTTTTGAGTTATCAGCAATTTACATTGCTGCATTATATTTTGCTATAACAGTTGCAGAGGTGTAGGAAGCAAATCTTCATTGGGGGGCCCAGCTGTGGGGCCCACTGTGACCACCTTAAATTGTTGGCTCAAGCGTGATGACGCTTGAGCCAACAATTTACCTATGTAGAATTTGTATAGAAAGATAATTCCTGGTGAATTTTAGATCTGATCTGAGGCTGAGGCCTGCATTTCCCCTATCCCATTACCAAATAAATCTAATTTGAGATAAAAGTTTTAACTTCTTTTCCAATTCATAATGAATTCTTGGCAAGTTTTTTTTGGGGGGCCCAGCCATACTCAGGCCCCACCTCCTTTGTGATTTGGGGGGGGGGCAGGCCCCCCTGGCCCCTCCCCTTTTCCTACGCCCCTGCTCAGTTGTTCTAGTTTCCTGCCATTGAGATGTCTTTGAAGAAATAATTCTATCGCTCTCAAATTTACTAATGTTTAGCTAATACCCGGGGTTGACCCTTTCTTTTTTCTATGTAAAAGAATTGAACTGGAGGGATACAAGAACACTTTGATGTTGAAACTCCTTTTGCAGGGCTTTTGACAGGGCTGCGCAATGCGCAATACACGCATTTAATGCTTAAACATCGCATTTAAATGGCTAGAATGGCCATTCATTTAGAGAATGGCGCATTGTATTTGCTAAAAAGTGTGCAATTGGCGCATTGCAAAAAAAATCCTGTCAAAAGCCCTGCTTTTGTATGCCCTAATTAACCCGAAAAGAGCTATTAGCTTGGGGGTAGGTGGGTCCCTAGTAAGAGTTTTTTTGGGGTGTTGGAGGCTGAGGTGATGGTCAAGTTTAGAGTAGAAAAAAAGTCGATATGGTTATCAAATGCATATATAAGCAAATGTCGACGACCAGTGAATAATTTCGCATCGTATTCACCGAGGTGAGGCTGTCCGTATTCAACGAAGCCGTTATACGGCTGAGTTGAATGCGGACAGCCTCACCGAGGTGAATACGATGCGAAATTATTCACGGGAGTGGACATTTGCATTTATGCCATGGCCCACGGGTTTAAATTGCTTTAAATTCAAGAAACACTACCATATTTACTGTTTTTCAATGTGTCGAGTCATCCCGGTTTGTTTTCATCCGCCATGACACCTTGTTCGACGAAGTAGGTCACGTGATACAGAGCTAGCCGCTACTTTTAGTTTCGATAGAAATGTTCCTTGCGCAGGACAATATCTTCTTTTTTAACATGGTGCTAATACATGGATATACGTTAAACAATTCATAACATATTATTTAACTATTTCAATCATTCTTTTTTGCGTAAAACTTCTAATAACCATACCTAAATACGAAACTAGTTAACTCTGTATAAATTTCAAAATGGCGCCGCGGAATATGCGAGGATCGTATTCCACCCCCCCCCCCATTGAATACGGCGTAAGTAGTACTAATCTATAGTGTCGTCGATATTCGCCATGGCATAATAAGTGCATCCTATATATGTCAGGATAATGGAGGAATATCCATTTTGTATTAAACATGAGCAGTTTTGTAATTATAAGGAAAAATGTGAGGCAGTGTCTATGTGAGTGATAATAGGTGAAAAAAGACGCTTTCTGGCTCAGTGCTGAAGGTATAGGGGGGTGGGCTAAGGTATCAACATTGATCAATTTTTCAAGTGTGGTGCGAATAGGGCAGTTTTGGCGGGAGTTATGCGAATAGTGGCTTGGTGGTGCCAATAACCTGGGTGAGGGAGTGCTGATGTCAGACCACAAGCTAGACTTGCTCAAGGTTATTAATTTATTTCTTTTCGAGTTATGAGCAATGCACATTGCTGCCCTATATTTCACAATGTCTTTGTTGTAATATTCCAGGTGCAGTTATAATGGGTTCTGTTGACGGAAACAGAATCTGGGGTAGGGAGCTGAAAGGTGTCCAACTAGCCCGTGTCGAGGTGTGCATGAATTGTCTTTAGAAATAACTCGCTTGTACCATTATCATAACAAAAAAGTACGAAATTATAGATTTGGGATGATATATGTTCTCTTAGTTGAATAGTAGCTGTTGGGAGAGTAAGAACACACTGGGGTAGCAGCGTATTTCTTGAATGTAATACATGTATACATATTGAACTGAATACACGGTCGTGTCATCTTTAAATGGTTATTTTAATCTTTATTAACAGTCCTTAATCCTTTTCTTCAGTGGTCACCTGATGGTAAGATTCTTCTCTTCGGGATGACTAATGGCGAGATCCAAATTTACGACAACAGTGGTAATATCATTGTAAGTACAACATTTTCTTCACCAATATTACCTGTCATATCGTAAAACCTCACATTTAAGCCACACTCATGCTTTGGAACCATCATGTAAGTGGCACCTGAACCGTTCATTAGTTAGACTGGTATTTAATCCACTTATAAGACATTCGTTACTACTTACTTTAGGAAAAAAAAAAACTAGCCCCTACATTGACATTATGATCAGACACTTGTGCACCTTTTTTCAGTGCAGGGATGTAAGTTTTTTAGAATGTTGTCCGGTTTCAGAATTTTCTCAGGTTTTACATACTTACAGATTTATTTTCAAGTTCAATTATAAGGTCAAAGTTGTGTAAGTACCTCACACTGAATTCGGAGTTTCTAAGTGAAATAACAGTACTGCTACTATTCCTACTCGTCTGTACGCTAAAACTCGGCCCATTCTTTGGACTGAAGTATTGAATAAACAATGGTTATGATAATTCTCACACTATTATGTTTATCCCTGACAGTCCAAGCTGCAGATCTACTGTCTGACAAATGCAACTGGTGCAGTCCACATCTCCGGTATTGAGTGGTACAATGGACGTAACGGCTATGTAGAACCTAACTGTCCATGCCTTGCTGTCTGTTTTGACAATGGCCGGTGTCAGATCATGCGCTCGGAAGCCGATGATAGTGAGTAAATGTTACAAAAAGATACTAGTAAAAGTAGTAGAAGGAAGAAAATAGCTGGGTTTAGTGCCATTCTTAACAAATCTATAGAATAATTTCTCTCCAAATTCTGAATCAGAAGCTGATTTCTTCTTTTTCAAAATTTGGGTTATAGATGTTGCAAAAAATATCAATTTAGCCACTAACAGTGTACTTGAATATTTTATATTATAGTTCAGTTCTCTATAGCAATATCCCATAACTAGCCAATGCATTTTTCTCAAACTAGATTGGCCTTTGAGTGTGGAATGAGTGCCAGATGATGTTTAAGTAGTATCTTTGATGTGTACTGATATATTATTAACTCGAACAGAGTTATAAGAGTCGGGTAAAAATTAATGGATTCAGTGCCTCTTAACAGTGAGAAAAACTAAGACGCTTTTCCGGTCTATGTTAAATCCCATAAGAGGTGCGAATAGGTTCAACGATCCCGCGTTTTTGGTCCGGAGTGGTGCAAATAATGATGAATGTTGATGAATTTACCATCATTCGATCCGTCCACGCGTTTTCAATGTCGTAATTTTGGCACAAACATGGCGGATATCGATTTTTTGTAAATTATAATATAGAAATATGATAAAAAATGGCAAAAGGATATGATTTGAATCGATATGTTTCATTAAAAGTGTAAAAAATTACGTTTTCGCCCTGTCATTAATTCACATCACAAAGCCGTGGTCATGCAAATTGACCCAAATAACCATGGAAATTGGGTCGGGCATGCGCAGATAGAACCAAAATCCAAAATGGCGAACAGTGAGACCATCGACTCACGTTGCATGCAAACTGCTGGATTATAACAAAAATGGAGGAGAATTACACTGTCTTATGCATTTTTATGGTTAATATGGATCATTATTCAAGACCTGCTGGTATTGTGCAATGCTTAACTAGCCAGGAGAGGAGTTATTTGCTAATGAAACATACGGGCGATAATGAATGCATTCTCCATAGGCTTAACCGTTGACAGTGATAATGCTCGCAGAAAACATGAGGTTAGTAACAGAAGGGGCCAAAAAGTAGAGATTAAGTGCCCGTTCGCGTTACTTGCATTGCAAAATGCTGTACTATATTCCTGTAATGCCATATATTTCTTTCAGGTCCTGTATTACTGGACACAGGAATGTCGATTGTAAATGCCCAGTGGAACCATCTTGGTTCGGTATTGGCGGTGGCAGGTTCACAGAAGGCGGCAGGGCAGGACAAGGATGTCAATGTCGTGCAGTTTTACACTCCGTTTGGAGAGGTAGGCATAGCTACATTAGCTTTTTTTTTTGTTCCAGTTTCACCACATCATTTGCATGATTGGCCCAGGGTGTAATCATTCTGTGATATACTGTTATTTCACACATTTTTCAAAAGCCAAAGGAAAGTTCCAAATCTCATCTATCAGACAACATTTTGTCCTTCATGGTGAGTGATGTCTTTCTCTATGTAAAATGCTACTGTACTTACGTCATGTTTTCGGGTACCATACTGACTACAAGGCCCTTAAGCATTTGGTCTATGGGTGCGATAGATTTTGGCGATAGAATGAACACATGGGTTCCTATGGGAATCACCAGATTAAGACACTTTTTTTCAGCAGGTGAGCCTCAGGTAGTCCAGCTGTACTGATAACAAATGTGATAGCACCTACAGCCGAAGAGTTATTGAATTATTTTCATTTATGAAAATAATTCATTTACATGTAACACCTCACGCTAAAATTTAGACCAATAATTCATTTTTTCTGTGGCACCATAGGTATAATACTTAAGACCTTTCTCATTAGGTCCACTCACTGTAAGGCATGTGTAAGTCTAGTGTTATCACACATACGTCACAGCATCGGCCCCCTCTATCCCCTAGCCGTCTCTATCCTGTCCTGTTCTAAGAGACGTTCTTGTTGATTTCATGAAGCCCCTTCAGCACCAGTAGAGACGCCAAATACCCCCCCTCTAGGGCGTGTTTTAATTGTGTTTTTCACACCTCCCAGAGCCCCCATTACCTGTAGAGGCATCCAAAGCCGCGAAAACGTGGCCCTTACACTTCTGATTGCTATTATATAACTCCCAGAGCCCACATTACCTGCAGTGCCGTCATGAGCCGCGAAAACACTGTATATTCATTTGTAGGTCCAGACTAATACCCCTGTACCTTGCTATTGTGGTGCATTGACGCTAGTTTGTAGGGCCAGACAGATATAATAGCACCCAGAATGCCGACAGTGACTGTATGTTGCAAGTTTTAATTGTCTCTGACACCTGGAGCCCTCACACACTTATAATACCAACTAGAATACCAACAGTCACAAAGACCGCCATGACGTTCGCTAGCTCGAGCTACCCTTAATCTATAGGTCACACTATGGGAAACTCGTATTATTAAGGGAGATATGATTTTTTTTTGTAAAACTGCCAGTTCTTGGACCTCTCTGCCAGTGCCTGGACTTGCGTCTGCTCCAGCGTCCCAAAAAACCCTTTATTTCGATCCATTCCTTCCTCAAACCTGCCCTTTTTCGCCGGTGACACTTAAAACAGATAGGTTTTGGCTGGAGGTAGGGTGCTACCACACCCTGGATAGTGCACAGGTGGACCGGCTGGGGCCCTAGTCAAAAAAATTATTTTGCTTATTCTTTTTCGAAACCAATTTTTTAGGGGGGCATGTTTTTTAGGGGGACGAAACACCCCAGATTCATACCATTACTCCATATGCGCGCATATTATTTGTATAATTAGCATAATTATGCAGTGGCCGTACTGTTTACAGCACCACCCTCTACTGGAGTGTAGTCACTGTCTTAGTGTCGGCCATGGCGTAAATCTGTACGCAGATCATTACGCAAGTGATACGGCTGAGTTGCTGGGCTGCACAACAGAGTCCCTTGGATATTCGCCCTAAATGTCATCATATCTGATATAGATGATGAATGTTTTGTTGCAGATTTAGACCTAATGTAATATCTAATGAAGCTACGTTTTGCATTACCAGCTTTTGCTATGAAATAAAAATATTTGTTAACACTGTCAGTGACTGCTCTGGCGACCTCCTTGCCGATAGAAATGCATTGTTTGGGTCTGGGTTTGGACATTAAGGGAATATTTAGGCACTAATCAGCCTTACGGGACTATCAATGTACTCTTTCTCTAGTTGTTTGTACACTATCACATCATATTTAGCCATAGATTGTCAGAGATTTAGCCTCAAAGTTTAAAGAAGTGCATTGGGTAATGCATCATGGCGGCCATGACAGGTGCTTAACATACTTTTATTTCATTGGTCAGTTAACACCTCCCAGGGGTGCACGGCGTCAGAGACGCATTATACGTAATGTGGCGCTGATGTTAGAACGTGCAGTGGCCTGGTACTTTTCAATATAATATAGATATGTGCCATTGCTCCCTTATAGAATTCATATGCTTGCAAGGATAAACTCCTGACACCTAGTGACTAAGTATTGACATTAAAAAGATTAATACCATATTATTTATTAAAAAGTGGAATCTGAACAAAAGAAATGGAATACCCCTCCCCTACCTTCCTATACCATCAAACAAGTTGTTCAATGAAGGCAGCCATTGCTTGATAAGGTGCATAGACATTTTAGATCCAAATGCTAGTTTAATACTAGTGCATTATCACTGTTGATAAGCTTTACACATCAATACCTGCAACCACTGGGGAGACAGCCAATGCAAGGTACCACAAGCCCTGTTTGCACTGTATGGTGTTTTGTGTTTCAACGGCTTTTTGTGTTTGATTCTGAAAGTATTTACTCACTATTTGTCAGCAATTATTCAATATATGTTAGTACTTAGTCACTAAATAACAGCAATTAGTCAATATATAATAGTAATTACTCACTTTTTTCAGTAATTAGTCAAAATATATCAGTAATAATTGACTATTTGTCAGCAATTAGTCAATATATGTTAGTACTTAGTCACTATATAACAACAATTAATCAATATGTCAGTAATTGGTCACTATTTGTAAGCAATTAGTCAATATTTGTCAGTGATTTCTCACTATTTGTCAGCAAACAGTCAATATATGTCATTACTTAGTCACTATATATCAGTAATTACTCACACTTTGTCAGCAATTAGTCAATATATGTCAGTAATTACTCACTATTTGTCAGCAATTATTCAATATATGTCAGTAATTACTCACTATTTGTCAGCAATTAATCCATATCTGTCAGTAATTACTCACTATATATCAGCAATTAGTCAATACATGTCAGTATTTACTCAGAATTCATCAGCAATTACTCAATATATGTCAGTATTTACTCACATTTTAATGAATAGAGTAACTATGCACTATTTGTCAGAAATAAATTAGTCAACATATATCATTATAAATTATGTTAGCATAGTACATAGTATGATTCATTGGTGCATTATGCCTTGACTGATATGATGCAGTCTATCTCAGGGACCATCAGGAATATGGGTCCGTAAGTTAGAAAAAATAGAATAGGCATAGATTCATAGCCATTGATTTATTGGTACATTGTGCCTTGACTGGTATAGTCAAAATATGTCAGTACCTATGCACTATTTGTCAGCAATTAGTCAAAATGTGTCAGTAGTTATGTACTATTTTACAGTTCTACAAAATATGGGAAAATAAATAGTGACAGTCCCCTACAGTACATCCATAACTGCTCTTCATCTTTTTTTTTTGCATATTTGGTTGAAGACCCTGGGCCATAAGTGCTCTATAGCACACGTAAAATCTTTTTACATGGCTGCTCGGGCTTCCCTAGCCCACTTAAAAGGGTCTACTTCTCATCTTTCCTATCCCCTCAGGATATGTGTGGTGCACATATGTGCGGGTACTGACACATTCCTCTGTGAAATTGTGTAATGTAGTTCTCGCCATGGATATGACCTTAGCTGTCGAAATGGCGTTAAACATCTATTACTCACTCACTACTTTACATGGCTGCTGAACCTTTATTTCCATAACTAAATTTTGGCAGTACAATTCTGGAGTTTCTAGATAGGAGATGATAATGATAGTATTTTTTCCATACCGTCCGGAAAAAATAGTATCATTATCATCACCTATCTACCTCACCTAAATATCTACTATACCACTATAGAAGTTTAAGGTCAAAAATGTTTTTAAAAAAAGCGTGACTTCGTTTATGGATGGCCCCTTAAATGTAGAAAATAAAACCTGCCAAACCTTCCACATTAAAGTATATATATATATATAAAGTATTTCTACTATTGAGAGAGGGATCTCTTTGAAGTGAATTTTCAAGGTGTAATCAGAATTGATGTAAATAAAATTTTAGTCTTCGTTTGACATGTTCTTCAGCATCTCCGCACCCTCAAAGTACCTGGTAAACAGATGCATTGCGCATCATGGGAGGGTGGCAGCCTGCGTATCGCATTAGCTGTCGACTCATACATCTACTTTGCCAACATTCGTCCAGACTACAAGGTTTAGTTTTTTACTTGTGTTTATTATGTTAGGTTATAATGAATGATAAACAAAAATCAGATACCTGTAGTTAAAGAAGTTTTTTCTTGCCAATATTAGGAGTCAAGTCTGTTTCTAACACAAAGTCGTTTCCTATCATGGTTTGAGTGCTAGCTATATGTTTTCATCATATCAAAAGTTGATGAAAAAAATTCAGAGGGGCAGATCTTTTTTAAGGGTTATCCAAAATGGCCGCCAGAATATATCAGAATTTCTAGAAGTTTATCTATCTCTGGTCATAATCAACCTAGAAAGATGATTTAAAGTTCTAAATATACATAATTTCATAACGGCCTAAACAATCAACATGTAAAGTAACAAGTATTAATGTTTACTGATAGCACAATTATAATTTCTCCTTTATCGTGAACAGTGGGGTTACTGCACCAACACAGTGGTCTACTCCTTCACCAAACCTGACCGTACTGAGCACTGCGTCGTCTTCTGGGACACCAAGAATGGAGAGGTAAATACTTACACCTGTTTGATATATGTTAATTTGATTTTAAATTTTTAATGCACTTTCTACTTGACAAAAAAGGTTGATTTCACAAGATTGATTACAATGTAGGTCAGAGAGCTGAAAGAACGTATGAAGAAAAATCACTACGTAAGAAGATAGCCCTTTACTGATTGTTGGTTGAGTGTCTTAAGAAGTAAAACCCATGTGTCAAGAATTTAGTATCGAGATGAGAGTGAAGAGTGTCACAAAACTTTTAGAATACGCAGGAATTCTTGGGGAGATGTAGTTGAAAAAGTGACCTCAGTAAGTAGTGTGATCAATGGAATTGGAAAGATGGAGATGCTTAGGATTCTGCCCTTATAAAGGCCTTTTTTATGTTTAGAAAGATGTTAAAGAAAGAAATTAGATAGGTAGTATCGGTATAGAGGATTGGCACATTATAAGTTGGGAAGAGTTGAGAATGAATATAGGGTGTGTTGATTATTTAGAGTTCTGATGTAAAAGGAGAAATATAGAAGAAACCGCACTTCAACTGTATATAATCTCTGCAATGTAAATGTAGGAATACAGTGACGATGGTCTAACGAAAATAATTCGAGAGGTACTAACCATAGCCTATTTAAAAAAATTCTTGCAAAGTTTTCTTTTTTATGTTAAACCTTTATGAATCAAGTTCAGGTGCAGCATGGAACGTTCGGTCTGTATTGAACAAGTTCATGTTTTTATTTTGGGTTTGCAGCCACTTTCTTTCCTGTATATGCAATGTATGACCTATGCCTCAGTTACAATTACAGGTTTCTTGCATCTCTTATTGAAAGAAGCATATTTGTCAGAGTATTTGAAGTAATAGAAAGGTGAAATATAGAAGAAACCGCACTAACAAACCCTGCTACTACAATACTCAGTGTATAACCTGACCCTACATGTAAGATGTACCTAGACTTTGTGGATTTACTAGAAAATGTCTACAATTCAAAATATGAATGTATTTATAAAATGTCTACAAGGTATGAAAATCCTTCTAGAGCATTTTACTATGTGCTATTACTTTGAATATGATATTTTAACTGCATGTTATTTGTGCAATGTAAATGTAGGTCATTCAGGACTACAGTGAAGATGGTTGTATGAGAACTATTCGAGAGGTACTAACCAAAACCTATTTGAAAAAATTATTTCGAAGTTTTCTATTTATAAATTAAGTTCAGGTTCAACATGTAGCGTTCGGTCTGTATTGAACAAGTTCATGTTTTTATTTTGGGTTTGGAGCCACTTTCTTGTCTGTTTATACAATGTATGACCTATGCCTCAGTCACAAGTACAGGTTTCTTTCAGCTCTACTTGTAATTGATAGAAGCATATTTTTCAGACCATAATCGTATCTTTAAATACAAAATACAGTGTCTCTTCTGTGAAATTACCGTTCACCATCTTACTGAAAATGTGTGATGTTGTTGAATTAAAGTTTGGGGAATGCTGGGAATCTATTTTGGACGTTTTTACTATCCTTGAAGGCGGTTCATGAGCATTTCAAGTGATTTTGCAATTCTAACAAATGGTTTGGCATAATTGATTTTGCTACACATACGTAGTAAACCTCAATAAATACAATATCGAGGAAACTGTATGAATTAAATCATGATATATAAATCAGGTAGTACCGGTACCTAACATTCAGGCGAAATGTTTTGGAAAATTACCTTGCCAACTTTATGTGAAGCATTTCTCTTTAAAACACTCGGGTCTCCCTTTTTTTGTAAAAACACCTGTTAAACGAAACACTGTACATATAATGATGAAAATGAAAGCGTACTTGTGGAAGGAATGATAACATGGAGAATACAATAAAGCTTGTAATTTATAAAAAAAAAAGAGTATTTATAAGATGTGCAGTAATATAAGGTTTAACCACATTTTCAGAAATATGTCAAGTATGTCAAGAATTTGATATCCATCACGGCACATGGGGAGAATTGTTGCCTTGCAACACGAGCGGATGACAGCAGTGGACAAGTGAGTCATTGTCATTCTACATTGTATCAACAATTCACAACTACCGTAAACTCCCGCGTATAAGACGCGTCCTCTACGCCAAACAAAATGCTGGGGAGTCTTATAGGATTTTTTCAAGTTGGGGGGGCGTCTTATACGAGGGGTAATTTTACTATAGAAATGTATTGAATTTACAAATATCAGCATTAAAATGTGCATCTTATACGCGAAAATGCATGTGCTGAGTTTGGGGTGCGTCTTATACGCGCAGCGCGTCTTCTACGCGGGAGTTTACGGTACCTTCAAGTCCATAACGTATCATTTTGTTGTAAGACTTTCTTTCATGAATTTTACATCTTGAGTTTCAGTATGTATTTTCAAACTTTTTGTTGAATTGTTTGCTGGGAAGAAAGGTTACTCATGCGAAACTTCTGATACAAAACTTAAAATTGAGAGTATGTATCCCCTTAATATTAGACGGTTATTAATGCTTTTCTGTGTTATCTTCCCCCATTTCGACTGACAAAAGGAAAACCCATCCAAAATAAAGTAGTATGCCTGGAGCGTTTCAAGAAATAGCATATAAATTGAACAAAATTGTAATGAATTAGTCGTATTGCTTGTCAACCTGACTTTGAAATGAAAATTAGGCATATGATAACAAACATCTTTAAAAGCTCTCATTTTAATGTCATGTATAAAAGAGCCCGCCTATGAGAAAGGATAAAAATAAAATCTCATAGCCTAATGAGCCCTGTTTCCCGTTAAATATTTGATAATTTTAATGACCTACAAATGCAAATTTGCAAAACATCCAACTTGTATTCCCCTCCTGCCGCTGTTATGTGGATCTAGAACCGAGTATGTAATGCACCAATTAGCTTTAAAGCATTTACCCAATTACATTATTCTAAGACGTCCTGCACATAAATAGGAGCGAAAAGAAAAATCCATGAAGTTTCGCTCCAGAATTCCAAGTGTGTTTTCATCCTCCTCCCTTTCATTTTGTTTTGAGTGATATTGAATCTATGTTAAAAGAGATAATGTGTGATGATTAAGCTTTGAGCAACCCACGTTTGTTATGCAATCCTTGATTTTGTTCAATCCCAAGACCCTAGTTATGATTTTTAGCATACCTTTTCCTTGTCCTTTTTTCTAAAACTAAATATACAGTTGATAAAACGATGCACAAGAATGTGAGGCTATAAGCCTGGTTCACAGAGCACATGTAATAATGGTTAATTCAATGCCTTGTCCGACATAGGAAGAGGACCATAAAGTAAGTTTTCCACGTATAGAAAATACTTTTTTTTATCATTATTATGGTTAAGCTAATCAAACCGATTACTATTCACAGTAATCAAAGCGGAGAAGTTATGATATATAATCACTTCCTTAAATCATGTGTTTTGTAGCTTAGGAATGACTAGCGGAAGTATTATTAAAACAGATAAACCAAACTAGAGGAGTGCACTTTATGTTTGTCTAATTTTAGTTAAGAGTTTTGACTATTATAACTATTTCCTTCTTCTATGCTTATGACTGAGTGACCTATTTAGAATATTTTTCTTTTTAACAAAACCAGGAACCTAAATGTGTGAGGCTCTTATATCATTATTCTGCATTTTATTATATTATCATAAAATTCACATACTTAAGTTATGAATTCTGCATGATGACAGATGTAACTTGCATGACTTCATAAATCATCCTAAGACGTCCAACAATGATAATCCTGTTTTAAAGGGATTCAGTTATTAAATGCAGGTAGTATTGCAAGTTACTAATTGGTTTCAATTTGCCATACAAGGTATTTATATCAGGTTTCAGATAATTGGCTCAGGATCTCCCTGAACCTATAGAGCTGGGTCCCAGAGCAGTTTTAAGACATCGCCATGAAAAATGTAGGAATTTTATCAATAAGCCCATCCTCTTGACATACAGTGGTCATATCCAACTACTTACCCCATATATGTCCTCTGATCCGCTGTATTAATTCCAGGAGTTTACCATCATAAATGCTTCAAAATAACATTTTGAAAAAGAGCAGCGTGTTTCCTCAGAAAAATGGCTCTCATAGGAGCTACTGTTAAAAAAATCCTGTGTCCACATCGGATCCCATAGGCTGTAATGTTAAATCTTCCAATAAGACCAATGTTGCATCACGTTTCTGAGGATTTACCTTCATACTCTCATTCTTGATGTCCATTTTGGACAAAGCAGTATGTCTACACCATTCTGTTAATACACATACAGGACAGAGTATAAATCCTCAGGTCTTAAGTGATGTAACATACTGGAGATGGTAGACATCCAAACCAGAGAGGACACTTCCTCAGGTCCTTAGAGAGGTAGTACACTGGACATGGTAGACATCCATACCTTTGTGGTTAGATTTTATAGCAGTGACAGACAGCACATGGTAGATGTCCATGCCATAAAGTGGTTATTTTATCAGGACCCTAAACCTCTGTGACAGCTGTCACACTATGCATTTTTTCACACAAACTTGTCTGGTTACAGAGTACAATCAAGATGTATTTTTGCCATCTGTGTACTTTCTGAAATCACACGATCTTTTCCCCTAATAGGGGGAGTTCTGTTAAGATTGATTTAAAGATATATCAGCAAGTTTTGTCACTCTTGTGCTACCTGGTCTTGGCTCATAATGATTCTTCTTTGACTCTTTTCTGACTCAGGAGATTAGAAATGGATTTACTTATAATCGTCTTTCAGAAGCGCATTTTAGAATAGAATAGATTAAGTGTAGGAGTATCACTAACTTCATATTTATAAATTCTAGGAGAAGATTGTCCCATTAACACTTTGTATTTAGATCTCAGGAGACGGTTGGGAAACACGTCCTGCCACCTCGACACTACCTAATCAAATGAGACTGTTGCTAGTCTGGCTCAATACGTTGCTATGTAAATTTCCCATCATTCCCTGGTCATAGACAAAGGAAGTGACATCACAAGGGGTGATCAGCCAATTGCTGAGCACCTCACCTATTGGGGGACACTCTCCTCCCATAGGCTAAAACTCCCAACAGATATTTTGAGATTTCCAAGAAAGTATATCTTGGGTGATGTGTGAAAAAAAAAACAAAAAAAAAACACTTTGTATTTATGCCATATTACCATACACTAAATGAATAGTTCATATGATTAAGAAGATGATTCTTTAAAGCAAATATACCACTATCATCTACCGTAATGTACTATGATTACAGGTTAATTGGTAAAAGGAATCCTTGTTTAGTTATATTTTTTACTTATTGCTTACCGATTGTGTAACTTTTATAGGATGATGACTATAAAGTAAGTTTTGAAGAAAAGAAAATAAACTGAGCAACTGTTAGATTAAGTCAGTGTTTTGTAAAATTCATTGGATAAGTTAGACTTCCCTCATTAGACATAGAAGCTGAACCGGTCATTAAATAAACTCTTTCTCAAAATTAATCCTCCTGATAAAATGCTAACTCTGGTGCTTGTCACTGCTAATGGGATAGATTTTAATAGTTGGTAATAGTGGGGGTAATCACTAGTAGGAGGATGAACCCACGCCTCCACAATTATACCTCCAGAACTGATAATGGATCATATGTTCCACAGCAATGTGGTCTGCTAATGATTATCATTCCATACACCGGCATTGTGTTTTTCACCCTACAACGCTTTCAGTTCATCCTGCAAAAAAAATCACACATATGATAATACACTAATTCTATCAGTTTCATAACGCCTGCACTACAGCAAGAAAATTCATTCTCCCACAATGTCACTTCACGTCTCCTCTATTCTTTTTATGTCTGCAAAATGCATCCGATGTATAACAATTCTAACGTCACCTCTCTTCATGCCCCATGTAAAAAAAATTTTTTCTAAAACATTGTGTACTTAATAAACCTGACATAATTAAGAGGTAGTCCATTAAAACAGATAGGGGGTGGGAAGGAAAATAGAAATACTATGATACGCAATCGCCCTCTGATTACAACTGTCTATTGAATAGAGTCAACACTTGCCACAAAGGAGTTTTTCTCGGAGGACGAAAATTAAACACATCCACACCTCTACACCTCTAAAAAAAAAAGGGGAAAAAAGGAGTTTTTAAATTAAAAAAAAAAAAAAAAAGAAGTGGTGATTGTCATTATGAATTAAGGCCACACCAAATAAAAAAAAAAGTTGGTCTATGGATTTTCATTTTTAGAAAATGGAGCGGGAGGGCTAAATTTTTATTTTATTTTTTTAAGAAAATGTATCAGTCTATGGATTCTGCATATCAATTTTTTTTTTTCGGTTGGGTGATGGGGGTTCCTTTGCCCAATTTTTTTCTAAATGTAGAATAGACCTATATGATGAAACGGGTGATGTTTTAACCTATCCAATGAGTGGTCTGCCATTTCTGTACCTTCATTGACTGACCCTGTATTAAAGCTGCTTGTTAAAGAAAAAAAGAAATCTCCAATTTTCCAGAAAATGATGCGGGTGGAATCCACAGACAAATAAATATTTTTAAGAAAATAAAATTTGCTTTTTGGAAAATAAGGTGCGGGAAATCCATAGACCAATATTTTAATTTGGTGTGGCCTAAACTGACATTGATATATGATTTCCACTGACTTGACTTGAACCTTATACTAATATACTGTTTGATACTTGCTTTTCTCCACTGCACATGTTTCTTTTACACTGCACATGTGTTGTTATGGTAACATCTACAATTTGAGGAATATTTTGGGTCGCTACCTTCTGGTAGTGTATGTAACTAAATATCACTCCTTTCTGTGTCATACAAAATGAGATGTCTTAGTTCTCTACTTCTATCCTTTTAAATTCATCATTATAATGTAGTTTATATGTGTGGATGTTTCTATAAGTAACATAGGGAGTTTCTACAGATTGCAAGCTTATTCACTATGAATATTTCATACCTTTATTCCAAAGCATCTCAGTACAGTATAAATGTAGTGTATTTTTGTCACTCTAAAATTTGTTCAATGATAGAAAAATATAAACGATGTGTCTGAAGTTCTGATCACCTCAGGGTTTCAAATTAATCCCATACTATCAAATGGATGTGGCAGAGTTTTAAGGCCAAATGGTTATCGTTTAAGAACTGGCTATGAGCTGCTTTACTGTGCCTTGACTTCACTTTACATCCTTCTGGAAATGGGAGGGGGGGGGATAACAATGTAGTAGAGGTTTATTGTCAAAAAGGGTTATTTTCTTATTTGATGTTAGATGTGACAATGAGCCTTTTAATACCAAGTCATTTACATATATTCTTGACTTAACTTATCATTAAGGATGTGTTAATTACAATACTTATCACCCCTTTCATACAGTATGTCTTACTCTTGTATACAGTACTGTTACAACAGTTTTATTAGTGAAGGAATATCTAATTACATATTACCTTGTTGTCAGTCATCTCCTGATACTTGCAGTTGAATTCAAAATCAAACTTGCATTTTTAAATCTATAAATTAGACTTAGAAATGTCAAGTGAATGTGTTATAAAGTAATACATGGATGTTTCTGGATGCAATGGCATTTTTGACAAATGAGTAAATAGCCAGGTTATTTCAAATGACCTTTTTTCTTTGTAGTATGTCCTGGTCCTGTGTAATGCAATTGGGACACCACTTGACTCTAAGTATATCGATATTGAGCCTGTCTACACATGCATGACAAAAACTCACATCATTGCTGCATCAAAAGAAGCATTCTACACTTGGCAATTTAAAAATGTCAAAAAGATGGCAACACTGGAAGTGTCTGGCAAAAGGAAGGCTGGACAGGAAAGGTAAAAGATATTTTTCTCTCACAACGTACCCCTGTATAGGAAAGGTCTGAAATCGCTAGGAAACTAATAATTCTGAATTCTTTTTTATGAACGCCACAGTCATAGACCATTTCAAAATGTTTCTGATCTCAGCGGAATTTTGACACGATAGAACAGTACTAAACCGTCAATTTTCAAACTTGAGGCGCCGGTTGGAACTTGTGCGGCTTATACATTTGGTTTTGTGGTAACGGTACCCTTTATAAGCAAGGGGGTTCTAGTTATTTGAAGTTATGTTTCCTATTTCAATTTCTCATATACCAGTATCAATTCTATATTTCAATTTCTAATATACTGGTATTAATTCCAACCTTAATGTTTGATGATATTAAACGAGGCAAGGGCTTTTGACACCACCGTTCTGACCTCTTGTCTACTAGCCCTTAGTCGAGTTTCTTATGATTACCAAGTTTCAATTGCTATTTTGGCCTCTAGCAGATTACATGCACCACCAAAAAACTATTCCATTACACAGCATATGCCCTATCACACCCTTCAAAGACCCCATGAGTCATATTTCTATTTACATGAAAATCTTTTGATAAATGATGAAAAAAACATTTCATGGGGTATGCTTTTCTTATATTTAGATTCCAAGAATTTGCATAGACCATCAAAACCTGTCATTTAGCCCTATTTCTGTTACAACTGAACCCCCAAAAATTAGTCATATAGTGAGACAAAAAGCAAGACAAAGCTATCCATGTAATAGAATTTACATTTAAGGTGTACTTTGATGGCTGTGACATGGTAATTACTGTTGGGTTTTTTCCGTATGGAGAAATGCATGGGATTTAGGGCTCTTTTTACCCTAAATAAAAGGGTAATCAAACTGTCTTTAACCCCACTTATAGACAGATTTCAGATTTTTTAGAAGAGGAGGGCATAGAGTAGGTATGGGGGCAGTGTGTGCCATGGTTATCTGGGCAAATATCTTTTGATATAGTTGATTTTGAAGGCCTTCCAATTTGGTTTATTGATAGGTTTAATTCCAAGATTCTCTCATAGACAAAACATTAGTCTTGCATTGGAGGTGAATGTAGGTGAGTACATAGAGGAGCCTAGTAGGCTTCTCTATGGTAAGTATCAGTAGTGAGATAGCTGGGCCCTTTAAGAGAATTGGCTTCCAATCATTTCCCATGGGAAAGGAAGGAAATGTAACAAGTAATTGTAACAAGGTCACATCACCTTGGCTACACTGTCTGTGATGTTAATTGTAGGATCAACAATGACTGTCTATGGCTGGCTGGGCTGGGCTATTGTCGGAGGGGGCCATGGTTGGGGGGGGCTATGGTCGGGGGGGCTATGGTCAAGGGGGGCTATGGTCAGGGGGCTATGGGCGGGGGGGCTATGGTCAGGGGGGCTATGGGTGGGGGGTATGGTCGGGGGGGCTATGGTCGGGGGGGCTATGGTCGGGGGGGGCTATGGTCAGGGGGGCTATGGTCAGGTGGGGCTATGGTCGGGGGGCTATGGGCGGCGGGGGGGGGGGCTATGGTTGGGGGGCTATGGTTGGGGGGGCTATGGTCGGGGGCTATGGTCGGGGGGGGGCTATGGTCAGGGGGGCTATGGTCGGGGGGCTATGGTCGGGGGGGGGCTACGGTCGGGGGGCTACGGTCGGGGGGCTACGGTCGGGGGGGCTACGGTCGGGGGGGCTATGGTCGGGGGGGCCTATGGTCGGGGGGCTATGGTCGGGGGGCCTATGGTCGGGGGGGCTATGGTCGGGGGACTATGGTCGGGGGGGCTATTTTTGTTTTAAACATCTTTATTGCCAAGAAGGTATATTACCGGTACAAAAGGCATTTACAATCATTATATCAAAGTCATCGTTTCTAATTAATCTTGTCTCGTAGGAATATTACGGTAGAGATCAAATAATATATATGTGTATCTGTACGGATAACGTAGTGATATAATTAGTAGAAGCTTCATCAAGTCTTCCACTCAATTTATATCATGATAAATATAATGGTGACGATAAGAAAATTGACATGATAATTATTGTAGTAGATAAATTCATTTGGCAAAAAGACAGCTATGGATCTCATCCCCACTAAATTAGTGTTTTGGGTTGATCCTTCTGGTCCTAGCTAATTAATCCTTCTACTAAAGTAGGAAACTAGACACTTAATAAGAAAATTTTAGAGATTTGAAGGGTAAGGGAGAGAGTCTATACAAAATAAATAGAAAAGTATGCTGTACAATAATCAGTTATATATTAGGTGTAAGGTAGGAGGGATTTCAGAAATATTCTAGTATCTTTTTTAAATATTTCCAAAGTTTCAGCGTTCCTTCTACCACATGTTAGAGCATTCCAAGTTATGGCACCATGAAACTCCACACTTCTAAAATAGGAAAGACAGTTAGGTGTAATTGTTTTACATAAGGGAGCATCATGTTGTCTAGTTTGGAGCCTTTGTACAATTTTGTAATCTATCTCGAACGGCTATACATGTAATTTACAGTATGTGCAAATCTTCTGTCCATTAATTTATTACAACCAGTAATATTGTGTATAAAATTTGTGTTAGTAATATGAGGTACTTTCAGACATATTTTCAAACATCTATTTTGAGCATATTGTAGCGGATCCAAATATTTGTCGTAGGTTGTTGAGAAGCAAATATCTGCATAGTCCATATAAGGAAGTATCGTGGTTTTATAAATTTTTACTGCTAATTTGACATCTAAAAATTTTCTTAATAAGCACAGTTTATATGTTTTAAAAGCAATAGTTTTGATCTGGTTTTTTAGATGAAATTTATAAGAGAGGAGAGGGTCTAGGGTCACACCAAGATACTTATAGCTAGGGACAATTTGTAATAATTGGTTGTTCATGGATATGTTTGCTTCCAAGGTTTTCAGTTTTTGATTAGTTGAGGTGAATAACATGATTTTTGTTTTCGTGATATTAATAGACAGTTTGTTTTGAATACACCAGGTATAATAATTTTCTAAATCATGTTGGAGTTCACTCTTAGCTTGATTAAAGCTGTTATGTGATGAATAGATCACGGTATCATCTGCATAGAGTCTAATATTACATGTCTTAATACATTTAATTACATCATTTACATAAATTAAGAATAACAGAGGGCCTAATATAGAACCTTGGGGTACTCCACATGTTATATTTTCCAGATCAGAACTCAGGCCATTTGCAAAAACCAATTGTTTTCTATTGAATAAATAGTTTTTAAACCAGTGGTAGTTGTCCGAGCGAATTCCATAGTGATGTAGTTTAATCAAAAGAACCGAATGGTCTACAGTATCAAAACCCTTTCTGAGATCAATGAAGGCTGAAATAGTAGAATTTCCAACATTTAATTCCCTTTTAATATCATCAGTAAATTTAGATAGGGTATCCACTGTACTGAAACCTGCTCGAAAACCACCCTGCTTTGGGGTCAGGATATTTTCCTTAACCAAAAATCCATAAACTCTAGTATGTACAATTTTTTCTAATAGTTTACATGGTAGCGGTAGGAGGGAAATGGGTCTATAATTGTTTACAAGTTTGGTATCACCTGTTTTTGGGATGGGGGTTACTCTGGATAGTTTCCATGAGTCTGGTACAGTGTTTGTCGTGAAAGATAGGTTAAATATTTTTAAATATTTTTACTAGCTTTTCAGGTGCATGTTTAAACACAGTTTTTAGAACCTTGGTAGATATATTTTCAATTGCTGATGATTTTATGGTATTTATATCATGAACCAATTTAGGCTATGGTCGGGGGGGGGCTATGGTCGGGGGGTATGGTCAGGGGGGCTATGGTCGGGGGGCTATGGTCAGGGGGGCTATGGTCGGGGGGCTATGGTCGGGGGGCTATGGTCGGTTGGGGGGTACTTAGGCATGCCTCAATACTCAGAGCTGTGCTGGTAGTTGTGTTGGGAGGGGGAGGAAGACAATCAAGCAGCTAAATGTGTCCTTAATGACATAGTGGGAAAGTCATGGGCAAGTCATCTAGCCTAGGCTCTGTACCCTTGCCTCGTTTCCTTTCTGTCTCTCCAAGACATACTCTCGACTCAACTGTTTTAAAATAAACGCTCTCTTGTTCAACATCTGCTTCCACGTGAATAATACCACACTTCCGTTAATTGACAGACTATACCATATCGATGACATCCCCTCAGGAGCTGCCAGTGAAACTGTCGACTTCAACAAGGCTTATGCAGTAAGTTAAGACGAATTTACATTGAACCTATAGATATTAAAATACTTTAAGTTTTGGTTACTGAACCTGACGAAGTGAGGAATTTCTAACTTTCTCAAACATATACAAAATAAGGGGTATTTCTAGGCATAATCATGTTCTTCTTGTAAAGTCCCCCATTATGCTGTCGTCCAATAATGCTTTGTTGTGTGTTTGCCCTAATTCAGAATGTCCTATTGTAAAAAGGGTATCAGGGCAAACGGCCCCCTGGATTGGTAGCCCCCTGACCAGAGGCCCTAGGACGAGAGGCCTTCGGATGAACAGCCCTCAGGATTTATGGCCACCTGTCAAGAAGCCCGCGGACAAATGGCCACCAGGACTAGAGGCCATTCTTTATAACGCCCGTCAGCCTATACCCACTAGATTATCTCAATTATTGTCTAACGCCCTACAGTTATCTGTATTCAGTCTCGTATCCACTAGATTTTCATTTTATGCCCAATAGATTCTAACGTCCATCAAAGGTTCATTCTACACCCGCTAGATTCTAACCTCTGTCAGATTTCTATACTTTTCAAATACCAGATGTATTCTACACCTGCTAGTTTTTAACCTCCATCAGATTTTCATTCCATACCCGATAGATTCTAACCTTTTTCAGATAATCATCAGATTCCATCACCCACTATATGATTCTTCGCCCGCTAGTTTATGTTACCCGTCAGATAGATTTTGTCTCATGCCCGCTACATTCTATCGCCCGCTACATTCTATCACCCGCTATATTATGGTTCAAAGGGTAGAAGCTAGCAGGCGTAGAATCAAAATCGGATGGAGGTTAGAATCTAGCAGGCATAGAATCAAATCTTATGGATGTTAGAATCTAGCGGGCGATAGAATCTAGCTGCCGATAGAATCTAGCAGGCGATATATAGAATCTAGTGGGCGATAGAATCCAGCAGGCAATAGAATTTAGCAGGTGATAGAATCCAGCAGGCAATAGAATCTAGCAGGCATGAGACAAAACCTGGTTGATGGGTAACAGAACTAGTGGGTAAAGAATCATTTATAGCGGGCAATGGAATCTGGTGGGCACAGAATAGGATATCTGATGGGTAAAAGAATAGAATAGAGATAATCTGACAGGCAAAAGAATAGAATAGAGATAATCTCAAGGGTAAAGATGATGGGCGCGAGAAAAGAGGGCCTCCTGTCCTGGGGCTCCCTGTCACAGGGGCCATTTGTCCGTGGGTTATTTGTCCATAGGCCATTTGTCAGCGGGCTAGAGATCCTGGTGGCTATTTGTCCTAGAGCCCCTGGTCCAGGTGGCCATTTGTCCTAGAACCGTAAAAAGGCAGTTGTAAACTTTACCATTTGACTATGAGGCTCAAATTAAGAGGGCAATTATGATTGTTCAATACAACTGGACAGTATTGTTGAATTGTCATTGCCACACTTTTAAGCCAATTTTACCGTCTTGTCATCTCTGATCTTTCCAAAACGATCAATATCTTTATCCTTGGTGAAGCTTAACTAACCACCCCCCCCCCCCACATTTCAAATCATTCTTTACAAAGGCACCATACTGTTTAATGAGCATAACTGTAAACATTTCACACAAAAATCTACAAAATACATTAGTCTCCACTGGCATATTTGTTGCTTTTAATGTTTAATATGATTTTATTGTAAATGCGATGATGGCTTTATTCCATGGTATATTGTGTTGGATTAAGTGTGTATTTTACCATTTTTCTGTCAGAATGCTACAAAGGTATTGGAGCTTGTGTAAGAGCTGACCTTTTCCAGTCTTAGTTTTGGAGTTTACTTTGAGTAGAAAGGAAAAGAATGAATATTACCGTATTTTACTTTTTGTTGTGTGATAGCTCCTGACATAGAAATACCCCTTTGCACAAAGTTGAAATCTCGAAATGATAATATTTATATATTCCATAGAAAAAAATACCTTACCCATAACCCTCAGTCAGTGCATCAGCATCATTGATACTCTGAAGTAAGCACTGGACAAGGTTCATATTAATTTTATAAATTTAAAATATTCACAACCCTCTTATGAATGTTAGTTTTTATAGATATTTGTGCGTAACACACCTCTAAGCATTATTGTATTAAAAATCATGACTTACACTAAACCTTTAGCTTGTATTCTAAGTTTTGATGCTTAAATACCTGATACAAATATAACTAAATGAGGTTAAAGTATTCGGACCCAAACCTTTCAACTCAAATTTTTTTTCATGACAAGTGTTACTTAATCATAATGATCTAGATGAGGACACCAAGAACTTAAATGTTCTCCTTTTTCATGATGTAGTCATATAAATCTGGTTATAACTATATGTTGTACTTCTCTCTTATCATTCTGCATCATCCTCTCACACTAACTGAACCAACCACAACTGTTCTCTCAAATACTTTATTATACCTAGCATATGATAGCCACACACATTAAAAATAGGATTCCTATATGCTTTGTAGCGTGGCATATTCGGTCAATACGCCCACATGTGGCTTACGGAAAAGTAGTTTATGTCTAGATGTCACTGGGAGCTACTGTAGCCCTTTGATTTGGCAGAAACAAACATAGACATATTCACGATCTATAAACAAGTATGCCCTAAAGAGTTGACTATATAGAAAAATAGAAATGTATGTAGGCACATTAGTCAAATAGACAAGTTTAAGAATACCAAAAGTAAACGTCAAGGGATGCTGTATCACTTTGTCTTTTATATCTATATCTTCAATTCCATAGATCTTGTCTGCCTTTTGTCATATATATGATGTTTAAAGTAGTAGAAGTCTATCCCCATATGCCGACTGCATATCATTTTAAATGTTCTCTTGCTTTATCAGGTAGCTGAAAATAGGAATAAGTAGCAGAATAAAATTGTAAAAAAACACACACACACAGAAATAAAACAACAACAAAAAACAACAACACTTAGAGACTGTCTTTCTAATGCTATTTCAGGAGTAGACACTAATACTTATAGACTATTGTGGGTCAAGGTGGCCCTCAGGAGTTCATAAAGTAAATTCTGTAGTCATAAAGGACTATCATGATAGACATGTTGTATGTCGTTATAAAGATATAGGTTTTTATAAGGCTCAATCAGAATTATGTAAAAAACAATCTTTTATGTGGAAAGGGTTATTCTGAGCCAGCAGACTTTGGTCTGTAGTTTACTGAAGTTGATGGCCTTGATGGCCCGTAACTCAAAAAGTGTTTTGCCTGTCCTTGGCTTGTTCCAAAAAGTAATTTTTTCTCGCAGTACTAGTACTTCGATTGTTATGTTAATTTCCTAGGTTTTATTTTTGATGCACTGACCCTTACCTTCATAGCACACAAGCTGGGCCACTTTACAACTGCCAGTTCATGTGTTATTAATTTGATCCCTCTTTCATTAAGAATCCTCTATCTCGTCCTTAAAGCCCCGTGCCCGTCTAAAACTATAGATGTTTTACATAAAATGAAGTAAAAACTGTTTTTGTATCTTTGTATGTTTGATTTACAAAACGCACATTTGAGAAAATTCTAATGTAATATTACAATTTTGGACAATCATGGACACATTTTATGTCAAGTTATATCGTAATCTCCCGCGTATAAGGCGCAGCCGGATAATAAGGGGCACCCCCAACTCAGGGAGGCCTGTTCCACGTATGAGGCGCACCTCTAAGGGCAGATTTTTGTTAATTTAGTACTGTTCTCTAGTAAAAATAACCCCCCTATAAGGTGCACCCCAAACTCAAGGCAATGTCCCTCCCACATATAAGACTCAGCAGCATTTTGTTTGGCGTATAAAACGTGCCTTATACGCAGAAGATTACAGTAGCGTTATTATTCCAGAAATTGATTGAAGTGGAAATAAAGTGTATTCTATTAAACATTTGCCTTAAGTACATGTACTGAAATCAGAGTACCGTAATCTCCCGCATATAAGGCGCAGCTCACGTATAAGGCGCCCCCCCCCAACTCACAGGGGGGCTGTTTTGCATAGAAGGTGCCCCCTGAGGGCAGATTGTAGTAAAAATACCCCCCCCCCCTATAAGGCGCACCCCAAACTCAAGGCAATTTACCTCCCACGTATAAGACCCAGCAGCATTTTGTTTGGCCTATAAGACGCGCCTTATACGCGGGAGATTACAGTACTTACTTTGTAGTGACCTAATATGATAAAGATATTTCTATGTGATAAAACATGGTAATCATGATAAACATGATAATCGCCTGTCAATCACGTTTCCCCCATTATGAGATGTATATTCCTGGTTCTAAATGGGAGCACAGTACATAACTTAATATTTTATCTCTTTCAGCCAACTCAAGATCCTATCTGCTGCATCAGCGCATCAGACAAAACATTCATTGTTGTAAGTATAATTTCTTGCTTTACATTTTATGCCTGTGTGAACATTGACTGGATATTGAGAGAACGTTTATGTACATAAATGTATTTCCTTGATATACCAGTAGACATGCAAGCAGTGCATGCAAGCAATGTTATTCTCACCAGCTGAACCATTCAGTTTAAGAAAAACATAGAAGCTGAACATGGCACCATTTACCAAACCATTATGTATAGCATTTAAACCATTTATTACGAGCCCAACCCCCTACTCTGTCTAACATACATGTAGTCCCCACAAAATGTAAACAGTCAATGTTCTTTTTCATTATAGGGCCGTGAGTCTGGCACGTTGAATCGTTACTCCATGCCGCTTCTGTCTCTCACTCACAAACATGTTCTCAACTGCCGCCCACATCAACTCTCACTCAACTGTAGCTCATCGTGAGTGTCCGATTTATTGAATTATTTTCATTTATGAAAATAATTCATTCACATGTACACCCTCGTGCTAAAATTTAGACCAATAGCTCATCTACTCAAATCATCAGGCCATGACCAAGACCACTTAGGCCTTGATGAAGTCCTTTCAGTAAATTGTAATTCATTTTTTTCTGTGCCACCATAGGTATAATACTTAAGACCTTGTCTCATTAGACCAAATGGGCAATAACAAAACAGATTTATATAAGACCTATGCAAGTCTATGTTTGTCCCAGGTCGTTCTGGGCCACCTGGTCTTCTTGGGGCCGCCTGATAGCTTTTCTTGTTGATTTCATGAAGCCGTGAAAGCCACCCACATGTATGCATCCATTAACCCACTAAAGGCCACCTACATATACACATAAGTATGATACCCCTTATTATATTAGGTGTTCTAAGTGACGTGGCATTGGTTTATTTGGAGTCTTGGGACTGTAAACATGCGTGTCATTCCCATATTAGGAGCCCAAATCACGTAGCATTATTATATTTAGAGCAGTTGTTGTGTCCAATTACCTAAATCACTCTGTGGCCCTTGAGGATGAATAGGTGTCCATACGCGTGCCTCCACCTGTCTCCACTAGCCCCTTCAGCACCAGCAGAGATGCCTAATACCCCCCCCCCCAGGGCGTGTTTTAATTGTCTTTTTCACACCTCCAAGAGTCCACATTACCTGTAGAGGTGTCCAAAGCCGCGGAAACGCGGCCGTTACACGTCCCATTGCTATTATATAACTCCCAGAGCCCACATTACCTGCAGTGCCGTTCTGAGCCGCGAAAACACTGTATATTAATTTGTAGGGCCAGACTAATACCCCTGTACCTTGCAATAGTGGTGCATTGATTCTAGGAACTCAATAAGACTATATTAATTTGTAGGGCCCGACTAGTTCATCTTCACCTTGCTAAAGTGGTGCATTGACGCTAGGAACTCAATAAGACTATATTAATTTGTAGGGCCAGATACCCTTCTACCTTGCTATAGTGGTGCATTGACACTAGGAACTCAATAAGATTGTATATTAACCAGTAGGGCCAGACTAATACCCCTTCACCTTGCTCCAGTGGTGCATTGATGCTAGGAACTTACTAAGACTATATATCAATGTATAGGGTCAGACTGATACTCCTTTACCTTGCTATAGTCATGCATTGATGCTAGAAACTCAACAAGACTGTATATTAATAATGTAGGGCCAGACTGATACCCCTCTACCTTGCCATAGTGTTGCATTGATGCTTGGAACTCAAAATTCCCTTCATGGCTGCATTTTGGAAGCTAACTTTCTTATGAACATCACCATGATGATCGCCAGCTCGAGATACCCTGAATTTATTGGTCACACTATGGGATAACTCATATACGAGGCTTTCTGCCCCCCCAACCCCCACACCCCACCCCCAGTCCCCCCTTCCCACCCCCCACTCCATACCCCCTCCCAAAAAAAAACAACTTTTTTCGACCCTCTCTTCCCTAAAATGGTTAGATTTTTGGCCAGTCTTCACCGCAAAAATTGCCTTTAGATAGGTACACTCAGACCGTGGTTCGTGCACACAGGGAGCTTCTGGGGAAAGTGCCGAAAACCCCTGTAGTTAAAAAATTTATTACGCTTATTCTTTTTTGGGGGGCATGTTCTTTAGGGGGACGAAACACCCCAGACTGATACCGTACACTCCATATCCGCGTATATTATTTGCATAATTAGCATAATTATGCAGTGTCCTGGTACTTTTCAATATACATAGATATTTTCCATTGCTCCTTTGTAGAATTCATATGCTAACAATTTGAAACTACTAATACATGGTGACTGAGTGTGTGCGGTGTTTTGTGTTTAATTGTCTCTGAGACCTAGAGCCCTCACACACTTATAATAGCACCCAGAATGCTGACAGTGACTGTATGTTGCGAGTTTTAATTGTCTCTGACGCCTAGAACTCTCACACAAAATAACAAAGACCGCCATGATGTTCGCCAGCTCAAGCTACCTTTAATCTATAGGTCACACTATGGGAAACTCCTATTATTAAGGGAGATATGATGGTTTTTGTAAAACTGCCAGTTCTTGGACCTCTCTGCCAGTGCCTGGACTGGCAGAGACGCGTCCCAAAAAACCCTTTATTTTGAACCATTCCTTCCCCAAACCTGCCCTTTTTTGCTGGTGACACTTAAAACAGATAGATAGGTTTTGGCTGGAGGTAGGGCAGTACCACACATGGATAGTGCACAGATGGACCGGCTGGGGCCGAAAAGGCTTCTAGTCAAAAAATTATTTTGCTTATTCTTTTTCGAAACCAATTTTTTAGGGGGGCATGTTCTTTAGGGGTATGAAACACCCCAGATAGATACTGAACACTCAATATCCACGCATATTATTTGCATAATTAGCATAATTATGCAGTATCTTGGTACTGTTCAATATAATATAGATATGTTCCATTGCTCCCTTATAGAATTCATATGCTTGCAAGTATAAACTACTGACACCTAGTGACTACCGTAATCTCCAGCGTATAAGGCACGTCTTATACGCCAAACAAAAGGCTGCTGGGTCTTATACGTGGGAGGAAAATTGCCTTGAGTTTGGGGTGCACCTTATAGGGGGGGTATTTTTACTATAGAACAGTACTACATTAACAAAAAATCTGCTCTTAGGGATGCGCCTTATATGTGAGACAGGCCTCCCTTAGTTGGGTAGTGGCATCTGAACAATAGAAATGGAATACCCCTCCCCTACCTTCCCATAGCATGAATCAAGTTGTTCTATGGAGGCAGCCATTGCTTGATCAGGTGCTTAGACCTTTTAGATCCAAATGCTAGTTACCAGTGCATTATCACTGTTGATAAGCTTTACACATCAATACCTGCAGCCACCCGGGGCACAAGCCCTGTTTGCACTGAATGGATGTCTTTCCATTTCTCCATTCTCTGGTGTTTGATTCTCCATTCTGTGTTTTAATTTGTGTTTTAATCTATGTTTTTATGGTACATGAATTGAGTTTAGGGCTATAACAGGTAAGTGTTATAGTAATTTCTCAGCGGTTAATCAATATATGTTAGTAATTACTCACTATTTGTTAGCAATTAGTCGAAATATGTCAGTATTTACTCACAATCTGTCAGCAATAAGTCAATATACAACAGAAATAGCCATTGATTCAATTGTGCATCCTGCCTTGACTGGTATTTGTCAAAATATGTCAGTATCTATGGACTATTTGTCAGCAATTAGTTAATATATCTTAGTATTTATTCATTATTTGTCAGCAATTAGTCAATACATGGTAGTAGTTACTTACATTTTATCAGCATTTAGTCAATATTTGTTAGTAATTGCTCACTATTTGTCAGCAATTATTCAATATATATTAGTAATTTACTCACTATATATCAGTATTTACTCATAATTTGTCAGCAATTAATCAATATACGTCAGTACTTAGTCACTCTATATCAGCAAATATCAATACATGGTAGTAGTTACTTACATTTTATCAGCATTTAGTCAATATATTTTAGTAATTGCTCACTATTTGTCAGCAATTAATTTATATGTCAGTAATTGCTCACTATTTGTCAGCAATTATTCAAAATATATTAATAATTACTCACTATTTGTCAGCAATTAATCAATATATATCAATATTTACTCACAATTTGTCAGCAATTAGTCAATATACATCAGTACTAAGTCACTCTATATCAGCAATTATCAATACATGTCTGCATTTACTCACAATCTGTCAGTAATTAGTCAATATATAACAAAGAAGGAGCCATTGATTCAATTGTGCATCTTGCCCTGACTGGTATTTGTCAAAATATGTCATTATGTATGGACTATTTGTCAGCAATTAGTTAATATATGTTAGTAATTATTCACTATTTGTCAGCAATCAGTCAATATATGCCAGTACTTAGTCATTATATAACAACACTTAGTCCATATATGTCAGTAATTACTCACAATTTGTCAGATATTAGTCAATATATGTCAGTAATTACTTGCAATTTGTCAGCAATTAGTCAATATATATCAGTGTTTACTTGCATTTTGTCAGCAATAATTCAATGTATGTCAGTTCTTTGTCACTATTTGTCAGCAGTCAAAATGTCAGTAATTATGCACAATTTGTCACAATTCGTCAGAAATTAGTCAATATACATCAGTAATTACTCACTCTTTGTCAGCAATTAGTCAGGATATGTCAGTAATTTTGCCCAATTTGTCAGCAATTAATTAAAATGTGTCAGTACCTATGCACTATTTATCAGCAATCAGTCAATATGTCAGTAATTGCTCACAATTTGTCAGAAATTAGTCAATATACCGTATTCATTCTAATAAGCGCACATGATCTAATAAGCGCACCCCCCTCCTTTTTGGGCCCCACCCTGGTGTAAAATTGTAAAAAATCAAGACATTTAGGACAAAAACAACGATTTTAGGCTTTTGAGGGTGCACTTATTAGAATTAATTGTTCTAATAATGTTTTGAGCATCTAACAATTAATTTTCTGCACATGTGCGCTTATTAGAATGTATACGGTACGTCAGTAATTACTCACTCTTTGTCAGCAATTAGTCAATATATGTCAGTAACTATTCACTATTTATCAGAAGTTAGTCAATATATGTCAGTTATTACTCACTATTTGTTAGCAATTAGTCCATATATGTCAGTAATTACGCACTATATAGCAGCAATTAATCAATACATGTCAGTATTTACTCAGAATTCATCAGCAATTAGTCAATATGTGTCAGTATTTACTCACATTTTGTCAGCAATAAGTAAATATATGTCAGTACTTTGTCACTATTTGTCAGCAATTAGAATATATCAGTAACTATGCACTATTTGTCAGAAATAAATTAGTCAACATATATCATTATAAATTATTTTAGCATAGTACATAGTGTGATTCATTGGTGCATTATGTCTTGACTGATATGATGCAGTCTATCTCAGGGACCATCTGGAATATGGGTCCGTAAGTTAGAAAAAAAAGAATAGGCATCTATTCATAGCCATTGATTTATTGGTACATTGTGCCTTGACTGGTATAGTCAAAATATGTCAGTACCTATGAACTATTTGTCAGCAATTAGTCAAAACATGTCAACACTTACTCACTATTTTTCTGCAATTAGTCATTATATTTTAGTAATTATGCACTATTTGCCAGTAATTAGTCAAAATATGTCAGTAACTATGAATGAATTACTAAAAGGACTTCATCAAAGCCTAAGCGGTCTAGGTCATGGTCTAATGATTTCAATAGATGAGCTATTGGTCTAAATTTTAGCGAGAGGGAACCTATTCAAATATTCTGGTCATCAAGTTTGGCAAAATAATTCATCACAGCTATGCTGTGCTTTCCTCAAGGTTTTCCTCAAGTCATCAAAAATACGCCGCCTCGTATTTCTGTCCTTTTATAACCCAATAATTGATAGATAACATCTTATTGCAATATTGCATTATTTATATGCCCAGACATTGATGTAAAATAGTGTATGCATATATAGGTATCATAACCTATATATATATGATTCTACAATTTTATATATTATAGTATTTAAACATAACTTTCAGTTAAAACAACAGAAAAAGATAACAACTGTTGTGTTCACTTTATAGACGCCTGGCCATTATCGACATCTCAGGTGTGCTGACCTTCTTTGACCTTGATGTCCGTGTAACTGACCCATCTGGTAATGAGGTCATAGGAGAACACCTTAAGTTTGAACGTAAGGATGTGTGGGACATGAGGTGGGCAGAGGACAACTCTGAACTGTTTGCTATGATGGAGAAGACGCGCATGTACATCTTCAGGAATCTAGACCCAGAGGTAGGATCATCTTACCTTTTATGGACTACATGGTGCCTCAAACATCATGTTAATTCGTCATCGTTAAACACTAATACACCAGTAGCAAGTAAGACACTGGGACTGCCATGGTCTGTCATGCTAAATGTACTGTAAGTGTTTAAACCCCCAGCGTCATTTAGTGTTGTGTTAGGCTGTAGAAATTGTTCTGTGTTTTTCCTTGACAGGAGCCGATCCTTAGCAGTGGATACATCTGCCAGTTCAATGACCTTCAGATTAAGTCAGTTCTACTTGATGAGATCCTCAAGGACCCTGACAATCCCACCAAGGACAACATCATGGAGTTGGAGATCAAGGTCAGTCCAAGGTTAAAACCAAATTTCTGTAGAGGAACAGCTCTAGCTCTGAGTCCCTGGCCATGTGCCATCTGCCCATGTACCTTAGATAGAGGGGATTCATTGTGAGGTTGTGAGATAGGTAGCGTCGTGTTCAAGCGCCCTGGCTGTCTTTGCTTTGGCGGCCTCAATTCCCCAGCGCTCTTACAAGACAGGCTCTTATTTAGAATGCAGTTTTAGTGCTTAAGATCATTTCATGACCCCTGTCCCCCCCCGCACTTTTTTTGTGACCGGCACTCATTCAAATCCCGCCACTTAAATACGACAACATGGTAGTCACTTCTCCCCTCTGTACCATATCAACAGAGGAATAATTAACTCGAAGAGTTATAGGAGATGACTATGGGTCCCCTCATTTTCAGTCACTTTGGTGGTGCGAATAAGTTTAAAAAAAGATGGAAATTTTTATATAAAAGGCAGAATTACTTAATGAATTTGTAGTGCCATTAAAGGAGGAGGTGTAGTGGTCTTGCAGGAAAAGGTATTTCAGTACCAACTATTGTAAATTTTGAGTAATTGTCTATATTCTACAGAGTCAGTTGGTTGGCGGCCATAAGACGCTTTTTGCCAAAACAAAATGCTGCTGGGTCTTATAAGCGGGAGGGTAATTGCCTTGAGTTGGGGGTGCGCCTTATACGCGGGTTTTTCCAACATCTCATTTGGGAAAATGCGCCGATGACAGCTTGAACTCATAGCGCCAGCACCGCGGCAGACCGGGAGGTGTCGACGCGCTCGCCGGGGATAAGGCCCACCATGCGCCGATGACAGCTTGAACTCATATAGCCAGCAGCGCAGCAGCCCGGTCGGTGTAGATTTGCTCGGCAGGTTTGACGCCGACCGTCACACCGTGTGCTGATGACAGCTTGAACTCATAGCGCCAGCAGCGCGGCAGCCCGGTCGCTGTAGATTTGCTCGGCGGGTTTGACGCTGACCGTGTGCCAATGACAGCTTGAACTCATATAGCCAGCAGCGCGGCAGACCGGGAGGTGTCGACAAGCGCTCGGCGGGTTTGACGCCGACCGTGTGCCGATGACAGCTTGAACTCATATAGCCAGCAGCGCGGCAGACCGGGAGGTGTCGACGGGCGCTCGGCGGGTTCAAGCCGACCGTGTGCTGATGACAGCTTGAACTCATAGCGCCAGCACCGCGGCAGACCGGGAGGTGTCGACGGGCGCTCGGCGGCTTCAAGCCGACTGTGTGCCGATGACAGCTTGAACTCATAGAGCCTGCACCGCGGCAGACCGGTCGCTGTAGAATAGGGGGTGGGGAGGGGGGGCGCCTTCTACGCGAAACAGCCCCCCTGTGAGTTGGGGGGGCGCCTTATACGCGGGTTTTTCTGGAAATCGATCCAGAAGAGGTACGTGCGCCTTCTACGTGAAAAGGCCTTCTCTGAGTTGGGGGGGCGCCTTCTACGTGAGCTGCGCCTTCTACGCGGGAGATTACGGTAGGATGGGTTACTCCATACAGTCCTATAGTGAAGGCCAACCCCCTTCTACCCCCCCCCCATGAAACCAGGTGACCTTATGTGTTCAGTATTGGGCCCTATGTAGGGTAAGGGGTTTATGGAGCTTTCATGTATCTTTATGAAAGGGATACCAAATGAAACGAAGGGACTATCTAAACCAAAAAATCCTGCTAAATGGTAGTCTTTATTCTCAGAATTTGAGCTAAAATACCCCAAAATGAGGTTTAATGAGTGAAATATTTTGAAAATGTACAAATATGATATTGAAAATGATTGGAAATCTTCAAAGATGCAACATGTCAATCTGACTTATTACCTCAATCCACATACCCAAATGTCTGCCTATCTCTCAGTCAGACAAGTACTGTGCCTGTGCATTGCTCTGCCTGTCCCACATACAGCATATCAATTGTGTACCTATCACTTATCCTGCCTATCTCATCAATCTAAAATATCTACACTTGAATCTGGTTATCTCTTAAAAGGTTTAACTTATAACGCTTACCCTTCACCTTATCTTATCTTATTTGTTCCTTCTTTCCTTTAGTCAAGCTATCCTCAATCTGCCTATCATTCATTTTACCTATCCCTCAGGCCCTCACCCCTCATGTTTAATATGCACTGTTTGTCTGATATATAAGCCTTTATTGGTTAACAGGTCATTCCTTACCATGTCTACTATTTCAATTTTACCTATCCCTAATAATGCCTATCATAAAGCCTTACTATCTCTCATTGTGCCTATCCCCTGAATTCTGCACATCCCTCATATTTGACTAGCATATCTGTCCCTAGTACCCATGTTTTCTTTTTTTATGTTTGCTCATCCTACAGGGTACTCTGTGCCTTTTCCTCAAATTGCTAATTGTTCATACTACCTATCCCCCTTGCTACCCATCCTTTTGAATACCTCTATAGCTCTCTTAACCATCTCAACTCTCTTAACCTACCTATGTCACAACCAACCTTCATTATGATGATCATTTCTTAGTCAACCTATGAATGTAATATATAATGGATAGACTTGCACGAGTTGGCTTCAGGGGGTGATAGAAGCATGAGCCGTAGGCGAATGCTTCTATAAAACCCCATGAAGCCAACGAGTGCAAGTCTATGCATTATATATTGCATTTATAACATGGTTTCCACCATTAATTCTAAGTATTTACCTCCAAAAATGATGTATTCCATTCATTTCTTATGCGAGTCAACAAGACGGCCCTCCGCCATCTTGGTTTCATGTTGTCGTATGATTAGGCTGGCGAACTCCTCAAACTCCAACTCTCATAGACCTACTACTGCGAACACGTCGAGACAGGGCTGCGCCAGTCTAAAATATAATCCATTCTGTACACACCAGGCGGCGGCACCTGTAGTGTTGACAGAATGGGGAAGACGCACGGCAAGTCGCTCGATTCGAAAGTTTAATAATTTTTTATCTTAAATTCAGCTATAATATCAAGTAATCTACCCGACAGGGAGTTAGAATGAGGTTTCAACTATGTTATGTCCAAAGGATTTCGCTATATTTGGTCTATAAGCTTCACAAATGGAGAATTTACTTTCGTCTTGCGGTAGGTTTCAACATGTCCGTCCCGCTGTCCGCTCGCCGTGAATTTTGGGTGCTCTATCGCCAGATATAGGAATCGATATTATCCATTTTCGGCACTGAAAACTCTCTAACTGTGTTATAACACCTAATGTACTGGTTCCAGTCCACCTTATTCATACATCTACCTATCATTTATGCTGCATATCTTTCAGTTTACCTATTTCTCAGTTTGTCTATCATTAATGGTGTTCATATCACCCCGTCCTACATTAAAAAAAGGTTTTTTGCCAAGTGGGTATGTCTTATGAAACATACCCATACCCCATTGTGCCTCACGGATATTGAGAGGGATGTGCATAGCAAACATGACTGATATGTAGCATGGGGGATAGGCATAATGGGGGATAGGTATGTTTCACAAAGCATAGGCCTCGAGATAGGTGGAAGGAATTGAACACAAGCTGAGATATGTAAGGAGAGAGCCGTTTTTTTTTACAGGGACGTAAGTCTTCAGGTTTTATCAGGATTTCCTGATTTCTGAGAATTTTGAATGGCATGTACTTTCATCATACGAGTGGTAAAGGAGGGCTGTTTTCAAAAATAGAAGGCTTTTATATTGAGCTAATGTATGGTTTCCTGATTTTTGCCTATGCCTGACTTACATCCCTGTGGTTAGACTGACAGTGCTTAGATGGTAAGAAAGCCATATGGAGAGCATGAGGGAGAGGCATTCAAAAGAATGGGTAGCAATGGGGATAGGTAGCATGAGCAGGTAGGTAGGTAGGATAAAAAAAATAGACATAATAAGCAATGTTCTGTTAACCATTAAGGCTTAAATAAAGAGATGAACAATACAGTTTAAACATGATGTTCTGAGGGATAGTTACCATGAGGGATAGGTAAAATGAATGATAGGTAAACTATGGGAAAGTTGTGACAGAGAAGATTAGGTACAGTGAGGAGTCAGCTTTAGTATTTGGGCCATTTGTGAGATAGCCTTACTTAACTCAAGATGCTTTGGATTTAAGAGATAGGCAGTATGAGTGATAGGTAGACTAAGTTATAGGCAGTATGTAGGATAGGCAGTATGTAGGATAGGCAGTATGAAGGATATGCAGAGTAATGCACATTTAGAATACTTGTGACATTGGGAGATAGACAGACATTTGGATATGTGCATTCAGTAGCATTACCACATCGAATTTCCAGATGCATCACAACTTTTTGATACCTCTTTGTGCTGATGCCCAACATTACAGGGATAATAAAACCGTTGAAATTTTGTCTCTATCCCAACTATAACCAAAATTATTCAAGATTATTGATCATGAGAATGTGCCATGTATTGGAGGAAAAGCCCCATAGGAGGCTTCCCATACATAGACCCCCTCCTGCAGTGGGGTGGTAGGCCAGGGCAGTGGAGCATTATATATAGCTATATCACAGGGTGGTTACCTGTGGGCAAACATTTTCTACAAACACTTGCAAAGCTACAAGGGTTATTAGCAACTTACATAAACAATTGTTATATAAGATGAAAGCTATTGATATATATTTTCACATGGATATTGCAGAAAGAGGCCTCGAGCATAAGTTTCTGAGCAATTTAAAGAAATCTGACTTTCTCTGCTTACTATATTTTATAGCTCAGTTTTGGTTAAATTCTCCTCAAAAGCAAGTATACTAAAATGATGCCAGAGACCTTATCTCATTGGAAAAATAATTATAATTATAAACCTATGACATCATAAAGAAACCCCAGGTGACAGGATTTGAAGGGAATATCTGTGAGGGTGGTGCAAAAAGTGGCCCATGTCATGTGGGAATACCAATAGTACACCAGCCTCGGTCCACGTCTACCCTACCCACGGTGGATAGCCTGGGACCAGATCTACACCTGACTCACAACCGCTGTAGAGTGGCTTCCATGACAGCTGTTGAAACATGAATGTTATTTATTTTAACAGGGATGAAAGAGTTCAAGGTTTTCCTTGATTTCAAGTTTTTTTTCACTAACTTAAGAAAAATAAGTTTTCTTGAAAATCCTCTGAAACCAGGATAAAGGAGTCACAAATTACCTCCAGAGGTTGCATACATGCACACAGTCAGGTCCCACAACACTGCATACAGTGGCAGCATGCCAGTTTTTAGTTCAAGGTTTTCAAGGATTCTCAAGTTTTTCCTTGAAAACTTTCCCCTCTTTATTGGTGTTTGTTCCACTCTTCAGTGTAGTCTTAGCAGCAAGCTATAGTTCCTATGCTAGAAGAGTGTCGGATAGTATACCCCTTTTCTGTGCGTTATGATTTCATCATGTAACTATATTGGTCATTTATTCCCTGCACCCTTTGACCTATCTATATACATAACATTGTAATTGGTCCCTAGGTCGTGTTGCGCAAAGGCACCACTACCAGTAGATCAGGTGGTGCATATTTTGGGTATGCTATCCGAACAAGACCTTGGAAAACAGCTATACAGTAACATTCTGAAGGGATCCTAGGACATACCCTGCAAAAGGGCCATAATGTGCACATTTTGGGTATAGTATACATATAAACAACATCTTGAAAAACAGCTTTTCCTGTTATTTGAGGACAAACTACACCCTTATACAACACCTACTGCCTCATCCCCCCCAACCACACAAAACCTGTAACACACTTATGGATGGGACTGGAGGGCATATACAGTGTGTTTAAAGTTGTTTCCTTTTTCAAGGTTTTTTGTCATCGTCGACTTTCATCCCTGTATTTATATGGGGAAAGTACTATTCTTTGATATTTTACAATACCTCCCCTCCATTACTTCAGTTTACAGAGCCTCAGAGGTGGGACTTAGATGTAAACTTCAAAGAAGAGGATTAGTGTTGTGCATCACTCATCACACCTCAAGGTGTGGAGTGTTTACACCTAGGTCTATAGGCGCAAAAGTGGCAGTAAGCTCTGGTCCCAGCCCGAAGAGCGGAGAGGTGTCGGGTGGGGGGTCAGAGCCTGATAGTACACTGGATATGCTCCAATGCACATGGGTGGGGAGTGTGCTAATGCTACATTTAGGTACTAACCCTGGTTTACGTGTTTTGTCTATAAAGGCTTCTCATCATTATAAATATTATGTTTGTACATCAAATATTTTCTTTTGGGTACTTTTAGTCAATTTCTGATAATCATGATTGCAAATTTTGGATTCAGCAGGATTTTCTTGTCTAGGTGGTTCCTTCTTACTCTTTGGTATAACCCAGATAAAGGAATACTACATCTCCATAAACCACCTAATCCTCTACAGAAATCCACAATGAAGACACAAGGGCACCTAGTTTCATGGTGCGGGGGGTACGGGGGGGGGGGTGGCCTGTCACACTCTACCCATAGGCTATGCTCTGAGTCTGAGTGACCCTTCCTATAGTATCTAAGCTTCTTGGTCATGGTTAGTGGGCCATCATATTTTCCTATTCTAAAGGTGGATACCAAATATTATGGCCCCTAAACAAAATAATTGATAATGTCTATTATATGATCGTGATAAACATAATGCAGTTCAGATTTCATTTAGTCTAGATTTAGTGATTTTATGTAACTTGTTTGATTCATTTAGTCACTGAGAGACACACGAGACCTCCTAGAGAAGGTGGGCATTGAGGACGCACAACAGTTCATTGAGGACAACCCACATCCCCGACTTTGGTGAGTAGACTCTACCAATGCCTCATACTTGATGTCTTTTTACCTTTTGACATGAGTATGGAAAGAGTTTCAGCACTGCGTCTTTTCTCATTGGAATAATAAGACAAAATCTACATTCTGAAAGGTACTGAGGGATATGAGAGGGGAGGGGCACCTTAAGTATTTGGGATAAGCTAATGGGGTTGTTTCATATGGGTGCAGGTCTCACTTGAGCCCAGGAGTAGGCAGGACATCTCTGAAACCCAAAATCTCTTTCATTCGCCTCAAATGAGCACAGATCGTGTATGATGACAGGAGCAAAAGTGGAATCTAAATATTTAATGGTAGGTACGCTTAAACTGGTAATTGTAGTATCTTCTCTAATCAACCTTGAACAATATCTGACAGGCGGCTGTTGGCAGAATGTGCGTTGGAGCAGCTGAATCTGAAGGTTGCGGACCAGGCGTTTGTCCGCTGTAAGGACTTCCAGGGTATTGAGTTTGTTAAACGTCTGGGAAATCTACAGAGTGAAACAATGAAACAAGCAGAAATAGCAGCCTACTTCAGACGGTTTGACGAGGCAGAGCGAATGTACCTAGATATGGACAGAAGGTAGGGCTGTACTACCAAGCGTGGTAGACAAATTATAATTCATTTTTGAAGAGGTGATAAATGATTCAAGGGATGTTCTATATACCAAGAAACTTAATCTAATTTGAACACAGTGAGTTATTTCATGTTGTAAGTAAAAATATTTGTTTGTTTTTTTTTTGCTTGTTTTTTTTTTTTAATCCAATTAAATACATAGAATGTTCATCCCAGCATGTTCTATTATAATACATGGACCATAAAAGTATATTTGATACCCATTACCTCATTTGAAAACAAAATTGCAGGGACTTGGCTGTGAGTCTGCGTAAGAAGCTTGGTGACTGGTTCCGTGTTGTCCACCTGCTGAAGTCAGGTGCGGCAGGTGATGACAACCAGTTGGAGGAAGCGTGGAATGCGATTGGGGATTACTACGCAGACCGTCAGAAGTGGCAGCAGGCGGTGACATATTATGTACAGGGCAGGAACCAGGAGCGCCTCGCAGAGTGTTACTATATGTTGGAGGACTACATTGGACTCATGAAGATGATGCAGGTATTATATCATTGAAATATTACTGTAAACTCAAATACTTCCATTTCTCTGAGAAAAATATCAGCACTAAGAATACAATTTAAAGAGGAAACTTCATTTCGTTTGCAGTGGTGAATCCAGGATTTGGAAAAGGAGGGGGCACTTCCCCTATTTAAATCTACCACTGCCTTGTAGAATAAGTGATGAGATTGGTAATACATCTTATGTTTTATTTGAATATCTCAGGGTCTCCCAGAGAACCACCACTTGCTGCCGGACATCGCACAGATGTTTGTCACTGTTGGGATGAGTGAGCAGGCTGTTGAGAGCTACATCAAGGTACTGTTATATACTCACGGATACTCCCACTTCTTTTGTCTGGTTAGAGATGAACAGAAATACGACACACGCAAAGTTTTACAGATAGGATAGGAAAGCACAGAAAGAGAGGAGGGGTGTGGGGGGGGGGGGGGGGTCTAGGGGATGAAAGAGAGGATAGGAAAGGGAGGGGTGAGGGTAAAAACTGTTGAGAGTTGTGACAACCACACACAAAATAGTGGCGGCAGACCTCGCCGGATAACGTGGTACTTCCGGTCATGTGACTTAAAATAAAACTCTCTCTGAGATTCTACCAGCCATGGAGCATGACGTGTGGATCTTTGTTCCTTCATTTACCTAAGTTTACATCAAAAACTTTCCCTTTACTTTCACAGCATTGAATACTGTCAATTAGGACTAAGCATTCTCCACTTTCCTAAGTAGATCCCTGACAGTATAACAAAGTAAAGGCAGCTATGGACATATACATGAATATTTGTAAATGAACGTGTAAGAATGTTATCAATTATTGTATATCTATTACAGTGTAACAAGGTGAAGGCAGCCATAGACTGCTGCGTACACCTCAATCAGTGGAACACCGCCATAGAGCTCGCCAAGACGTACAATGTTAAAGAGATTGACTCGCTCCTGGCCAAGTACGCACAACACCTGCTGGAGAAGAAGAAGCACATTAATGCTATAGAGCTCTACAAGAAGGCCAACCACTACCTGGAGGCTGCTAAACTTATGTTTAAGGTCAGCAATTGTTATCATTGTTTCGTTTTCGGGTGGAGGGTTTTTCAGTTTGGGCAAACCCATTTAAAAGAATTGCAACCCCTTTTGGTGCAGAGGAACGTGTTTGTGTGCCTTAAACACATGCGGTATTTTCATGAAACTGTTTCTAAATACCTCGTATCTGATATGAGGGACAGGCTAGCATGGAGAAAATGATTAAGATTATTTCTATTTTCAAACACCAAGTGCACCATGGGAATCCCTCTCGTGTGGTAAGAACGTATCACAAAGATGCCACTTTTTTCTGTTCACCAGGAATTCCTGTTTTTTGTTGAGATTTCTGGATGGAATTATGTTGAAATTCCTGGGAAAGGGTGTCGAAAATTGTAAGTTTTTCTTGTTTTTGTTTGTAAGTGAGTGGCATCTCTGCTATGATGATATTCCCAATAAAGGAGTGCTCAAAGATGTTTTCAATGTTTACTGTCATTTTAGGAATCAGTAAAAGGGGTGAAGTATATTAAACATTTGTAAAACCGGCATTTCAATCTGAAATTTATTTTCATAGGATTTTTATGATGAAACATTTTCAGATAGCTGAGGATGAAGCAAAGAAGAAGAGTAAAACTCTCCGTATCAAGAAGGCTTACGTTCTGGCTGCTCTGTTGGTGGAGCAATACCATGAACAGATGAAGTTGACGTCTCGTGCTAAGGCCAAGAACAAGAGAGGGGCTGAGGCAAGGGGTCTTTATTTCTACTTCACTAAAAATGTTTTAATTACCTAGGTTATATTCCCTAATCAGGGGACAGTTGTTGTTTTGTTTTTTTTTTGTCTTTTTTTGCTATAGTGTCAAACAAAGTTTTCTTCTCTTTCTAGAGAAGTGGTGCTTGTTGGATATAACCTTGATTCAATTACATGTATTGTCAGTATACATTGCATGGCTGCATCGTACTGACCCTTTGTGTTAAGCCTATAGGCTCAGTATTATTCATGAATGCAGCACTCGTGAAATATGCCCCAGGGCTACATTCATGCATAACGGTGACGAATCAGTATGATGTATTACTGTGCAATATCAAGCCTGAAAGAGTCAATCCGGAAAAAAAAGATGAGCATTCAGCTCCAGTTGTAGATAGCCCCCATACTTAATGCCTCACTTGCTTAATGCCCATAACAACAGGAGCTTGCGATGGCTGCTGCCGCTGCAGGAAAAGCCGGTGATGTATCAGATAATCGCTCTGGGTCCTCCCTGTGGAGGAAAGCAAACATGGCTAACAAGGTGATGATTGAGACGCTAGATGGTTCTTGGAAGTGTTGCTAATATAGTGTGATAAGATTCTAACCCATGTACAGATACAATTTTCTCTCTTGACTTTGGATATGTGTATCAATGGCCATTTCTACTTATCTTCAACATGGATAGTTTTGTAAGTGAGCAAAAAGGCACTGTATCTTTGCATTTAAGTGCCGGGGTTTAAATACGCCCAGTCTCACTTCAGTTCTTTGGTAGCAGTTTTTCAAACACTAAAAGTTGACCTTCAATTTTGTAAGGGCTTGTTTTGTACAAGGGCTATCAGCCCTACAGATCTAAAAGCACTTATTTGTGACGATACAGTAAGATTAATACTAAAGTCATATGCTCTAGCAACTTTTACAACTAAAGTAACCATTCATATTACAATGAATTGACCGACTCCCAGAAAGTGAAAATAGACAATGATTTCACCCTTAAAATTGTCAGACTTTACCAGTGTAAGATTCAATTAGAGTTAGCTATTTCGTCGCCTCATTGCCATAAGGTTGTAACTGACATTTTAGGAAAATTGAAGTTTTCTTGTGTTTAAACATCTATTGACCGAATAAGCGTGGGGGGGGGGGGTATAGGCGTATTGAAAACATGAAAATCAGTATTCAGATAAGCAAATGTCTCAAATAATGAGCAGGGATACAGAGGTACTAAAATTAATAAGCACCCAGGCGCTTAAACGGGCCACAATGGCAACATTACTTGATATCATGGGACGGTGAGATTTAGTGCCGATGTGTTAAACATTTTATAGGTGTGCCCTTTTGTGGTCAAATGTAGGGTGTTTTGACCCTTAAGAAGGTGTGCGCTCATTAGGTTGAATGCATTAGATTATGATATATTACATGTCTTGACTAGCAATGAATAGCAGATTCTCAAACCCTACGTGGGTGTTATAGGATGCCCCTTATGTCAGGATATAGGTCATGCACTTTATGAGGTCTACCAAAAGGTTTTACGCTACGACAAGATAGCTCTCTTAATGTATATAGTCTATTGCTGTAGTAAGATAGCTCTCTTGATTGTATATAGTCTATTGCTGTAGTAAGATAGCTCTCTTAATGTGTATAGTCTATTGCTGTAGTAAGATAGCTCTCTTAATGTGTATAGTCTATTGCTGTAGTAAGATAGCTCTCTTAATGTGTATAGTCTATTGCTGTAGTAAGATAGCTCTCTTAATGTGTATAGTCTATTTCTGTAGTAAGATAGCTCTCTTAATGTGTATAGTCTATTGCTGTAGTAAGATAGCTCTCTTAATGTGTATAGTCTATTGCTGTAGTAAGATAGCTCTCTTAATGTGTATAGTCTATTGCTGTAGTAAGATAGCTCTCTTAATGTGTATAGTCTATTGCTGTAGTAAGATAGCTCTCTTAATGTGTATAGTCTATTGCTGTAGTAAGATAGCTCTCTTAATGTGTATAGTCTATTGCTGTAGTAAGATAGCTCTCTCAATGTGTATAGTCTATTGCTGTAGTAAGATAGCTCTCTTAATGTGTATAGTCTATTGCTGTAGTCGGGCCTCCCCAGCCCCAGGCCATCTTTAAAAGGGGTCTATGTCTTGCTTTTCTATCCTCTCTGAGTGTGGGTGGTGTCCATATGCACGGGCACTGGCACATATTCCTTCCTTGAATCTCCTTTTTCCTGTCCCCTCTTTCTTACATGTGTCTGGTGTCCATATGCACGGGCACAGGCACATGTATTCCTTTGTGACGTGATGTCTAATGTACTTTTTCCGCCATGAATATGACCTTAGCTGTCGGCTTGGCGTTAAACAACCATTACTCACTCACTCACTATTGCTGTAGTAAGATAGCTCTCTTAATGTGTATAGTCTATTGCTGTAGTAAGATAGCTCTCTTAATGTGTATAGTCTATTGCTGTAGTAAGATAGCTCTCTTAATGTATATAGTCTATTGCTGTAGTGGCGTTTACTTGTGATTCATTTGACCATTATTTTGTTTGATAATATCTAAGAGTTGTTTTGAGTGTTTTTAAGTTTTATATTAATGTTTTATTCCGAAAATGCCTATAAAAATTGGTTTGAATTAACAGAAAGAAGACGAAAATTGGCGAGACCAAAAGGGAATGATTGGAAGCAAGGTCTTGGATTATATGTTAAATGTTTACTTTCCTACAGACAAGTTTTACATTGAGATGAGAATGTTCTGTTCTTATTCTGTTTGATACTGTTTGGGTTTTGCCAATTCAAATTAATTTATGATAGGGAATCGAGTGAATGTGATGCATTACTCAGGATTTCAACTCCCCAATTATTGCACACTTAAACTACAATCAATTTTCCATAGTCATAGACTGTGGATGTGGTGTTAAATACACAGAGCCTACAGCGATGTTATACTCGCCTGGTGGCTTGGTGCCAAACGTACACGTAGTTGTTGTTTTTTCTCTTCTAATCTTTGTTCATCTCCATCTCTATTAACATTCGGGAACGTTTAGGAATGTGCAACTTTTCCTAAACTGATAGGGTTAAGGGTTTTTTTATTTATTCGTATGTCTTTCTTCCCTGGACTTTTATCCCTTCTAATCCTTATATCTGCTGAAATGGTTCCAAAGGCTAAATGAAGCCAACACATATTACGGGTAACAACTAGCACTACAGGCGATCACAGATCTAAGAATATCAGAATGCCACTATGAAGTCTCCCTACTTAATAGATTAAGTATCAAATATGGTTTATGTTATCTTAGTTATTAGCCAACATCGTTGCTAGGCAACCAAATATATCCCTGCCAAATGACCATAATTACATTATTAAATCATACCTGAATACCTTGCGCAAATGTCTGAAGAATATACAAAGATGACTGTGCATACTGTTCTAATGTACTCAGTGAGTCTTGTTAGTTCTCTCCCCCATATTAGTGATATACATGTTTGTTTCTTGTAATATGTGTTAACTCTTCTATTGTTGTTCTTCCCGCTAGGCGGTATCTGCACTAGCAGGTCTGCTCGAGGAGGACCAGGCGTCCATCTCTGATACCAAGCTGATCGACAACGCATGGCGTGGAGCCGAGGGCTACCACTTCTACCTTCTCTGTCAACGCCAACTCTACGATGGTAAGTCAACTATACATCCTGTATATGTGAATATTAACGAGTCAAGTAATACCATATCTCTACTTGATCTGCACCTAATGGCTCTATTGGTTACTTAAAACTCGTTTTCTGAAGGGCCTTTTCAATATCAATGTTTTCTGTCCCATTTCTACATTTATGGTTCTATGTCCTAGAAAATAAGCATGAAACAAGTTGAATATGATAAATAGGTCATAAGATATTTGTTTTATCTTTCATTTCTTTTTTCTTTTTTTTTTTTTACCCATTTTTAGGGAAAAAAAGTTATTTTCCAGTAGTTACCAAAAAACACCACAAAGCAATGCTACTTAATGTGAAATAACACCCTTAGGCCACACCAAATAAAAAAATTGGTCTATGGATTTTCATTTTTGAAAACTGGAGCAGGAGGGCTAAATTTTCATTTTATTTGTCTAAAAAAAAATTATTTGTCTATGCATTTTCAATATCAAAGATGTGAAGACGGAGATTTTTTTTTTTTTTTTTTTTGCTCCTTTTCTCAAATTTATGTCTACTAGTATTTTGGCTTCTAAATGCAGTAGACACTGAAATTTGCAAATCTGGAAACCTTTACCTATCCAATGAGTGGTCTGCTGTTGCTGTACCTTTATTGGTTGATACTGTAAGGACTTTGCAAAAAAAAAAAAAAAAAAAATCAATTTTCCAGAAAATGATGCAGGTGGAATCCAGACAAAATACTTTTCAATTAAAAATAAAAATTTCATTTAGGAAAACCAGGTGCGTTAAATCCATAGACCAATGTTTAATTTGGTGTGGCCTTACAGAGAAAAGGACACAGCCAAATTTTATTCTAAAGTTATCTCTATGAAAATGACAACAGAATGGTGCAGTCATTTCTTTTTCATTTAAAGATTCCATATTTTTCTTGAGGTCTAAAAGAAATGTCACTTTAATGCAAATTGTACTAGCTTTGAGTCCTACTTCCTCTTCTCCCCATGAGATGGCGCCACCAAGGAGTTTTCTAAGTTCACTATAGAGGGTAGCACAAGTCACCTACCTCTGTAGATAGCCTTATAGACTGACTCAAGCCTGTCCCATCATACACTGAAGGCCTGTGGCCTATGCCTATGACCTCCATTATACAATCTATATATCCATTTACTTGACTCGTTTTTTAATGGATTCCAGACACCCTTCAGTCTATTCTCTATTAAAGATAATGTACGGCACCTTGTTTGTTCGTTTCTGTTTTCAATGTACCAGTAATTGTCAATACCTTGGGTGCGGAAATGGTAATAAACGACCATAACTCACATCACTGATTCTAAGATGTCTGCGGATAATATCATTGAGTGAAGTGCGGCTGATTATTGTGGCCATTTGTAAGTGGAGAGTCATTTCACAGTCTGTGAAGGTGAATGTATTATCCGGCAAGTGCTAATAATCATGTGTATTATAAACTCTTAAACTTTGCCCCCTCATATAAGAGATTGACATGTAGTATTTGCCAAGCTCATATCAAAAGATTTCTCCTCCTGTGCACAGGTTACTTTGATGCTGCTATGAAAACAGCACTTCACCTCCGAGAGTACGAAGATATCATCAACCCTGCCGACATCTACTCTATCATGGGTAAGGGCTGTTATGTTACTAAGTTATCTCTGGTATTTTTAGCATTTAGGGTGTTCCTGAATTAACTTCCACACAAGGTCCGATAATACCCTGCATATGTTATAAGGTGCGGTTAGAGGAGGGTACATGGGGGACGAACGATGACCCCTACTGGTACTTCCACAAGGAGCCCCCGGCATCTGCAAGAACAAAGTGGGAACCGGGGGCCTCCTAATTCCGCAAAGATTGAATTTTGAAAATCCATTGATTATAACACACTGTGTTAGCGCTCTAAAGGCGTATTTCAGTAACCAAGGAATGACAATCTGGATATGGCATAACTTTTCTCGATTTGAACTGCCCTTAAAACCCACATCATTTTAAAATGATTTAGACATTGATACTTGGATACTGCCTCAGTTTTTAACAGTCTAAAATCTCTGTTTACATTGTAGCACTGACAGCGGCAGCAAACCGGGCATTCGGTGCCTGCTCCAAGGCATTCATCAAGCTAGAGTCACTGGAATCTCTGACACTGGAGCAGCAAGAGGCCTTTGAAGAACTAGCACTGGAGATTTTCACAAAGTGAGTAATGGATATCAGTTTTAATTCAGAAATGCCACTTTTCCTGGAATAACAGAAATTTGTGCCTTTTCTTCCGGCAGTTTCCATATTACATTAGGTTATTTACCCGGTGACCAAAATGCACCTTATATTTTGTAGACACACACCAAAAGACACACGGACAAACAAGTCAGAATGTACAAGTTGTGAGACAATGATCCCTGACTGGTAAGTCCTGTCTACTGTCTCCTATATGAGAATATATCACTACATACACGAATCGATTCTATTAATCTTTACCTTTTCTGATGAAATTCATGAGCCATAGCCTGTATGATTAGAAAAGCTTGGAGCACCCTTCCAACATTAGGATGTGGCTTATATATATTATATGAGATGCAGCTCACAATTTGGTAGTTTGTAAAGCATTATTGTGTATCAATTAATATCCTACATAAAACCTACCGGGTTTTACTTCATTCTTTCAATTATTCAGAATAGGATGTTAGATTTGAATTAAGTGTCATAAGATGATACATCTCACCATAAGACATAGATCTAACAGAGAATGTTATCATACCTGTAGGTGCGCGGTATGCCCAAGTTGTGATACCAAGTTCCCGACGTGTATCGTGACGGGGCGCCCCCTCATGGACTACCAGTTCTGGATGTGTCAGCAGTGTAAACACCGCGCTTATGAAAATGAGATCGCCGCACGTCAAACCTGTCCCCTCTGTCACTACCCTATATAAAGACTACACTTGGGGGCACAGGACTAGAGGTATACTGCAGGGAACAGTGGCATCTCCAGCAAAAATCTGTGTTAAAATCTTCATCAGAAGGCTCATATAGTAACTTGGAATCATTACAGATGTAACTATTTTTAGGTGATCCACAGGGCAGATTACTATCAAGTGAACGGTTTTTGTTACTGTAGTTTATCATCAGGTAACTTCAAACACTCATTATTGTTAAACAGCCCCTTTCTTGTAGACTGGGGCTAGGAAGACTATGCCAACTTAAAGAAGGTTAAAATCTAAAAAGACTGTGACAAAAATCATTTCAAAATGTATCGCTTTGAAATTCTACAATGTGACATCAGTCGCAATGACTTTTGTCATCTCTTCATATTTTACAAGTACCGTCCATTTTGTATGTATGGTAGGGATACATTTGCATAATGCTACACAGGTCCACAGCAATTTTACATATCGTCAATGATATTCTTTGATGCTACACTGGCAGTTTTCAAGATTGCCCTCAATTCTTATTTACTCTATTGAATTACAGATAATTTAATTTATATGCAGCACCTGTTTGACTGGTTCACGTGTTGTGATGATGTACCGTAATCTCCCGCGTAGAAGGCGCAGCTTGCGTAGAAGGCGCCCCCCCAACTCAGAGAAGGCCTTTTCACGTAGAAGGCGCACATACCTCTTCTGGATCGATTTCTGGAAAAACCCGCGTATAAGGCGCCCCCCCAACTCACAGGGGGGCTGTTTCGCGTAGAAGGCGCCCCCTCCCCACCCCCCCCACTATTGTACACCTCCCGGGCTGCCGCGCTGCTGGGTCTATGAGTTCAAGCTGTCATTGGCGCATGGTGGGCCTTATTCCCGGCGAGCGCGTCAACACCTCCCGGTCTGCCGCAGTGCTGGCTCTATGAGTTCAAGCTGTCGTCAGCACACGGTCGGCCTGATGCCCGCCGAGCGCGTTGACACCTACTGGTCTGCCGCGCTGCTGGCGCTATGAGTTCAAGCTTTCATCGGTACACGGTCGGCGTCAAACCCGCCGAGCAAATCTACAGCGACCGGGCTGCCGCGCTGCTGGCTATATGAGTTCAAGCTGTCATTGGCACACGGTCGGCGTCAAACCCGCCGTGCAAATCTACAGCGACCGGGCTGCCGCGCTGCTGGCTATATGAGTTCAAGCTGTCATCGGCACACAGTGGGCGTACACCGACCGGCAATAATACTGAATTTTTTTTTTTTTTAATTGCCCGATTTTTGGGTTGTTTTCCCAATTGAGATGTCGGAAAAACCCGCGTATAAGGCGCACCCCCAACTCAAGGCAATTACCCTCCCGCGTATTAGACCCAGCAGCATTTTGTTTGGCGTAGAAGACGCGCCTTCTACGCAGGAGATTACGGTATATGAACAACCTGCACATACACATTACCAGTAGCTATTTAATGTGTCTCCATCCTGAAACTAAGGATTAAATACATTTCAGATGTTGCCATAGAAATGTAGAAATGAATGGATATACATTGAAGAAATTACATGAAAATGTGACATTTACTTTGAATATTGATGTCATAATATAATCGCCTATAATCGTGATGAAAATAGTTTCATTTTAGACTAGAACAAGTTGATTGTTGCCTCAACATTCTGTCTGTTCTCTGATCTGTTGGCAACTGAATCTCAGTTACCGTCCATTTCTTATAAAGTAAAACAGAAAAAAAAACAGTGGGTTGATAGGGCGCACCAAAACTCCTCCCCTGTGTGATGTAGAGATTTGGGGAGCCTTTGAGCCTTCCCTCTGCCCCCGCCTGGGTCTGCAAACTGGTGTTTATACCAAGAGCTTTATGTTATCATGGAAATTCTATGGATTATTACACCACCAAGGATTGTCATGGTGCACCAATACATGGGCGGACCTTGACAGATGAACCAATTCTAGAAATACGGCACTTAGGTCACACAATGTTTTTCCTTTAAAGCTATAAGCGTCTACATTATCATTGAGGACTCAACTGTCTAAATATTAAGATGAAAATTTGCATCTAAGCCCTTAAAGGGTTAGCTATACCTTGTGAATGAAATATGTCATACTAGCTGTTTCATACCGTCCTGCCCACCTTGGGTATTTTCTACCCTTTTGATCTCTACCAAAAAAAAAAAAAATAAATTCACTTGAACAAAATCAACATGTGCTTTTCTGTTTTTATTCATCACCACATAAAACACTGAAGTATGGCCGTCTATCTATGTCATAAATCACAGTTCCATAATACATCGCACAATACCGTAATACCCTGCATATAAAGCTTCCTTTCTGACACTGTCATATACACTGTCATGAAGATAACTCATAATACATCGCACAATACAGTAATACCCTGCATATAAAGCTTCCTTTCTGACTCAGTCCCTCTGTGACACTTGGGGACTGTCTCCCTATATGGGAGATTTTAAATTTTTTTAAAGCAGACTAAAAGATTATATTTGGTCTATTATTTTTGTCAATTTATTAGATTTAAAGCAGTTAAAAGTTATTATTCAGAGAATTCTGAATACATGTATTACCCGGTACAGTGTTTTTCATGTCGAGGCTGTTCGTCTATTATGTAGCATAGTTATGGGCTTCATTGACGTGCAGTATAATAAGCTACATTCCATAGCAAATGTATACGCCTTGACGAACATTTAGTTCCTATATTTCCCACTAGGTGCTTCTGGTCTATCCAGGGCCGGAAGTCGGGCAGATTACACAAGAGCTATTAACCCACACCTCTGCACTGAAGTAGCCCATGAACCTGTAGGTGGGCAGGGGTAAAAAATCTTCACTTTGGTAATCATACAGGAAATTACATGGGCTTTCTGCTAGTACATTTGTAGAAGTATTATGATTACAGGTACTACTACCTATCAGGGACTGTGTTAGGATATCCCCACTAGCCTGCCTGTCACCTGTGGGGCGGGGGGGGGGCAGCTGAACATCATGCATAGGGGTGTCACAGCCTGTATTAGCATATCCCTATTTACCTTACCCCGGGCTTCCCTAGCCCACTTAAAAGGGTCTATTTCTCCTCTTTCCTATCCCCTCAGGATGTGTGTGGTGCACATATGCGCGGGCACCGACACATTCCTCTGTGAAATTGTGTAATATAGTTCTCGCCATGAATATGACCTTAGCTGTCGAAATGGCGTTAAACAACTATTGCTCACTTTACCTTACCCTATACGGGACTAGCACATTGCTGGTACTAAGAGGTTCAGCTAGGTGGCTCATGTAGTCGGGGGATAGATGACCATTTGGTCCCTTTATGCAGTCTATTTTGACAACCTGTCAATTACTATCCAAGGGATTTTTTTTATAAATCGTATGTGTTGGTACTCCATAGCAATAGCTTCATTTAGCTGATCTAGAAATGGATTAAATATTTTAAATGAAAGAGCAATAGATCATTGAAATTTCTATTTGAAACAACAGTTAAGCCAATCAGGGCATTGTCTCTTATCTGGGTTATCACCTTCTTTCACACCTGAAACAATAGAGAGGTACTTAGGGTGATTGAGATGAGGGGAAGGCTGTGGCCTATCAGTCTTATCACTGACCATTGTTCTTGAGACTGATAATAAATTTACCCAGAATGCCCTGCTCTGGAGTCGGGGGCCTAACCAATATGGCGGCCTCCATAGCCTAATATGCTAATGCCCTATATATTAGCTACAGTTCAATGGTGCTCATTACTTCAAAATCTAAGCAATATCAAAGTAATAACCCTCCCCTCCCCCATCACCCACCACCACCACTACTGCTGTGCACTGAGGGAAAGCTGTGAAAAATGCCCGAGCTGACTACCACTGGCAGTGGTGGATGTACTATTAGCACATAGTGGCAAAGGTGTGAACCTTTTGTTCACCAAGGCGTATAAAGGAATCCCACGTGACGTCACACCGCGTCACGGCGGCCATATTGGAAATACAGGGACTCCCCCCCCACCCACATGAAAGCACTGTTTACTGTAGCAGGGCTGTCAAGTCTCACGCCCTGGGCGTGAGACTCACGCATTTTGACACTTTCTCACGTTCTCACGCATAGACAAAGCATTCTCACGCATTCCTGGCATTTTGAGCTTTCCAAAACTGAAAGAATTTTTCAAATATTCCAACTAGAAGCAAAGTTATGAGTAGTTGGATCGGCGCCATGGGGCTGTGTACAAATGACGTCATGCAGGAGGGGGGGACCCACTCCCCATGACCAAGCATGACAAGGGGGGGAGGGGGGGGTCATGGGCTGTATGACATCATGTCATCAAAAAATCACAAGTTTTAACAAAAAAAAAAGATTTGTAAAGGTAGGGAAGTTTAATGCATTCATCTGATATGAAATACCAATACAGGCATGCTTTCCTCAGACATCCACTCAAAGAGTATCTCTCCCATCAATGTCAGTGTTGGTTGACTAGGCCTACTCTATCCTACCTCTAACCCAGGCCCCGTAACACTTTGAAATACCCTTTTAGTTGGACACGTTTTACCATACATAGGATCCCATGTAAAGGTTGATCCCTGCAGGTAAGAAGCTCCCTGACCATGAGAATTTGGTAGAAAGCTTCAAAATGACCCGAATTCTATTCTATATGATATATTTCACAATTCAAAAACCCATTGGTAACTTAAGGATTTCTCATTACTTATCAACGGGCCATTCTGTCCTGCAGACATTAATGTTCTGCAGGCTCAGACTGATTTTGGCAGTACCGGATTCCTCAAGAACACAAGGTCTTGAGATTACAGTCAGTCAATCGGTCCCACAGTCTGGCCATTTCTGCAGGCCCGGCAGCAATTTTCACAGCAATGGCCTTGGTCCCACATGTTTTATTGACTGCGAGGGGTGCAGTAGATTTCCATGCAGAGGTGCAGAAAATTTTCTGACCCCTTCCCTTTTGACACATTGCAATTTCCCTGGTCACCCCCCTTGTTCTAAAGTAATTCACAGGCTTACTTACTGAAAAGGCATAACATCTTTTTGACCCCTTCCCCACCTTGAGGTGTCAAAATCATTTCTCCCTTGGAAACAAACAACTGAATGAGACTCTAGGGGCTATGCTCAGGGAAAATACAGCCCCTTTCTTACTCTCTGATTTGCCCATTCACTGACAACTATTTCCGAAAATGACAATCCTAAAAGAATTGATTCCTTAATCATCCAGGACCTTCAAAAATTCATTACATGGATCCCCCAATATTTTTCCTGTCATATCATGGAATAGCCTGGTGGAAGTTTTGTTCTAAGGGAGTGATCATATTTTAACAACAGGGGGGGGCTGGTGGGTTTGCGCGCGGACGCACGAAAAAAATTTCGACCCCCCCTCTTGAGGGGGTAAAATTTTTTCGACCCCCCCCCATAATGGACAAAAATCGCGCGCGGACGTCCCCTTTTAGCCTATAGAAACGCGCGGGGTTTTCCACTGAAAACAGGTGAAATTATTTTGACCCCCCCATCAGAGGTATTGAAAAAATTCTGCCCCCCCCTGTCAAGGGGTTGAAAAAATTCTGACCCCCTCAAACCCACCGGCCCCCCCCCCCCTGTTGTTGAAAAATGATCACTCCCTAAGATATGGGGCTAAGAATGTGGCCAAGGGAAATTAACTTTCTCATTTACCCATGCACTGACACTAGTGACAGTGACAGGCATTTCCGAAAAATGGAAAACCTGAGAAAAACTATTCCTACATCCATCATACTCATCAGAAATCAGATGTTTGGATATCCGCAGATTCCCCAATGTCTGGGCTTTCTAAGCATACCCCTGGATAGTATGGGAGACATTTTGTTCAGAAGTTATTTGCAAAAATGTTGAGCCATTTCAGGCTGCTTAACTGCAGTGCAGTGAGGGGGAGTGGCATTGTTTACGTTTGGTATTTCCAACATGGCCGCCGGCGCTATATAGGTCACGCGGTGGGCACGGTCTATACAGGTATCGGTACATTTCAATGTACTGGTCTATTTGGAAAGTTTATCCGATAAGCGTAATGACTAAAGATCAAGTTGACAACAGATGGTATATACACAACTACATATGCATTGTCATGTAGATAACAATTACTACCTGATATTATGTATGCATCATAGTACATCTCAGTACCTAAGTTTACAATAACCGATGACTTGTTTAAGTCTAAGAGTACAAAGATCATTAATACTGTAGTGGATAACAAGTAACGAGGCAAGAAAACCAACAACTCATGGGTTCCAAGATATAAAGCCAACTCAAACATCTGTCTAATATCATCGATATTTCGCAATGAACAAATAAAAAAGGTGCTATTTTTCTTGCGCTCAAAGAAATACAAGAAAATGTCATTTTGATTACGTTCACTACTACAGATCCTAGGTTTTCTCTGACTAATGGAGTCATTATCTATTAATGACTACACGAGCGATGTTTCCACATTTATACATTGTACTGGAGGTACAAGACACAGACTGAACTATTGAATGGCCATGTTTATGAACGCAAATTGCAAGGTGTAGCAAAGCCACAAATTCGTGGTATGACTTGTTCCCCAGAGTTGAGCTAGAGTGTAAACTATATAGTGTAGGACATATAGATTTCTCCCAGCTGGTGGTGAATGTTATACTCGAGATGTAGATTATACATGGGAAATTCGAATACAACACATATGTTATACTTTATTACTTATAGTGTGGACTATAGCGCGGGCCATCACAGAGACCATCCCTAGTCCTTTTTTCTCACTATGAATTCACACTTGCTACAGGTAAAACTTGATTATTTTACATTCTTACAGAATACTTCCATTATCATAGAGTATATTTTCATATATGCTATCGTATCTAAAAATGACAGTAGGTTGGCAGATTCTCAAACCCTACGACTACGTAGGTCTTACATAAGGCCCATAATTATACTCCAAACTCAGAGCTAAAACACCGTGGTACGAACGTTTTGAATTGTACAGTAGATGAGAGCAGCTCCTCATACCTATACATGTACCTACCCGTGAACATAGAACACAATGGATTACCCATCTATATATGCACCCTAGCAGTAATTTGGCAGTCCTATAGTTGTATGCATATCCATACGTAGCCCTTACACCAACAGCCTAGTTTGAGTAACACCCTTCATCATGAAACACTAACCCTACATGTAACATGTAGAGTAACATATCTATCTGCGACAATACACATCCTGCTATGTTATCTTTAGGCATTCTTCAAAATGGTTTAAGTCCAGGATTTGAATTATGGGTTAAGCAAAATGAAATCTTAAATACTGGCAAAAAGTATCAATCCTGAAATGTTGGCATAATGCATGAATGCAGGACTGGTGAGTTGCTGACCAGGTGTGCAATCATACATCATGCTGACCAATGCACATTGATGTATTAATGCACTATGCTGCCCTTAAATGGTGAATAACCTATAATCCTTTCATGAGTATAAATAACCTATTCCCTACAAACACCTCACACCCTGGACTGCACCATGGCCTGATGTCAGGAAACCTTCTTCCGGGTTCCATCGTCAGGTGCAACTTCTGTGTTGGCGATGAGGCCACGGCAGATTTTGGGGATGATGGTGACCGTGATGAGTGGCAGGGCAGTGTTCTTGATAGCAGACAGGCAGTAGTAGAGTAGCTGTGGCTCGGTGGGCAGAGGGAGGTACTCACTGCTCTGGGTGAGTAGCAGCGACAGCGTCAGACCCATCAGACTGTACGTTACCGAGGGTGGTGTGTCTGGACAGCGCTTCTTGGACCGCTCCTTAACTGTGTGGGTCAGGTACAGACCCAGTCCAAGACCTTTAAGTGGAATGAACGACAATACATTCATATATGAATGAAATATACAGTATTAAACATTTTGTAACACTAGTTACGCTTTGATAAACCGTTTCGTCTTTGTTTGCATGATGCATGAACGAAGCACTGCATGGCGAGGCCAGTTGCAGTAGAGCACAGTAGGTGTCAAGGGTAGGGGTGTGGATGGGGGGTCCCCCATGTCACATGTCGATTTTAAGAAATGGTCATGTCACATAAATCCCCATGTCAATTCTAAGAGGACCATGTCCCATGTCAAATTTAAGAAAACACCTATGTCATGTCACTATTTTTTTTGCCTCATGTCAATAAGGCTCATGTCACATGTTGATTTTAAGAAATGGCCATGTCGCCATGTCAAATTTAGTGGTCCACACCCATAAGGGTGAGCTGTGTTCATTCTAATGCATTAGACCACAATCTATAGATTCCTTTTTTTCAAGTGCTGCCTTGTAAGTAACATATTTTTCATCAAGATAACAGACTCACCGAGTAGTGATACCGAGTCCCTGACCAGAGAGTTGAATGGCGTGGTGCTGATGTGCACCCACTGTGGCCGCGCGCACCACTTGTGAGCTAGACGCACAGACCAGGTGGGATCGAGGCCAGCCACGGTCAGTAACCAGTAGAGACTGAGGCAGGCGGTCAGCAGGAACATAGCTATACCCACGTAGTGCACCAATGTTAACTTGTCCTTAGGTACTGCATTACATACCATCGACAGGAGCACACCTAAGCAGAAAAAAAAACACCTGTGTTGATTTTTTGTTGTTGCTATTTTGCTACTTCACGTGGAGAAGCTTGATATGGTGGTTTTTGGATAAGATCAACCACTTGAGTATAATCCTCACAAGGGGGTTTTATGCCAAGTGATTAGTACACATGATTTGATTGAATATTTGTCAGCACATACCAGTATTCAGATATCAAGTAGAGCTACAACCGGAATATTAAACCCAAAACCTTCACTATACATGCAGACATGTAGACAGCATTAGAGACAATATCTCTAAAAAATCCTCAATACAATTCATATACCCCGGTAGTTATTATGAAATTGAATATACCCTAATACCCTGCACACATAAGGCGTGGCTTGTAGAGGCAGTAACAGTTGGAGGTGCATCTTATACACGAGGATTTAATACTATAGAACAGTACTAAAGTGACCAAAATATGACTCAAGGTGTGCCTAAAAGATTTCCTGAGTTCCAGAACTCAGGATGCATCTTATATATGGGGTGTACAGGTATTACAAAACTTCTTATCAAACAAACCTATGATGGTTCCAGCAACCACCTGGTGTGGAAAGTGTGCAGCAATGAAGCAGCGTGAGACACATATAGCGGTGAGGAAGACACCCACCAATGTCCAGAGTATCGCTGACACCAGCGTGCGGTGATTGAGTTTACTGAGGTTACAACGGATAAACGCTGCTATCATGGTGTGTATTACAGCAGCCGTTACCATAGCATGCCCTGAGGGAGACCCTGGACCCGTCTCACACGTTAACCGGTACTGCTCCAGGTGGGGGCGGATGGTGTACAGTGGCGTCTCCTGTACCCACCAGTATGGCCGCTCCCCGTGTAACAACCTAGGGAAAGAAATTATTTCAAAATTTGGCTCTTACTTTTCAAAAAAGAAGCCACACCTTCTTACTGTTGGTCCTAAAAGAATTACCAACACCATTTCTGAGGTAACAATATAACACCATTTCATTTATACCACTTTCTCCTTTGGGGTTCTTGACAACCTATCATCGGCTGGATTTTATAATGAATGAAAAATCCAATATCACAAAATTAACGGTGCTTAGGTATCTAGGAACCCTAAAAATTGACCTATTTCTCTACCAGTGTTGCATAACTAGTATTCAATACACAAAATGACTATGGGGAGGGAAATGCAGGAAAATCACTATGGGAAGGTTTTCTACTTCGGATTGACCAGAGTTACAACTCTATCATCAAAACCAAAAGACATGGTGCAACATGCACTTACCATTTGAGGACAGCGTTGGTGTACTCAGAGATGGCAGCCACCCACAGCACCTGGACACCAACAGAGGGTTTACAAAAGAAGGCTAGCGGGAAGTAGAGGAGGAAGGCATTCCGTGGGTCACCCAGGTGGGTTGTTACCAGCATCTGCGAACTGTACTCCTACAACAGTCAAAGGTCATGTTATCATTTCCATTGATATTCTTTTATTCTTTGTTAGGAAGGCTTAGTTTTGGTGTCTGTCAATACTATCTATCTACATGATTTATGTGGACGATTATATTTTGAAGTTTTGTTGTTCTAGTTCGGTTCTAGTTGTGTCTATCATACAATCATAATTCATGTTCTTTAATACCTTGCGTATAGGCTGTGGCTTATATGCGAATCTGAGGTCTCCTGCGCTTTATACTATCAGCTCAAAGTCAGTGTTCATCTTACAGGCAGGGAAGCTTTATTATTATTATAGAACAGTAATAGACCTCCCAAAAATGAAGCCCTAGCTGCACCTTATTGCATTTCTTTCATCTCAGGGTGTGCCTTATAGGTGGGATGTGCCGTATATGCAAGGTATAATAGTTATCTATTATATGTAAATTACCTTGAAAGACTCTTGGAGCCATAGGACTTGGGAGATCCCAGTTGTATGCAACCAGTCCATGGCGCATGTGGCCTAGGGAGCCAAGGGAGACTGAGACTTTTCTGAAAGAAAATGCATAAAAGTCCATTTGTTTTTAATCTTGATCTTAGACTTAGAAATTTAGAGACATGTGATATGGCTTTCCATGGACATGTGACATGGGGGGGGGGCACATGGGGACCCTCCGCCCCAATCTAGCCCCCACCTCCCCCCCTTGTTGAACTTTCCAACTCAATAATCGCTATTTGGGTTTGATGGGCGCGTTATCACCACTCAGCCTATCAAAGTGACAGGGTTACAATCGGAACTATTAAAGGGGGGATCATGATTTTTTAACAACAGGGGGGGGAGGGCTGGTGGGTTTGGGGGGGGGTCAGAATTTTTTCGATCTCTACTGGGGGGTCAGAATTTTTTCAACACCTCTGGTGGTGGGGGGGGTCAAAATAATTTAACCTGTTTTCAGTGGAAAACCCCATGCATTATTATAGATCTAGGTCAAAAGGGCACATTCACGCGTGATTTTGCGTCCCTTACAGGGGGGGGGGGTAAAAAAATGTTTACCCCTAAAGGAGTCAAATTTTATTCACGCATCCGCACGCAAGCAAACCAACCACCCTCTTGAAAATGATCACTCCCTAAGCCCACCCCCTCCCCTGAATTTGAAAGGTCTGCGAAGTGAAGCCTGACTAGTCACTGGGCATGACTCAGTTAAGGACCCGTCAGGTAAGAGTCAGTGCCCGCCGGACAAAGTCTGACGTGAAGGTGAATGTGGATTCCCCTGAACTAGGGACCCCAGAATCCGCTAGGGGCGCCCCTTAAGCTGACCGCAGACGGGCCGACTGGGTCGGCCGATCCTGATGATCGGGAGCGTCTGCGTGGACGTCCGATCGAGTCTGACCATATCAAACATGTTTGATGTGCCCGATCCGATCGGGAGTGACTTCCTTAGATACCGATCGAATCTGGCCCATCTGCGGTCGCCTTTAGGGAGTTACAGTGAAAGCTGTGCAGGGGGCCTAGGCAGACTCCCCAGACACTGCTGTAGAACCTCTTCTGTCAGGGAGTGCCATTTAACAACACTTTACAGGTTAATAGTCATATGTATAGAGAAAAGGAAAGGCTATCCAACCATATATAACACAAGTATTTCCATGTGAGAAAAAATTGCATTTGGATATTGTTAAAAACATAGTATTTTCCGAATATGCCCAAACCATGAAGTTATTAATGCTACTGGTTGCTACTCAGTAGTTGGGTTGGACTTTACCTCAATATGCACGGTAAATTTCAGAACAATCGGATGATGCTCTCCCATGCTCTCAAAGGATTTTGTTGATTGAATGGGAAGCTCAGTGACCTCCGAGAGTAAGATCTAGGTCAAAGGTCAAGGTCAAAAGGTCATTTGACTACTTGATTAAATAGGTCACATACATTTCCATCTAGGGTTTTTGGAATTTTTTAAGAACTCCTAATAGAAGTGAAACTAGGTTTTTCAGGGTGTTTTGGAAAACCCTAGATTTTGGATCTGTTTGGTCACAACCTTTAAGCTCTATTATAATAGAAATGTATGGGTAGCAAATCCTTGGATTTACTGACATATGTCATCATATCTCCGGTTCTATGATAGAAACAAAATTCCAAAAGATTTAGATTTCCCTGCCCAGGATCTATCCAAATGAACTAGTCAACTGTGGTATCTAACATTATTACACGATTTCTTGGATTTTGGGTGCTTTTTCTGGATATCCCCATGCTGATACCTGTCGATATTGCACACCATGATGCATGCATCATGACTTTTGTAAGGTGTGCCTGATATCCATGGATAACAGGCACTAGTGCCTGATATCCATGGATATCAGCACACCTTACATGTCATATGTCACATGTTAAAACCCATGCAATATTCCAGGCCAGGGTAGGGATCGAACCTGCAGTCTCACATCCCAAATCCAACTCCCTATGCACTGCGCCACAGGGACTGACGAGAGGTGGTTGGCTAGAACTAAACCAAACAAAGGAATCCTAGCCGGGCGCCGAGGCGTGTGTACCGATCGTGTATACATAACCAAAGGACACGTTCAAATCAATCCAAGTCGACACGGCCGCTGAAGGAGGAGACGCGGTGGTCTAGCGGTTAGCACGTCGCGCTCAGCCGTGAGGGGTACATGGATCGCGTCCCGGTCTAGGCGCATCTTTTTTCGCCGTGTGCGCTGTCGCTGTCCGCTGCCGGGCGACGAGGTGTATTGTACACATAGCCAAGCAGAGAAGGGAGTAGACGCCGTGGCCTAGCGGTTAGCACGTCGCGCTCAGCCGTGTGAGGTACATGGATCGCGCCCCGGTCCGGGCCTATCTTTTTTTTCGCCGTGTGCGCTGTCGCTGTCCGCTGCCGGGCGAGGAGGTGTATGTACCGATCATGTACACACAATGGCTGGCATCGAGTCCCGGGGAAGGATTTTTGTTTTCAACTTGTTTTTATTGATATTCTATTGATTATTTATTGATTAATCGTGTAATAAGGACAGTAAGGAATGGGCTATCTGGCACCTCGTTCAGTGTATCGTAGGATATCGTAACTCGTGGCCTACGGCCACTCGTTACGATATCCTACGATACACTGAACTCGTTGCCCGATAGCCCATTCATTACTCTCTACGTAACAGTCACTAACAGTAACAGATTCCATTTTTTTCTGGGGTCCCTACCTGAACAGAGGGTGCATAGCGCTGTTCATACATCAAATGTAATAGAATCTATGACATATTCAAATAAAACGTGTAATTTTGAACTTTTAACGCCTACTTCATACGAAAACGATAGTATATTAACGCACCTTTGCCCCAAAAACCAACCTGTCAACTGCTAACGTGTGACTCTTGACCGCCCCGTGAAAACATTACCACTTCCGGTTTTGTACGGAGTGACTGTTTTCTCGTCGCTGATTGGCTGAAATTATTTATTTATTTTCTTCTAAAACCCCGAAAACATCTTGAAAATAATACATCAGATTTAAAAATAACTGTAATATACAATCATGTATATATGAGTAATATAATCGTGTTTTACTATTTTATTCTCACCAAAATAGATTTCGCGGCCTTCTCTTCGGTCCTTTCCGGAACAAGTCGGGGGCACGTGGAGTAACAAATATCAAAATGACGCACTACAATTTCAAGAAAATCACGGTTGTTCCACCATCAAAGGTAACAGAAATTGTCATAGATATGCTTTGAGTGTTATTCTAACTTTAAGATTCCAGTTTTGGAACTGTGAGTCTGTTATATTGATAAAAAAAAAAGCTTGTTCGAACATCCACATCTGTCACTCACTGTCTATTTGACGCAACAGCCTCAGTTGAACAGGCTCGGTAAATCCACCCCGCTGCCGCTACTCGCCTTCGGGCTGGACCCATATCATATTCATATCTTGCTCTGGTGTGTATGTCTGTCAGCGACGCCCAGGTGGTTAAGTCGTTCATGATTCATCCAGCAGAGGCAGTACCTTCACACTTCTGCTCAATGGCGGCGGAACCGTGGGGATATTATGGGGGATACATCTACCACAATTTCTCTTTCATCATGTTTCACAATACTATCAATAGATTTTAACATACTGAAATACTGTCAGTAGGATTTGAAAACCCCTCCCCCACCCACCCCAGGCCCTACTCAAAATGATCTTTTCCACTGTTGCCTCCCCACTATACACTCTAATATAGTAACTGTGTCCGCATTTTTGAGTTGGAGAGTGAATACATACCCACCACTCAGGCTGAAATGGTAATTAATTGATGAACTGGAATACACATCTATTCTAGTTACTAGGTGGCCAGTGCTGGTGACGTCACTTGTCAATGGCTGCCCACTCTCTTAGAGTCACTGTAATTGGAACAGAGGCCAGGGTTGGTCTAATATGGGAGTGATCATTTTTAACAACAGGTCAGGGGGTGGGTGGTGGTTTTGTGCGTGGACACTAAAAAAAAAAACAAAAAAAAACATAAAACCTTGCCCACATCTCGCAGGTTAATTTTTTTTACCCTTCCACCCAAGGGGGAGGTAAAATCTGTTGACCCCTTTTGAGGTGGGGGGTTTAGTGGTGGTTATTCATATCAAGTGATAAATCAGAGACTGAACACAGACATGTGCTTTTAGCTGGGGGCTGCCATGTTGGATATCCCAGAATGCTCTCTGTTATGTTTATTCAAAATCCCTGTAGGTGGCAGTGCACCAGTTTCCCGCCACAGACATCACACTCCTCCTTTTCTCGGAAATCAAATGTCTTTTTTTTTTTTTTGATTGACTCACAAATGTTAAGCAGTTTCACATACAGTTGTCATGATATGATATATAAATCAAGTTATCAAGTAGCTTTTACCAATACACCTTTAACTGAGCACGATGAAGGGTCTTCACTAGATCTCATTGTAGATCTTTAAGTTTAATCATTTTGTAACATAGTCTTTAAGATAAGCTGGAGGGGCAGTGCTTCTTTTTGGTCTCGCACTTTGCTTTGGTTTCGGAGTCGATGGTGCTTGTATAGTCTCTGCTCCTTGTGGAGTACTGTCCTTGGATGTTTCTGGCACTTCAGGTGCCTCTATGATAATCTCAGGAATGACTTGTGGCCGTAAATTTGCTTCAAAATTACTATGTCGCTCCATATTCTCCTCTTTCTCCCCCTCTCTATCGACATTCTTTTCCCTCGGGACCTCAGACGGAATGTACTTCTTCACATGACTGCTGTTCCTCCTATACCTCGCACCGTCACTAGTCTCTACAACAACTTGAGACCCTCTCTTGCTCACAACTTCTAGTGGCACTGTTGTGAATGGTGGCGACAACTTGTTCTCTTTTTCCTGGCGCATCAGCACCAAATCACCAGGACGCATGTCCTTGGGAGTTGGGAGTCTCTTGTTTGCGTTTTCCGTGAACTTCAGTTTTTGTTCACTGTCCCGATCACGAACCTCTCCATCGCTGATCGCTGATTTCAAAGATGGTAGACTAGTGCGTATTTTGCGTCCAAACAATAGTTCTGCAGGACTCTTTCCTGTGACACAATGTGGTGTTGTTCTGTACGCTCGTAAGAAGTGACGCAGTTCTTTCCTCCAGTCCTTGTTTTCTGCATGCGCTATCCGCATCGCTTTCAACAATGTATGATTCTGCCGCTCGACTTCACCGTTGGCTTGTGCCCATCTTGGTGTGGTATGTCTATGTTTGACGTTGACCTTCTCGAGGTAGTCTTCGAATTCGCTTGACACAAACTGTGGTCCATTGTCAGTTGTAATCGACTCTGGTAGACCTAAGAGGTCTCTCACATCCTCCATTACTTCAATAACCTTTTCTGATGTAGTCGTTCTCATTGTCTTCACGAAGAAGTATCTCGAGTAGTAATCAATGATAACCAATACTTGTTCCCCCGTTGGAAAGGGACCAAGAAAGTCTAGGGCGATGTGTTGCCATGGCCTATCTGGTAATTCTGTTGATACGACTGGTTCCGGACTGTTTGGCTGAGATACAACCTGACACCCATGACACTGTCTGCAGAACTTCTCACAGTCTCGGTCCATACCAGGCCACCAGACTTTCTCACGAAGTCTTGACTTAGTCTTTACTATACCTTGATGGCCTTGATGTGCTAGATTTAGGACTTCGGTCCTCAGACTCTTCGGGATCACGATCCGTGTCTGTCGTAGTACGATATATCCAACGATCGACAACTCCTCTTGGCAGGCTCGATAGCCGACCTCAGTTCTGGAGAAGTCTCTGTCTCGAATGCACTCTCGTACAGTTTCTAGCTCTGCATCTACCTTCGATGCTTGCTCGATCTCACGTGCTGACATCGTCTTCGGCACGCTCGCTAATGTTATAGCATGAACATACTCTTCAGTGAGGTTCCTCCCGGAGGGTGACTTACACTTTGCCAACCTGGACAGCACATCTGCGATGTTCTGCTTCCCCGGGATATGCCGTATCTTGAACTTGAACTGCTGTAGCCTCAGCATCCAACGCTCTATCCTTGCTGACGGTTTGGACTTCGGTCCATAGATAACTTCCAACGGCTTGTGGTCTGTTAGCAACTCGAACTCTAGACCTATTAGATACAACTTGAATCTCTCACAGGCCCATACAAGTCCTAACGCTTCCCGCTCAGTCTGGGAATACCGTCGTTCCACATCTGTCAACGATCTTGCAGCGTATATCACAGGCCTATAGGAGCCATCACTCTGCTCCTGCACGAGCACTGCTCCTAACCCGACTGGTGAAGCGTCTGCAATGACCTGCGTGCGTGCGTCTTTGTTGAAGTAGGCTAACACAGTAGATGAACATAGTCTGTCCTTCAGGCATTCAAATGCATCATCTTGTTCTTTACCCCAACTGAATGTGACTCCTTTTCGAGTGAGTCTCCTCATCGGTTCGGCAATAGTCTCAAAGTCTGGGATGAATCTGGAACAATATGTCGCTAGTCCCAGGAAACTCCTGATCTCTGTAGCATCTGAAGGTGTCTTGGTCTGTTTGATGGCGTCCACTTTTGACTCTTCTGGTCCAATACCATGCTTACCTAGCACATGCCCCGTGAAGACCAGCTGATCCATCCTAAACATACATTTATCTTTATTCAGGGTCAATCCTCTCTCAGCCAGAATGGTAAGAACTTTACCCAACCGCTCATCGTGCTCAGACACATCTTTACCATGGACCAAGATATCATCCAATATATTAACTACCCCCTCGCACCCACTTAACACCTGTTGTATGATATTTTGGTACATTTCTGGCGCTGCCGAGATACCGAACATTAGCCGTTTGTATCTATACAACCCTTTATGAGTGCTGAATGTAGTCAAATTCCTTGATTCTTCCCCCAACACAATCTGATGATATCCCATTTTCAAATCTAACTTAGAGAAAACACAGCTGCCGTTCATCTCTAAAATCAGTTCATCAATTGTCGGAATTGGGAATCTCTCCCGTATCACCGCCTCGTTCGCTCGTCTCATGTCGACACAAATACGAATGTCACCCGCATTTTTAGGGACGATTACCATCGGTGACACCCATGTCATAGGAGTGTCCTTCACTAGCTCAATAATATCAAGGTCAGTCAGTTCTGCCAGTTTGTGCTCCACTTTGTCTCTAAGAGCGAATGGTACTTTTTGTGAACTTTGAACAATGGGCCGTACACTATCATCAATGTGTATGTTCACTTTGTAATTTGACAATTTACCAAAACCCTGAAACAGTTCTGGGAATTTCTCCTCTACAGGAATGTCAATCTTCTTCATGTACTTAATCAACCCTAGATCTAGTGACAGTTTTTCTGACAACACATTACATACTCTAGGTCCATTCATCACAAGAATTTGCGCGGAAACAATGTTATTCTTAGCCCCTACTTTGGCTACGAACTTACCTTTTACCGGCAATTTCTCACTCGACCCGAACGGATAGAGAACACTGTCACATGGGCTTAACTGTGGTTTTCCAATGGCAAGGTATGTCTGAAAATCAATAATATTGACAGTCGAACCTGTGTCGATAATCACATTCAAATCGACACCATTTACCTTTACCTTGGTCCGGCCGTGTGCCACACCTACAGATTTCACCGACTGTTCCTGTAACACAAAAACATGGTCATCGTCAGAGTTATTTACATAAGAATCTGGTTCATTTCCATCAACCATTTTGACACTGTTCATTTTGCACATTTTCCCATAGTGACCCATTTTACCACAAACGTTACATTTGCGGTTCTCCGCAAAACACTTCTGCTTAGGTGGGTGACCCGATTCTCGACCGCACCTCTCGCATGGTTTAACTGAGTCTTTACGAGTGTCTTTCTTAACAGAGTCTTTATGAGTCTCTTTCTTAACAGAGTCCGGTTTCTTTTTCCATTTCTGCTTCGCCTGAAGTTTCTGAACTGACTCGCCCGAACTGGTCGCTGCTGACATAGGTGCCCCGGAAGTACCCATCACTTTACTCATCGCGGTAGTATCCTCTTTCATCTGGACCTTGTCCAAAACCTGATCTAGCCTCAAGTTTTCACCCAGAAATGACAGTCTCAGTTCTATGTCCTTCATGCTGGCTATGACCATACATTTGATCATTTTATCTGCTGACCAATTATTGAAATCACACCTATCTGCATACTCCCTGAGGCGTGCTGCATAGTCAAGCATACTCTCTCCCTCCTTTGCTTTCTGGCTCATAAGCTCACATAGGGCAAAGTCATTGGATTGCTTGGGAAGGAATCTGCTATTTAATTTAGCCTTGCATTTGAGATAATCTGTCCAATTGTCTGCTGTAATATCTGCTGGTCTTGTTATTTCCGGTAACACATCATGCAAATCTTCTACTGCAGTACCTACATACATCAGCAGGGCCATCTTACACATAGCACTATTCTCCTTCTTAGCTGGATCTATGGCATTGTAAAGCATATCTCTCTCAAATCTATCTAGCCATTTCTTCCACCTTCTTCCTAGGCTAAGCCTATCTCCAGCCATGTCAAATGGTTCTACTCTCAGCTTGGGACCTTTAGTAGCCATTGTATAAGTCTCTCTGAACTCAGGGTAAGTTTGTTATTCACAATATTCACAGTAGTATCATAAAGCAGAATGTAGGCCTATTCACTGACAGTCACTGAGGTAAGCAAATCTCTTCCAGTTCACTCAAGGTAGTACTACTACTATAGTCTGAACTCAAATGTAGGCCCAAACTTCCACCAACCTGAATACCACTGCACACTGGATTCACATTCCTTCTCCTTGGTTCTAGTAGTGAAGTGTACCCATAGTCATCACTTGATCCCATCCTCGTCACCAGTTTAGTGGTGGTTATTCATATCAAGTGATAAATCAGAGACTGAACACAGACATGTGCTTTTAGCTGGGGGCTGCCATGTTGGATATCCCAGAATGCTCTCTGTTATGTTTATTCAAAATCCCTGTAGGTGGCAGTGCACCAGTTTCCCGCCACAGACATCACAGGGGGGGGGGGGGGCAAAAAAATTAGCCATTCTTAAGCAAAAAAGCCCATATGCTACTATAGATCAAAGAGGCCCTAAGAGGGGCGTGAACATATGAATATTGAGGGGGGAGGGAACTTTTTCGCAAACTCACCACCCCTCCCGACCCCTGTTGATAAATAATGACCACTCCCTAAGGCGGTAAATCTTCTCAGATAATAACACTAATCACATTGAAATTGTCCTATTCAATTCAATTTCAATTCAATATTTTATTCTACTGAAGTTATACTTTAAGTTTCTTTCTTAAACTGTTGTTTGTCTGTAAACAAATGCAGTTATCAATTGAATGCTCAGTTTGTTGGACAAAATAAGAAAGTATCAGATTACAGTCCTATATTTACAAATATTGTTTTTGGCTTTTAACTTATTAAACACTTTCTTTTAGCTAATCACAACAATAGAATTTAAAAATTCTGATAGATGGAAATACGAAATGAGATGAGTATGGGACTCACTTAGCTCTACAGATGTCACTTTTCCTAACTTTCGAGGAATTCGAATTTTTTATTTCCATTCTTATAGGTATTTCCTATTGTAAATTGAGAAAAGTAGGGGGATTTCCGAACTTTTGAGAAGCAGTGAGTGGCACTCACTTGTATAATGGTATTGCAGAAGTCACCCAAATTCTGCATACCCGAAAGGGGGGGGGGGATCTGTTGACCCCTTTTGAGGTTGGTGGGGGGGGGCATACAAAAATTAGCCACTTTTTATCAAAAAGCCCATATGCTACTATAGATCAAAGAGGCCCTTAGAGGGGCGTGAACATTTGAATATTGACAGGGGGGGACTCTTTCGCAGTCTCACCACCCCTCCCTGACCCCTAATAAATAATGACCACTCCTTAAGGCGATAAATATTCTCAGATAATAACACTGGTAGTACAAACATTGAAATGGTCCTACTCACTCAGCCCTACAGCTACCGATCACTTATATAACGGTATTGCAAAAGTCACCCAAACACCCGAGACCGAGCAAATCCTCTTACCACAGCGTCCCTCTTACACAAACTGAAAAGGTTTGGTACTAGAACCCCCCTCCCCTCCTTATTTTCTTTCTTAAACTTGTTTGTTTTATGCACATTGGTTCTAAAATAATTTGTCTCGTTCTATTCCATGCAGGACTTCATAGATATAGTGTTGTCCAAAACCCAACGTAAGACCCCGACAGTGATCCACAAGCAGTATGCTATCAGCAGGATTCGTCAGTTCTACACCAGGAAGATCAAGTTTGCACAGCAGACCTTCCACGACAAGCTGTCACAGATCCTCACAGACTTCCCCATGCTGGCGGTAAGTTGTAGACATGGTTCGTTTTGTACCTCCCTTGATGCAATAGTTCATTGTAAGGATCCCACATTCAATCAGATACGAGTTACTTTTACAGTCATACAAAAATAAGTGCATGGTGCATCCATTTGATATGTTCCAATATGATTACAGATATGCATGCCTAAGTAACAACATGTTTTTACGAGGAGGGGTGATGATGTCAAAAGTCTTTTAGCTGCCTTGCTTCTGAGCTAGAACGGGCTTCCCTAGCCCACTTTAAAGGGTCTATAGCTCCTCTTTTCTATACCCTCAGATGTATGTGGTGCACATATGCGCGGGCATCGGTACATTCCTCTATGAAATTGTGTAATGTAGTTCTCGCCATGAATATGACCTTAGCTGTCGAAATGGTGTTAAACATCTATTACTCACTCACTCACTCTGAGCTAGAATCTGCCATTCCGAGTTTTATAGCCAGGTCCCACAGAGACCAGTGTTTGATTTTTTTGACTTTCTAAATTGAAAATACAGAAGACCACTGTATTCACTGTGTGGGCCATGCCACCTTGAATATGCGTGTGAAGTTTTGGGCATGAATATTGTTTATTTTAGGATTTATTGATATATTTCATTTTCACAGTGAAAAGTGGTTACAGTCCATATCTGGCATTCATGAAGAACTTTTTCTGGGCCCATTTATCTATAGAAGTAGATGGCAGAGAGTCTTAGAAAGCCTACTACTTATTAGAATACATCCTTTTGGGTCATGTTGGTATGTCTTTTAGCCTTATGACTTAAGTCTACAAGCTATAAATACAGATTATTTCTAGCTGTATTTTACATGTACATACTTGGACTATAGATTCTATCTTGGGGTGTATGGCAAGAGGAGGGTGACTGCTTTAGAAATATGGGTCAGGGTTTGAATGTTGGGGGAGAGGTCAGAGTGTGGGATAGGTGGAGCATGTGGGCCTGTCTCCCTGTTGTCAACACTTCCAGGGTCAGGGGTCAAACACCAGACACTGGAAGTGTTAGATTGATATCACAGGACCAAAACATAGAGCTGTCGGCTCTTATATTATGTATCATACTGCAATGACATATTTAATGTCTTAAATGAATCATTACACATATGTCTATGTAGTTGAATGTGTGAAATTGGCATGCGCATTTATGCTCTATAATGGGTATCTAGCAGTTTCTTGACAGCCTTGCTCCTGTTTCTACATCCACATGATGGACATGTACACTGTACACAGACATGTATGGCTCTGTCACTGAGTAACCAACGAATCAGAGTGTGTATACTCTCATGGGACTATCATTCAATTCCTCAAATGGTTTTCTTGGTTGAAACATTTGAATTTACGACCCTTATTACTACAATTTATAATAAGTATGTCAAATGAATTATTGATGGTCTAGATTTTGCTTTAGATTTTATTGTAGAGTTTTAGAATAACTTAGCAATTCTTGGATACATGCTTAGCTGTGCCCCTCAGCTCATGTAGAGCACCTCTTTGTTATGTGTCATTAAGACTCACCATTTACTCCTAAGTTTTATGACTTTGCTTCCTTGTTAAATGTTGAAGATCGAAATTTATTCAATCACCTTAAAGTGAGACTGACAGTATGTTAATTGCTTTTTAACAGGACATCCATCCGTTCTATGCTGATCTGCTTAATGTGCTTTACGACAAAGACCATTACAAACTGGCCCTTGGCCAGATCAACACAGCCACCCATCTTATCGACAAGTAAGTACCAGGGTAATTGTCTTTAATATCTTCTCACACTATTGAAAAGATTCTGTGGGAAGCCGGCGAACGGCCTTACTTTCATTGGTGAAATCTGATTCTGAGTAAATGAATGTTAATTTCGAGGATCTCAGAGATTTTGTCATCTGAAATTCGCATGTATGCTTTAACGATTTTGATCTATAATATATCATGCCATGAGTTTATCATGTCAACAAAATGTTTACTTTCAGTGTGGCGAAGGACTATGTGCGCCTACAGAAATACTCAGACTCATTGTACCGCTGTAAACAGCTGAAGCGTGCCGCGCTAGGCCGAATGTGTACCATCATGAAGAGACAGACCCAGAGTCTCCTCTACCTGGAGGAAGTACGGCAACATCTTTCCCGTCTACCGTCCATTGACCCAAATACCCGCACACTTCTTATAACAGGTTTCCCCAATGTGGGCAAGTCAAGTTTTGTCAACAAGATAACCCGTGCAGATGTGGAAGTGCAGCCCTACGCTTTCACCACAAAGTCCCTCTTTGTTGGTCACACAGACTATAAGTATCTGCGGTGGCAGGTGATCGACACACCCGGCATCCTTGACCACTCCTTGGAGGAGCGTAATACGATTGAGATGCAGGCTATCACAGCACTGGCACATCTCAGGGCAGCTGTCCTCTACTTCATGGATCCCTCTGAGATGTGTGGACACACATTAGAAGAACAGGTAAATTTGTTATCTTAATATTTCATCAACCAAGTAATGAAATAGCATATTCGAATGTAATAAATTGACTTTGTATAAATTCAGCTATTCTGTGAACCGCCCACCCCCATTCCATGTCAGACCCTCCATGATAGACGTAATATTATAGTTAACACATCTGTTTGCAGTTTGAGCTGTTCAGGAGTATCAAACCTCTGTTTGCCAAGAAGCCGCTCATTGTGGTGTGTAACAAGGCTGACGTGAAGCGTCGCACCGACCTGTCAGAGGAGAGCCAGGCCATGTTTAAGGAGTTTGAAGATGAGAATATCCCCATCCTGGAGATGAGCACTGTCAGTGAAGAAGGAGTAATGAAGGTCAAAACAGAGGTATGTAGCTGCCAGTGTTTGGATGGATGGATGCCATGTTAAAATTTCTTTTTGTCATCCTAATGCCCATAGATATTGCCCTTAAGTAATGAATTCATAATGTGTACACTCAAAATTCACCAACATAATGTACATATTAGTATTCATGCGACCTTTTGTTGCGGGTGTTTAAGAATTGTTATGTATAAATGTACATGTTGGTTATACAGTATAATCATATTGTTTTCTTGTTCATTGTTTGTAGGCGTGTGACCGGTTGTTGGCGATGCGTGTTGAACAGAAGATGAAGGGACGTAAGGTGAACGAGGTGCTGAACAGACTCCACCTGGCCATGCCAAAACTACGAGACACAAAGGTATAATATGCTAACCTGTTACTTGTCACTTGACGTACTAAGTAATCCATTATCTAATTTTATAACATGGTTAGCGAGTTTTCAGTGCCGAAAATGGATAATATGAGTTCCTATATCTCACGATAAAAGCACCCAAAATTGACGGCGGACGGACAGCGGGGCGGACATCTTGAAACCTACCTTGACACGAAAGTAAATCCTCCATTTTTGAAGATTATGTACCAAATATAGCGAAATGCTTTTGATATTATGGCTGTATTTGATATAAAAAATTATTAAACTTTCGAATCGAGCGACTTGCCGTGCGTCTTCGCCATTCTGTCAACACTACAGGTGCCGCCGCCTGGTGTGTACAGAATGGATTATATTTTAGACTGGCGCAGCTCTGTCTCGACGTGTTCACAGTAGTAAACCTACGAGAAGGGGAGTTGGAGGAGCTCGCCAGCTTAACCATACGTCAACATGAAACCAAGATGGCGGAGGGCCGTCTTGCCGACTCGCATAAAAAATCAACGGATTCTATCATTTTTAAAGGTAAATACTAAGAATTAATGGTGGAAACCATGTTATAAGCGCAATATATAATGCATAGACTTGCACTCGTTGGCTTCATGGGTTTGATAGAAGCATTCGCCTCCGGCTCATGCTTCTATCACCCCCTGAAGCCAGCTCGTGCAAGTCTATGCATTATATATTACTTACGTAATATAACCAGACCTCGCTATGGCTGGGAATGTAACTGACTTATTAACGCCGCGTATTGCCCAAAAAGCCATGACACCGTATATGGGGAGCTCAATGTATTGGTTTTTCAATCAGCCTTAAAAGTAACTAATTTCAACCATCCCCCATTCTTATTATGTGGAATTGAAGGGGAACATATTGGATCTCAAATTAAACCTTATATTTCATCACGAAACAGGCTATTATTATACAAAAAAGGGTAAAGAAGTTATAAATTTTCCCAGCGAAGACGCTTGGATTAAGATCGGTTGAAGTATCGCAATATCTCGTGCATATTGCGCGAAGTGACGAGAGGTGGTGCAAGCTGGCCCCAAACACCTATACATTAGGTCTATGCTTTAGAGATTGATACTGTACACAAAGAGGCAGAGAGTACAAACATGGCTGACGGGTGGGGTGAGAGGAGTACACGTCGCATCGAAATGGCTTCATAACAGGTTAGTAAAAGCGATTTGAGCTGTCCCATCCAATGCAGTGATAGTATAGGCAGCTCTTCAAGGCCTAAACATATAAAAAAAATACCAAAATCGCAACTGTACAGGGAGACGATCTGTCACCAAGGCGGAAGACCGGCATGGCGACAGCAGGTCTACGGGAAATGTGAGGGGAGAAACCCCCGCGAGCAGTCCGCTGCCGCCGGTCTCTATTGCGCCGCGTTTTCTGTACGTAAGTACAGAAGCATTCTATATTTTGCCACAATAGTCCAAGTGTGTTAGGCAGTGCTTCCTCAGACCATGAGGCAGTTCTATTAAAGTGCACCTGGCAATTGGTTTGGAAGCTTAAGTATTGTCCTATGCAATTTATTGGAACAGGCTCTAGCACTGACATGGGAGGTTGATAACACATGAAATCCGACAGTCCAACTACCCTTGAGTCGACCATTGCCATTGTTGCATTAAATGGCACTAAATGGCACTGACTAACTGCTGATAGTTTACCCAGCCTGTGCTGTCTATTGCCTGCACGCAATGCTCCCTACACTAAAGTAGGGCCTAAGCTGTATGTTTAGCACTATCTGAAAAAGCTGTCATACCACTTCTCTGGCCTGGCACTGCCTTGGCCTACCACTCCCTTGGCCCAATGGTCAGGCCTCAGCAGTGTCATACCCCCTCCCCTCCCTGCTTAGTCCCCCTGCTTGTGAACGACCTGTTGATGGTATTTACGCTGGTAGAGGCGTACTTAGTATTCCTCACCAATGCACCCATAACTTGGGTGAATGTGAACGACATGTTGATGGTATTTACGCTGGCAGAAGCGTCCTTAGTGTTCCTGACCCCCCTACGTTGATGGTATTTATGCTGGTAGAGGCGTCTTTACAGTTGTGACCAATGCACCCATAGACTTAACCCTTTAGGGATGGCATGCTGCACTGAGACAATTTTAACCCTTTAGGGATGGCATGATGCACTGAGACACACTTAACCCTTTAGGGATGGCATGATGCACTGAGACACACTTAACCCTTTAGGGATGGCATGATGCACTGATACACCCTAAACCCTTTTAGGGATGGCATGCTGTACTGATACACCCTAAACCCTTTAGGGATGGCATGCTGCACTGATACACACTTAACCCTTAGACATTGCATGATGCACTGATACACACTTAACCCTTTAGGGATGGCATGATGCACTGATACACACTAAACCCTTTAGGGATGGCATGCTGCACTGATACACACTTAACCCTTAGACTTTGCATGATGCACTGATACACACTTAACCCTTTAAAGATGGCATGATGGACTGATACAAACTTAATCCTTTAGGGATGACATGATGCACTGATACACACTTAACCCTTTAGAGATGGCATGATGCACTGATACACACTTAATCCTTTAGAGATGGCATGATGCACTGATACACACTTAAACCTTTAGGGATGGCATGTGCTAATAATGACCAAAATCTATAGTCCTTCTCTGACCAGTTGTCTCCTGTTCACTTCATGGCTGCAAACTATAGTCTATCCCTGACTAGTTTTCACCTGAATGTGACTTGACTACAAACTATAGTTTATCCATGAGCAGTTGTCATAAGCCTGTTCCTTAGGTCTGAGTCCTTCACCTGTGACATTTTATAATGTTTGGGAAAGTACAGACCCTGCCCTTGGGCAATAAGAAGCAGTTTTATTTCATTCATGCTATTTGCAATGTTCCAAAGTAGTACCGTAAATCCCCGGTCATAAGCCGGCCCCGGTCATAAGCCGGGGGGCGAGTTCAGCGGTAATATAGAAGCCGGTTTTAGTGCATTTTAGGTTTTTGCAAAAACCCCAGTCATAAGCCGGGGGGCGAGTTCAGACCCCCAACCCCCCCCCTACACCCCCTAAAACTAAAAAATCTCACCAATTTTTGAGGAAAATTAGCCATATTTCTATCAATTCTTTATTGAGTTCTTATAGAAAACACATTGAAATGAACTTGTATGGTAAAAAATCGTATATATTAAAGTAATTTTATTTTCTATTGATTTTTATTGAAATTTGGTAAAAAAATACTTTAACTTTTTAAAAACCCCGGTCATAAGCCGGGGGGGGACTTTGGGAAAAGTTTAGAAGCCGGTAGGGCCCAAAATAGGAAAAAAAAACCGGCTTATGACTGGGGATTTACGGTACATAGCATTTTTGTCGTGCAGGCGCGTCCCCCTTGTATCCCGGATGCTGTGCTGAAGAAGCGTCAAGTGATGGAAGTGGACGAGGTGAAACCTAAACGTAAACTGGAACGTGACCTGGAGATTGAACTAGAAGACGACTACATCCTAGACCTCCAAAGTGAGTCTGTTGCACCATGCTCCTTTGTCTGTTGTTTTAGTGATATAATGTGCTTCCCCCCCCCCCATTTATGCCAATGACAGCCACAAACTAGATGTGATTGAAAATATGTCCACCTTTTTGGGGGGTCTACCTTTGAATAAGCGTATTTGGTAAAGTAACGTAGGGGAAAATCTGGTTACAATTTAAATGTAACCTTATTGAAGCCTAACGAAACACACATACAAGTGCTTGTTATGTGGGTATTGCATGTGATAAAAATGATTCATCTGATCTCCTCAGAGCACTACGACCTTCATAATCCTGATGAGAAGTACGACGTGATCCCTGAGATCTGGGAGGGCCGTAACGTTGCAGACTTCATTGACCCAGATATCATGGAGGTGAGCTCACTACCACTTCTGATCAGTCATATTTGATATTCTACAGAATATTCTATCAGCACGGAAGTATGGACCCTATGTATTGACTCACCATAGACAGTTGAAATTTCACTTTGAAAACAGGTAGTTTATTTTGCAAGCATGTATTCCTAAAGGAGAAACTTTTAATAGGTTGAGTCCAAAAGCATCACATCACTTATTTACTAAAAGATGTTGTTGCTGACTGCAGAAACTGGAGGCATTAGAGAAGGAGGAGGAGCAGCGGGAGGCGGCCGGCTTCTACGACTCGTCTGACAGTGAGGAGGATGAGGAGACCAAAGAAATGCGTAAAACTGCTAAAGTGTAAGTTATATCATTCATTTCTAAATTTGAGATATTTTTCTGTATTATTGATCAAGATTTAGTATCTAACATAATAGATGTCATGTATATCTCTTAGTTTTTGGTATGTCAAAAGGAACCCTAGATCTGCAATTTATGCATCTACTAGAACCAATTGATGACAATCTCAGGCGCTTTCCACAAAAAGAATGATTGTCTAACAGCAAATACCCAGATCTTAGGCTCTTTTAATGGCGGCCACATTTGATAAGTTGACAATGAAAAGACATTCATATTGCAAATATTATATAACAGAATCCGTGAAAAGAGACTGCTAATAGCGGTGGAGTCCCGTGAGAAGCGGACACACCAAGGACCTCGCTTACCACGCAAGAAGTTTGATGGCATCACAATGACGGAAGAAATGGGTGCACTGGGAGTCGAAATAGATGGAGAGGTGAGCTTTTTTTTAATGTAATTAATGATTCACTAACTATTAGCACTATGGTAGTTGGTGCTAAAATTTATTGCCACAATATCAGCATTAGGACCAATCAAACCTAACTTGTACTGTGGCGATTTGGTACCGGTAGTAGGGTTTTGGACCGTAACTACAGGGAGTCATAAACGTGTTGAAAATTGGTGACAGTTCTCAAAACAACTAAGGCATACAAGACTACATGTTATATGCAGCTTTTAACCTCAAGTACTTAGCAGTGGAGGAGAGTAGAGAAACTGTTAAGCTGAGATGTGTCTGCTCTCCGTCACTGTTGAAGAGCATGTAGCACAAGTGCACTTGATGTGCATAAACCTCTTCAATCTCGTGGTAATTAGTCTACCAGCTTTTACAATTTTTTTCTTTTATGTTAATTTCCAGGAAGTACACTTAGGTCGTGCCCGGTCACGTAGCACCGCTAGACAAACTTTGAAGAGGAAGAGGGAAGCGTCCCGCAGTGCTATGTCTAAGGAGGAGAAGCGTAGTGTCAGTGCCCACCGCAGCACCTCTCGACCTCCGACCCGTGACAGGTCTGGTCTCCGGGATGAACCCGTAAGTGTTATTGATGCTCTTGGTATAAGAAACCCCACCTTATGGTGTACTTTGTTACCTGGTCAGGGATTGAAGATCTTGCTCATGATGTTTTGGATTAATCTTTCCTTCTAATGAGAAACATGTAATTTCTTTTGAGTAAGAAGCAAGGCTGACTAGAAGGACTAAATCACGTAAATGCTTTCCCTTTTGTAAGCATTAGTGTAAAATCTAGGAATCTTTCAGATGCTAATTAATCACACTTTAAATACTTTGCAGATGGTTAAGAAGGCCAGGACTATTTCCAAGAATGCCCAGCGTGGCCCCAACAGGAACGCAAAGCGCGGCGAGTCAGACAGAAAGATTCCAGACCTCAAACCCAAACATTTACTCTCAGGCAAACGGAAAATGGGAAAAACCGACAGACGTTGATCCTCCTATACATACTAATTTTAGGCTTTACAATTTATTATACTGTTGGAATTCCCTCTATCATATCACTGCTGGGATACTCTTTGTTATTGATAATAACATTGTTATAAAGAGAAACATCAATAGGTGTTTATTGATAAGTATTGCCATACATCTAAATAAATATGTAAGGCACTGTACACCGGAACTCCTGAGTCATCGGTAGTGCCCAGTTAAATATCAGGTGAATATCAGAAATTAAATATCTAGTGAAATTACAGCGAAGTAATTGGGCTAACATGGAAGAATAGTATATATAAATTGATGGTTTTAGGACTATATAATGGACTATGTTGGCGTATTGTTAAAGTGACCTGTCACTAGTACCGATAGTAAGAAGTACTAAGGGCCATTAGTGTATACCTCTGTGGTATGGGTTGGTCTGCTCCTACCTATTGAACTAAAGTCGATAATAAAGAAAAGAAACTCCACGTGCACAAAGTTGTTTTGTTGATTCTGTTGGGATTTATACTTTTGGTCCTCAAAATATAGGTTCAACAAGTATTCTTTAAACCACTAGAATGGTGAGATGAAATGGAACAGCTTTTATTTAGGAATGTTTTATTGCACCAAATAATTCAAATGTAGAAGTCGCAGTGCTTATCATTAATAGTACCAGAAAACTGGAATCTTCATATAGATATTATCTAGGTGACCCTCAAAATCTATCAAATCACGGACATGATTATAATACAAACTGCACTGCAGCTAGGGAGTGGTCATTATCAGGGGTGTGAAATTTCCGCGGAAATCCGCGTTTTTGATGCTCAGATTCAGAGAAAGACCATTCTTGAGATCTATGCAAATCCACTGAGAAAAGAATTTACCAGTTGTAGGGGGGGGTCTGACTTAGAATTTCTGCCAATACCATTCCAGATTGAAAAATGTGGGCATCCCAATGGTAGTTCCAAACATACTTGTACAACAGAGTTTGTTATATTCTGCCCAAAGAACATTTAGATCACTTTTATCCAACATTAAAACATTAACTAGCAAGCTGTATATTACGCTTCAGAGGAAATAGGTTTTGGGATTTCACACCCCTGATTATTTATCAACAGGGGGGGATGGTGGGTTTGAGGGGGGGGCATAAAAACTTTGACTCGTCGAGGGGGGGGCGTAAAAATTTTTCGTGCGTCCGCGCAGAAACCCACCACCCGCCCCCCCCCCCCCCGTTGATAAATAATGACCACTCCCTTAGTCAGGCTTCCCTAGCCCACTTAAAAGGGTCTATATCTCCTCTTTTCTATCCTCTCGAATGTGTGTGGTGCACATGCGTGGGCACTGACACATTCCTCTGTGAAATTGTGTAATGTAGTTCTCGCCATGAATATGACCTCAGCTGTCGAAATGGCGTTAAACATCTATTACTCACTCACTCACTCCACTCCCTTAGTATGACCTATGCCCCTATAGCCCAATTTCACCAAGGTGGGTTAGGATCAAGAAACCTATACCTTTGGGTTAGTAACGCTTGTAAGCTGTAATGCTGGTCCCAAATTTTCTCTGGCTGGGGAAAGGCACAGATAGCAGCTGTCATCGTGGTTACATACACCCTCCATTTCCTTCACCGGGAGTAAAAACTGATTTCGCCTGTATGGTTGATAATCAAGAGTGAAAAATAAATTCTGACAGGAAATGAAATAAGTGTGGCTTAATGTTATGGACTGAGAGGTGTCCATTATTAACAGCGTCTGGATAATACTGGGGGGGGGGGGTGGGGGGTTGGCCCCTTACCCTCAAATTATGGAAAGAATTTCCCATTCCCTTGTCCTTAATCCAGTGTTGATAGATATTTCTGCTAGACTTATCCAAAAGTGTGCACCCAACTTGTCTACAGAAAGTATCTGAGAGAATTTTCAGATTTTCGAGGGGGGGGACTGGGGAGTCTCTCTCCTAACCACAAATTATGAAAAAAGTCTTCAATTCCCTCGCCCTATAAAATCTGGTGTTATCTCTGCTAGACTTATCCAAAAGCGTGCACCCAAGTTGTCTATACAAAGTATCTGAGAGAATTTTCATATTTTCCTGGGGGGGGCTGGCCCCTAAGCATGGAAAAAATCTCCCGCTCCCTTGTCCTTAATCCAGCGTTGTTATATATTTTTGCTATACTTATCCAAAAATGTGCACCCAAGTTGTCTAGAGAAAGTATCGTAGAGAATTTTCAGATTTTCTGGGGGGGGGGGGGGGGCTGGGGAGGCTGGCCCCTAGCCCCAAATAATGGGAAAATCACCTGTTTCTCTTTAGGCTTCTTTTATAAGTTTCTTCTCTAAACTCTCAGATTTGCTAGTCATGATTTTTGTATGGATAAGAATAGGTCATATGACCTGGTACAAGTTACGGCCGTGCTTCCACTGCGCCTGGATACAGAAGGCGCTGTGATCGCCTCCCGTGACCCTCCCTACGTCCGTGTGTAACAAATCCCTTTGTTGACATTCGAGTTTGGTACTTTAGAGATGTCCAGACAATATTTTAATCTTACAAGGCTACTTTCATGATAGTTATCTAGCCCTAGTCAAGAAATGGTTGTTTGAATTTAAGATCTAAAAGAGTAACAGTTGCTTGAAGTCAGTCAAGAATGGCCTTGAGAAACTGTTGGCCACCATCTTGCTTTTGGGTTGTTTTGATTTAAGCACCTGTAGTCTCAAACCTTTGTGTATAAAAACTGATAAATATTGGGATATGACAGAAATTTCTACTACTGGGTATCTAAAATATTTATTCTTGTCAAAACCTATAAATACAACTGAACAGTAGTTACAGTGAGAAATCTTTAGAAAAAAATAGAACAAAATGGGTGGTTTGAGGCTCAAGCCACTTCCAGCCACTTTTGGCGGATCCAAATAACGTGATATCAGTGCCATATAGCGCTAGCGGCCACAAGGCACTGACAGCGCTAAGCGGGTTTCGGTGTAGGTACAAGTCACATGAATGCTAGTTGCCTTTTGCCACTGTAGAGGTCACTGTGGTGGTGCTCTCCAAGTAGCCTCCTAGTGATAGGTTGTGGAACTTACTTTTCATTCAGCTCAGAGCCCCTTTTAGGCCACAGGGTGAGCCCCTATAATGTCCTTAGAAAATAAGTTTCGTTCCAACAAGAGGGGGAGTACAAAATTTTTGTGGTTTTGTATAGGTAATGACCCTAGGAATCATATATCAAAAGTTCTCCGCTCACCTCCCTGCAGTTTTTGCGTAGGTCAAGGTCAAAGGTCGAGAATTTCCCTCTTTATTCCTATATAAAGCTGTAAAACCCAGTAATTAATTGTATGTTGTCTATGGACTAGGCTAAAAGGCTAGAGGAGGGTATCATGGTTTAGTCTAAACCAGAAAATCATGCTGATTTCAAATATAATAGTAGTATATACATGCAAACTGAGCGCAATGGATTAGCTACTAACTAGGTCATGACCTACTGGTAGACCGGAAGTGACCTAGTTTCAGCCAATCAGAGGGCTGGATTTGACAGGAAGTGACGTCATAAGGTCATGACCTAGTTTTTTCGACCAATCAGAGAGCTGGATTCCATTTGACCTAGTGACCTGACCTAGTTACATAAATTAAAAGAATTGTGCAATACCTAGAGCTGACCTACCGTAATCTCCCGCGTATAAGGCGCGTCTTATACGGGGGGTTTTAGTTCTCATTGGATCCAAAAGGGGGACACCAAGACCTTTCTTTTGATATCTTACATGCCCCCTTGGTCAAAATGGGACAAAATGGGGCCCAGGAGGGCCCAAGGTGGCCCAAGCTACCCATAGGTTTTTGAATTTTGAAAATTCATTCAGTAGAACCAAAGTTATGAATTTTTCATTTTTTTGAGAATTTTCCAAAACTCTAGGTGCGCCTTATACGAGGGCTGCGCCTTATACGCGGGAGATTACGGTACTTGCAAACCGGAAGTGACCTACTAACCTACTTGCAAAAACGTATGACCTACGTATGAGGGTGCATTGCGCAATGCTTGTAAGAATTTACACAATGTTCTGATGCAATACTTTTATGGATTTACGCAATACTTATGACTCATTTTGTTATGTCTCTTCATTTCATGCATTAAAATAAAACACTCATTTATTTCACATAACAGATTATATTTTTATTAGACACAATATTTACAGATGAAGACAGATTTTCCATTTCCGGGGCGTGCACATATACTACAAAAACATTTGTTGTGTGTGAATTTACTTGCTTGATACCAGCTTTGACCAGTGAGACTAGTTTTCCATGTGTTGTGGAAACAATAACTGTTAAGTTTGGCTATGTTAGATATAGCATGCTCGAACAAAGCCTGGGCCAGGAAGTAAGTTTGACTGTTTTTGGGTCCAGGTAAAAGACCAGATAAAAAACCATCCTTAAAGTTTACCTCAAAGGAGAAATGATTTTTCCCTCCAGGTATACTTAAGGCATGAAGTTCCAGTGAGACCTGCAGACATGTGAAACAAATAGTGTTAGCAATAGCAGATACTTCCAGTTTACAATTACACTGACGAAACACTCCTACTATGGGATTACATTCTAACTCTTGGAGAGTAAGAGCAAACTTTCTTACACTTCCTAAAGTGTACCTTGTGTAGTGTCTTGGGCAGCCAGGTTCAGTGTGCAATTGATATACTCCTATACACCAATCATGCATTATCAAGTTAACTTTTTTCACTCGACAATAGTACATGCAGTTTCTGTAGGCGTCCCAAAAAGCTGAAGAGAAATATTTGTACATTTTAACACTAGTTATACAGTGGTCAACAGTGTCTGGTTCAGCTCCTCTAAAATAACCAATGTTTTCTCCAGGTATTATTTCCCAAAAGAAATTCTCTGAACATCCACATGCTACAGAACTTATATCATTGTCAGGTGTTATAGAAGAAGCTTGATTATATGAAGCAACACTTTGTAAAACTGGACGCATGTGTGGTGGTCCCGCGCCGTCTTCGAGGTACCTTCGTGGTCCTCGTGGGCGGCGTCGAGAGCACCTCCATTACCCGACGCCTGGGGGCGCTGGAGTCCAGCGCCACGTCACCACTTGGTCACGTGGCCCTCGACTCCGGTGTATATAAGGCCGTTGTACGGCCTTCCTCGGGGTCAGTCCAGCCCCGACTGACCATTGTGAGCAATGGTCGGCGGCTGCCCGGCTACCATATTCTAATACTCCTCTGTGCTACTGCACAGAGGGGGTTCATGTGGAATATTAACTCTAGACACTAGAAGGCCTAGTGTCGAACCTGCAATAGAGTTCAAACTCTGCCACCTGTAACTGTGATCGAGAACGGCTGATGCCTATGTGTTATTAGACAATAAAGTTTTAACTGGAACCTGAATAGTTGTTCTTCGTTGTTTATCGAAAGATTCGATATAACATCGAGGGGTAGAACGCTACACTGGTGCCGTGACCAGTTGTTAACTTTAGTCCGCATAGGTACTGCGAGCTTAAGTTCGACATGCAGGGTCACTTGGATGAAGGTGATGACCCCAATCATCAACATCAAGTGACTACAGGCCCGTTAGTGGATATGAATGATCCACTAATTGGTGGTGGTTTGAACCACACCCTGATATTAGGCCCGTCGTCTGACCCGTTGGGCCTGTATCAAAGGAGCCGGCTACTCAATTGGCGAGTATCGACTCAACTCTCTCCGGCGGCTGAGAACTTCTTGAGGACACAGAGTTTGTCCTATGTAGAAAAATCAGCCTCGCCCGTGGGAACTCCAATGGGCCTTGGCAGTTGGTCCTTCGAGGGTCCCTCGCCCGGGTCGATACAAGGAAGTATTGACAGTGGCAGGGGGCTCAACGAGGAGTTGCTACAAGAGCAGCAACGCCAACTGCGCCAGGGTCGCCAACAGTTGGATGCTCTCGCGAGTAACACCATGAAAGCTCAGGAGAAGAGTACAGAAATAGAGCTGAAATTGGAACAGCTTAGGCAGCAGGCGTTAGAGGCTTCGAACAAGACTCAGATCGCAAATAGAGAACTTACTGATCTTCAGGAGAAGGTCAAGCAGCTCTCTAGCGAAAAGGAGTCCTTGCTTGCAACGAAGTCAGAGATCGAGCGTAGTCGGTTGACAGCAATGGATTGTCAATCGCTAAAAGCAAAGATCGATCGCCTTGCTACAAGCCGCCGAGAATGTGTCGAGAGAGCTCGAAACGATTTTCGGGATGCCCAGCACGAACAGACGTCCCTTAAACATAAGTTGAAACTACAAGAAGTAGAAAAGACTATGTTGGAGGAACAACTACAAGAGTTGTGGCATAAGTTGAACCAACAATCAGCCGAGCATACTGAAGAAGTAGCTGAGCACCTAACGGCTTATGAAAAGCAGGTGAAACAGCTACGTCAGGAACGGGAGTCGTTACTCTGTCAGATGCAAGCTGACGAGGATGCTCGAGCCAGGGACGAGGCAGAAATGCGTCGTCGCTGTGAGGAACGAATCGAACACGCAAACAAAATGGCGGAATATCAGGTCTTAATGGAACAAAAAGCGAGGCATGAGGCCGAGCTTAATTCCTTGAAGTCTGAATCCCTAGTAGCCCAGTCACTGAAAGATCAGAAGGATTCGGACACTTTGGGAGCCATACGTGGTGAAATCGATGAGCTCCGACGAGAGATATTGTCTCGCAGAAAGGCTGATGAAGCCAGGGTGAATAAAGAAGTTCGTGATGAACTCGCTCTCGAAGAACGTCTGAAGGAGCAGACGGAATCGAAATTGCGTACCGCTAGACTTCGAGATAAGCAACAAAGTAGTGAATGCAGCACTACTAGAGTTGCTACTCAAGGGGATCTAGTCGAAAACCCTGACTACAGAGAGTGGCTTGACCATGCCATGAAGGAGGCCAAGCAACTCTTTGCCATCAGCGAGCAACGAGATCTCTCGAAACCCGAACATGCCCGCCTGGAATTCCTAGTGTCGGAATTAAGACAGGCGGAACGTTCAAAACAGCAGGCGGAGATAGATAGAATGGTGGGAGCAATCGACGACATCTCGAAAGTGGATTCGAGGTCGCGCCGGACCCAACCAGTTCCTTCAATGCCGCGCACCGATGGTCTAAGTGAAGTGATCGGGCAGTTCTCGACCCCTATCACGACCCAACAACATGTTGATCCACCCAAATATAGGGATATCAGATTCGAGGCTTCGCGGTTGAGTGATGCCGATTCTGGTAATCCCTGGGGGATGAATCACAGTCGTGCAGACACGACTATGAGAAACATGGGGATGGACCATCAAATACCTAGAAGAGGCACAACATTCGCCCTTGATCAGGTCAGGAGATCAAGCAGAATGTTTGAAAATACCTCTATCGGGCATGAACCAGCCCGAACTAGGTCAGTCGAGTGCCCTCCATTTACATGGAAGGACGATTGGCTCCGTTGGTACCACGGATTCAATCACGTCCGTCGAGTAAATGTATGGACCTCGAGTATGGCATTAGCTCAACTCCTCATGTTACTCCAGAATGGCCCTGCAGCTGATACTGTGTGGCTATGGGAGGAGCATGGAGATGGGACTTTGGAGGGACTGGTCGACATGGTAACGGAAGCCATGACTTCTAGCCTTCAAGACCCCATTGTTACAATGGAGAAGAGACGCCAAGGCAAGAACGAAAGCATTAGAGCCTATGGCTTTGCTTTGAGACGTCTTGCCGGCGATGCCTATCCAGGTGTGGACTTCTCGGTTGAATGGCTCATAACCAAAGTCAACCAGTTGTTCATAGGAGGATTGTATGACGTTGATTTACAACAAGACGTTCTTCGGGAGTGGCGTACTTACATGTCCCTAAAGGATCTCATGGACTTGGCAGACGAGTTGTTGCGGAAACGACAACTCCTGCCGAAGTTGGTGAATCCTACCTCGACAAATGCATTGTCGGCGTTGGCCGACGCCGCTTTGGTTGAGGAAGGACAGGGCGAAGTCTCCTCATACTCGAAGCCCGGGGCGGGGAGTAAGACTAAGAAAGGTCAGAAATCCGCTGGTAAATCGAAAACACCAAACAAGGCCTCCAAACCCAAGGTACAGGAGCAGACCTTCTCACTGAGTCAATTGAAAAATTTACTCAGGGTTATCGAGGGAGGGGATGTCCCTGGTACTAGCTCGGAAAAGCCGAGTACCCCTCCGTCCGACGCCAAGTGTTGGAACTGCAAGAAGCAGGGGCATTTCGCACGAACTTGCCCCGAGCCGATTAAAGGACTACCACCTGACGCGACGGAAAACTGAGGCGGGCGGCTCGACGTGGCAATCGAGCTGCCCGACCATCGAAAAGCCAAGGTATCAGCACCTCTGGCACTCCTGATCAGACGACAGTAGATTCGAGGGAACTAGGTAAGGTCCCGGTAGGGCCGTCCCAGCCCTTTACCACAGCGGCACCGGTTGATCACCGGTCGGGTTCCGAAGATGTCGGTGTAGAAAAAGCCTCAATGGCCAAGGAACAGGGCGCTGGCAGCCCGAACTCCGAGGTCGAGGGTTCGACTGGATCGAAAGTGAAAGTCGACGCCGGGAGAGAAGCCCTGATGCGGCAGCTGGCCAGAGTCTGCGCAACAGAGCTTCCCTCAGATGATCCCTGTCTCTCTTTTCTGAAGAGGAGGGGGATCGATCTGAGTACTGACGTAGGGTTGAGAATGCTAGCAGGAACCGCCCCCTTGTCGGGGAAACGATGGTACCTGTCTGCAGAGATTCGAGGGCGTTCTCTGGACTTCCTGATAGATACTGGTGCCAGCCACACCATTGTCTCTCGAGAACTCGCGAAAACGTTAGTAGTGCCGTCAGATAATCTCTACGAGGGAATAACGGCGTGCACTGCGTCTGGAGCCGAAATGCGGACCTATGGTCGATTGGTTCTACCTCTTAAGGTCGCATCGACCCACTATGTGTTTAGCCCAATAGTGGCCGATGTGGCTGACGATGGCATTCTGGGGCTCGACTTCGCGGCATTATACGGTATGATCCTGAACCCAAGGACGGGTCAATTGGTCATGACCGAGCCGGTAGAAGAGCACCATCAGTGTAAACTGAAGAGAGTGTCATCGATAGCCTCAGTAGCACAGACCACTAGGATACCTGCCAGACATCGGTGCGATGTCTTGGTAAAATCCGAAGGTCTGGAAAGAGACCGACAGGGCATAGTCGAACCCGACCTGAACACTCTGAGATGTTTTGGGTTGGTTGGTGAGGCTGCCCTTGTCAGCAATGTTCGTCGAACAGTGTTTCCCGTCTGTAATCCACTGAATCGAGACATTGTCCTGGAGAAAGGCCAGGTGGTCGGTACTATACAGTATGCTGACAGAAACGGTGATCTCTCGTCACCGGAGGTAGGATCCGTGATGATGCGTCTCGAGCAAGAAGCTGCAGACATCGAGACGGCAGAAATCGCGAGCACCCACACGGGGGAGCTCCCTACCTGGCTGTTAGACATGTATAGCGACACCCACCTGACCCAGCCAGAGGAAAGACTGAAGCTGTCCGCCTTACTACGTAAGCATTAGGATGTCTTTAAATCCCCAGATGAGCCGTTAGGGCGCACCGATCGATGTCTGCATAACATCGACACGGGTGACGCACAACCTATCCGAGTCCCTTATAGAAGGATTCCGCTCAGCAAGAAGGCTGCGGCGGATGAACAACTTAAGGAGATGTTGGATACGGGGGTGGTTAGGCCAAGTACTAGTCCCTGGTCCAGTCCCGTCCAGATGGTGACGAAGAAGGATGGAACCATGAGATTCTGCGTCGATTATCGATGTCTGAATGGAGTGACTAAGAAAAATGCTTACCCCCTCCCGCGCATCGACGAATCCTTGGATGCCCTAGGAGGAAACAAGTGGTTTAGTTGTCTCGATCTCCAATCTGGATATTGGCAGATCGGGATGAATCCCGACGACGTCGAGAAAACCGCTTTTTCCTACCAGAGGGGGCTCTACGAGTTCGATCGCATGGCGTTTGGTTTGTGTAACGCCCCCGCCACATTCGAGCGAATGATGGAGGAGATGTTGAGAGGTTTGCTAGGTAAAAGTTGCCTGGTTTACCTCGATGATATCATCGTCTTCGGCAAAACGACGGATGAAGCAATGGCGAATCTGGCAGAAGTCTTCAACAGGATTCGGGCATGGGGACTGAAGTTGAAACCTAAAAAATGTCAACTTTTTAGGACTTCAGTCGAGTACCTGGGCCGAATCGTGTCTGAACAGGGTATAGAAGCCAACCCGGGGAAAATTAGCGATGTAATGACGTGGGCTAGGCCCACTACAGTGAAGGAAATCCGATCCTTCGTTGGTTTTTGTTCCTACTACCGAGAGTTCATCCCGGGGTTCGCGGAACTCGTGAGTCCTTTGCAGGACTTAGTGATCCAAAAACCTAAAGGTAGTAGAGGTCGTTACGAGGCATTCGCGTGGACGGAGAAAGCCGAACATGCTTTTGTCGAGTTAAAACGAAGTTTCAGGGAGACACCTGTACTTCGATTCCCCACACCCGACGGTCGTTTTATCTTGGACACTGACGCTAGCAACACAGCGATCGGGGCTGTTCTATCCCAGGTGCAGGATGGAATGGAGGTCCCGATCTCATTTGCCAGCAACACTCTAAGTAAAACACAACGAAACTACTGCACTACCAAAAGGGAACTGTTGGCAGTTGTCGTGTACACCAGGAAGTTTAGGCACTACCTTTATGGTGGTAACTTCACTATCCGCACCGATCATTCGTCTTTGAAATGGCTCCTAAATTTCAAAGAGGCTGAGGGAATGATGGGTAGGTGGCTGGCCCACCTTTCGGAGTTCGGTCTCGAAAACTCTAAGATCGAACATCGAAGTGGGGCCAAGCATCTAAACGCCGATGGCCTTAGTCGTATCCCTGTGCGGCTATGCCAGAGGTCGGATTGCACAGACTGCGGCAGTCATAATGCTGTTTTGGCAGCTGTAAGTGGTTTAGTAGACAGCCGGGTGGGTGTTGCATTTTGGTCTCTCGATGAACTCATTGATGCTCAGAAAGCGGACGCCTACATCAAACGAGTTGCTGAATGGCTAGTTAAGGGGGCTAAACCCACTAGGCCTGAGGTATCGATCGAGAGCGCCGAGGTACGGAAATTAGTAGGGCAATGGCCTCTACTAACCTTCCGTGAAGGCTTGTTGTGTCGCTGGAAAGTCGAGGCGGGTCGAGCTAGGCGCACGATTCAAGTAGTTGTACCACGCCAACTGAGGGGTGAGGTACTCTCCTTTTGCCACGGACACCGAACAGCGGCACATTTTGGTCGTAAACGAACGCTCGAAAAAGTGAAAAGGAGATATTACTGGCCCGGGATGGGAAAGGACATAGGTCGTTGGGTTTGACACTGTCCTACCTGTTGCCTGGTAAAGCCCGGCGAGGGCATGGGTAAGTCTCCTCTGCACCAAGAGTTGTTCGGGGTGAGATTCGGGAGGATAGCTATGGATATCATCTCGGGATTTGCACCCACGCCAAACAAGAATACTTGCATGTTAGTAATCCAGGATTACTTCACCAAGTATGTACGCGCTATTCCCCTACCAAATCACACGGCAGAGACCTGTGCAGAGGCCTTCGTGGACGAATGGGTTTTGACCTTTGGAGTCCCGTTGCTTCTGCATTCCGACCAAGGTCGAGAGTTTGAGTCTCGACTCTTCTCTGAGATGTGTGAATATTTGACGATTGTAAAACAGAGAACCAATCCATACAGACCACAGAGTGATGGTCAGGTGGAAAGGTTCAATAGAACGTTGATTCAGAGTCTGACTATGTTGGTAGACAAACATATGGACGACTGGGATGAACAGGCTAAATATGTGGTGTCCGCATATAACAGCTCTGAGCACAGTTCTACTGGATGCAGTCCAAATATGATGGTATTCGGGGAAGAAATTCTCATGCCAGCGGATGTGATTTTCGGCTCAATCGAGAACCCACTCGAAGTCCCTTGTTCCGTCACCTTCGTGGAACAACTTCGTGACCGATTGAGGGAGAGTTATAGCATGGTAAGGGAAAACTTAGGTAAATCTGCGGAGCGCCAGAAGGTCGGGTATGACTATGGGCTAAAGCAGAGAAGATACTCAGTTGGTGAACAGGTGGTGAGGTACCACACCCCCCAGGCAGCTATGAAGCTTGCCCCCAACTGGGATGGGCCGTTCGTTGTAGATTCTGTCCTCTCTGAGTCGACATTATTACTTCGATCATCCCGCGGACGGTTGCAAAAGAGCAATGTCGATAGAGTGCGCCGGTGGTTGGGCGTAGAACTATCACAAACTGTCGAGTTGTTGCAACCACAACTTGATGATGATTCACCTTCTCGTAGGGCTACGAAAAGGGCTAAGTCTGTTTCTGGACAGGTCGAAATAGAGGTCGAAAGGTCGCGGCCGGAAGTCCAGTCTAAAGAACAAACTAAGCAGGGTCATCGAAAACGACAGCAAAAAGCTCGAAAACTGAGCGAGGTGGAGGTGTTGGATGCCAGTAAACCATCAAAGCGGCGCCGTGGTCGACCGGCCCGTCGAGATAAGTCGAAAACATCTAAACAGCCTTTGAAGGGATGTCGGAAGACCGACCCCCCCTCGAAGGTGCGAACGACTGAACAAACTTCACATCGAAACGTTTCGATTGAAGTGAAAGATCAGTCACTCCAGTCCGGACCTATGACTCGAGCGAGGCTTAAGCGCCAAGGCTCATCAAAGGAACGGTCAGCGAGTGTCGAGGATGAAAGGAAACCCAGAGCAAACACTCTGGCTCCTGCATCCACACCGTCACAAGTGATGGGGGGCAGACGCCGACGGAAACGGGTTAATAGCCCGGTCGGCCCGGCCACATCAAAGGACGGCGGGCTAGGAGGGGGTGATAGTAACCCGCCCCGAGGCTCAACACTCGTTCCTGTAGTAAAGGTTAAAATCAGGAAAAGCCCTAGATTAAACCCTACTCAGTAATCGATGTTTCGCACAATACTAAGCAGCAGCTTTACTAACCTGTGTTTTTAATGAGACTTTAAAATAACGGGTGCCGTTCTTGAGTAAATCTGTCTGTGGACGTGAAGCCGACGGTGAATAAAAAATTACACAACGAGAAGTCGTACGATTGCCTCTTAGTTTGAGACAAACTGACACTGGAAACATGGAAATTTGGAGCCTCTGATTTTATTGACTGTGAGGACGGGTTCCCAGCATAGGCTGGTGGATACTGCCTGAAGGGTAGATCCATATTGGAGCCATTTTTTTAATCCCGGTAGTCTGATGAAGGAGGGGGTGCCCAGATTAATCCATGTTAATAGTGTTGGAACCCATAGACCGCATAGGAAATAACGGCATATGCAAACATTGCGACTGGAGAAGCAGAGCGTGACGGTGAGGGGAGAGTGAGTCGTTCTATTTTTTGAGCAATACCTTATTTGGTCATGGCGTGATGCGCTGTGGACCAATAGGGTTCGCCCTCCTGGGTCACGTAGCCCCTTCCTCCAATCAGAGACGTGCGCCACAGGGATAAAAGGCCGCGTCGCCCACCACGGAGGTCACATCTGCGCCCTTCTCGTGAGAGTCGGACGCAGATAAGCTGGACTAAGCCTAGCTTATTCCAGCTGGTACGCTCCGTCTGGGGACCCCCTACCTGAGTGTAGGAGGTCTCCCCTGCCTAGTGTCGAGGGACACGACCTGTGTGAGCGCAGGTTCGTGTTCTCTCGAGACTCCAGTCTTCGGTCCCTCGAGCCGCCTGAGTGCGGTTCGAGGTACATCGAAGGCACCTTCGAGGCTTCGACCCGCCAGAGTGCGGATCGAAAAACCTCGAAGATCCTCTTCGACGTCTCGTCCCGTCTGAGAACGGTTCGAGACCCGGAGTCTTCTCTCCCTGGTGGAACCCGGCAGTTCAGGAAGAACCATGGGGTCCTCGTCCGACGAGCAGTCAGGGTACAGCTCTTCGGCGAGCCACAAGTCGCAGAAGAAGAAGAAGAAGTCCAAGAGGACCAGACCCGAGCAAGAGCTCGAGTCTACCTCGGCTAAGAGTGCAGCCCTTCTGAAGCAGATCGAGGATGCACAGAAAGCCTTGGCTGAGTCCCAGGAGCGGGAGAAGGAGCTCCGCCGGAAGGCGAAGGAGGCAGCTAAGCAGCAGAAGCGCGACTTGAAGGTCGCAGCTGCTGCCGCCTCGAGAGACTCTTCTCCCGATGAGATGGAGGTCGACGAGCCGTCAACGCCTGCTCCATCGAAAAGTGCTACCCCTTCAGGTTCTAAGGGCAAGAAGCCGACTGAATCAAAGGCATCCAAGGGCACCTTGAAGGATTTCAAGATCCCTAGGGTGCCCAAGAAGGAAAGTAGCAAAAAGGAGTCCGCAGCCAAGAAGGCTCCAGCCCGGGAAAGGAGTAGCGAGTCTACTGCTCCACCTGAACCTGGAACCGAGCCGTCGGAGGTCGATGCCGGTGCCGTAGAAAGCACCGTATCCTCACCCCCAGACACGGCCAGGGCTGTCGACGAGTGGAAGCAACTGTCAGCGATCACTGCCAAACGACGTGCTGAGTACGTCGATGACAGGCCACTGACAAAGCTTCAGGACTACCGCAAGAATGGTCAAGTGGTACTCCCAAGTCTCGTCGGAAAGGATGGTAGTGACGACGAGGAATGGTACTCGGACGACAGTCATGCCATTGACTGGTATGTCTCGATGATCGAGAATATTACGAATGCCTCAGACTCGTCGGGGGTATCGCTGCCCGAGCGACAGCGGATTGGGTTCGCATGGCGCATCTTCAATCCAGGGCAGCAGTGTGCTTTCGAGAACTGCACACGTAAGGGGTTTCCCCCTCGCGTATACGCGACTGACGGCAGGTATGCTCGACACTTGGTTGAAGAGCATCGAGCCATCCGTCCGCAGTTCGGTTGTGTTAAGGTGGAAAAGACCATTCCATGTTACCAGGACCCTGATGACCCGACCTCTCCTCCTTTCGTGACCTCACGAAGGGGCTTGATGGCGCGTCATCTCAAGTCGTACAAGCAGCCCCATAAGTACAACGCCGAGGGCGCTATCCAGCTAGTGGAGACACTGGTTGGAAAGTGCGAACGGAATGAGAAGACAGGCGCGCCGACTAGACACTGGATGCGGATGGCCCCCGCACCCCCGTCTACGAAGCGCCTGTATATCAGACCGGAGCTGATGCCCGCTTTCTACGGTGCCTACCCCGAGTTCAGGGTAGAGCAACGGAAGAAGCGGGAGGCCAGTCGTCCTCGGGACCCAGGACCTACAGCCTCTACGAGTGGGAACAAGAGGCCCCACTCTACAGAAGCTGGAAAGTCTGCCGGTTCGACTGAACCCAAGAAGCCTAAGCCGCAGGCTGCTCCCTCGAAGCCCGAAAAGGCATCGAAAGCCGCCCCGGCCCCGGCTCCTAAAAAGTCGAAGACTGCTTCGACCGGTTCAGCCAAACCAAGCACCAGTGGTGCTAAAACTGGAGGCAAGACGGTGGAAACCCGGAGTGGTCGTGATCGACAACCCAAGGTGACCACCAACTCGTCTCCTGTCAAGCCCCCTACAGCGGCAGAGGGCAGCACCCCAGCTGCCACGCCGCGTGTCCACGTGGGAGGCGCGACACTGACCTCGGCAGCAGGAGCTAGCTTCTCCAACGTCGTGACAGGCGCCGACACCCCGACAGCAACCTTGCGTTGGGAGTTGGCACAGCCTGCATACGGCGATGGCGTCGAATGTGGGGTCCCGAAGACGTTCATGGAACGTTGTAAGGGACTTCTACAGATGACAGGCAGCCCTGCTATCGACAAGTTCGGTGAGGCATTCCGTGAGGAAGCGAGTGCCTACTTGTTCGGCCTGTTTGATAGAACAAACATGGCCATCCGTAACGAGCTCCTTCCGGCTCTTAGGAATGAGGCGCGCCAGACCGTTCAGATGGAGATGGACTCTCGTCTGACCGACGTCCGAACGCGTCTCAATAACTTTGAGGCACAGGCCCAATATGATATTACCAAGAGGGACAGTATCATAGAAGGCTGGGAGGAAATCGACCGCGAATTCTTTAGAGTCTTCGGGGTCCAACTCTCGGAATGGATGAGGGACAAACACCATGGCGTCCGAACCCTGAAGCCCATTCGAACCGAGCCCTCTCGCGAAGCGCAGAGGTACCTCGTCGAGGGTGGAGTGATTCCTGACGTCAGGACGCTGGCGGCTCAGACGAATCCTTTGAGAGAGTTGTCTCCAAAGATTGACAGTCTGAGCTCGGCTATGACGATGTTGGGCCGAGAGCAGGTGGTGCAGGACAAGCCTGACACCCCGGGTAGGTCTCTCGGTGCCTCCGTCTACCCGCCAGCAGCCCCGTCTTCCTCCTCGGTTCCCTTGATAACCCTCTCGGGAACCACCGAGCCTACGCCGCCACCGGTCCAGAGAGTGGTGTCACCGAGGATCCATCCGGATCTTCAGGGCATCACTCCCCTGGCCCCGGCGAACGTAGCCGTCTGTCCGGACCCGTCGGCTTCCGCCCAAGCAGTAGAACCTGCCGAGGTGGAACAGTCGATGGATATAGACGGGGACGTCGATGTCGTCGATCATTCTCCGAAGCCTCCCCCTGACCAGGGAGACAAGGACGACCGTGAAGGTCAGGAGAGCGACGACGACGACGGAAGCGACTCAGCAGACTCGGCCGTTCTCCACTCAGATGCTGAGGGGGACTCCCGGGATGCACCCGAGACCTCTAACGAGGCTTGGAGTACGACAATGGACCGTGAGGTCCCATTGCCGGAGTCGCCGACGTTTTCGGGCCAGCTAGCTGCCAGCGCTCCACATGGAGAGGAGCGCACTGACGGAGAGCAGGCCGAAATCGACGCCGCTACAGGGTCCATCTCGGAGGATCAGTAGTATGAAACTGCTGCTCCTCCTCGTCAGCCTGGATCGCTGACATCGAACAGAGTCTCGATGTCAGCACGGAACCCCCGGGAACTCGTTCCCGGACGACGGTGTACCCTCCACGAGTGGGGGTACCTTTCCTGTCCCCGGACCTCCCTGCGAAGCTGTGTGGATCCGACGCCACCCTGGTCTTAGGGCCCGGTGGTGCCACACATCCTCGGCCTCACGGTCGAAGGACCATCATAGTAGTATTGTACGCTATCGATGGGCTTCCTACGCTGGAAGGAGCTTCTCAACGAGACAGGGAGGAAACGACACGACCCCGGTTGCCATACCCGGTCGTGCCTCCCTCGGATCGACCAGGAGCAGGTCGTGAAGCAGTGTTTCGACACTGGTCTCCTACGTTGGATGGAGCAACGCCTTATAATTTAACTGTGATAATAATTTTTTTTCTACAGTACAGTAGAAACTATATTTCTATATATTCCTCTACTGTTTCTGTCGACTATGTCGACGGATCCAGTAGTTCATATTATTATCTAATTGTTTAGACTGATCCGGGATCTCTGAATTTTCAGAGACCTCGTTTCAGTCTAGTGGGGGGTGGTGTGGTGGTCCCGCGCCGTCTTCGAGGTACCTTCGTGGTCCTCGTGGGCGGCGTCGAGAGCACCTCCATTACCCGACGCCTGGGGGCGCTGGAGTCCAGCGCCACGTCACCACTTGGTCACGTGGCCCTCGACTCCGGTGTATATAAGGCCGTTGTACGGCCTTCCTCGGGGTCAGTCCAGCCCCGACTGACCATTGTGAGCAATGGTCGGCGGCTGCCCGGCTACCATATTCTAATACTCCTCTGTGCTACTGCACAGAGGGGGTTCATGTGGAATATTAACTCTAGACACTAGAAGGCCTAGTGTCGAACCTGCAATAGAGTTCAAACTCTGCCACCTGTAACTGTGATCGAGAACGGCTGATGCCTATGTGTTATTAGACAATAAAGTTTTAACTGGAACCTGAATAGTTGTTCTTCGTTGTTTATCGAAAGATTCGATATAACATCCAGGGGTAGAACGCTACACATGTAATAGTCATAAGGTGGAGTTTCTGTGGTTTGCTCCACAAGCATAGCTTCTAAACTTTCCATGTTAAAATGGTTGCTTAAATCTAACCAGATACTAATAATCTGGTGAACGTGACGCTATGAGTTAAGAAATCTGGTACCACTTTTTTTCTGTTCCAACTTAATTTCTTCAGCGCCGGATTTTTTATTTTTGTTGTGAACATGTACAGCGTTCACTTTTGTGAAAAGTTTTTTTTATTTTTTGGGTGATACAGTTCACTTTTCTTACTTTTTTATTAGTTTTTTTTCATGATACAGTACACATTTTTTTACCTTTGTTTTTTATTTGAAAAATGTTCATTTGAACAAAAAATATTTTCCAGTTTAACACTGTTTTCTATGGAAAAAAATGTTCATTTGAACAAATGTTCGTTTGAACAATTGTTCAAATGAACATTTTCCATTTTAACACTGTTTTCTATGGAAAAAAATGTTCATTTGAACAAATGTTCGTTTGAACAATTGTTTAAATGAACATTTTCCATTTTAACACTGTTTTCTATGGGGAAAAATGTTCATTTGAACAAATGTTCATTTGAACAATTGTTCAAATGAACATTTTCCATTTTAACACTGTTTTCTATGGGAAAAAATGTTCATTTGAACAAATGTTCGTTTGAACAATTGTTCAAATGAACATTTTCCATTTTGACACTGTTTTCTATGAAGGAAATTTTGTTCATTTGAACAATTTGTTTAAAATTTTTTCTTTCAACGAAATGTACAACTGGAAGTGAAACTAGAAAAAGAAACCATTTTTTTATATAGAAAGGGGTAGGGTGCTTACACCGTCTTCACATACTTGTCTCTTTATGTACTGATAGGTTAGACCTTGTTTCCTTTGAGAGTAAGTCGTAACGCTGTGGTTAACTACTTTAAATCCTTTGTTGACTACCGTGACAACATTTTCACTGTCCAGTACTTCTTTGTGCTTGTCAGTGGTCAGGGGGTTTTGTTTTTGAATTACACCTTTGCAACTCATTTTAACGGGCACATTTACTCCTGTGCCTATGTAACGTTTGGAGTTCAAGGCAGTCATTTCATCACCTTCCCACTCCACTTTGAATAACCCGGGGGTTCTCTTGTCAAACGCCAGACGGCTCTTACAGCATGGTTGAGGCAGCCACAGCTCACCCAAAACTTTGGTTTGAACATAGGTCTCTCTGTGGTGACTGTTGTCACATGATTCAGAGGGCAACCATTTGTGACGTTCTCTGAAAAAAGCTTCACGTTTTTCAGGAATAATTACGTCTTCTATTTTCTCTGCACTTAAAGCAAAGTAAAAACTGTCAGTGTCCATTTCACACATTTCAAAATCTTTCTCGTCTATGTATTCAAGGAGAAAGTCGTAATAGAAAGCCAACATTTTAAGTTTGGCATATTGGTATACCATGAACCCTATTTGAACTGGGAGGTCGTAGGTGATGGAGGTGGGCAAACAGGACAGTTCTACCGTGTTCTCACTTATGTCTTGCACATCTTGCACTGACCAGTGCATGGCCAAACGTCTTGCCTTAGAGGGGTGAAGATACTTTGTTTGAACAAAGTTTTGTTTGTTGCATATGGTTTTTCCGTATGAACCATTTCCCAAAAGTTTGTACAGATCTGACAGAATCTTACAGTCTATGTTTTCATCTCCCTTCCTCCTAGCTTTGGTCACTTCGTCCATGAAGGGTAAAAAAGTCTGTTCTGGTGTGTATTCTACGAGAAGGTGTACTGTCGTAACTACCAAACCTTTCTCCAGGTACCACTTTAAGAGAGGAGTTCCCAACAAAATTCCCTCTGCGTGGTAGCTGCCTATAAGTTGGCGTTGCGGTTGTTTCAGCTTACCTGCTGCTTCCAGGTAACGTTTCATATGTTCACCTACGTCTTTTTTTCCTACTAAACAGTTTTTGAAAATAGGTGTCATTTCACTGAATTTTTCTTTCAAAGATTCAGGTGTTTCTATGTCTACCTGGATAAGTCCAAAAGTTGTTCCTTTAGAAACCCCTCTCAGTATTTCATCCTGACTTTTTCTGCCTTGGCACAATGGTCTTTTAATTTCCCATTCACTTTTTGTTTCTCTGCACGAGTTTTCAGTTTTTTCTTTCAACCACATACACTCATACTTTTCCTCTACTTGGTAACCTAACGACTGAAGATATAGGGTAGTCAAAATGGTATTTTGGTTTTTTTCTTCTAACCATGCCTTTCCATTGGGGTCTCTCAAAACTGATTTAGTGAGGTGACATATGTGACCATGCCAGTAGCACCCGTGAAACTGGTATACTTTTTTTGAAGCTGGATCATAGCCGTCCACTTTTATTTTCCTTGAACCCAATACTACTTCCCCGTAGTTGTATTGGTGTAATATCTTCACTTTGTCTGTCACAGTTTTGTATCGCAACCATTCTGTGGCTGAGTAGCTAATTTGTTGACTGCAGACAGCTTGAAAATCGTTTTCTTTCCTGCGCACCACATAATAACCTGTGCAGTGCTCTTCACCCATGCACTTGAGGTACAAGCTGTTAGCATCTACCCCTACTATGTGTCTGCATACTTTGCTTTGTGACCCGTATTTTTTTTGTCTTATTCTTGTTTCTCCACTTTTGTGATGTCTGTGAAAAATAATAGAGGGACCCCCTACTAAGTTGCGTCTGAGCAAGGAGTGAACATCCTTTTCTTTCTCTCCAAAAAGAATGTAAGGAGTGGCATTAGGTGCAGTGTTGTTGAAAAGAAACTTCAAGGTTAAACCTGGCAAAGTTAAACCGTCTTTGAACATGTCTACCCCACGATCTATAAAAAATTTTGTGTGCTCGTTTATGGCTAAAACAAAGGGTTTAACGTCCAGGTTGTTGTAATATATCAAGTAGTCCTTCATAGTTTTCATTTTGTTTTCTGTCCAGACCTTTTTACATTCAAGATAATCTTCTTTGCTTATTCCACCACCCGACAAAGAACTGTAGAAGCAGTGGCGTGGAGGAAGAGCTTTGTTGTTCAGTTTTCTTATGTTGTCCATCCACTCGTAGGGAAAAAAACCTTTTTCAGCCTTCTCTTTTAGAAAGGCTTTCAGGTAGTTTGCGTAGGAATAACCTGGTGCCAAATAGTTAAACATGTCAAGGAAAAGAAGATGGTCTGTGTACACTGCTATGTACTTGTTGCATTTTTTTATGGTTTTCATTTCTGTCTTGTCTGTGTCTATAAAAAAAGAATGAAATTCCTTTTTTATCAAATTAATGTCATACTTTCCAGAGTTGAAACCTAGAACAGGGACTCTTTCTATGTAGGTAAGAAGTTTTTCCTTCACTTCAAGAACATGGGAGATTTTTTTTTTTGGATTTTTTTTGTTCTTTGCTGGAAAAACTTTGCTAGCTTTATGTTCTAGTTCCTTTTGTTTTTCTTCTAGAGAGTCTAGTTCGTCTAAAACATCTCTAAAATTCTCTTTCACCTGTTCTCCTATCAACTGCCCCAAGTTGTTTATGTGTTCCAACACATTTTTAACCAAAGGATCGTCGTCCCTGTTGGAATTTCTGACAAAACACACTGGTTCTGTATGCCCAGGAAAATCAGAAGCTACACTGGCAGAAAGGGGTATGTGAGTTTTTTCTATCACAGTGTTAGCATTTTCTGGGGACGAATTTTCAGGTTGGACGAAATAGCTTTCAAAGTCAAAAACAATTTTATAGGGATATATTTTTTTCTCAGGTGAACAAACTATTCCCAGTTCCTCTAAAACTTGAAAAACTGTTTTGGATGGATTGTATGCTCCACCTTTGTACCTGAAGCTGACTTTGGTGCAATCTTTTTTCACCCCATTGTGTTGTTTCAAAAGGAAGCTACGAGTGAAAACTTTATGACACTTTTCACAGGGGTACATTTTACCATACAGTCCCATGTTAGTTATTAAACTTACATGGTTTCTGTGTAAGTTCAAGTTCATGATTTTTTTGGATGAACACATGTTTGACCTTATAATTTTAGGTCGCCCCTTTCTTTTACCAAAAGAGGGAAGGTAAAAAATTCTTATGTTAACTTCAAACATTTTTTCTAACCTGTCTAAATCTCTTATGTTAACACCCTCAAAAGTCTCCTTGTTCACCCCTGGATAGGCTTTAAGGAAAAGCTCTTGAGTTTTTTCTAAAGATTCATACAGGAAGAAAGACAGACATCTAAAGAAACACAAGTTGTCCTTGTACGCCCTTTTGGTTTTAGGGTCTCTGTGAAAGTGTTGCATTCCTCTTTGTCTTAAACCTGGTGGAACAGTTTTCATTTTACCTAAAAGATATTCTCCTCCCGTAGCCCTTATGAGTGTGATGTTGCCTATTACACTCCATTTAGTAGAGGGTCTTTGAGTGTCTTCTTTAATGTTGTTTTCTATTAAATCTAAACACTCTGCAAAGTCTTTGTCGTCCCTTATAAAAATGTAAGGGTCTCTATGACTTTCACTGTCATAGAACAAAGACGAGTTGTTGGCAGAAGCATGAAAGTACATGACTTTCTCTTCTTCTTCCTCCTTAGAGGAAGACAACAACCTTCCAAAAGAGACAGCCACTTTGTAAGCCATAACTTGATTTCTATGAATAGAGGTAAGCGCCTCTATTACCTGTTTGGCTCCCAAGTCTTTGTTGAAACTTGTCATTCTGACGTTGAAAATGGACTGAAGCTTACCAAGCACAGCCAAACCTGAAGCTATGGACTTGAAGTTGTCACGGTAACTGCTTTTATGCAAAGAATTTTTTTCTATTTCTTTTGGAAGTTCTAAGCTGTCGGAAAAAGTTTCTCTTCTACAAGAATCTGAGTTACATAAAGTTTTTCCACTGTTTTCTACAGTGACCAAACGTGGAGGTCTAGGGGTGTTACACATTGGACAGTTGACGGTGTAAAGTTGTTTTACCTTTTTGGGCGGCATTTTTTAAGGTTTCTTTTTCTTGTTTCACTTTATGTTCAATATACAAACTTATAATTAAAACCTAACCTAAGTATACATGGAGTACATATGGAACTTAAACCTACGCTGGGCTATGTTGACTAAAAACGGAGTACATCTAAATCTAACTACAAATTAGCTGATATACATCATAATGTAAAAGCACTGAACAAGGAGCTGTTGACCAGACACTATACAAAGTTGACCACTTACCCAGAGTAGAAATCGGTCGTTTCGTCTAGGAAGGGACCAACTCGTGATTTTATGTCCTCCAGAATGAAGGGGGACACAGTGTGTCCGCAGTGTGTGGCTGAGGGGGGCATTCTGAAGCTGGAAGACACCGAGGCGTTCATTTCCTCCACGTAGCTGGTTGTTCCTATGTGAACTTTAGGAGTTCCCTTGTACAAGTTTACCAGGATCATAGCCCGGCCTCCACTGGGGTCGGTGCAGTCTTGGTTCAAGGACAACAAAAGATTATCCACCTTCCTCTCTCCAAGGGCAGCTAGGCGGTGTAACTCCTTGTACTTTCCTAGGATGCACTCTATCTGGTCCACTAAGTTCCTGAATTCACGCGCCTCTAGGTTTAAGCACCGCTCGTAAGGTTTGTCCAGGTAGGTCCTCAAGCATACTCCCCTGATGCTAGGTTCCCTGTATATTTCTATGCAGGCGTTGTTATCCCCTTCCGGATAAAAAACTTGGTCGGGGGCAGGTGACTTTTCTTGGAAACCAAATCGAGCAGGCCACTTTTTTGCCACCAAAGGCACTGACCTAAAGCCCACAAGCTTGCTGGAAGAACTGGGGGCAGTGCCCTCCCCAAACTTTTGCCTGTGTGACTTGTCTTTAGAAGAAGGAACACCTGGGACAGAACCAATTGGCTCGGCACCATAGGATGAAGTCGCTGAGGAAACTGAAGCAGGGGTAGAGACAGGGGTTTTCTTGTGGTAGGCGCGCTTCTGTCTTTTTTTCTTAGGCTCCCCTTCTCTTTCACTGGAACAGTTTCTTTTTTCCGGCGGGCTTTTAAGAAGCAGCTCCTCTACCGGAACCGGGAGAGAGTACAGAGGAGAAGGGCCGGTCAAATCTATAACCTCTACCTGTGAATACCCCCCGCGGTGAGCAGGTGAAGGTGTCCCTTGTGTTAAGTCCACCACTTCTATGGGGTTGACTGCCGGTGATGAGGTTGTAAGGTCTATAACCTTTATTGGACTGACCTGGGGAGAAGGTTCCTCCGGAGTCACGGGCGAGTAAGAGGCGGACGTAGGTGCTTCAGTGGGGGGTTGGTAGTTCAAAGGTGCCGGGGGATTGATGTATTCCCTGATGTCAAAATCGCCGTCGCCAGCTTCCTGAGGAGAGCGATCCCGGACGCGATCCAGGAAATCAGTGATTTCGCCATGAAGAGCTGCAAGAGCGGCTTCCTGTTCTCCTGCATCAGGCACTTCAGTTGGAAGCCGAGCAGGAGTTGCAGGTGGTTTATCAGGTGAGGCTGGAGAGGTAGGAGGAGGGGCGATGCCCGACGCCTTTTCCACTGTCTGTTTAGAAGTAGTAAAAGTCAGTGGAGCCAGTTTTTTAGCTCCTCCTCTCCTGACACTAAGTCCCGTCTTCATGCGACCAGGCATTGTTCTCCTTAAAGATGAAAGGGTGGCAGGGCTGGAAGGTGCAGGAGCAGGACGGCGAACAGCAGACAAACGTCAGAAAAGGTTTGATGAAGATCGAGCAGCTCAAGTCTTCTTTATAGTAACTATCCTGATACGATGCTGGGACGTTCCCTTGTCGTTCAGATAACGTACAACCACGTCCATGAGTCGTAGATAACCGTGCTTTTCCATTCATAGTATGTTTTACACTTAGTCAGTGTTGTTTTGGAAAAAAGTAAAAAGCTTAACTCAAATAAAAAAAACGTGATAACGCTCAGTCAACGTTCAGGGTGAGGCTTGTAAAACGAATCTTGTTGTTACCATTCTGTGATTAACGCAGACCATTCGTCATTTATCAGAACTAGCTTCTCTCAAGCAGACATGGCTAACTTTTGTCCTTTGCCTTTGTCTTTGACCGTAGGTCACAAAAGGCGTCAGGAGGTGTTTATTTCAGACATCAGGAGGGGCGTAGAAGAAGGTAAGGTGTGGGCTGTGTGGAAATTCTGTCCTGAAAATTTGAACAGGGATCTTTACATCCCTCCTAACTGTAACTTCAAACAATGCTTCTTGCACAACCAAACCACTGCATTGGTTCCTAGTGGACCCTCTGTGAAAAAACTTATCTCAGAAAATGGGGAAAGTTTTTTTTCAGGTGTTCTTTTGGGACATGGTGCCATGGTACACTTGATGTCTAGACATTCCATTTCCTCTGGAAGTTCAAAGAAATTCATTTCAGACAGACAAAAACCCTTTTTTCTAAGGGATCAACCTTTGGGGGGAGGGCCTGGTAATTCAGTTTTCATCGATTCTACTATGGTGAAGGCTTTAATTAAAGCCACTTTACTTCACCCAGACAAAATTACACACTCTTTAGGTTCAAAAATTTTCTATGAAAGAGGATTCAGGACAGAGATTGGACACAATTACCATGGATGCTGTCATGTTGTGAGAGTTATAACTGAAATAACTACCTCCCATGAAAAAGGTCAGCTGAAGGTGGTAACAGCCTACCCCGTATCTAATTTTTGGTCCTCCTAATAAAACTGAACAAAAATAAACGATGATCCTCCGGGTAAGGCCCCTGGGCCAAACCCACCCTTCCACATGTTTTCCCCTCTTTTCAAAACGCTCAGGCACTGACCCTGACGTTTGTTTCGTCCTTGAGCAATAAATCATTTCAGGAAAGTGCGATAAGGAAAGACTGACAGGTTTCCTATAAAGGTTAAACGGGGACTAAACCATCGTTATTTGACACAACAACCTTCGCCCTACTATGTCGCGTTACTCCCTGCAGCGTGTATTAGAACAACGTCACCCCGACGACACTCAAGTTCTGACATACGTGAGGGAAAGAAATGAAATTATATGTTGCTCTTCAATTTGTTTCAGGTACGTGTGCAAATACTTGAAAGAATGTGTTCTTCACCGGAAAAAATTATACTTAGTTTTTTCTTCAGTGGAATCAAGTTTTACATCCAAAGACAGAAAAACCTTGGGGAAAATGGTTTTGAGTCATAACTTGTCGAAATTTTCAGCGGTGGAAACCTTGGGTTATGCCCTGAAGCATGGAAGAAAGGGAAAGGGCCCACTGAAAAACCCCTTCCATTTGGAAGCATTGAAAGCGGCAGAAGAGCATCACGCCAAAGAAAATCCCCGCCTACTTAACCAGCGTCTTCATTTCTTCATGTCTATTTTGGAACTTCTAGCTGAGTGCTTAGAAACCAAAACTTTGTTTTCCTCCTGCCCCATATTTCACATCCCATCATCGTCCCTGGATCGTTTCAGTGTAGAGGAGAAAGAAAAAGTTTGGTTTTATCTGGCTATGTGGTGCACCCAGCTTATCTCCCTTACTCACTGTTTTCACCACAATCAGCTCGCTTTACACTCAACGTCATAACAAATTTAAACGAACGAAGAACGATGTAACAGGCTTACCTAAACAGGGGGAAGGGAATGGAAGAGCTATATAATATAGGGTAGAATAGGGTAGGATAATATAGGGTAGGGTAGGGTAGGGTAGGGTAGGAATGGGTGGGGGTGGGTTTAAAAAACTATGGGGTGGGGGGGTGGGGGCACCCCTCAAGTATGGGGGGTTTGGGGCTTGTTGGCCCGGGCTGGCCGCCCAAATAACCCACCTAACCCACCCACCCACCCACCTAAACCACCTACCCACCTACCCTACCCTACCCTACCCTACCCTACCCTACCCTACCCTATATAAGTTAACTGTATGCTTTCTAGCCTGTCATAACCTACCTGCCTTCCTGCCTGCCTACCTTACTTGCTGAACACCTTTTTTTTGGTTGCTATGGAGTTTCACCTTTCGGACGAGTTGTTATTCAAGATCAGTGAAAAAATATCGGAAAAAGACTACCCTCGATTAGGGGTTTACTTAGGACTTAGACTAAGTTTAATGGATTACATGGAAAAAATACCGTCTCTTCGTTCTATGGGGAGAGAAATGCTTATTTCATGGAGCAGAAAGAACGTGCGTTGCAAGTGGATGGTATTGAGACATGCATTAAGTGACATAGGTCGTTACGATCTAACTGATTATTGAAGATGGTACATGGGATATTACAACGTAGTGGACCATTGTGAAAATCCTCCAGAACAGTGGAAAGTTGATACTTTGTTCGTCAACCTGGCAGACAAGTTCAAAATGCTTGACTGGAGGAAACTGGGAACTCAACTTGGATTGAGCGACCACGAACTTAACCTCATATCCACCCCTGTTCCAGGGAAAAAAGGTGTCACAAATCCTGTTTTCGAAGTTCTAATGGTTTGGAAATATAGAGAAATATCTCATCCAAGCTGTCTTATAGCCAGTCTATACAACATGGGACTTTCTGATGTAGCTCTTTACGTGGAAGGTTTGAACAAGGGTTCAACTGGTTTAAAAGAGGACGAGGTTGCTCCTTTGGTCACTTTGGTTTAAGATATCGTCCAACATGGATCACAAGGAAAAGGAGATCATTTTTGACCCACGTCTACAAAGCCCCTTCACAATGATCATAGCTGGACCTACTTCTTGTGGAAAAAGTCAACTTGTTTTCAAGTTGATTAAAGGTGTAGACGAGCTTGTTACTCCAAAAATACACGACATATACTACTGCTACAGTCAATGGCAAGATGGATTCGACGAAATGGTGAAGTTGGGGGTTAAGTTTAACAAAGGTCTTCTTTCAGAAGACTTTTTGTTCGAGGATAAAAGAGACGTGACTAAACATGGACTGGTCGTTATAGACGATCTCATGGATCCCGAGTACGTTCCCACCATAATGAAACTTTTCACTGTGGGCTCTCACCATCGCAGTTTAAGTGTAATTTTTATTACTCAAAACTTGTTTTTCAACAATCCTGCCTTCAGAACCTTGAGCTTAAATGCACACTACCTAGTTGTTTTTAAAAACCCTAGAGACATGAGTCAGATAGGGCACATTAGCAAACAGGCCTTTCCAGGACAGAAATCCTTTTTGACGGAGGTATATAACTCAGAAACCAAAGAGAAACATTCATACCTCCTATTGGACTTTAAGCAGAGCACACCTAACGAGCTTAGGGTAAGAAACAGCATAACAACTCCTTGGAACACCTTGGTTTTCATTCCTCAAGCTTCAGCTTCGAAAAGAAAAAGATAGAATGGTGACCAAAAGATCTGCTTCTGGAGGAAAATTTAAAACAATAAGGAAACATTACCACTTGTTGAAACACATATCCAAGTGTTCCTCGGCAAAGTGTTCCCACATTATCAAAGGTCTCAGCGATGAGGTCATTAGGTTGATGAGTCAAATTTGCGTCAATGTAATGAACAAAAACCTGTAGCGTAACGAGTCCGACGCAGTCAAACGTTTATCACCCTACAAGAAAGAACTCAAGTCAGTCACAAGGCACAAGGCTACCGTTAAGCAGAAGAGGAAAACCTTTGAGCAAAAGGGTGGATTTTTGGGAACCATTTTGGGTCTGGCCTTACCCCTGATAACAGGTCTCATAGGAGCACGTCGATAAAAATCATGTCTTATTCAAGGATGGCCCTCGTAAGGGCGGATCTTGTTCCCCGAGAAAAAAGCCCTTCTTTTGTTAGTCCTTCCTCTCCTCCCCAGCCTGGACCTAGTGTTCAAGACCAGTACTACAGCACTCAACTTTTAAGAGAAGGTTTAACTCCTGATTCCAGCCTGGTTCAAGTCCTGAACCACCTTCAAAGTAAAGCACATGAGGTGCTTAACTCTCCTAACCTCAAACTGAAGGAAAAGTTAAGACAGTACAATCAACTTATGATAAAGTCGGGAATTTTAACTAAAAAAGCCAAGGCCTTAGGACAACGTAGGGAAGGTCCCTATCCTGGTCGAGCAGTAGGACAAGGCCCTGCAGGAGCAGCAGCAGCTAGGGGTGTAAACAATTCTTTAGAAGACACCGACGACGGCGACGACGATGACGACACTTTCACAGAGACTAGAGACGATCCACCACTTCCTGACGATTCAGACGGAGAGAGTGTAGACGAATTCAAAGGGGAGAAAGGATTTAAACCTCGTGCAAGAGACAACACAGAGGGTATGGACGCCGACATAAAAGAAAGAATACCCGCAAGTTACAGAACGACTGCTAAAAATCTCTACAGAGAATTATCTCGTCACGGAAGTCAAATTTTGAATTGGAACAGAGACGGAGAAATATATGTTAACGGGGAACGTGTGCCTGGAACTGACATAACAGATTTGTTAGCTTTTGCTGCCCGACCAAAGTCTTTGAAAAAGGACCAACCTAAAGGAAGCCAGGTTTTCATGAGAGCAGTTAAAAGGCTGAACCCCACCTTAAAATTTGTCAAAAACAAGTCGGCTTTTGCAGGGCACAGTCCTTCCTTTGCTGCCAGTCCCTTGAAAAGAGCTTCCCCTATAAAGAAGAGGAAAGTAAGTCAAAAAGGAACTGGACGTAAGTTTATATGGCGCACAAGGCTTTGAAAAAAGATGTCCTCAGGTTTTACACAGATCCTGAACAACCTGGAAGTTTCACCAGTGTATCTAAACTTCAACGTCATCACTTCAAGAAAACAAAGAAAAAAAACATAGAACAAGCTTTGGAAGATGTAGACGCTTACACCAGACACAAACCTTACAAGAGAAGATTTCCAAGAAGAAAAACACAAACATGGGGGATAGACAAACAGTGGCAACTTGACCTCATAGACATGCGAGAATTTTCAAAGGAAAACAAAGGATACCAGTACATTCTAGCGGGAATAGATGTTTTTTCAAGGTATGGTTTTGGACAACCTGTGAAAAGTAAAAGAGCTGATGACGTGACAGAGGCTTTCAAAAAAATGAGCAAAGAAAGAAAACCTCAACAAATTCAAACTGACAAGGGCAAAGAGTTTGTCAACAAAATTTTCAAAAAACACTGTGAAGATCAAAAAATCAATTTTTTCACAGGAGAGAACGACGACGTGAAGTGTGCCTTAGCCGAAAGGTTCAACTCTACTTTACAAGGAAAAATGTGGAGATGTTTCTCTCATTTCAATAACTACAAATGGGTTGACTTGCTGCCCGACTTGGTTAAGTCCTACAATTTGACTTACCACAAATCCTTAGGAGCTGCCCCTTCAGACATAAATAAAGACAACTCTGAAGTCTTGTTCTACAGGTTGTACGATCAACCTCAAAAGAAAAAAGTTCCTGTCCTTCAGTTGAAGAGAAAAAATCAAGTGCGAATGTTGAAAACAAAGAAAACATTTAACAGAGGGTACGAACCTAACTGGACTGAGGAAATATACACAGTCGACAACATTTCGCCCAAAGGGTACAACCTGAAAGATCTCCTTGGAGAAGAGATAAAAGGAAGCTTCTACGAACCTGAAGTTCAGAAGGTGCAAGTCCGTCACGGAAGACGCTACAACATAGAAAAAATAGTAAAATACAGAGGAAAAGGCAAGAAAAGAGAAGCCTTGATCAAGTGGAAGGGTTATGGAGACAAGTTTAACTCTTGGGAACCTGTCAAGAACATAAACAAATGGCGTTTACCTTAACTTTACCTAGTAACTCATCTATGAACGTTTTTCCTGACAACACTTTAACTAGTTACAATACAATTTTGGCAGAATACATTAACTCTCCTACTCAGTTAGAGTGTGCTCTTCAAGAAATAACCTGTCCTACCACATGGTACAACGTCAAAGAAGAACCCATTCTCTTGGTACAGGGAGAAAACGACCTGACAAACAACCTCCGCTCTGTAGTAGCTTTATTGAACAAACGCAGAAGAGAATTTTTTCCTCTGGAAAAACCAGGAGCCCATAGTGTCTTCAGTAGAGCTTCAAGCTCTACATCAAATTTATCAGCCCAATCTGCTTTGAAGAGAGGAGTAAAAATAACAAAAAACCTACGTCATGTCAACCCTGTGGGATCGACTGAAACCATTCCTCCTGCTGGTCCTGAAAGTGAAAGTCCACCATCTCCTGCTGCTGCGACTGAGACGCCATCTGGAGGATTCACTTCTAACCAACCCACGTCAGAGAAGGAGGAAAAGGAAGAGGAGGAGGTTGAGGGGGAGCGTGACACGGCAGGCAGAGAGAAAAGGGAAATATCGTCGGCTGTGGCTGAAGTGATGTCTATGGATAACAGGGAAAAAAGGTCTCTTTCTTTTTTTGAAGAAAAGGCCGTCTTCACAGACTCTGCTAATGTTTCTCCTCTCTCTCCCAGTCAGTTACAGGCTGTGAAAATATGTACACGCTTCAAGGAAATTAGCAGATACCTGTCTAAGTATTACTTCAAGGAAGGTAGTATCTACAACATGTTTGCCTTAGAAGGTGTGAACCTGGAAAGCAACTCAGAGTTGATAGGATACTTGAACAGGACCATAAATAAACTACAGAGCATGTTGGTGAGAAAACTAAGAAACTACAGGAAAAACAACAAAGCCACCGTGTTTCACTACAACAAATACACAATGAAAAGTGTAGTTTCCTTGCCTCCTGGTGTGGTCATGCAACTCCCAGAAAACTTAGGGAAACAATTAGGTTTTGACGGAAGTGTTTTCCTAAGTGGAAAAACACAAAGCCCCTACGTGGTAGACCTTCAGTACAAAAGTCGATGTGCTTTCGTGTACTCTGACATAGTCAAGCACAGTCTTGTGGGTGACTCTAAAGCACCCCTTCTGAGGCAAATCAACATAAATCGCTACAACGGTGACATGCAGACCATAAGTTTCCAGAACTTGATATATCTGCCAGTCACTAAAACCACCTTCAGACAGATAGGGATATACTTAAGAGACAAGACTGGGGAACCGATACCATTTGAAAGCGGATCAGTGTCGGTGGTACTTACCTTCAGACCTCTTCAAGGATAGGAGTATATTACCATGCTTCACTACTATGGAACACCTCCATACCTGGCCCCTAGGGGTCAGTACGCTGAATACTACAGAAAATCACAGTTTGGGAACGGTGCTTTACCAGCGTACGGTGGCAGGGGCAGACAAAGAGGGCACGGACTTGGTTCGTTAATAGGTGGTTTACTGAGAGGAGCTGTTCCCCTCTTAAGTAAAATAGGACGCTCAGCTGCCAAATCTGCAGGCAAAGCCTTGCTTACTACAGGAGCTGGAGTCTTGTCCGACGTGGTATCAGGAAAAGGCTTCAAGAAAAGTGTAGTTAGGAGAAGTAAAGCAACAGGGAAGAACTTACTCAAAAGGGCTGCTTCTTCTGCTCAAGGATACATAAAAGGTACATCTGAACCTCCTCCAGTCAAACGACGAGCAACCGGCAAGCGCGGAGGACGTAAGGGGCAACGCGGCAGAGGTAGAGGACAAGCTAGAGGAAGGACCTTGTTCTAGTCATGAGTCTCCTTCATCCCAAGGGTCAGGTATGTGCAGTAGGTGAACTAGACCTACACGCCTTGCCTGTCACTCAAAAGGACATATTAAAGTGTCAAAAAATAACCAAAACTACCAACAATGCCCTGACTCCACACACTGAATCATTTGACTTCACCTTCGAACCAAGCAACCTGTACACAGACCTCTCAGAAACTGAGCTGTACATGGAACTGGAAGCCGTGGCGGCAGACGGAACAACTCACCTTGCCGTCGGCATAGAAGCTGCTCCAGTCAACAACTTGGCACACGCTCTCTTTGCTTCCTGTCAGTTGCTGATAAATGGGGAGAAAGTCACCGGCAACAATGAAGACTATGGTCTCAAGGCCTACATTTTGGACACAATTTGTTGCAACAAAGAAGACAAAGAGACTCAGTTGAAAGGGTGTCAAAAGTACATGAAAGACACCTGTGGTCACATGGAAGCCAGAGCGGGCGAAAATGCTGGATGGACGGCACGGAGAGCAGAGTTCAGTACCCGCAACAAACATGCCTTAGTAATGAAGCCGCACCTGGATTTAATTAAACAGTGCAAGGTGCTGCCTCCGAACTGTGAAATCAAGTTCATATTCGAAAAAAATCAGCCCAATTACTACATGATGCAAGCAGCCGATCAAAACTACTGGGTCAAAATCACCAAAGCTGAAATGACACTTCTCCAAAAATGTGTCGACGACGAGGTGGTGAAAACTCACGTCAGCAGTGTCAGGAATCCACATTGGGGCCCTTTCAACTATCACATAGCCAGGTGTAAAGTAACTAAACACACTTTGGACGGCGGCTCACAAGACTACAGTTGGACTCAACCTGACACTACTCAGATCCCCACCAGGATAGTCTTGTGTATGATAAAGGAAACAGCAGCTGCTGGGACTAAGACAGAAAATCCTTTCAACTGCAGGCATTTCAACGTGAAGGAAATATGCGTGAGATATGACGATCAAAAGTTTGAGTTGAAGACCGACTTCGAAACAGGCAACTGCATCAGAGCCTACAGTCAAATGTTCATAGACAGTGGGCTGTCGGCTTTGGGGCAAGACTGTGGCATAACTTTGGAAGATTTCAAAGATGGGTATTCCTTCTTTGTTTTCGACCTCACCCCAGACAGAGCACCTGAAGACAGTCGTATAAATCTCATCAAGCAGGGAAAGCTGGGCATTTCCCTTAGGTTTGCCGCCCCGACTACTCATGCCATATCTACAACATGTTTGCCTTAGAAGGTGTGAACCTGGAAAGCAACTCAGAGTTGATAGGATACTTGAACAGGACCATAAATAAACTACAGAGCATGTTGGTGAGAAAACTAAGAAACTACAGGAAAAACAACAAAGCCACCGTGTTTCACTACAACAAATACACAATGAAAAGTGTAGTTTCCTTGCCTCCTGGTGTGGTCATGCAACTCCCAGAAAACTTAGGGAAACAATTAGGTTTTGACGGAAGTGTTTTCCTAAGTGGAAAAACACAAAGCCCCTACGTGGTAGACCTTCAGTACAAAAGTCGATGTGCTTTCGTGTACTCTGACATAGTCAAGCACAGTCTTGTGGGTGACTCTAAAGCACCCCTTCTGAGGCAAATCAACATAAATCGCTACAACGGTGACATGCAGACCATAAGTTTCCAGAACTTGATATATCTGCCAGTCACTAAAACCACCTTCAGACAGATAGGGATATACTTAAGAGACAAGACTGGGGAACCGATACCATTTGAAAGCGGATCAGTGTCGGTGGTACTTGCCTTCAGACCTCTTCAAGGATAGGAGTATATTACCATGCTTCACTACTATGGAACACCTCCATACCTGGCCCCTAGGGGTCAGTACGCTGAATACTACAGAAAATCACAGTTTGGGAACGGTGCTTTACCAGCGTACGGTGGCAGGGGCAGACAAAGAGGGCACGGACTTGGTTCGTTAATAGGTGGTTTACTGAGAGGAGCTGTTCCCCTCTTAAGTAAAATAGGACGCTCAGCTGCCAAATCTGCAGGCAAAGCCTTGCTTACTACAGGAGCTGGAGTCTTGTCCGACGTGGTATCAGGAAAAGGCTTCAAGAAAAGTGTAGTTAGGAGAAGTAAAGCAACAGGGAAGAACTTACTCAAAAGGGCTGCTTCTTCTGCTCAAGGATACATAAAAGGTACATCTGAACCTCCTCCAGTCAAACGACGAGCAACCGGCAAGCGCGGAGGACGTAAGGGGCAACGCGGCAGAGGTAGAGGACAAGCTAGAGGAAGGACCTTGTTCTAGTCATGAGTCTCCTTCATCCCAAGGGTCAGGTATGTGCAGTAGGTGAACTAGACCTACACGCCTTGCCTGTCACTCAAAAGGACATATTAAAGTGTCAAAAAATAACCAAAACTACCAACAATGCCCTGACTCCACACACTGAATCATTTGACTTCACCTTCGAACCAAGCAACCTGTACACAGACCTCTCAGAAACTGAGCTGTACATGGAACTGGAAGCCGTGGCGGCAGACGGAACAACTCACCTTGCCGTCGGCATAGAAGCTGCTCCAGTCAACAACTTGGCACACGCTCTCTTTGCTTCCTGTCAGTTGCTGATAAATGGGGAGAAAGTCACCGGCAACAATGAAGACTATGGTCTCAAGGCCTACATTTTGGACACAATTTGTTGCAACAAAGAAGACAAAGAGACTCGGTTGAAAGGGTGTCAAAAGTACATGAAAGACACCTGTGGTCACATGGAAGCCAGAGCGGGCGAAAATGCTGGATGGACGGCACGGAGAGCAGAGTTCAGTACCCGCAACAAACATGCCTTAGTAATGAAGCCGCACCTGGATTTAATTAAACAGTGCAAGGTGCTGCCTCCGAACTGTGAAATCAAGTTCATATTCGAAAAAAATCAGCCCAATTACTACATGATGCAAGCAGCCGATCAAAACTACTGGGTCAAAATCACCAAAGCTGAAATGACACTTCTCCAAAAATGTGTCGACGACGAGGTGGTGAAAACTCACGTCAGCAGTGTCAGGAATCCACATTGGGGCCCTTTCAACTATCACATAGCCAGGTGTAAAGTAACTAAACACACTTTGGACGGCGGCTCACAAGACTACAGTTGGACTCAACCTGACACTACTCAGATCCCCACCAGGATAGTCTTGTGTATGATAAAGGAAACAGCAGCTGCTGGGACTAAGACAGAAAATCCTTTCAACTGCAGGCATTTCAACGTGAAGGAAATATGCGTGAGATATGACGATCAAAAGTTTGAGTTGAAGACCGACTTCGAAACAGGCAACTGCATCAGAGCCTACAGTCAAATGTTCATAGACAGTGGGCTGTCGGCTTTGGGGCAAGACTGTGGCATAACTTTGGAAGATTTCAAAGATGGGTATTCCTTCTTTGTTTTCGACCTCACCCCAGACAGAGCACCTGAAGACAGTCGTATAAATCTCATCAAGCAGGGAAAGCTGGGCATTTCCCTTAGGTTTGCCGCCCCGACTACTCATGCCATATCTGCCGTCTTGTGTTCCTTCTACGACAACAACATCCAACTAACGGCTGACTGTCTTCCTGTCACAGACTACCACATGAACTGAGAAAAAAATGAGAACTTCAGACATAACAGGTGCACCGGGAAACCATCCACACACAAGGCGTTTCTACCTGGGAACTTTTGCCAGTAATCAATGTCCTAAAAAACCAATTCCCTCTACATGTTTCGTCAGTAACACAGATCCAAGCTCTAAACCTGGTCAGCACTGGGTGGCATTTTACGTTTCTCATAACGGGAATGTATTCTACTTTGATCCCTATGGCTTACCTCCATTTACTATATATCACCAGAGGTTCATGCAAAAGTCGTCAGATGGTCACGGGTCGTTCAGCAGAAAACAAGTGCAAAACTTTTACGCTAAAACGTGTGGAGCCCACTGCATTAACTTCCTCATAGAAACATGTCGGACCAAGGATCCACACCACACTGTGAAAAGGTTTTCTCAGGTCCCCTTCAACTTAATGGACAAAATAGTCAGGCCCTTCCTGAGAAAAAGAGAGAAGAAGAGGCAATGAATTTCGAGATGAGTCCAGAAGAAGTAGCAGTCAAAGCAGACGTGAGCAATCTTTTGGTGAAAGGAAAAGTTAAACGTGAACTGGACGTGATAGACGGGCTTCAGAGCACGGCGGAAGTAATAGACAAGATTCTCATGATCATGGCCGAGTTAATGGACAAAGTGGTAGCCCTGGAGGAGAACGACATAGGAAGAAAGGCCTTGAAGGATTTAATGGAGAGAATGCGGGCCTTAGAGGACCGTAGTCAAAGTCCTACTCCAGCCAAGACCGGGTGCAGTTGGTACTGCAACAAGAATTCATTTTCCATATAATAGCCATGTACTCTGCTTGCAAGCATATCTGATTATAATGATTCATACCTAGCATGTACTCTGATAGGAAGAAAAAATAAAAAGATTGAATTAAAAAACTGAGTTGTGTCTTTGTTGCATTTAATCTCATATCAAAATAATGAGTCATAAGTATTGCGTAAATTCATAGGAACATTGCATCAGAAAATGAGTCATGGTTATTGTGTAATTTCTTTCAAGGATTGCACAATACACCCTCATACGTAGGTCATACGTTTTTGCAAGTAGGTTAGTAGGTCACTTCCGGTTTGTAAGTAGGTCAGCTCTAGGTATTGCACAATTCTTTTAATTTATGCATCTAGGTCAGGTCACTAGGTCAAATGAAATCCAGCTCTCTGATTGGTCGAAAAAACTAGGTCATGACCTTATGACGTCACTTCCTGTCAAATCCAGCCCTCTGATTGGTTAAAACTAGGTCACTTCCGGTCTACCAGTAGGTCATGACCTAGTTAGTAGCTAATCCATTGCGCTCAGTTTGCATGTATATACTACTTATAATTGATATATTGGTGTGAGTATAATAGAAGTACCCAAAAAATGGGGTTTAAAAATAAAAATATTATTGAAAAATATGTTAAAATATCAAAAATCAATAAAACAGAGATATTGGCAAACATGTTTCTTGTGCCCTTTGACCTAATTAGATATAGGTCAAGGCCTAACAACCTAATTTTTGCAAGCTGATTAAAACACTTACCAGCCTACATATGATTATTTTAAGCCCCTCTACCCATCACAAATGGAATATTACAATATATTACCTGTGATGCTATCTGGTTAAATCATTCTCACCAGACATCTGTATTCACACAGACATTCAATTTTGATTTCAGATTTTGAGACTTGAAAATGCATCCTAGTAGGTTTAAACCTAGTCCAATCTATTACTCTATGTCAGAAATCCCTATTTAGAACTTAAAATTGTGTGGAAAGCCCTCCTAGAACCAGAGATATGGCAGATATTGTGTCTGTGACCTTTGACCTAATTAAGTAGGTCAAGGCTTAATAACCTAATTAGGTCATGCTTACTATGCTCCTCACCCACCATCTAACTGATTTAAGTGTTAAGTGGATTATTGAGGGTTTATTTCATGTTTTACTGATTTTTGATATTTTAACATATTTTTCAATAATATTTTTATTTTTAAACCCCATTTTTTAGGTACTTCTATTATACTCACACCAATATATCAATTATATTTGAAATCAGCATTATTTTCTGGTTTAGACTAAACCATAATACCCTCCTCTAGCCTTTTAGCCTAGTCCATAGACAACATACAATTAATTACTGGGTTTTATAGATTTATATAGGAATAAAGAGGGAAATTCTCGACCTTTGACCTTGACCTACGCAAAAACTGCAGGGAGGTGAGTGGATAACTTTTGATATATGATTCCTAGGGTCGTTACCTATACAAAACCATACAAATTTTGTACTCCCCCTCTTGTTGGAACGAAACTTCATAATTTGGTGGCTCACCCTGTGGCCTATTTAACACTATTCAATTGTACTGTACCTCCCATGTCAGCCGGCTGGATAGAGAATTGATAAGAATCAACCACCAAGGGTGGAAGAATCAACCACCGACCACCCTTGGTGCTGTGATGTGGGTGTAGGCTTGCTAGGTTCAACTTTGGTTTATAAGGTCCCGATGTGGAACAATGTACTCCTTGGCCCTCCATCCAGTTCGTTCCATCATTATGAGTCGCCGCTGGCACCTTGTTTTGGCTAAAGGAGATTGGCCTGCTGGTAGCTACAATGTCTGCTCCCTATTGGGCAATCGTCTTCCTATTAGACAACGGTTCAGAAAGGATTTTTCCGAGACATCGACCCCTGGATTACAATGTCCTATTCCACATGTAACTAGGGCTGAAGATTCATTTGGCCAAGAAGGTGCACGTGGTGCCTCGATAAAAGGAATGGCCATTCATGTACACACACTTTAACCATTGATGGTTCTTTGTGTTAGACTGTTAGAGACGCACAGATTGTTGCAGTGTATTACTCAGTATTCTACTTCTGGCATTGCAATTATAGGTAGTGGTGTTGTACGTCGTGCAGGTGACCCAATACTGGTGAGTGGTATCGTGTCGCTTACAGCATTGGGATGTCCAAAGGAGGGCTCAAAATAGCTTGGGTCAATCAAAACAGTATCTGGAAGAAATAAATGTAATATCTATGTATATCAGTATGTACATTAAGCTGGCTTTCTTAGGCCCAAGCTTTCGCCAAGTCAAGAAATGGTTGACTTTGAATGATCATGATGTTGCCAATGGACCATTCTGGGTATTATATTTATTTTTCCATATTTACTAAATTCTTCGCCATATAAAACCTGAGCTCTGCCCATGATCCATACTCAACAATCTCCTGCATTCCCCAACAGGAACCAGGATGTTTTACTCATGACAAACGCGCCTCCTCCATGACACTCTGTGACATAAGATACAAGGATGTAATAACATTCCAACCTTATCTACGCATACACAGTGTAACTGGAGGAAGTGCGATCCACCTGTGGTGCCATATTTGGAATGAGAGAATATTTCACAATCTCCTCTCAATACCCATCAACATGACTAACTCACAGGTGGCAATCTCTCCCTATGACACGTGTCCCTATTTCATTGAGCCACGTGTATAGAATATTTCACAACACTGTGAGCTGCTCAAGTCTTTCATATAAAAGGCAGCTTGAGCAGCTCCCAGTCATCTCTCTCCCAACTTACACCTTACACCTATACCTAGAACCTACGACAGGTTGTGCTATAGGATCAGAGGCAGAGCTTAGATCTTGGCGAGTGTTATCATTGTTACCACCTTTATGAAATACTCATGTCAGCTATGCAATAAAAGGATCAACTGAACTTCCCTGGATTCCGTGTACATTCACTTCACCACATGTAACCGTCCGTTGACAATGTGCTTGAAATGGATGATTTTAACATTTTCTACTGGGTCTATACCTGTCTACGGGCCTGGGAAGACATTTAGTTTATAACAAAAATATTTTGGTACATAAAATATTTCTCTCCAAAATAAAATAACCATCTAGAAAGGTTTAAAGACGCTGCAGTACTTACCCCATAGATTAGAACTCTACTGATTGAGACATTTTATGAGGTGCAGATGGGGCCTTCCTCGTGTATATATAGACACAAGAATTCACGGTGCGCATAGACTCATGGGTAATCCACCACAAAGCATTTACCCGTAATGACTTTATACTATTTAGCTGTTACATAAATATTCACATATTGTTTCTTAAGTGTAAAGTTGTGTAACACATAAAGGCCTACTCAATGTACCATCACTGTGGATACTTGTCTCGGCTGCCTCCTTGTAGATATTATTTGCCGTCGGGTCCTTGTACACATCACCGTGAGCCACTCGTACTTCCCTGAAATAGAAAACATTATCTAATATCTTAATATGGCCTGGGCATAAAGCAATGATTTCATAAAGTCACACAACAATACGTTTAATACTTCATAAACTTCACACCTTTCCAGGGCAGCATGTATGCATTATGCTGACTCTTTAACGGTGTTGCAGTTGCCATATTGCACGAATTTAGCATCAAGAAGCAGAGTCACCTTTGTCACATTTTGATGTATCGATATATGGAATATAGTTATATACTTCGAGGTTTTCTTTTGCATGAGAATAGCAAGCATTTGAAGCAAGAATGATTAATCAATTAGTGTTTCTATCATTGTCACATCAATATATTGTTCAGTAATATTGTTTTCCCTAAGGCCATTTATAGCAGTACTAAAATCCAGACCAATTAGTTACTTACTTTTTGTTGGCCTTCTTTATACAATATATAGCCACGACAACGACAACAATGATGAACAGCAGCACAAAAGTTACAATTAACACTGAAAATGGAAAATAGCAGTTGTAGGATATTAAAGCATATCATTTCTTCAAAATGAACGGTGCAGATACCAGTTGCAATCCTAATTCAAATTGTACATATACAAGATTGTTGTACCTATACCTAAGATGACACATCAAGGAATTATATCATGATATATCTATGTATCATTGCCGATTTCCATACGACAAAGTCATAATGCTGCATTTCATGGGTTAATAGTGTAATGGTTCGTATCGACTTATATGTTGGGTGGCTCGTTGGCTTGCTTATCACTAAAGATACCAACACAACACGAGTAGTTCGGGTTGGGCAAAGCCCCGGATACCCCTACCTCTCGGGTAGGACTTTATTCACTTTTCAGCTGCTTATGGTTAAACGTCTTGACTGGACTACGTCCAGTCCCCTTCTGCGGCTCGTCCGGCTTCTTAGTAGAAGCTGGACGCGAGGCATGGTGCTGCCCCCTCTTGTACCAGCCGGGTATCGCAAAGCGACACCTAGTTGGCATAGAAGGAACGAGCACCACACGAACACGTCTCTCGGATGAACCGCACTAATATATATACAACGATGCCGGCCCCTACAATAGCTTACCTATGATGTAGGTGGGTAGCCCCTCCTGTTGTGTAGATCCTCCACTGTCTGGTGTACTTATTACACTCGTTATGGCAGAGGCTGCTGTACTCTCCACACCTGACAACAATAACTTCATAATGCCACCTATTCTAATTTTGTAATCACACCTATTCTAATTTCAACAGCAATGTTATATAGTTTAATCAAGTATTGAATGTAGCTATGGCAAGTCTACTCCGCAGACTACATGTACACATCCTTCGAGACTATATCTCTTTAGCTGGGACCATAATGAGTAGACTAGCCATAGCTCTATGCATGCATCTTGACCACCAATGTGCAAGGTGCATTGATGGACGAGACCCTAAAAGCATTGATTACTGATATTATGAAAGGTTGACATTCAATTCTTCTCTCAAGGCCAACACCATCCCTATCATAAATATAGATGGTCATCAATACTCAGAGCACACCAATTTAAGGATCAATATTATGATTGTGTCACATTAAATTTTAATATCAAAAGAACCATATTCCACTATATGTAAAGTATGCTTTTACCTGTAATGTGGATAGTAGTAGTGTAAATGTGCGCACCAGTTGACGTCCCTCCATTCTCTGTTGTCTGCCCTGATTGATCTGAAATTTAAAAATGATTCAATTCAGCAGCCTGAACTGGACTGCTAACAATCATAGGACAATGCCTTCCATATCGAGCACAATTTCTTAGATACATAATTTCTACAAATGTCCAATTGAATATTTCTTGTATCTTGTCAAATCTTGGACTGACATCTATTCGATCAATAGCAAATGATGAGAATATTTATTACACCATTAAGGTTTCAATGTATCGAACACTGAACCAACATTTGAGTTATAAAGTAAATAATATGTGACATATGCATGACATTGTAGTTCCAACAGAGATGTGATGTTGGTACAGTGTCAAAAGGAGGAAGCTGGACTAACATCTATGATTGCCGTTGGTGCAGAGTCGGACATTCAAGATAGTAGAAGAATTATCATTTTCCTGAATAGGGCTAATGAATGAACGTTCGTGCAGACAATTTGCAGAAGTTTCAGAAACCTAGTGCCAGGTGGGCACCAAATACAGATGCTAAACAGAGAAATAAGTAAATTCCCCATTGGAGAACTAATTCTGATATCAAAATTTAAGTATTTAGACTCGTATCGTGAGGCAGTATACTCAAACTTTCCTAAAATACAAACAAATATCACATTGATCTCAGAAAATGTTTGGATGATATTTATCACCAGTGATGTCCAAGGTATATAACAGTGTGTTGTCAGCCGGCGGTGCGGTGCATCACTTAGGGCCGTTTTCCACCACCCGATATGGCCCCTCTAGCGGCTGCTAGACCCATAGCAGATGCTATTTTCGGCCGACAGATACCATGCCACACCATTGAACCCTATGGCAGACCCTCGGCCGAGATGGTTGTGTGGGGCAGCTATCGGCCGATAGAGCACTCATATCGGGTGGTGGAAAATGGCCCATACTCTTTAGTTAGACTAGTGCACAGTACATGTAACAATTGGAGATAAGTACAACATTGACGGTGGAGCCAGTAATCTCATACGACACAAGACTTGGTTACTCATCACACCTGTAAATTTCTCCTTTTTCAGTATCATTGAAATCAACTGCCTTTCTTATAAGAATTTCTTATATCATATGATGAGAATCCTTTTCTCTCTGTCTCTGTCTTTTTTTCTGTTTTTTTTTTGTCTCTGGCACAAGCATAATATCTGATAAAATAAGCCAGGAAAGCTTGATATGACGCCTGTGTTAAAGCAACGAAGAGCCCCTTCATTCCCCATCAGGAACAAGGTCATACCAGTTGTTGTTATCTGTGTGGTATCGTCATACTGCAGTGATGTATGGGGAGTGGTGAGTGAGTGAGTAATAGATGTTTAACGCCATTTCGACAGCTAAGGTCATATTCATGGCGAGAACTACATTACACAATTTCACAGAGGAATGTGTCAGTGCCCATGCATATATGCACCACACACATCTGAGGGGATAGGAAAGAGGAGAAATAGACCCTTTAAAGTGGGCTAGGGAAGCCCGATGGGGAGTGGTACCCTGCTCTGTACTAGTCTCCTCTTCTGTGCTGGCAGTTGTAGAGCCTATAGCCTGTGTAGTATTCTCCAATGTCAATGTACTACTGTGTGTAGCATTGGTAGAGGTGGGCTCTGTCAGAGTGGTGCTTTTAGCACTTGCGGTTGTCTCTATGTCTGTAGTCATATACTCTGTGGTGGTCTCTGATAGTGTAGTGTCTACAGCAGAAGTACTGTCTACAAAGGTTGTTGTCTCCTCAGCAGTAGTCCCCACACTGCTTTCTGTAGTAGCTGAGACTGTAGTAGTCTCTAACAATGTGGTGCTTTGTAGATATGTGTGTGAGGTGGTTGTTACTGACAGAGTGGCCTGTTGTAAAGTAGATGTCTCAGCAGTAGACCAACCTTCAGTGGACAGCATCTCAGTTGTCTGTTCTGTGCTAGGTTCAGTTGATGTAGTCGGTTGTTCAACTGTTGTAGTCTGTGTTTCAGAGGAAGTTGAGGGTTGTGTCTCAGTGGTGGTTTCAGGCTGAGTTGTGCTCTGTGTTGTGGGAGGTATGGTGTCTGCTGTGGTTGTAGCTATAGTTGTGACTGAAAAGCAATGTTTTGCTGGTAACAATTAAGCTCCTAAATTGTGTTATTGGAGAAATGGGTTTACTATGCAATGCACTGGCTAACTTAAAAAGAAAATAGTACTATGCTGATTACAGGGCGAAGTGACAGTCTATCTTGTCTGGAATGAAGTGTATTAACTCAGGAACATTAAGTGGGTGCTTGGTTGCTGTTTCCTTTACAAATTCTACACACAGTAGTACATTGGCATTGGAGAATATTACACAGGCTATAGACTTTACCTCCACTATTAAAGATAGCTCCAGCCCAGAGACAAGTATCAGCCCACCTGATTACTGTTTCTATGTACTACTTACTATTATAAACATAAGTTTCACTCTTGTTTCCATGCACTACTTTCTTTGGCATTCTTCAAGACCCACCCAACCTCTTGTCACAGCTTTAGTATGAAAAACATATATCCTTGTCAAGGAACCCAAAGACCCCCCCCCCCCATCCCCTAAGCAGTGACGTAATTGTTGAATGTCCCCTTACTACAATAAATCTGCATTTCCCATTTCCATGCACTACTTAATGCTATGAGAATGTATAGGATTCTCATTTCCATTTACTCTCCAAGACCCTAGTTCCACATTTGATTCTCATCTCATTAAGCATGCATTTCACTCTTGTTTCCATGTACTACTTACTTCAAAGTCAATAAACCTGCATGCCACTCTTGTTTCCATCTACTACTTCTTACAATAAACCTTCATTTAACTCTTGTTTCCATGTACGACCTACCACAATAAACCTGCATTTGACTCTTGTTTCCATGCACTACCTACCACAATAAACCTGCATTTGACTCTTGTTTCCATGTACGACCTACCACAATAAACCTGCATTTGACTCTTGTTTCCATGTACTACCTACCACAATAAACCTGCATTTGACTCTTGTTTCCATGCACTACCTACCACAATAAACCTGCATTTAACTCTTGTTTCCATGTACTACCTACCACAATAAACCTGCATTTGACTCTTGTTTCCATGCACTACCTACCACAATAAACCTGCATTTGACTCTTGTTTCCATGTATGACCTACCACAATAAACCTGCATTTGACTCTTGTTTCCATGCACTACTTACTGCCTGTATTTCACTCTCATTTCCATACACTACTTAATGCTATAAGAATGTATAGGATTCCCATTTCCAATTACTATAATATACTATAGGTCCGAATCTGATTCTCATTTCCATGTATTGTATTAAGCCTGCATTTCACTCTTACTACAATAAACTTGCACCTTACTCTTGTTCCCATGTACTACTTGCTACAATAAAACTGCGTTTCACTCTCATTTCCATGCACTTCTTACTATAATATGCCTGCATTTCACTCTCATTTCCATGCACCACTTAAAGCTGTAGGAATGTGCAGGGTTCCCATTTCCATCACTATATAATTTTATAGGTCCACATTTGATTCTCATTTCCATGTACTACCTACTATAAAAAGCCTGCTTTTCACTCTTGTTTCCATGCACTACTTACTACAATAAGCCTGTATTTGATTCATTCCCATTTCTATGCGCTACTTACTGGAGTAAGCCTATATAAAAGATTCTCCTTTTTATGTAATACCGCGGACCCGCCTACTCGGACTATGGGTCCTGCCTTGCATCCCCTGAGGGATGTAGGTGGGTATTCAAAACACACATATATGTAATACCCTGGTACCTATCGATATGTATTTTTTATTATCTTTTTTTTAAATTTTCTTTTATTTAAAACGTCATCACCGTTTCCTAGATAATGATTTTCCGCAATTTAAATGTGGATACTAGTTTGATACATATTTTCATATATTACGATAGAGTGACTATGGTTCCTAGCTGATAAAACAGTAATCCCAGAGTTTAGAGAAAATGTTAAGTCACATTTTGGACAGTAATTGTACCTTATATCCAACAACAGTTTTGATAATACTATGCACAGTACAAGATTTAGGACAACTCTGATCTAATGTCCCATTAAGATCCACCACCGCCACCTAAAATGAACCCAAGATTATCACTTATAGCGGTGAACTGACCTTGGGTTGAGGAGACCTCAGTTGTCTGTTCCGTGCTGGGCCGAGTCTCAGTTGATGTTTGTTGTACACTAGTAGTGCCATATGCTTCAGTAGTCTGTGCTTCAGTAGTGGGTACTTCAGTAGTGGGTGCTTCAGTAGAAGTAGAAGGAGAAGTATCTGTCTCTACTGTTGTCTGAGGTTGGGAGGTAGTATGTACAGCAGCTAGTGTAGTTACTGTGTCAGTTGTTGATGCAGCTTGTGTTGTTGGAATATACTCTATGTAACAAAAAGTGCATATGTTAATATTCATAACGATTAACTCTCCACTGGCGGGGATTAGGTGGTAAGGGATAGGGCATCTGCCACCCGCCAATTTTAAGAAATGCCCACGTCCATGTTATCCCCCCCCCTTTTTTTTCATCACGTTGGCTCACCTTTGGGTTAATTTCGATATAAAGATTTTTGGAGACCATGCGTATCGATACCTCATTACAGAAGACATAATCGGATTGATACTGGTGAAGGTGTGGATAGATTCACTACTGCAGTAATGTTGCGTCATGGTGACAGCTATAAGCCCTTTTCTCTTAAGGGCCAGGTAATGTTTTCAAGTATATGAGGTCTACTTTCTAGTACTGCACTGATGCCTATCAACCTTTGGAAACCTCAAACCCCGTTGGCAACTTAATCTTTAACACCATAGCTACCATGATTTTCGTCATCCCGCTATCTGAACGCAACAATTGTTTTAGGCCTCAGTACATTACAGTGACTTACCGCTCTCACAGATATAGGTCTTGCTGACGTCACAGTCCACCTCCTCCCACTTGTACCCACTGGCTGACGTAACCACAAGACACCCCCACATACTCTCTGAGGGTTGGAGGTCAGCAAAGTTGTAGTATGGGAGGTAGGAATCTGAGAATAGAGAAAAGAGGGGGCCGAAGGTTGGTGGGGGTAAATGTTTATTATAGGGAGAACACAATAAACAGTTCTAGATGATCGAAGGATAGGCACATTTTCTCCCTCAAAAAAAGAACACACCTTGAAATGTGAAACATGTACGCATGCTTAATTAAGTAGTACAGAGAAATGGGATACAAATACAGACCTACGGCATTGAATACATGTTTGTCCTACAGGGGAACAGGAATAATAACTGGACAGCGGGCTTTCCTAGCCCACTTAAAAGGGTCTATTTCACCTCTTTCCTATCCCTCGGGATGTGTGTGGTGCACATATGCATGGGCACTGACACATTCCCTGTGAAATTGTGTAATGTAGTTCTCGCCATGAATATGACCTTAGCTGTCAAAATGGTGTTTAACATCTATTACTCACTCACTCACTCACTAACTAGACAGCAATTTTAAGTGAGAGCAGTTCAAATGGTAACCAGTTACCATTATGGGGGGGGGGGTGAGGAACAAGAGAACAGGGAAAGTGGAGGAAAAAACAGGATTACATCAGTCCAACCCTATGAGTTATATAGAACCTTACTGATATCTTAAAAACAATCTACTCCTGTAGCATGATACAGGTATGTATACACCCTTAGTGAGGTCTGAAAGTGGTGCTGGATGGGACCCTTTCCCCTCCGCTACTCTGATTGCCCCTTTTGACAGCTACTGAACCACTGACCCTACTCCTGCCCACCCTGGACTACTGAGGCATGACTGAGTAGTCCCCCACCCCCACACACCCACCCACCCACCCAGGACTACTGAGTGTCCCCCACCTCTTACACCCTGTGCTGTGCCTCCCTACCTACAACCACCCACCCACCCTCCTCCTGCTGATGGTGTCACCACCTACTCATCCCCCCCCCAGCCTGCTTTCACACCCAACTGGCTTAATTTGCATGGTGACAAGTAGGTAATTATACTTGTGTCTATACCAATCAAACACCAGTCATAGCTTTCCCTGGTCTTCAAGGCCAAACCAACCAGTATCACTTGCAGTATTACTTCACAGAAAATAGTTCTCTCAACTGTTATCTTCTGCTTTGACCACAAACACTATCAAAGTAAGTTACCTTATTTTTATCAAAACCATACATATTTATAATATTGTATCACATTTCCTGTCATAAACATAACATTTTGATATATCAATTTGTAAACAACTTGAAACATTCATTCAGATCACCATTCATGCATATGAATCTGTCAGAACCCTAATCTATAACCATATATGGATAGTCTCACAAGTAAATGTATGCTAAAGACCAGACACCTGCTCCCTGCTCCCCATTAATATTTACTCCTGCCGTCTATGCTCTAAATTCAAGGCCATATGCTATGCAAGGGTTGAGTTACTAGCAACTGTTAATTGTTGCCTCTTTAGTGGTTCCATGGATTATTTGCTCATGTATAGAATAGGATTCTGATGACAAGCCACACAACGTCCCTTTTAGATGGTTGCAAATGCAAAGGTGATGTTGCTAGGAATCTAATGACTGGTCACATACATGGCCTTCCAGGCAAGGTTACCAGTATGTTGCTCTGCAGAAATGCTGTTGCTAGGCAACCATCAGCTTTTAACAACAGACCAAATTATGACACCTATGAATTCCTCGTTTCTGTTAAGTGTGTTAGGTACTGTTGGAATTCTCTAGTCAAGAAATCTGATGGCTGGTCACATGCATGCCTTTCCTGGCAAGGTTACCAGTATGTTGCTATGCAGAATTGCTGTTGCTAGGCAACCAATAGCTTTAGCAACAAGCCAATGACACCTATTAATGCCTTGTTTCTGTTTAGTGTGTTAGATACTATTTGAATTCACTGCTTTGGCCAAGGAATCTTATTGCTGGTCATTTCCAGGCAAGGTCACCAGTCTGTTGCTATGCTGATGTGCTGTTGCTCAGCAACTGCTTGTCCTAGCAAACAAACCAATGACACTAATGGATTCCTTGTCCCCATTTTTAGGGGGGTAGGGACCATTAGAATTTTGGTATGGTCAAAATCCAATATTTTTGCAGCCATCTTGGATTTTGACCCCCTGCGCATGCTCGGAAAAATTGGCAACATGGAAATTCAGAATCAGCAGACTCTTTTGTCTTAACCCATTAAGAGTGAGCTATGAGGGCATTTTGGTAGACTAAGGGCCTGAATTTTTAGTAGGTCTCTTACCAGGGGCGAGATCCTGCAAATTGATATACTGTGTCAATGTCTCATTTTCAACATTTTCCCATTGTCTAAATCACTCTAAACTCAGCCCTAAAATAGGCTAATTGCATCCTCAGACCAATTATAGCAGCCCAATTAAATCTATTCCACAATACCAAACATCACTGCTATGGCAACATAATCATGCCAATTATACTCAACATCCACCCCTGCACGGATGTTGAGTATTCCAATCATCAGCCCTCAACGGGCTAATCAGCCATGTTGCCAAAAATCGACCCCAAAAAAATTCCACCTTCATAACCCTATACATTAGTAGAACATAGAAAGAGAAAAGGATTCCAGGCTTATTTGCGTAAGTAGCACAGGAAATTGGAATAAAGTACAGGTTTATTTCAGTAAGTAGTACCGTAATACCCCGGGTATTAAGATTTCAAAACTTTTATTCTTTTTAAACTTTTCAAACTTTATGCCATTAGAGCCATCCCGGACCCCCTCAGTTCATTTTTCTTCCGTTGAGGTTGGGGGGGATTGTAAGATATTAAATGAAATGTATTGGTGTCCCTCTTGTGGATAAGGAGATAACTGAATCCCTGCGTGTAAGGCAAGGCTTATAATGTAATGGTATAAGGAAATGAGAATCACACACAGACTTATTGCAGTACATAGTATATGGAAATGTAAATAATGTACAAGCTAATGTCAGCAAGTAGTACATGGAAATGTAAATAATGTACAAACTAATGTCAGCAAGTAATACTTGGAAATGTAAATAATGTACAAGCTAATGTCAGCAAGTAGTACATGGAAATGTGAATAATGTACAGGCTAATGTCAGCAAGTAGTACCGTAATCTCCCACGTATAAGGCACGTCTTATACGCGAATCAGATCGTGAGTGGGTCTTATACGCGGGAGGGTAATTGCCTTGAGTTGGGGGTGCACCTTATACGTGGGGTACCTCCACTTTCCAAACCAGAAAGATGTACACAAAGTCATGTTTTTTCGTTAACCAAAGAAGAGGTGTAGTCCACTCACTGAGAGCTTTGTTAATTACACTATTGACCTTTTACTCAAGAGAATCCATGCAGCATTATACTCAATAATCCTGCCATAGTGTGTGCTGCCACCTGGTGTTATGAGCTCTGTATGTCATTCTCTGTTCTCTACATTACAAACTACTGGTACCCCAGCATGCCATGTCTCTAGATGATGGACCTATTTCCCTGTTATAACAGTGTGGGCCTAGATGATCATGGGGAGGGTATGATATGAACAAATAACAAATTCGGTTTGAACCTACCTTATCTATAACATATAATGCAAATCAGAGCATTATTTCTTTCAAAAAATGAACAGTATTGTACCTTTCAAATTGATGCCAAATAACATCAGTTGTGGGCCATATGAAGACATATGAAGACAATTGGCATCAATAGTAGTTAATGAGTTAAATGATTCTGCTGCCCCCCCCATTTTCATCTCTACTGGATGAAAATGGGGGGGCAGCAGAAGAGAAAAAGGACCAGGAGAAGGAGTAAAAAGGTCGCCAGTACAGACCCACAGCTGCCTAAATGGCAACCTAGGAGTAGGGACCCCATAACATTGCAAGGGGTGTGCAGTGTTACTACCTCCACAACAGGGGACAGCAGGGTGGGTGCACTAGAACCCCACCTGCATAGTATAGCAAGGGAAAGAGAGGTGAATGTTATCAACATATACTCAGTGAAAGGCAAAGGAGGTGAGAAACTGGAGCATACTGGTAAGCGCCTATTGCACTACTTACAGTACCACACAGTTGATTTTGTATATATTAACTCTGGCATAAATAACTTTACCACCCTACTGAACCATGGCAGAGAGAAGAAGGTGAAGGTCGCCTGTCTCGACCCAGGTAAAGCAGCAATGTCACTACTGGCTGAGTACCAATATATCATTTGGCAGGCATCACTTATAGCCCCAGACACAGTGGTAATTATCTGCCCTGTGATTGGGATGTCGATAGGTATGTTTAATGGCTTAGAAACTCCCCATCCCCTCCAACCTGTAATGGATGACACCATCCTATTGCTCAACAAGAACATACATACCCTCAATAACAGTGGGGGCTGGTCCACACCTAAGATAGACTCAACTGTTCACCACTGGCAGTCGGGAAAGCGCAGATGGGTACATCAATTCGGGAAAATGAAGGATGGCCTGCACCCCCGGCAGTGTCATTATGAACAAATAGCAGACGAGCTATTTTATGCAATGGAAGAAAATGCCATCAAACATCAATACAGAATGTCTTAGGTGGTCTAGACCTAGTCAACCCTCATATATAATTATATACTGGTCATTGCCAGCGCTTTGAGATGCAATCGCTCGGCACCCAGATCATATTTATATAATGGAATGTTGTGTGAGGAGGTGTTTTGAGTTGCAATCACCACTCCACAACCACCTGGTTTATTTATAATAAGCGTACCATATGATGATTGGCTCCTTGAATTATTATTTGCCCTGAATGATTATGGTGGTGGTATTGTATTATATTTACTACTAGGACACACTAAGTCTGCAGGCAGCTAGTGTGAGCCATTATAAGCCATTTGAATTTGAATTTCCTTTTCTTTAGGCATAGTTTAGATTATATAAGCATTATATAGTATGGTCTAGTATGATAGTGTGAGCTATTATAAAGTCATTTGATAATATAGAGTGTTAGATTATATGGCTTAGAGGCTAGCTAGGGAGGGCTAACACCATTCTCCTGGACATATGCTATGCCCAGAAACACATATTCTCGTCACTATGAATAATTACTTGGTATGCATGTATGTGATTTGGATCTCCATATATGGTTTGTATGTTTCTAGAATTAAGTACATGGGAATGATATTGGTTGTGCAGTGTGGTTTGACTCCCCCCTCCCCACCCCCTCTGGTCTATAACCATAGATAGACATAGTCTAGAGGCTGCAAGGGGCTTTAAGGTGGGCTCTGTGAATTGTAGAAGTTATAAAACGGAAACACAGCTGGTGGTTCATAATACATTAAATGGCCTTGATGTATGCTGTTTAACAGAGACATGGCTGGATGATACAAGGGGCAATGCTGAGCTTTTCTGGCTGGGCAGACAGTTTTAACGCTTAGATAGAAATAGCTTGGCTGGTGGATTACTGACATATCTCAGAAATGATATCGCCTTGTTTTCAGACAGAATCGAGGAATGTTGTATCATGGATGATGATATAGAGGTTTTAACTGTCAAAATAGCCAAACCCCAGGTAAAGACTAAATACATAGTTAATGTATACAGGCCACCGACTAATACATCTATGGCCAATTTCATAAAAGAATTGGGAAAAATCTTGGATAAAATAATCAATGGTAGAGCTGAGATATGGGTTCTTGGGGACTTTAATATAAATGTGTTAAAGGAGAATGAACCCAGCAGTATTGCGTTAGATGGTCTAGCCAAATCCAAAGGTTTAAAGCAATACATCAAAGGTATCACAAGACCCAAAGATGATAAAGGCACATGCATTGACTTAATTTTTTCGAACTGTCACTGTGTTGAGCAAAGCCATATTATGATAGAACTTGTTAGCGACCATTTTCCTGTGATAGCTGCTAGGAAGAAAGCCAAATCATTTGTCAGGGATATGTCATTTAAGGGGCGCAGTTACAAATCTTATAATGCAGATGATTTTAAGGACCATTTGTCATACTGTTCATGGGAGGACCTTTATATCAGTAATAACCCGAATGTCAAATGGAATATTATTAGGTCAAACATGTTAGAATATCTGGATGTATACTGCCCCATAAAGGACATCACATGCAAAGACCACGCCAACGACTGGATGACCAATGAGGTTAGAGAGCTAATGAGGGATAGGGATGAAGCTGTTAGGTTTTATTTAGCAAATAAAAATAAGGTCAATTTTGAAGAAGCCAAGCGACAAAGACGTACCGTTGCCAAGAATTGTAAAAAAGCTAAGGGTTCTCAAGTTAAGGGTGATCTCAGGGAGCACAGACATGACCCTAAAGCCTTCTGGAGGGTAATAAATGGGTTCCTAAACCCAAAAGAGAAGTGTACAATGGCCACCTTTGTTGACCAACAGGGCAAAAGGCATGTAGAAGCTGATGCATCCAGTTACTGCAACAGCTACTTCGCTGGAATTGGTCAAAAGCTGTTTGAAGCTAATGAGTCTAGCTATACCAGACCGGCAGATGAAGAGCTGAACCTAGACAAGCTACTAGAGCAACTTGAAAAGGCCGCACTAGACAGGGGGGAGAATGGCTGGCCCCAGGGTAAACCAGTCTTCTCTCATGAAGAGGTGGCCAAAGTTGTTAATAACATCTGCATTGATAAATCATCAGGACTGGAGTTCATATCAGCCAGGGTCTGTAAAGATGCTTTCACTGTTATCACCCCTCAACTGAGAAATCTATTCAATTGTAGTATAAGTACGGGAATTTTCCCAGACGAATGGTCAAAAGCCATGGTCATCCCGATACCCAAATCTGGCTCCCTCTCGGAGGTTTCTAATTGGCGCCCAGTCAGCCTGCTGCCTATACCGGGCAAGCTGTTAGAAAAACTGGTCCATAGCTTCGTTACAAACAGCCTTGATAATAGAGGCTTGCTATCTGACAGGCAATATGGTTTCAGAAAAGGAAGGGGCACCGCAGAGGCGGTTCTTAATCTCACTGAAGAATTATACACTACACGTGACGAAGGGAAAGTAGCAGGTGTGTGCTATGTCGATTTCAGCAAGGCGTTTGATTCCATCCACCAGACGTTATTGGTACGTAAAATTCACTCATACGGTTTTGGCACTGGCTTTGCCAGATGGCTAGGTGGTTATCTCCAGGGCCGATGCCAGGTCACACTGCTTAACAATCATAAGTCAAAAGCCAAAACAGTCAAATTTGGGGTGCCCCAAGGATCAATCCTGGGGCCCCTACTTTTTATAATGTTTATAAATGACATTAAGGAATGTATAGATGAATGCTCTATTCAACTGTACGCTGATGATATTGCACTGGTTGCAAAAGATGAAGACCCCAGGAGAACAGCTTTAAAGCTGCAATCCGATGTGACTAAAGTTGCTAACTGGTGTAAGGTAAACGGGTTAACCATTAATGCTAGTAAAACAAAAGTAGTGTGGCATGGCAACAAGTCCCAGATACAGAAATGCCAGGAGCATGAAATTATAGTCAATAATACAGCATTGGGTAACCCCGACAATTACAAATACCTAGGAGTGATAGTCGATAGCAAGTTAAGCATGGAACCACATGTTAAGAACACCATTAAAACGGTCAGTCACAAGTTGTATACCTTAGGTAGAATAAGATACCTAGTTGACAAGCATACAGCACTGCAGATTTATAAACAAACCGTGTTGCCATTCTTTGATTATTGTAGTTTTCTCACAAATAGTGCAAACCTTGCCTCTATACAAAAGCTGCAGAGACTGCAAAATAGGGGGCTTAAAATCTGTAAAGGGGATTATTCCAAGATTGAAACCATTACTTTACATAAGGATGCAAAGGTGCCACTGCTCCAGGATAGGAGGGATGAGCAATTATTATTAGTAATGTATAAATATGTCAATAAATTAGGGTTAAGACCAGCGGAAAACCCTAGAACTAGGGCTGATCATAAGATACAGATCAGGCTGCGACGGCCCAGGTTGGAAAAATACAAGAGAAGCCCGCTGTATCGAGGTAAAAAGCTATGGGACAGGATCCCAGCACGGGTACAACTTGCTGAGTCCAAAAACATATTCCAGAGGCACCTCAGGAAAACACAATTGGAGCCAGAGACGGACTCTGACTTTGACTCTGAAGGAGAGGGGGGGCAGGAATAAATAGTAAATGGGTGTGCTATTTACTGGTATGTAGTCATACAACTGTTATACCTTTTCTCACTTTAATACTTGATGCCTTTTACTACATATTCCTCTGCAGTTATATCTTGGTATAGATGTTATCAAGCGAATACTATTTATATTCATTCTTCATTACACTGCTCATTATTATATGTAAATATGTGCGGGTGGAGGGAATTGTTGCTGGTGGATGGAATCAAAGTCAAATCTAAGTCAAACCGGCCACAAAAAAAAAAAAAACAAAAAAAAAACTCTTCTTTACTATGCCCACACCTATATGTCCCAATGCTTTGCAGCCATAAGCATTTCCTTGATAGGTAAAACCGAGGCAAGCCGGGGAGGGGTTCCACAACTGCACAAAATAAAATGATATTGGTAATGGTACATATGTATTACTATATGTTATAGCTCTATTGATTGTAATGATTGTTGCCACATGGCTAATGAGCTACTTTCCTAGTTTTAAGCTGTATCTCACATTTATATGAAATACATATCAATAAGTGACTCTCATGCACACACAATGTGCCAAACCAATAGACATGGCATAGAATGCCTGGACAAAACTGAACTGTAAAGGACCCTTCAGAGAGTGATACACATGTTATCATTGATGAAAAGTAGTTAATACCATATGACTAAAGTCAATGGATTGCAATCCACCAATTTCGATTCGATTCAATGTAAGAATTACCTTACGACCATCTTCCACGTGAGATTACATTGAATAAAAGAAGTCGCCCGACTTCATTGAAACGAAAAAAATAAATAAATAAATAACACCAGGTGGCAGGACACACTATGACAGGACTATTGACTATAATGCTGCATGGATTCTCTTGATTAAAAGGTCAATAGTGTAATTAACAAAGCTCTCAGTGAGTGGGCTGTACACACATTTCCAAACACTTTTATAGTGAGCAGAATGGCATGTTTCATTCAGCAGTTTAAGGCTATTTAGAGTGCCATGGGTTAGACCTCTCCTCTTCTTTGATTAAAGAAATACATGACCAGTTTGGGTGTTGGGTCTATGTTGAAATCTTAAATACCTTGGTAAGATCTTCCCTATAAGTTCTTCCCTTACATCCTGGGGTGCACAATCTACAGGAAATACACCCCAGTAGTAAGGGGTGCACCTTATACGCGGGTTTTTCAAAATACCAATTCAGGGAAGATAAGTGCGCCTCCTATGTGAAATAGCCTTCCCTGAGTTGGGGGTGTGCCTTCTACGTGGGCTGCGTCTTCTACGCGAGAGATTACGCTACATGGAAATGTGAATAATGTACAGGCTAATGTCAGCAAGTAGTATATGGAAATGGAAACCATATACAGGCTTCGTTAGTAAGAAGTACATGGAAATGGAAATCAAATACAGGCTTATGTTAGTAAGCAGTACATGGAAATGGAAATAATATACAGGCTTATATCAGTAAGTAGTACATGGAAATGCGAATCACATACAGACTTTTTGCAGTAAGTAGTATATGGAAATGGGAATCACATACTTAGAAATGGGAATCACATACAGACTTATTCCAGTAATTAGTAAAGGGAATTGGAAATCATATATAGGCTTGTCTCAATAAGTAGTTTATGGAAATTGGGATCAATTAGGGGTAAGTATTGCATGGAAATATTTTATAAACGGGGTATTACAGGTCATGTAATTGGAGATTTCAGTGTAGTTTCTACATGCACGACTGGATCTGTATATCATACAGATATCCATCCAAATAATATTTACCGTTTGGGGATGTTAAAAAGAACCTCTTGCGCATGCCCACCCAGAAGTAGCTTACACCCGAAGGTCCCAAGTTCCGGATGATGGTCTTGTAAGATGCTAGGCGGGATGAGTCCGGGATTGTTGTCAAGTCTCCGCCCACTTTATAGCAGTGGTTACGTGATGCAAACCAACTCACCGATTGGTTACCGACCAGAATGCACCATGTGTTGGCGCTAGGCTTATAGAAGTACCCACTACTGGTGCCATCTCCCACACAGTTAGCAAGTGCTGTAGGGGAAGGTCGATATCTCTGTTAGCCACATTAATACTGCAGGTGTCGATTTGCTAAGGAGGGGATATGGATATATCTCTAGCCATATGCCTTTACGGCAAAATAATTGTATCCAATTGGTGGGATTAAAATGCGTACCTTGAAAGTAGCCAACAGATATTAAACTTCATGATTCTCAGGGCGTAAGATGAATAATCATAGCCTATGATGAGAAATGTTTTCTGGGCTCTGAAAATTTACTTTTGAGTGCTACCTACATTGCAAGAGAGAGTTAACCGAATAATTTCATAGCAATGACTTGTATATATCTCTGTTTAATATTTTTTATCATCAATAATGCTGGACCTCTTTAATGCACATATGATCTCTGAATGACTAATTATTTCTAAGATCAGAACTTGAGATAGCCGCAAGCCTTATTGTACACAAAGGGGCCCATTGTATAAAATATTGATCCAGCTATTGCACATTTCGTCTCATATAAGGATTCAGTTAACAGTAAGATCACTCACGAACATCACAGATGAAGTAGGCACTTGTGGTACAATCCATGTCTTCCATTTTGTATTCTTCATCTGCATTGAGGGCAGCACAGTTCTGTGGATTATTTGGGTGATAATCTGGTTGGTACCCCGACCATGGAGCATAGGTACCTAGAACAGATAGATATTTATCACTTTATCATCGAAAGTGTTCTCAATGCATTGGTATTGCTCCTGGAGGGTGGGCATGTTGCAGAAACCAGTGCTGGTAAGTTACTCGCCATCAATATACAACCATCGGTGCACCAGGATGATAGAGAGGCGTGGATATACATATTGACCATTCATATGGTCCAGCAATGAGGAAACGATGAGTCTCTCTTAATATATATAAATAACTAATCTTAAGCAACACCTATCTAAACACCTCTAACTAAATGAGTTCTCATGAATCATACAAAAAAGGAAGAGATCAAATAGACTGACCAGTAGATCTTATGGAGGAACAATAATGACGGCGTCATTGGCACACATACATACATTGCTAATTAAACTCATTGTGTACTCATCCATTTTTCACACTCTTATTGGCATCATCTAAAAGACTACTGTGCCAATCATATGGAATTTTCAGAAGTACATGTGGCTTAAGCGGCGTTTAGTCACTACGTTAATATAATTATTTGATAAGTGTTATCTATCAGTAGTCTTGATGCTGATGCACACGGCACATCTTGCGGGGTCTAAGGAAGGTTCATAGAATTGACAATACAAGGATAAGGTGATCTGACCTTTTCCCCTTTTCCTCCATGGTTAGTTAACCTACTAACTCAATAAACTATGCAGAACGGTATCATTATTGATGGAAGTTCTGCATATAGCATTAGCTACAGCATAGTGTACAGGCTTTAGTGACTGTAACAATTGTCCTAGAACAAAAACAATATCCCCTAGAAGCCCCGTACTCTCTTATTTATATAAGCATATGCCGTATTATTCAGGAAAAGAATTTAGAGTGGAAAATATCCTGTTAAGTAATGTCATATGACACAGTGCACAAGATACCAAAGAGGGTTCTTTAGAAGGGTGATCAGATACCTCTAAACTGCCATATCAACCATAAAAAAAATATTAGCCCTCATGATAAGTAGATGATCTAGTAACAATGCAGGTTGTTTTGTTATGAAGAGTACCTCTTATACCCTTTCACAATAAGAGGCCATAAATCAATACGAACACATAAAAGTTGTCTTGGCACTTTAACCTTAAGAGGTGAGCATTAATGATGTACAGGTCCCTTTTCACGTGGAATCAATGACTTATTGAGAATGCATGGAAGGCAGTTTCTACTCTGTCCAAGATAGCTGTTCTGGGAAATAGATTGAGGGAGGGCTATTCTATGAAACAGAGGTAGTACTCATTGGCTGAAAAAGAAGAGGAAAACAATTGGAACCTAAGAGTTAACCATAATTCAACACAGAGCTTTGTAGTCAAACCCGGAATTACTGGTAAATCCAAAAAGGTGGCATCTCTGATGAAAATCTTTGATTGAGGTATATGCCATTGAAAAGAAATTGTCTAGAGCTGCAGAAGGAAGGGCATTCCCTCTTTCCGCAGCTTGCAAAGCTAACATTTTTCTTGGGGTCTAACACGAGGGGGGGGGTTCATTTCACTAATCTAATTATGAGGATGATTTTAAAGCGCCTTATTAGCTTCACCGAGGCAGCATCTTGGGCGCTGCTTGAAAATACGCCAAATATACAGGCAATTGTGCATGTGGATATTCTGTTTCCTTTCCTGTCTCTATGCTTATACATGGGTCTCTAGCAAGTGCTGCAAACTCTACTTTGACGAGTGTTTTCATCACTTTACCAAAATCCTGTTAACAAATACCGTAAGCTATTTTGTCTACGAAAGTAATACCGCTTATCTTTCTACCACTACCATATCGGCAAATGAGGCAATAAAATGATTCTACCCCTGGGAGCTATATTTTCAAAGTGTTTCACGAAAGATCACACTTTTACATACTCACCATTCACATTGAATATGTAGAACCTGTTGATGCCTCCACAGTACAGAGTGTTGTCACTCTGACACGGGGTCGTGCAGCCAGAGACAGCGGTTACAGTCACATCGTCACCATTACCACATTTACATATGGACCCATACTGAAAAAATCATGTGTAGGGCCTACTAACATCAGTTTTGCAGGTATTACCACTAACTAAAATGGTACTACATAAATCATACAAAAACATCTTTTCGAGTTTTCAGGGATGCAAATTGCTTACTCTGTTTTATATTCTTATCAGAAGGTGCATTGCTATATCAATATGTTCAACAATTCCCCTTTGTGGGCCTTCAGGATTCTATATCAACCCTGTGACGTCAGCACGCTACATCAGGCTACCCTTAAAAGGGGTTTTAAAATAACAAATAGGACCAGACTTACAGTTAGACCTGCATACTTGAAGTTATCACAGTCTAATAAACAGACAGCCGCATTGACCCTGTCCGCTGTTGAAGGGCTCTGGGTGGTAAAGCGTCGTGGCGGTGAAGACGCGTCCATGTAACATCCCTGTCCCTGCCCTGCCTGCCGATCTACTTGACAAAACAGATTTATAAGAATTTGGAGTGTTCTTTGACTGTATTGTATAGATATATAAAAATGTTGAATATTCCTTAAAATCAAATGAAACAACTGGCAACTTTCATTTTTCTTGGTAAGGCAAATAGAGCTTCAAGAAACTAAAGCAGAAGAGTAGAAGAAGAGTGTCCCATTGTCCCTTCATAGGTTAGACTTGATCTGTATATCACGAGACAAAGTTGTACCTATTTCGTGTCATGATATAGAATATGGAAATTACATTTTGATAACAGTTTAATGCTGCTTTGTTAACATCAGAGTGAGGGATGGAAACATGATGAAACTTTGAGAGAGAGTCCCCTTTTGTTTTAGCCTTTTATGGAAGCACTTTATGTCAACATTTTTTCTTTATTTTTGTTAATTATTCAAGCCTTAAAAGCGTAAAATGTGCTCTGAAAAACCTTTTGAACATAATGTTAAAGAAAACCCTACCCTATTTTATGATAGCGTTTTTATGCCTTTTATGTTAAATAAAAAGATTCTGACATAAAGATTGACACATGTGTCTCTATAGAGGATAACAGCAGGTGTATGTGAGGCATCTGATGACGTCATGACTGAGAAAATGCATCAAAGTTGTGCTTGGACAGTACTATAAGGGTGCAACAAGATGCTCTTTGTAGCTTTTCCTCTGATTTCTTTGCTATCTCCCTCAACAAATATCAATAAATAAGCTAACAGACAGTTCCTGAACAATATAATTATGCTGTACCATCTTTCTATTATAAAGAAAAGACATTTCCATCACCCTCCATGCATAAACAATGCAGAACCTGATGCATTTTGTCAATCGTGATGTCATCAGCTATACATCAAACAAACCTGCTGCTCTACTCTATAGAGGCACATATTTCAATATGTATACCAAAATTCTTTTATTTGATACAAATGTTATCAAAATACCCTATTATGAAAATAGGGTAAGGTTTTTTCAAGAAGCATTTTCTAGGGATACCATCCATTTTTCTATTCTGATTATCACGATTTTTAGTCTCGCTACTCTCAGATTGACTAGAATCTCTGACTGGAACCACTCTATAGGTATAAATCTAAAGCAGGGGTGTGCTGTTTCCGAGAAATAACAATGTTGCAAGATTTTCATCTCAGAGCTAGATACTGTAAGAAATGTTAGTTATTCATGCCTATCCGTATTGCTGGCTCATCAATCTTCAATTTCATACCAAATTTGCCTACATCGGTCATTTGCAGTGACGAGAAACATGTTATATTTTTACGGAAATCCTGGTTGGGTTGTAACATATCGATATAAAAGTGCCATGCACTTAGGGAGTGATCATTTTTTAACAACAGGGGGGGCCGGTGGGTTTGAGGGGGGGGTCAGAATTTTTTCAACCCCTTGACCGGGGGGGACAGAATTTTTTCAATACCTCTGATGGGGGGGTCAAAATAATTTCACCTGTTTTCAGTGGAAAACCCCGCGCGTTACTAAAGGCTAAAAGGGGACGTTCGCGTGCGATTTTTGTCCCTTATGGGGGGGGGTCGAAAAAATTTTACCCCCTTGAGAGGAGGGTCGAAATTTTTTTCACGCGTCCGCGTGCAAACCCACCAGCCCCCCCTGTTGTTAAAAAATGATCACTCCCTTAAAAATACGTTTTTATTAGGATTTTATCAATAGGTAAAAACACTTTTTATATGTTTTATTTGTTCGTTGAAATTTCTTTTGAACATAATAAAACCATTTTTATTAATATTCGTTTTTTTAGCGTTTTTTAGATGATGTAAAAAGGTTTTATAAAGTTGCCGGGGACATCATTTTTTTCAAATGCTTTTATGAAACGCTAAAAACCTTTCTGTGATTAATTCTTCCCTAGAAGGTTGAAATGGAGCACCAGGACAATAAAAGTATACTATTTACCAGTATTTGCCTCATCATGACGACACACCATCAAAAGACTTTGAAATCCTTATTAAAGCCTAATCATAGAGACTCATTATATGAAATGAAAATAAATCTACTTACTAGCGACCCAGCGCCACTCCATATCATCTCCCTCCTGTTCCTTCACGTTTAGCCATGAGACAGTGAGTGTCATGGCGGCCATAGCTGCCTGCACCTCCTGCTGCTCCAGGTCATCGTCCACCAGGAGGAGGGACTGGTTGGTGGTGGAGCAGGCGGTGACGGCGGCAGACCATGTCAGGGGGGTACTGGAGGACGTGTAACACCTGCCTACTGAGGCACTGCACCAAGTAGTACCTGACAGGGCAAGGTGGATGGAGTTCTTACTCAACTAAATCTTTGTCATATGGTGTATTGATAGATTGTGTCATGATACATTCTGAAATGGATCACATGATGTACCAATGCAGTGCTGACGAGTCTACTCACCTGCACTGCATCGGTGTGTCATTGCGACAAAGAAACAATAAAACGGAGGAACCCGGAGGCCCCCTTAAAAGACTCAGAAATGATGTCACTTGTAAAGTTCTGATGATAACTGCATGGTATTTTAAATAAGTAGATGAAAGTTTTATTTTGGTCATTTTGCAGAAAGGTCATTTTGTGATGCTTTTTTTTGTGATTCTTACTTCAGGCAGTCCAGAAAATGTATAGGTATACAGAGACATCACAATAGATGTAGTTGTTTTCATAGTAAGTATAGTGTGGGAATATATGAAACTAACCTATATAAAGAGAGGAAGTAAACCATACTGTAGTGCACTGTGGCTAAATGCAGACTTGAGTCAGTATATGTGGATACAGATAAACGAGAACCATCATATCAGTAAAACAATGTGAAAATAGGAAGACAAAGCCCAGTATGGATATTCACCTTGGTCAGAAACATTTTCGTTGTTATTTCAATGAGGAGAAAGTGTTGGTAAAGCAGATATTGATGACTTATAAAGCAAACGTTCGCATGTGCACCCCACTGCAACGTAGATATCATATCACAAGATATCAAAACAAATTAAAGAATATTTTCGAGCCAAAAGTAAAAAAAAAAAAATCTTTTTCGAATTTCTTATGCAATTTTCGGTTAGGGCTGGTTCCTCGTTTGTGGAAAAGGTTACATGGCTTCATAAGTCAAGTTATTACCTCATTGGAGAGTAAGCATGGGCTATGGTGTTTGAGAAATATGAAAATGCATAATTACAATACTGCAAATCATAACATGGGATCGTGATGGCTGGGATTTACCTCTCAATACAAAAATGTTTAACCTTAAGTGAAGAGAAAATAGCTTATTGAGAAAGTTTATGGTTTATGAAAAAAAAGGTGTGGAGTTTCTTCTGGATACCACAGGGGATGCATGTCTGGGACGTGTTTCTCGTGGTGCCTTATGAAATACATAATAAATTCCATAACGTTTCCCAGAAGCACTAAGTTTTCTTCATGAGAGATTTTCTCATCCAAGTCAGATATGGAACGTTTATAATTGCATTAGAACGTTGGATCTAGCTGCGTGGTCCCGTCCCTATGGCACTATAATTCTTGACTGTTTGAGTTACCAGAAAAAGTCCATAACTCTGTAACTTGAGGTATGAAGGCCAATTATTACCAGCAGTTATCCGTCATCAACCACCGACCTTGTGAGTCGGCTTAGAGAGGCAGGTCAGGTACGGTGAGCTTTTCATCACTTGAACCAGGTCTGTCGTTGGAGACGGACATCTCGATGAGAGCACGCTGGGCTTATCAAGAGCGCCTGAGCAACACATGAGGTACCATGAACAACTCGGCTGCTCCAAAAAGGGGATGCGACATGACCTGCCATCAGGTGGCAGCGTCCGACATATGTCGGATTCTTAAGACAGATAATGTCACAGTGTCCCAATGAGGACTTCTGGTGACAAGTGAAGGTGTCCTCAAGCAATGAGGTAAGTAGGTGTCTATTAATCGACACACCGCGTCGTGGACGCTAACACAGACCTGTCAATCACAGAAGGGCCACACCCTAATTGAGTCTCATCGATCAGTGTTCTAATTGGCTGAATCAATTTCACCCCACGCCTGAGGGCTTGACCCCAGGGGGCTACTTAAGTAGCAACAGGTCTCTGCTGTCAACACACTGCTGAGCAACTCGCTACAGACATGGAGACTCCTGACCTGAGACCAGTATCACCCTCCAAACCTCCTAGGAGCGACATCCTGTATGAAGCCATACAACTAGCACAGGTGGAGGTGTGCGCCCTCAGGGACGCCCCAAGCACCGTCAGAGACCTTTTCTTGCCAGGTGATACACATTATGACGATGGTTCTACCCAAGATGGGCAGTCTCCAGCTAGGAGTGAACCAGTGAACTGCTACTCACCCTCATCACGCCCATCGTTCATCACACAGTACTGGCCTACTAGACCTGATATGAATGGGCCAATAGTTCACATAAGTGATGCCTCTACCTCAAGTGCAGTGAATGAGAGCATCTCATCAGGAGTGGTCTATCACTCTAAACCAATTGTGAATAGGTCTCCACAGCACAATGCCCCACTGGCACCAATGAAGAGGAAGGCAGACATGCCTAGTCACTCTGCCAAGAGACTGAAACCAAGATGCTGATACCGGTAATGGTACAGAATATATAATATGTCTATATGACAACTGTATTTTCACCAGCCTGACTGCAGACCCTAATGCGGTACATTCTCAAGACAGAGATCACCAGCCTAAATCAGGAGGGGCAGGGGTGAACCGCCACTGGCCATACCCCAGTATGCCGACCAAACTGACCACGCCCCTAATGGACAGGGAAAGCTACAGATCAGGAGAGGATCGTGAGGCGGAGCAGGTATTCCAAAATGCTCAACAGGCTCCATGACGAGCAGCTCACACTATGTCAATGGGTACCAGCCAATGCAGTGATCATAGTGCTATGATTTATTCCCAGGAATCTGGGAGTTCAGGGTGGTATTCTAACAACAACAGATCTGAATCACACAGATCCATGCCTAGACCCGCACTCAGACGAGCTCAAGGACCCCCACCAGGGGAGATCACCCTCCCACAAATTTTGGACGCACCTTACAGCCAATGCCCACTCAGCATCATCCTGCGCGGCAGAACGCGACAGCTGCTTGAGTGGCTGCTGATGCTGTGCGTATTGACGTACGCCCTGCAGCGACCCATGTTGCAAATATAGAGGTACAACACAGACAGCCCCAACCCGAGGAGATGATACCAGACCAGTATGACTACCCAGCACTGATAGGCTTGCAGAGTGATCAGCAGCAGGAAAATCCACTACCTGTATATGGACCACAGCCATTTGACTGCCCTTTAGCCGCAGTAGAGCTTCCATTCACAGAACCACAAGATGCTGAAACTAATAAAACACCAGAGAAGGTTAAAACCTTGGTGGACGCCATTTACCTGAACCCAGCCACTAAGGATCAGCCAAAAACACTCTAAAAAAACCTACCCTAGACCCTCCAACCTAGAGGTTCTTCATAAAACAAGGCTCAATGAGGATATATCTAGGCAACTTGTGAAAAGAAACAGGGAAGCTATGACAGAGGGATGACACCTTCAGGTCTCTGCAGTGGTGCTTGCAGTTTGCAGCCAGACCTTTAGTACATGCACTGGACCACCTGGGCAACGGCAAAACACTTAATCCCAAACAACTGGTCACAAGCATGTCTGATTCTAATGTGTATGCAGGCTTAAAGGGTGTGGGGCTAGAGGTAGCACAGAAACCAGAAAACCACAAAAGCTTTAAATATCTGCTCAGAGAAGATGCCAGATTGTGGTTAGACAGACAGAGGAAGAAGCCTTACGTGATGTAGTGGCTGCCCCCAGGTCATGGAACTGCCACCAGGGAAACTACAGGGGGGGCTGGGCCCGCAGCCGCCACAAGAGTGGGCCCAGCCGCAAACACACAGCAGATCGTCCCAACTACAATCAGGACCGCAGCCGCCACCAGGGGGTGCCGAACTGCCAGCAGGACTACCGGTCCAGCAGCAACACCTCCAGGGGTGGCAAGCGGGGCAAGCAGACCAAACAGAACCACTACAAAGGTAGCAACAACTCCAACAACAATGACAACAACAACAAATAAATGTAAGTCTTTCAGTTGTTGATGCACCTGATACAGCTGAGCTACCCGAAACACCTGTAAAGCATCCCAAAAAAACCCAGGCCTTTTCAACAGGGTAGGCAAGCTAAAAAGTGGCATAAACTCAAGAAAGACAGATGGGTGCTGGATATGATGAAAGGCTTGACCATACACACTACACCTGTACAGTCAGAGATCCCAGACTCAGCATCTTTTAACCCAGATGCTCAGTTGGATACACAAATACAGGATATGTTGAGTAAAGGCATCATAGAGCTTGCAAGACATAGCGCGAGGTCATTTGTCCCACACATGTTTTTAAGACCTAAAACAGATGGCACTTTCAGACAGTCTACAAACACTTCAAAATGGATTATCTCACATCAGTCATGCATATCTTGCCTCAATACATATATCATGAAGGCACTGCTTTCAAATCTGAGAATACATTATGGCGTAAACTTGGTGTTTTACATTGATGACACCTTCATTTTTGGAGACACTCCAGAACTAGTGAAATAATCTGTAAAACACACTCTCAGAATCCTTTCAGAAAATCAGTCTTGACCCCGGCACAGTCCATTGAATACCTGGGTTTCACCATTGACTCCACCACACTGACACTACACATACCACCCAAAAAAGTTACAAAATTAATGACAATGGCACGTGACATCCTGAAAGTTAGAAGACTGTCAATCAGACAGTTCTCAGCAGTCATAGGAAAACTGGCAGCCACGGAACCTGGAAATGACAGGGCCAAGGTCCATATCGAGTGAAGGGGCAATATGTACATTTGTTCATCAACAACACAACAGCTTTATGCTGTATCAGAAAAGGTGGTTTTCTGGGTTCCATACCATGTGATGAGGTCACACAGTGTATATACACTTATGCATGGAAACACAGAATCACCTTCAAGTTGTCTTACTGCCCTCTACTAAATGCAATGTGAAGACAGACAGGGCATCAAGAGCTTTTGCCTCATCAGCAGAGTGGTCACTATCCCCTGCCACCCAAAATTACATCTTCTCTGCCTTTCACAAAGCTCAGGTTGACCTGTTTGCCTGATACCAAAATTTTGGTTGTGCTCTGCCCTAAGTACATTTCACTACATTACGATGCTAATGCTATGGCGACCGATGTATTCACCTGTACATGGAATGCTAATTCATTAATCTTCCCACCTTTCTCTCTCATTGGCAGGGTCATGAGGAAGATCAAACAGGACAATACCACTGGACTGTTAGTGGTCCCCAACTGGGCAACACAGCCATGGTTCACCAGCCTCACCAGGCTCAGGAGGTACACGAGCACCTGCAAATCCCCATTACCTCTTCGACCCTGTTTTGGCCAGGGGACCCCACCAAGGCACCCCACCAAGGCAGGCAGATCACACCTAATGATTATCTGAGGGGCTACTTGTCCGCTGCATGGAAGGTCAAGGCCATGGCATGGAGCCATAATACTGTGGCAGTCTATGAGGGATGTGCAAAGAGATGGATGGCATTCACAAGCCTAAGGGATGGGCACCCCACACAGTCATAGTGCCATCAATACATCCAGGTCATTTCTATCATGTTTTATAACATTCAACGGGAAACCAGCTGGAGAACATACAGGGACTAGACTATGAGAAGCTCACCAGACATACTATGTTACTGGACTATTAACCACTGGACAAAGACTGCAGGCACTGCACCTTATGCTCAGAGGAGACTGTGAGTGGACCAACCACTCAGTCAAGATTACATACTCACTTCTCACAAAAACGAACCATCCAAAAGACAAGCCGCTGATTATGTACTTTCAAAGGAGAGAAGATGAAAGGTTGTGTGTGTATTCCCATCTTAGGGAGTGTTTATTTTTTAACAACAGGGTGGTGGTTGGTGAGTTTTCGTTTTGACCCCTGAAAATATTTTCCACCCCCCCCTTTGAGAGGTTCCAAAAAATACAGGAGAGGTCAAAATATTTTGCGCCCCCGAAACATCGAGTTGTGTTGCACCACATTGTACAGCATTATATCACACTCAATTGTATTGTTTTACTGAAATATAAGGTAAAAGGATCACTTCCCAGAGTTATTATCATCAATTTATTATTTTTCTATAGGAATGCAAGAAACTGAAAAGGGGGTTCCAATTCTCAAGACCAATTTCATCAGTAGCTGCAGTGCGAGACACACACTACTTAGCCTTATGTCTTTTGTTTGAAAAGCAGCCAGGACAAGCTAAGTATAGGGTGGTCTGGGGGCATCACCCACCCAGTCAAACAGTTTTATAAATCTAGTGCCTAAATTTATGCATTCTGGTGGTTTTTGAGGTTTCCCTATACCCTCTGTTTAAAATTCTACTATAGGGACCCTTCATACAAAATATTAGAATGGGATCTCAATGCATGTATCTGGATGAATCACAAGATTGATCTTAGGTTAAAGTAAGCAAGCAAACCGTATTTGAAGAATCTTTTAAGTCTGAACCAACTTGCTGCAGACACATATGGGCCTTTATGACTGTTAACTATAGGGAATGGGAGATGGGCTGTTTTAGCACAGCCTTTTGAAATTTTGTTTGGGGGGGGGGGGTAACCAAAGCAATCCAAACCTGCATATCAAATACTTTACCATTTACATGGGTTGAGGGTTTGGGTTTCTGAAAATGTCTGACCCCTTTATGTATGATGGATACCTTGCTATCCTCATGGAAATTCGAACCCTGGATACCAGAAGACTGCCAAGACATGAATTGATGTGCCCCTAGCCTTTCAGTTACTTGATTCTGCTGTAAAGTACTATCTGCAGATTTGTTCCCCAGGGAAATTTGGAAAATTTAGACAAGAATATCATGTATTGTCAGGTCAATTTGTGAGCATATGGCCAGGCCAACTCTAAGTATGTGCATACTGCTTTCCAAGAAAAATATTTAAAACTCTTGGGCATGTTTTCTTATTGTTAGTGTGATTAATGTGTGGAAAATTTTGAATATTGAGAAGTCAAATGGTGCATGTATGCATGAGCCATCTGTGACAGGCGTCACACATACCACAGAGCTCTCATGTTCTAATGGAGCCAAAGAGTGAGACTTTTCCCTGAAGCTTGGAATTTTCTAGATTTCCAAGATGCATTGAAATAAATACAGTTCCAAGAAAATTTGGAGAAATATGGAGGTTCATTTGTTGATATTTAGAGCATTTTGGTACATCAAACTGAGGATGGATGCTCAAGTTCACTATATAAGTATATACTGAAATTACAAAGTCTAAAATTTTGAAATTTTAGAAAGAAAATGGTGCATTCTGATGCACTGTAAAATTATCAGCAAGAAATATATTAAGAAATTGTCCTCACTACTTATCAAATTGGGTATTTACAGCAAGTCGCGTCAATTCGTGCCTCATCAAGAAGGGTCTAAAAATTTTACGCCCCCCTCAAGAGTAGTCAAAATATTTTTCGCCCCCCCCTCAGGAGGGGTCAAAATATTTTTTGCCCCCCCCTCAAACTCACCAACCCCCCTGTTGTTAAAAAATGAACACTCCCTTAGGGCATACATTGCTGACCAAAGGTCACAATCTGCTATGCCATTTGTCTTCGAAAGTGAAACTGCCCACCTCCAGGGCCAGTGCAAAGACAATATCCAGACAAGTAAAATCAGCGCTGAAGGATGCTGGAGTAGATGAGCAATATAAAGCTTACTCTGCTCACCATGCATCAACATCAGCTGCAGCAAGAAAACAAGTCCTGGTGAATGAGATTCTCAGATCAGTAGGGTGGTCAAATGAAACCAACTTTGCTCGGTTCTATAATAGACCCTTGTATATACCACCTGTTCTGCAGCCTACAGACTTTATCCCATTTCTGCTGGATCTATGATGCATAAACATTCATACACTTGTTTTGCAAACAAAATTCATCCGCTGATGAATTTATTATAGGGTAGAAATATCTACATAAGTCTATTTGGTCAATTATATCCAAGTATTAGCTTAAGTCATGGTGTGTATTAGTTTACATCCTATACATGCGAAAAGGTTTGGTGACTTTCAGCCTCCAAGACAGTTACAGGTACAATGAGTGCTGAGGATATTACAGCAAGATAGCTGTAAACTATTTTCCCTTAAGGAAAAAAGAGGGGGGGGGGTGGAGGTACATTACCCCTACAGTCATTGGAATAACACTGTTATGTCATACAAGGTCTACACAATGTATAACATTTTGCCTGTTTACTCGGAACATAAAGTTCCTGACCTATTATATATGTTTCGTCTACATATAAAGTGATGACTGTAATTTTGCTAACATAAAATAAAACTTATTTAGATGGCAAAGCTCCCGCCTGAGTTTTAATTTCATGGATGAGTTGAAGTAGCCGACCCACAAGGTCGGTGGTCAATGATGGATAACTGCTGGTAATAATTGTTAAGTTATTTTGATGTGATGTAAAATAACTGTAATTATCATCAGAGTATCCTATCGACCACCGACATGGGTTGGCATGAGGGACATGGGTTGGCCCAACCCTCGTGCCAAAAGCACTCTTCCCACCACTAAGTCACCAGCAAAATTAAAACTCGAATCATTTTAAAGTATGTCGATAAGCTCACCGTACCTGACCTGCCTCTCTAAGCCAACCCACATCGGTGGTCAATATATTATACTCTGATAATAATTACAGTTTTTTTTACATTGCATTAAAATAACTTAACAAACATAGGCCGTAAGGTGTCCAAATCTCACCTCCATAGCTGGGAGACGCAACCCTACATGACATACATGAGCCTACAAAACTGAAAAAGGAGCAAATATGAAAGAGGGTGGCAGGGTCTATCACAAGGTGGAAATAGACTGGGGACAGCTTGAGATGGAAATGGAAAGTGTAGAACAAGTATGTTCGGTTACCATGATTTGATTATTTTTGTGTGTGAAAAAACTCAGCATAATTTAAAGAAAAGTTGTACCGAGTATTTGCTTTTCTTTTTTGCAAGCTATTTAAGGCTGGCAAACTTAAAGGGCAAACGTTGGAAACGGTCTAAAAACTTTCTTTAAATTTAGTTTAATTAGTCCATGATCTTCTGCTTCGAATTGAGTAAATAAATACGAACTAAATCACTGAGAACTATTTGCAAACATAATTCTAAAGCGGTAATGGTAAATGTGACAAATTATAGAAATCATGACGCACCTTGTCAATTTTGAAATATTACAATAATAAATAGTAATTTACAAAGTCAATATTAATGTGTCAGAATAATAGATGTAGCACCTACCTCTTACATATGCATCCCCTGTAAGTAATATTAAAATGACTTCTACCAGTAACCACTTATATCCCTCATGTTTTCCCATCTTGAGGAAATATGTAGTTGTGGTTGGCAAAAGGCAGAAAGATCTTCTGACTTTGTTCAAATGTCTTAAGGAAGTTATCTAATTTTACTATAGAAATACAATCGGAAATCCAGCAAAAGTATGCGAAGTGACGTGATAGCTTGAGGAGTGATTTGACACCTATATCCAATCATCTAATGTCCAGACTTAAAAAGGAGACATTAGGAGGATATGAAGACTCCCAGGAAGGAAATGAATCAATAAGCACTTCCCTGTCAACCAATAACATCGAAGTAAACCAATCAATACACACTCAGAGATCTATACATCGAGACTATACACACAAAGACTTGTGCAACTGTCACTTCTTTAAAAATGGATCCAGGTTGTCGATAATTGAGGACGTTCATATAGCAACTTTTGACAAGGGACTTCAGTAGGAGTAGGAAGTTTAGAGGCATACGACGCATGCGAACTGTGAAATGACTGACAGAATTTACTTATTCATGGCATGTTAAATTGAATTTCAAAAGCTATGTTGGTTTTAAGACTGGAGACAAACAAGGCCAATTAGTAGGGAATAGACGAAGGGTCTCAAATAGTTAGGGGCCAGAATAGAATGAGGTAGATGACCTGGTGTTGAGAGCAGCAGAGGGATTGGAGGTTGGAATAGGGTAAATTAAGACTGCTAATTACGAATCTGAAGTGCGTATTTCCGTATCTAGATCAGAACAAGGTCGGAATTAAGGTCAAAGGTCACAATTTGGTCTTAAAATACATGTATAAAGGGCATCTATTGTCTCACACTTGCCAGAATGTTTCAGCTGAAGGCTACTTACATTTCAAGGGCATACTTACATATTTGGAGGATCATTTTGGGAGGTTTAGGTTTACTTTTCTCTCAAGGTCAAACATAGTAGAGTGCTTATATTTTGCAATGTGCTTCCTAACGGTTTGTGTAGGCAATTGAGTTATAAAGAGTTATAAAGAGTAATGGAGTTGTAAATACACCGATTTTACACCTACAGTGAAGTCTACATAGTTACCTTTCATAACTGAGAGACATGGAAAGTTTGAATAAGGATTTATGTGATAATCTCACCTAGTGCTGATATTGATATAGAAGACAAAAACTCCCAAATTTATATTGTTTGCTGAACTCTTGGGTCTTGATTTCTTACAACCAACACTTCCATTTGACTTTTGGAAATCAACTATGACATTATGCTTTAATTATATTGTATCATGACCTTGAGTAAGGTGAAGGTCATGTGTGTGCTGTGGGAAATAATACAGTAACAAAGGCCACACTGTTAGGTACAAGGGATGAATGATCATACACATGATATAATGAGTGGATCAACTTCTTAATGCATACTGAAGGTCATTATGACATCATTGTATTGACTGCAGTAGATGCACCTTGTATTACTTGACACCAGGTGGCAGTTTCACCACGTTTAATGTAACGAACGCGGACATCCATATATCAAATATGGATGTCCGTGTTTCATATTTATGTCTATATCTGAACACCTACTGCCCCTACCCCCCTCCACAGTTGAAATATATTTCATATTGCAAATACGGAGGGCGGTGGGGGCAGTAGGTATTCAAATATTGCCATACATTTGAAACACGGACGTCTGTATTTAATATACGGATGTCCGCATTTATTACATTAAACATGGTGAAATGGCCTCCAGGAACGATCACATAGACGATGTAGGCAAATCAGATCAATTGTGTTTCTTTCTATAAAGAGCCTAAGGTTAAAGGCATAGACATGCCAATCTTGACATTTGATGGAAATAGAAACTTTAATTATGTCAAGGCTTGATATCAGAAGGTGTTTTATAGTGACAGCTTGATCTATCATTGTGATATACTGAATAACCTGTCTCTGAGTATTGTAACTTTTGTTGTAGGAATCATTGACTCTCATAAATTTTTAATACCTTATGTCAATGAATGACTTGGGCCACATACCAACACTAGGGGTACCAAGCTTTTATTAGTGCTACGTATCTGTAAATGTGACAGTGTGGATAATTTCAAAGCTTAAAGTGGATCGGGCCTATGGCCTAAACGGTGCCAGTAGATAACCCCCTGGAAAACTCCTTCCAGAATTCTCCCACCCGGAAATTTCCCCCTGGAAAATTCCCCCCTAGGAACCCCCCCGGAAACCCCCCCCCCTAAGTTTGTAAAGGGAAAGGGTTTAATTAGGGTGAATGATGCACTGAAAAAAGTCTTCCTGACAAAGTGACATGTATACCCATGTCAACTTGATTTGACACAGAGAGCACACATTATTGGGACATGTGCACATATGTCACCATGACAACTGTAGCACACAGTAATCCTCATATGATTTGATATGCCTAAAAATGCCACGTCATCTGTTAGTTGACTAGGGTCACAGCCATGTCGAAGGCACTTGACACGTGATGGTTTGACATGCCTAATTGTTCTAGGATATTCCACTAGATGGGGCAAACAACCATTTTGGTACAAGGATTAATCACTGCCAAGAGGTACTACCAACATTTGAGACATTTGATGTATCTGTCTCATTTTGTTTTCATAAAGAATAGATCACTAAGGTCTGTAAATACTATCAATGAATGGTAGTGAATTCTATTTCAATGTAAATTTGCATTTGTTATTGGATATCAAAATAGACACCCACAATCCTGAATTCTTCAACTGGAGAGGTTAGACACCTTGTGTGTGGGTCAGTGAAAATACCAAAAGATTGTATGCTAACCCACAGTCTATAATCTCAGTATCTTTATTACATGGAGACAGATGGCATTGCCATGTACCTCCATGCCCTTGTCTTATGGACTGCATAGAGGTCCTCAGTCAAGTTCTGTAGATAGGAAAAAGTGCCTTAGTATTGCAGGCCTGTGGGATTATGATATCCCCTGCCTTCTATTATAGGCCTGCCTTGATTGAACCATTGGTACATAGCTATTGACTGCTCTTGACCCTTACATAATTGTCTCACAGTATTATCTAGCACTCAGGTGAATGGGTCAGAAATATCTGACGTGTCTTCATTACGCATGTCAAGTGGAGTTGACAAACCAAATATGAGAGCGTCAACCTCATTTGACATGCCTTCATACATGTCATGTGGGAGACAAATTGTGACCTGTGCAGTATGCGTCAAAGCGATCAGTGTTCTTCTCTCTGTGTGGGGTGAGGGATAGAGTGAGGAATGCATGATTAAGGGTTAGGTTAGGGTTAGGGATACAGCCAGGGATAAGATTAGGGATCGGGTTAGGGTTAGTGATAGGGTTAGGGGCAGTGATAGGGTTAGGATTAGTGATAGTGTTGGTGATAAGGTCACTGATAGGGATAGTGATAGGATGTGAATCCTTATTCCACAATAAAATTGAAATGCAGCCATTTCTGACTGTACCTGTATTACATAGATATGATAGGGTTAATTTCCAAGGGGGGGGGGATTTCCAGGATGATAGATTTCCGGGGGGTAAAACTTTGAGGGGAGAATTCTGGGGGGGGGGGATTTCCAGGGGGAAAATCTCCTAGAACTGCCTAAAAGTAGCTAAATTTTCACCACATTTTCACTATAAGAACTAAACTAAATTTTCTTTCCAGTAGTTTTAAGAAAATATAGGGGTCTCTGGCAAATCTATGACGTATAGTCAATAGGCACCACTTGTCATTTCGGCAGGATGGGACCCCACCCAGCAAATTGTCGTTATCTGTCGCCATGATTGGTCATCAATGGTGACTCCTTTCTGAGTGATAACTCACTGCGTCATCTTTCGCCACTGTGTGTCAGTCTCACATGGCATGGCGATTTATCACAACAGTCGCCAACATGATCTCACTCACTGCGTGAGTATGTGCCACCCCTTGTCATCCCTCACAAAGCATGGTGACTTATCACCACCATCGCCAACATGGATCTAACTCACTGCGTGAGTATGTGCCACTGCCTGTCAACTCTCAGTCAGAATGGCAACTTTTCACCTGCATTGCCACATGGCTCTCACTCACTGCGTGAGTGTGTATCACTCCTAGTTAATCTTCTCTCAAAATGGCGACTTATCACCACCATTGCCAACATTGGTCTCACTCAATACGTGAATTTGTATCACTCCAAGTCAATGCTCTCTGAGGATTGCATCATCTGTCACTCACTCTCACTCACAGTGGCAACTTATCACCACCATTGCCAAAGTTGTTGAGACAGCACCACTGTTCAACATGTAGCCTATCTAGGAAGTGTGGGCATAAAGTATAAGTCCCATACGTATCAAATGTGCTTTGTTTCACTGATTTCCATGTAATACTTCAGAGTTGAATCAAACAAGATTATATAGAGAGAATATCAGTTGAATATAGATAGAGGTATCTCTAAAATGAAAGCAATTATCCATAAACACCTTTTCTCTGGTTACAGGAAAAATACATAGGGAAATATCAACATGAACACCTTGTCTGTGGTTAGAGGGAAGATACATATGGCAATACCTTCTCTGGCAAAACATACTTTGATCTGGCAGATGTGAGGCTGCATGATTACCACTGTCGATGATCATGAGCTTTTCATCTAACAAGGTGAGTGATCACCAGCGTCGCCATCACTGGTGAGTCTGAGTGATCACCACTCTCGCCATCCATGGTGAACCTGCGCTATGACGTGGTGCGCGTTTCATCTAGCGAGGTGAGTGATCACTCGTGTCGGCATCCCTGGTGAGTGTGGGTGATCAAGATCCTCACCCTCTGTGGTGAACCTGTGCTATCATGAGGTACGCGTTTTATCTTGCGAGGTGACTGATCACAATCTTTGCCATCCGTGGTGAATGTGTATTATGACATGGTGTGCATCTCATCTAGCGAAGTGAGTGATCACTCATGTCGCCATCCCTGGTGAGGATGAGTGATCACGATCCTCGCCATCCCTGGTGAACATGTGCTATGACGAGGTGCGTGTTTCATCTAGCGAGGTGAGTGATCACCCGTGTCGCCATCCCTGGTGAGTCTGAGTGATCACCATCCTCGCCATCTGAGGTGAGGCCATATGATCACCACCATTGCTATTCCTGGTGATCTTGTGCTATAGCGACGTCGTGTTCCATCTAGCGACATGTGTGAGCCACTTCACACAGCTTGACCAGGAGTCACGACAATTTGCTGGGCAAAGTCAATATGTTAGCATATGGGAAACAGTTTTTGGGTGTATACTACACGGTTTGGGCCATTGCATCCATATATAGGGGTAGGTTAAATATGAAAACTGAAGAAACAGCTCAAGGCCAAAGATGGGATGTCACAGGCTGTAAAATGGGGGAGATTCGTCTCATCCCCTACCCCTGTATACATTAGGACCTCTTTACATCATGTAACATCTAATCTACCCTTGAATTCGTGATTTGTAATTGAAATAGAAACCTTGCCCTATAATATGGACTATAGAACACCTGCGTTTTATCTGATTTCCTTCATCTCTGAGAGAAAAAGGTTGATTTTGTGCAGCATTGCTTTTTCTCCACCCCTTCTTCTCAAATAGGAATAGCTGTATGAAGATGTAGGTTATTTATCTATTGTATCCATAAATTGTTTGGACAGGAGCTTAGCTACAGCCTGGTACATCGTCATCAGGGGCAACCTGCAAGGACTAGACCATAGAGCTGCTGAAAGAGGGCGTGAGACGATACTCTCACTCCCTCCCCCACCATTACACCTGTATAGGGGGAAATTTCCAGGGTGGGAAATGTATACATAGTGTATGTAATCTTCATGATATGAAGATATCATTTTAAGATCTTACATGTGTATAGGTGGGAGATTGAGGGTTGTAGCACTAGCTCCTACACACAACTGCTAATTACAAAGATGACAGAAATAATATCATATGTGAGTGATCTTTGTGATATTGTGATTTAAGCCTTGTTACACATACTTTTCTATACACATCACATTATTCCCCCACATTTCTTAAAACTGTTATATTTGTACTCCTGAGAGCACCAGACCATGGATATGCCGATGTCCTAGGCCTAAAGTAAGGGTTAATCGGTCTATAGGGGAGCTTGGTCACCTTGGTGAAAATAATTATGTCTTTGATAATAATAATAAGAACACCAAAAATAGTCCATTGACAATAGAGTCAGTGACTTAACATGTCAGTGACATAAGGTATTAAAACTTATGAGAGTCAACGATTCCTACAATAAAAGTCACAATACTTAGAGCTGTCACTATATAACACCTTCTGATATCAAGCCTTGACATAATTAAATATTCTATTTCCATCAAATGTCAAGATTGGCATATCTATGTCTTTAACCTTAGGCTCCTTACAGAAAGAATCTTAATTGATCTGATTTGCCTGCATCGGTCTATGTGATCATTCCTGGTGTCAAGTAATACAAGGTGCATCTACTGCAGTCAATACAATGGTAGTAGTATATAGGGGTAAACTCAGCGCATAGGAACAGCTACTGAAATCTGTTTGACCTACTTATGAACCGGAAGTGACCTAGTTTTGAAACCGGAAGTGACCATATAGCTTTCTCGAGCTCTGATTGGCTGAGAGATAATTTATGCAAATATATGCAAAACATGAGTTTGGTTGCTATAAAATCTGTAGTAGCAATAAACTCTCGTGGCACTGTAGTTGGGGTGCATTTATTTTAACAACAGGGGCGGTGGGTAGGTAGGTGAATAAATTGGGTGGGGGTAAGTAGGGTGTGTGTAATATTGGCTGGCGACCTGCCTCTATGTTGGGGACATCATACAGGCAGGCCATGTCTAAGAAGTTAGCTGTCAATCATCCCCTGTTTTAGCCCTTACTCACAAGAGGGCATCCTAGTACCCCAATGGTTAACCTGTCTCTCCTATACAGATGTTTGGATATAGTCTGTGATTGGAGAATAGAAACACTCTCATCTAGTGGAGACCAAGAGTACTTCTCCCCATGATCTAGGGAGAATGTCATCAGACATGGCCAGCGGGTATCTAGCCCTCAAATACCTGCGGGGACCAGCGTATGTGTAATACACATGTGTATTGTGTGTGTCCCACTCCCTCTCATTACTTAAGGGCTGCCCCCCACCCTATAGCCTATCCTACCCTACTCTACCCTACCTTACTCTACTTTCTACCTAACCTGTTCTATTCTATCCAGCATGCTTTTTTTGTCCCCTACACTATAACATTCTCCCACCGTAACGTTACAAAAAAAAATGTCCCTATCAATGTGTTCCAATTAACATTTTACATGCTGCACCCTACCATAGCACGCCTACCCTTATTGTAACATTTTCCCACCACCGGCGCCACCACCACACACCCATTGCTGCTCACTGGCTCATGGATGAATCTTGAAACCTTTTTTGATTTACAAATTTGCTCACAAAATTTCACTTTGTGCAACACAGATAACATGTTAAAACACACCTTTAACCTATGTATAAATGGAAAAATGTAACATTTTCCAAAATGTTACATAAAAGTTTTTCAAATTTACCAAAAGCTTTTTGTAAAACGTTACAAAACTTTTACACACAAGACTATTTGCTATGTACATCACTGAATTTGTGTTGAAAATCGGTTTTTAATCTATGTATTTTTTCACAAAATGAAAGAATGAATGAATGTAACATTTCACTAAAATGTTGCAAAACTTTTTTGTAAAATTTTTACAAAATTGACCAAAATGTCATGGAAATCTTTACAAAAATTGTACTTTTATACAAAGGATTTTACTAGGTACGACAAGAAAAAAGAGAAAGAGAGAAAATGTCCAAGGGTGAAAGTGCTTACTCCATCTTTTACACACAGAGCTAGGTAGGTAGGTAGGAGTAAAATTTAACGACTGACATTAATCCTGAAACACTAGTACCATTGAAAGTGACTGTGGTGTGTGTATATCAGTTTTGTGTGACACTTTGGATGATTATACAGTGTTCCTGGTAAAGTAGGTTTATAAATTAGTCCTAATGTGTGTGAAAAAAGGTCACAGGTTTAATTGGAACTAACTTTTGCTAAATTTTGAAGGGCTTTCCACCAATGCACAATGAAGTAGTTTTAAGAAAAAGTAGATGCAAATAAAGTTCCAAAGTGATGTATGTTATATCCTTGATGTTAAAATCCTGGATTAAGTACAAGGTAGTAGTAGTAGTAGTAGTAGTAGTAGTAGTAGAAGATACGGTATATGAACGGGCATATGGATACATGGACTACCCCCTAGTGTTCATGGATACATGGACTACTCTCTAGTGAATGATTTTATCATTCAACCACACTCTGCAGCAACCTGAGAGATTGACCCTGTCAATCAAAAGTGACGACTGGGTTTGATCCTGGAACACAGGTGCCGTTAGGAGTGTTGCTGTTGCTGCTGCTGCTGCCTTTGATCCTAGAGGATGTAGCACAGATGTTGTGAACAGAGTGTAACATGTAAACAACATGTAAACTGCTAATTTGCACATGGTGATATGAGTCCGTTTATTTTTCACGCTGTGGTGGAGAGAATGTTATGTTGAGTAACTCCTTTTGATCTTGAAACATGCGGCACAGGTGGCGTGACAGTGTTTACCATGTTGATAGGGTCATTTATTCTTTTTACGTTGTGGTGGGAGAATGTTATGATGTAGGTGCTAAAAGTTAACACTATTTTTCTAATCCATTTTTGCATACGACGACATGTAAACTTTAGTTTTGTGCTTAAGAGTCTTTAGAGGCACCATTTGACCTAATTCCACGATATATATGGGTTCTGTTGTTTAAACTGTTCTTTTCACTGGCGACTTGTTCATAGCTGACCTGCTGTGGTCATTGGGACAAAATGCTCATAAAGTTGTTTTAAACACACAAGCACCTGTGACTTGATAGAAATTATAGTAAACAGTAAGCCAGTTCCCCCTGTGGTGGTTTATTCACAGCCAAGGGTTTGACAGAGGCATAGATATTACAAGTGCGCTGTGTGTTTTGACTGACCAGGGGTGGGCTGACTGATTGGGTTAAATATTGCCTTAACCCTTAATGACGGTAGTATATTAGTGGATGGGTCTAACTGTAAAAACGTTGACACTTTTTTCTCTCCAAAAGTCATCATCATCATCTGGGAGGTCTTGAAGAGGATGTGGCTGTGGTGATAGAGGTAACAACTGGAGTAATTACATTTTAGGAGTATGAGTAAGACTTTTAACAGGGAGAATAGTCCTTTCCAATTTCCACTTGATTGTTGCGTCCTATATGAGACATTGTGGTGTGTACATTAGTTTTGTGTCACACTTGTGGGTGATTATACTGTGTTCCTAGTTGTGTAGCTGGTGAAGTAGGTTTATAAATTAATCTTAATGTGAGTGAGCAGTGTAGGAGGCTATAGGTGTAATGGAGCTAACTTTTGCGTGATTTTGAAGGAATTTCCACCCATGTGCAGTGGACCTTTGGTTAAATACGGTCTCGATCACATGGTATTCAAATTAGACATGACTGGGCAGTGTTGAGCACAAACTACCGTAATCTCCCGCGTATAAGGCGCACCTCACGTAAAAGGCACACCTAGAGTTTTAGAAAATAGTGAAAAAAATGAAAAATTCATAACTTTTGTTCTACTTAATGAATTTTCAAAATTCAAAAAGCTATGTGTTGCTACAGCCCCCAGGACCCCCCAGGCCCCCCAAGATCCTATTATGACTTAGGGGGGGAGTGTAAGATATCAAATGAAAGGTCTTGGTGTCCCCCTTCTGGATCCAGTAGGAACTAAAACCTCTCAAGACGCGCCTTGTACGCGGGAGATTATGGTATGTGTGGAATATCTTTTTTTTTTGCATTTACATCAACATAAAGCAGGGAGGAGGTCAGGTCTCCAGTTTAAAAGTGTCATTTTCATCATCCATGCATTGATTGCTATTGCTTGATGGCATGGGTTGATGCACCAATGGTCGGAATGGGTTAGAAAAGTGTTGGGGGACCAGACAGCTAGGGTAAAGCGTCTTGCAGTAGCCACAAGGGCAAGCAAAACCCTCTGGCTTGTGGTAGCATGGTTGACACAGTGCTGCTGCTGAAGGTTGGTCTTGAATTGGAGTGTTGAAGTTGTTGTTATAATATCAATGTTCCAGGTCTTCTGTTTGTTTCTAATTGGAGGTTGAGGTGCAACGTTCTTTTTGATGGTAGTTTGCGACTGGGAGTGTGGACGGCTCAGAGACTTGACTGGGGCTGGGACCACGTCTGACTGTCGGTTTTATAAGTGAGGAACAAAAAATAGGGACACATCCTTTAGACAATAAACCATCCAGTATGATTCACAAGAGGTCCACATTAATACCATATTGACATATAAGGCGGAATAGCAGTGTTTTGACAGTTAATCACAAAGTTATAGAGCTTAGAAAATAGATAAAACAAGGAGCGGGCTTAGTATCCAAAGACGCTTCTTGTAGTTCATCTTTAACACACCAGGTGGCGACGCTGAGCCGATACTGTGCTGGTGAGGTTGAAGAGGGTAGGCATGATTATGGAGCTAGAGCTGCTCGGACCCCCTCCTTTAGCTTGTGCTGGAATTTTCCTGGATTAATCAAGGTAAGTGTCTTGAAAATTTTGTATTTTGAGTGGAATTTTGAATTTTGATCATTTGTGTCAAAAAAAAGGTCAACAAATTTTGGTTGTGATGCCTTAAGCGTGCTTGTTTCCCGTGGCTCAATGGGGTATAAAAAGGCTTGCCGACGTTTTTTATGTCAAAGTTTGTGAAATCGTCAACATGGAGGTGTATTTTTTTTATTTGGTTTTTCCAAACAGGGTGATACTTCATGTGGACGTGTACATGCAAGGTGGCAGGTAGGTGAAAAGTGTAAACGGAGAATTTTGTTGAATTTTGAGGTAACTTTTGGTTGGGTGAGTCGCTAAGTGAGTCGCTAAAATGAAATTGTTTCATTTCAGCATCGTTGAGATCCACTTGAACATCCAAGTGCTGCCACCCGTGCTGGGCATGGCGAAAGGATGGTGATGAGGTAGGTTGAAGTTTACTGATGTGGTTTTAATGCACCAAATAGGGTTTACTTGTGACAGCACGTGTCATTGTTGTTGTTTTGACGTGCACACCAAGTGTGTGCGCATGTGACAGGTTGTTGTTATGGTGACACGGTGTGACGCACGACTTTTGATGTTCCGGTATAATTTCAAGATGTTTTTAGGATGCGAAACGTGCATTTTGATGGGAAAAATTTTAGACATCGCGGCGGGTGGGTGCCCCTAAGTAAACACTGATTTAATCTAACTGTCTATGTTAGCTTCGGTTAGCTGATGGTTTAATGTGATGTTAGAGTTAAATAGGTAGGTAGCGCTAAAATGATGGGTCTAGAGATAGTTTGGGGATAGGAGTTGTGGGAAGGGAGATCCCCACAGAAGCGTGTGACAGGTTTTATCCGACGCTTTATTCAGCGGGACGCGCTACAGTACCTGACATCCTCACATAAGTGTAATGGGTACGGTCCAGTCCCTACTGACATTTATTTTAACCTTTGGACTGGTCCATGTTGGAAACCGGGAGGGTTGGTTGATAGTATTGGAAAAAAAATGGCGATGTTGGATCAGCGACGATTCCCACATGAACTAAAACTATCATGATTTAGCATTTTGAGTTGAAGAAACCTACCATCAAACATTTGTGTGACCCTCTCAGTCAGTGAAGGAACGAAGAGGTAATTATCCTTTGGAGGCTAGGCTTCTTTAGGGTGTAATAAGGTCAGCTCAGTGAAATCCAACGTGCTTGATGAAGGTGTTGGATGTCGAGATGTTTTGGGAGTGGCTCAGACCCTGGAAATTACGTCATAACTTTTTACCAGCTGAAGCCACTGATGCGTCATTATGGGATTAGTGAGCGGTGGGCACAAGGTGAACATTCCTGATTGACATCTTCTTCCAAGATGTAGGATCTGACATGGTTGGAGTACTGTGAATAGTGATGAGCTGCGTCAGGTGTGTCACACGCATATACGTATGCACACGACACATGACTATGCAGCAGAAAATGGCGACGTTTGATGAAACAGATATAACCAGGGTGAGAATTCGAGGTGCTATCCTAGGTGTGTTATTGAATCAGTGGACAATATTTATGATTTATACCTACTGCAGTGCCCCCGAGGCTGAGTACATCTTTAATGAGGGGTAGGATTTTTTGGTTATGAAGATCCTTGAGACGCTGAAAGTTAGGTAGCCTTAAGGGGGAGTGGACGCTATGATTACACCAGAAACATTGGCTGGTGGGTTTCCAAAGTGGTGCCACAGTGACAATTTAATGTACACTTGGACATTAAGATTTAATATGATATTCTAAATACAGGACAGATTGGAGTTTACCATTATCATTTTTGAGTGAGCATAGGCATGGTATTGATATTATAGAAAAGGCTGCATTTTTTTTATTTCTACTTGACCTGAGTTACAGTATTGAAGGATAGATGGTGATTTGTTCGTAATCAGTATATAGGAACTGTCATGTGAGCCTAAAAATTGCATGTGTGATGGACAGCTTCTGGTATGTCTTAAAATAGAGACAATGCACATGTAGGTGGTGAGGTGATAGCATCGGCAGTGGTAGGTCACAGCTTATAAATGCACCAACTTCACACATATTCATTAGCCATGTGATCCATTTCAATGTACTGTGAGTGACATTTGACATGGGTATATAAGTGTTTAGTGTCTGTATACCAGTGTGTATACCCTGTAGAGTTGACGTTGGTGGTGTCAAAGGGGCACTAAAGAAATGCCTCTGTTCTATTATAAACAGAGTAGGTGTTTTCCCTCAGTTCTACGGGTATGGATACAGTGATTGGAATTTTGTTTTGATTCTGTCAATGCAAGTGCACTCTTCTCTTGTCATGGGCACACTTAGAATCATGGCTCCCTTGTGCTCGTTATGAATTGTCTCTGACAGATTATTAAGACCCGGTTCCATTGTCTCATGGGGAATTAAATTTTTGAGGTAGCTGACCTTTTGTCATTCCACTTTTTTTTCTGTACCACATAACCCATGGTGAACGCATACACAGGTGATGGGATTCAAATAATGTTGGTCAGGTGTAAGTATAGGGGTATTCTCATAGTTTAGAGGAAACCAGGTAAGATCTCTAGGACTAGGCAAGTTTTGACTGCCAGAGATTTTAATATGAACACCTTTATGGTATCGAACAGTAGTCATACTCACTGTTCGGGGGTATTGGTCCTTAGGGCCGCCCACCTGTGTTCCAACCAGGGTGACCCAGTTCTACCTATCACCTCACTCTCCACTCAGCTGCACAGGCAGGCCCACACAGTCATTCAGTCAGCTCACTGGTGCAGAGACGGTTCGGTTCAGTTCTGTATTTTTCCTGTATTTTTTCTATCATGGTGGTGTGTGACTCGTGTAATCATGAGTACCACGGAAACAAGAAGGCATGCACTTGTCCCAACCCACGGTGGAAGGCAGGTGGTCAAATGGTGGGATATAAGGCTCCGACTCGCAAGGCACCGGGGACACAGACGGGGCCACCGGGACTACAGACCGGGTGGCCGGGGAGAGCGACCTGGAAGGCGATAACACTGGTTCTGATATGCAAGGTGACTATTTGGGGAGCAATGGTGATTTACTACGTCAAATCGAATTGGACAGAAACATAGGATTGAGCAACTGTCCAAAAGTTAGAACTGGAGTTAGCCAGCTTGTGGGCCGATAACAAAAGGTCGTTGAGGGAGGTAAATGATGGTGTTCGGGCCTGGCATGGGGCTATGAGTGTGTTCGATACCCCGCATAAGCTTCTTACTGCTGTTCCTGCGGGCCTGGATTCGTCTGAGTCGAATATAGTAAACAACCAAGACCGGGAATCAAACGCAGCCAGGGTAACCTACCAAGACGAGGGCCCGAACGCACTCAATAACCAAAATGGCCTTGCAGGCCTTCCGGGATCGGCTGCTGAGGCTTCGATAGATGGTAATCCTTCAAAATATGATGAACTCAGGCCCTCTGCAGGCCATTCTGGCCTCAATCCTTCCAAAAATGACCCCTCCAGACCAAACCTTGCTGTAGGTTATCCTCCTGGAGTGAGGAAAGACCAAATAAACAAGTCCCTCTCCCACGCGGACCAGTCGGGTACCCAGTACAATCATCCGCAACCCCAGGGAAATCAACCGGTCCCCCACAGCACCTGAGGGAGGTAGCAGGTGGACTTTCACCTAACCTGCCTCCTGTAGCAACCCAGTTACCTCCTCAACAGCAACATCCAGTTCAGCCTCCTCCAGGGGATCACACCTCTTTCATCAGGTTATCACAGCTCAGCAGCAGCAACTTTAGGCTATACAGCAACAGCTGCAGCAAGTACAGCTTCAGTTACAGACCCGTCCAGCAGGCAATATTAGTGTTACCAGTCAGCACCCCTGGGGCAATCCTGCCCCTCTATTTTCTGAGGAAATAAGATCTCCATACCTACAAACCCTCCAATCAGGCTTGTCATCAGCAGGCCTGACAGCGTCATCACTGGGCCTTATCGTCGGAAACTTGAGCAGTTTATTCTCAAACCAGGGGGGTTTCAGGTATTGATGACCCATTTCTCAAAAATATGAATTTATTGTCAGAAGCTAGTAAACGTAAGCGCTTTACCAACTGGCTGCGTCCAGATTTTCATATTGAATCAGATAAAAAGTATGAAGACATGTCTGTCGTGGAATTGTTATACGGCATGCAGGGGGTCTACGAAGTGCTTGTACAAAAGAATTTGCATGAGCTTCCAGCATCAGCTTATCTCGAACACATAAGATTTGTGAAACTGAAGGCGCAGGGGGGCTCTTTTTCAGCCAAACAGTTGGGTAAATACGATTACAAGGTAGTTACCAGGGTTCTCAAACAAAAATCCCATTCTTTGTCGCGGGGGACGAAACATCCATCCAAGCTTGTCTCAGTGCAGAACATATGTCCTGTGTTTGTGACCAAAAACCACTTCCTACAGCAAATCAAGGTAGTCGTAGACGCAACTGTGGTAGGGGGGTCCGGAACAAGGACAAGAAATAGGAATACACCGATGTATGTATTAATTGGAATTTCACTACCTGTTCAAACGATGAATGCTCCCGCAAACACATTTGCAAACATTGCAGGGGCTCCCACAAGAGGAAAAATTGTACTCTAGACCACAACCATCAGTCAGCTAATCAGGGTGGTAACCAAAGTCAAGCATGACAAATCGGTACTGTTTGGGAGTTCAACTGTAATAGCACTTATGATATGAAACTTAGCGGTTTGTTTCCTTCCACCTTTGATGACATTTGTTGTTGTTTGATTTGAATGAACTCCTACATATGTACACAGACTATGCTCCTTTATGGGACATTAATTCATCTCATTTTCTATGTGGGGTCAGATCTCAAATGAACTTAGCAGGCTGGAGGATTATGCTGTCAGGGGGCCATAGTCAAGTGTACGGCAAGGGCAGCTGGGACCCTAATGCCCACTTCCTCCTAGATGGTATCTGTCATGGGTTTAAGCTAACGGACCCAGGCGTGCATATAGAAGGTTACTGATGCAAAAACTATGACTCAGCCACTGTTACAGCTTACCAGGAAATTAGTGAGATCATCTCGGAGGAGTTAGCCTCGGGTAAGCTAACGGAAGTAAGTGTTCAGCCTCAGTGCATTCACGCTATGGGGGCAGTTAAAAAACCCTCAGCCGCCCCGACGCGTGCTCAATTAACTGCTACATGAGTCAAACTTTCAAGTCATTTAGTTACAAGTCGGTAGATACCGTATCGGACCATCTAAAGCCAGGCTTGTATATGGCAGTGACTGACGTTACGGCAGCTTACCACTCAATCATGGTCCGGGAGTGCGACAGAGCTAGACAGGGTCTTTCTTGGGTTTATTCAGGACAACTTCTTGTCATTCGGTACCCGTGTTGCACCCTACGTGTTCAACAGCATTACAGATTCTGTAAGGCGGTACCTTATGGCACACGGTATTTTCTGTGTCAACTACCTAGACGACATGTTAGTTATGGCAGACAGCTTTGAAGCCTGTCGTGAAGCACAGCTCTTTCTCCACAAAACATTGCGCTCCTTAGGGTTCTACATTTCCTACAAAAAAGTCCGCTCCCCCAGTCAGATTCAGACTTATCTGGGAGTGGAAATTGATTCAATAAAAATGCAGCTGAGACTACCTGCAGACAAATTGCGCAAACTTCAGATGGAGACTTTTCCAGTGGTCGTCCAGAACCGTGCAGAGTTCTGGCACATTGCGCACCTTTGGTTCGGGGGGGGTTGCACTTTCTCCCATCCTGTGATCGCAATGTGTCAGTTGTTTCACTCTAAGGAAAAAGTACATCACATTGTCAAAGTCCTTTCACCTAGACCTAGCCTGGTGGGGGAACTTCGCTGCCTGGTTCAACGGCACAGCAAAAATAATTCAGCCTCCTGTTAATATGCCTATGGTGTCCACGGATGCATCTGGTACTGGATTCGGGGCATGCTCTGGCATGGATTGGTTGTGCGGTAGGTGGCAGGAAGACTTTGAGATGAAAGGAGACCGTCACAACCACTGTGTCCCCCAACCGGTCCAGGATGTACCCTGTAATATTAATGTCAGAGAACTGTATCCGATTCTTGAGACCCTCACCAGATGGGGCCACATGTGGGTGGACGACCGGGTAGAATGCATTACAGACAATACGCAAGTGGTGGAGGCTATAAACACTGGTAGGAGTGGAAACTCAGCTTCAATGCATCTCCTCCGCTCAATATTCTGGCTGACAGTGATGTTCAACTGCCACCTGGTGGGAGTGTATCTACCGGGCAAGGACAACCTGGTAGCGGATACTCTTTCCAGAGCTACCCTCATCAACGAGTTACCGGTATTTTTGTGTTGCAGAGCCCCGTCAGCGGACTACATCGCAGCGGAGCTTCGCAGCCAGGCATGGGCGCCGAATACCTGGAAGACTCAAGCGTCTCAGTGGTGCAAATATATCAAGTTCTGTGCATCAATTCGATGCCCAGCAGTACCCACAGACACGTCCAGCAGGCAATGTGTCATGTGTCGCTACACAATTAGTTTGGTTCCAGATCTGAAATATAGTTCAGAATTATATCAGTGCAGTGATATCTCTGAACAGTTATTCTGGTTAAGACATTAAATATGTTAGATCAGAGTTCGAGTTGATCGCCACCCTGGCAGGTATACGCCGTAAACTCGGTGACCCGGAACTGACTCGTCCTTCCTTTACCCTTCGGGACTTGTTATTGCTATCAGACTGTGTTAACTGGGATCGGGTGGAGGATAGAGTCTTGTGGACTTGTATAGCCGTCTCATTTCGGGGCCTGCTACGGAAATCAAACATTGTCCCTGATTCGGCGTCGAACCCAGGGGATCACTATCTTCGGCGTGGAGCAATAGGTCTCACACAGTGGGGCATAGAACTGAGTATCTCCTCATCTAAAACAGTGCAATATGGTCAGACAGTTCACAAGATCCCAATAACTTTTAGACGGGGTTCACCCCTTTGTGCAGCTTCCTTGGTACGGGATCACCTGGAGGAATTCCCTTCCTCTGATACCATGTCTCGAGCTTTTGTAGTACCGAAAGGAAGTCGTATCGTCCCAGTGACCTACCCTATGCTGTTGGGGTACCTAAAAAAACTAATGACCTCGGCAGGCATGAACCCGCAAAGGACGGGCATGCACGGGCAGGAGCACTCTATATGTATAGTCTTGGTCTCACCCTGGAGGACTCCGTCAAGCAGGAAACTGGAACAGTATGGCTGCCCTAATTTATCTGACAAAACTTTACCATCTCCATGTGGACACGGACCTCACTGTGTCTAAGTGCCTCAGTACCAATCTACAAATATGAACAATTAATTCCTAGTTGGGAGTTGCTGGCGTATTTGCGCAGGCCCAAGTGGCTATCTTGTCCCTTCTTCTCCCTCACTAGGATCAATGGTATCGAACAGTAGTCATACTCACTGTTCGGGGGTATTGGTCCTTGGGGCCGCCCACCTGTGTTCCAACCAGGGTGACCCAGTTCTACCTGTCACCTCACTCTCCACTCGCCTGCAAAGGCAGGCCCACACAGTCATTCAGTCAGCTCACTGGTGCAGAGACAGTTCAGTTCAGTTCAGCTCTGTATTTTTTTATTTTTTTCTTTCTCTTTTTGTTTTAAGTTGGTTTAATAGATAGGCCTGCGTATTCACGCAGGCCCAAGTGGCTATCTTGTCCCTTCTTCTCCCTCACCAGGATCAATTTAAGAAAGTGATGCTGATAAATAGATCAAATGTATGTTTCAGTCAAAACTAAGCTACAACTAGCATACTTGGGATCCATATAGACAATAAGCCATCCATGTATCTATAGACAACAGAGTAGTTAGAAAGTGGGGAACCTTCTAACACACACTTTTCTGAGTCTATGTAGGCAGCAGAACATCCACCAACATAAAGAAAATCAGTAAAACAGAAATGATTTTTGATCATTATCAGAATTTCAGCGACCTGTCAGTCTCCAGCTGTCGACCAGTGAAAAAACGGTCAAAAGTCAGGAGAAAGTATGGTGACCGCTAGGAAATGATTGATTCATTTGCATCTATGGTATATAGGTTTACTACCTATGTACAAACTTAATTACACCCGGCATTGTGGTCACATAGCTAGGGGTCTAAAAGCACAAGTCAAATTTGTCATAAGAGTGACTCACTACAAAAAAAAATAAAAAATCACTCTGCTCACACTAGCCAGTCATGTGGATTTTGTTTACCATGTGACCAAGCCTGCATTTAATTAAAGCTCTTCTCACACTAACTCTCCACTCTACACACTAAGCTCTTTTCATTACTGACTCTCCACTCTACACAGCAAGCTCTCTGACTTTAGGAAAATTTATAAAAATTTTGTAACATTTTTACTAAAATAAGGGAAATCTTGTGTGTAAAAGGTGAACATTTTTTAAAATTTAGGTAAATTTGTAAAAGTTTTTTGCTAAGATGTTAGATTTCTTTCATTTTTGAAGAAAAAATACATAGGTTAAATGTGTGTTTTAACATGTATCCTCTGTAAAAAAAGATTGTTAGAACTATGTCTGCATTTGACATGTAACTCTTCATGTTTGAGTAATTTTTTTTTTTCTTCTCAATGTTGTCCCTATTAATAGGGGGTGTCAGTCATTGCATACATCGTTACTGTGGTGTCCCTCACCCCATACCCTACCCTATATAAATTGTTTGTTATTCATCCACGAACCAGTGAGCAGCAATGGGTGCAGGGCAGTGGAAGCTCAAACATAAAAGCAAAAAATAGTTTATTATACAAGCACGGACCAGTGTCCAGTGGTTGTTGTTGTTGTAGGGGTTGTGGTGGGAGAATGTTATGATGAGTGGGACTAGAGGTAAGCTCAGAGGTAGTGAAGCAGGAGTCATATAATCAGCTGAGCAGTGAGTGAACCTTGCACCATCAACTTGGTGATCAGTTTAAGTGATGGTAATACATACTGGGGAAAAGGGTCTAACTAAGATTTAAAGGTAAACTAGGCTAAAGTAGGAAGGTAAAATAGGGTAGGGACATCAACTTGTTGGTTAACTGTAGCCCCTCCCCTCTTTGGGGTGAAAGGGTAAAACCTGGGTACAGGGGTGCACTCTCACATTGCCCACTCACTTACTCAGTGTCCAGCGCACATCAACAGCGGCAGCAGCAACTTTAAAAAGCTCACCTCACCATGGGTCAGCAAGGGGGATGATAACCAAGAAGGGGTGCAAGCCCCCTTCAATTTCACTGACTGGGAGAAAGAAGTTGGTCTTAAAAAGTTCATGGATTTACTGAGAAGCAAGACCTGGATTCTGAGCAGGATCTAACTACACTCCTGCCTGCCAATGTAGCAGCCCTGGACATAACTTTAGAACAGTCAATGTTCCTCTCCTACGCAATTTCGCTATAGGAATAATGATACGGGGGTGCTCTATTTACCTAGATAATACCCAGGGAGTCTCCCTCCATCAAGCTGCCACCTTAAAGCACAGCCCCTTTGGTCTTCATTCACCCTTAGTCTATAACCAACCCATCAGCTGCTCACATTTAAATACAGTCTGAGCAGTTGGGTGTGCCACTGTCTTTTGATCTTTTGGAGCATGTAGCACAGATGGTCGTGAACACCTTGTAATATATAAACAGTGTGTAATAGCTAATCTGTACATGGTGATGTGCAAAATGGAGGGGGTTTATTTTTTTAACGGTGTGGTAAAGAGAGTGTTAGCATGAGTGAGTGAAAGTCAACACATTTACGCCTGGTCAGTCACGTGGATGATTAAGGGGGAGGGAGGGAAAAAGGGGTGTTGTAGGACCAGTGTCCAGTGGTTGTTGTTGTTGTTGGGGTTGTGGTAGGAGAATGTTATGATGAGTGGGATGAAAGGTAAGACTGAAATCCACACTTGTCTTTTGATCCTGGAGGACAGCTGGCAGTGGCGGTGGTGTAGCATGCAAATAGGGTGGATGTAAACTACTAGTTTTTAAAATGTTGATGGGAACATTTTGATGAGTTAAGCAGTGAGTAAATTTTGCACCATCAATGCTCACAGTGCTAACTCTGTGGGCAGTTGAAGTGGAGTAAAACATACTGGGGAAAAGAACCTAACTAAGCTTTAAAGGTAAGCTAGGCTAAAGTAGGTAGGTATAGGGTAGGGTAAGTAAAGGAGAAAGTATGGAGTAAGGGACATCAACTTGTTGATGAAGTTTAAATAAGTAACACAACCTAACTGTAGCCCCAAAGGTGCACTCTTACACGGTCCACTTACACACTCAGTGTCCAGTGCGCAGCAACTTTGAGAAGCTCACCTCAATAATCAAAAAAGGAGGAGCAAGCCCCTTTCAATTTCACTAACTGGGAAAAAAATGACGGACAAATATTAGGGAGCGTTCATTATTAACAACAGGGGGTGGGTAGGTAGGTAGGGTAAGGTAAAGTAGGGTACGGTAGGGTAGGCTATAGGATGGGTGGCACCCCTTAAGTAATGAGGGCGAGGGGGACGCACACCATACACATGTGTATAACACACACCCTACTTACCCCCTACCTAATTTACTTACCTACCTACCTACCCACCACCCCAGTTATTAAAATAAACGCGCCCCAAACTCAGATTTTTAAATATCAACATTTGAGCTTGCTGGCCCCCCAATTAAAAGCCAAGTCACCTTATAGTAGGGGCTTCATTACACGATTTTAACACAGAATCGCAGCTTTTCTCAAAAATGCTGATAAAAGTAACATTAAAGAAATTAAGTAAATTTGAAGTCTGCTGTGTTTGTTATAGATGTTAGGTCGTCATTCAATAATCATTTATAAAAAATTTTGGTTACCGGTACATCTCTTGATTGGTTCCGATCCAGAGTTGGTGAGAAAATAATTTCTGATCTGGAAATACAACCTGTTAGATATTTTGAAGAATTCCTTACAACTTCAAGGGTTGCTGACATGTATATTCTTCAAAAATCAATTTCAACCAAGAATAATTGATGTTTTGGAAACACCGGGATTCTAACCCAGGTCTGTCAACTTGCAATTGACCTCTCTACTGCTGAGCTACATCCCCAGACCTGACTTTTCCTACCTTCCACCTACATCTGGATTGGTATGATACACAAGGGGGAAGCTGACGCCGGCTGACCAGCCACTGAGGGCAGGTGCAACCGGAATGGGGCGAATGGCCTACCACCATGGACTTTCAGCCAGAGCTGGCCCCTACAATATCAATGTTGCAGTATTAATAGCAACTCACTAAATTGCAGGGTTTTGACCACGGGCGTGGACTGGTTACCAGATTTAGTCTTGTGTAGGTGTTATCCATATGCTATAGTAAGGGTGAGAAAGTAAAGGGAACAGTGCTGCCCTCTGGTGCCTTTATTTGCTATGCACAGACCTTGATTACGGAGGTGAGTGGTGACTTTGCCAAAGTAACCACTCACCTCCGTAATCAAGGTCTGTGCATAGCAAATAAAGGCACCAGAGGGCAGCACTGTTCCCTTTACTTTCTCACCCTTACTATAGCATATGGATAACACCTACACAAGACTAAATCTGGTAACCAGTCCACGCCCATGGTTTTGACAGTAAAAATGGAACCTGTTAGATATCAAATTGCAGAGCCTTATCAGTGTGAATGTCTGCAATATTTGCCCATGTAAAGATTAACTTGGTTTAGTAAGCAAAATATCAAGATCTTGCCCAAGATTATAAACAAATGCCTTGCTATTTAGTGTTAGTACCTCGATTTTTCCTTTTCCTATGTATGTTTGTGTCCCTTTTGTGAGAATAGATGCAATTCTCTGCAAGAATCGTGTAGTTGAGCCTCAGCTATTCTCACAATGCAAAAATAGACATGGACTTGCAGTTGGTGCAAGTGACCATTGAAATCTCTGCGATCATCCATATTTCGCACTACCGGTATCATTCTGAGAGCAAAGTAAAAGAAAAAGTAAATATCAAGGTATGGCGCGAACAGCTGGTTGGTAAATCACATAAGACATGTGGAGACCCCTAGTATAAGGATGAGGTACTAACATGCACAACCAGAATATACCCCAATATTGTCTTCCAATATTGTGTACGTTTTTGTTGTCAGAAGATGTTTTTGTTTATCATATCAATCAGGTTGATTTAAAGTAAATATTGCAGACTTTCACCTTCACTAGTCTCTACGGCTATATATCAGACTGGTTTGATTTTTGCAGGCAAAGATCCTTCAATATTGTTGTTAGACTTCTGTTATTTATATTGTGCTGCATTGTTGCTTATATGGCAATACAGCCCCCCCCCCAATTACACACTCCCGATCAGGCCACCAGCCGTTAACCCGATGCCTACCTACCTTAGTTCTATTGACCCTTCCCCCTCTCAAACATAATTATAGGCTTAGTGTAATTATACACAGAACTGTTTACATAAGTAAAACGGTTTTATTTTATTGCTTTCTCAGGCGTGGGCATATCACGAAGTGCTGGAGCAAACATACGAATCGTAGCAATGCATTTTCAATGGGATTGGTAGGCGAATTGGTCTGAGAAAATTTCAGCTTCTTCTTGTCAAAATTGATGTATATTGGGTATTTGGGGAGGTGCAATCCCCAGTCCCCCCTTCACCAAAAAATGAATAAATGTTTTTTTAAAGGTTGTGTTGGAGAGGGTTTAAGGGGCAAATTACTTCAGATTCTCAGATTCAGCCTAAAAAGAATTCTCTGCAAGAAAATTTTCAAATTTAACCTTTGAAATAGGTATGTTATGCGAGCTTTAGGGGCAAATTGCTTCTGGAAAATTTCAGATTCTCTATTCTAAATTGGGCTATTGTTGGGGGGATGGGGAGGAGGCATAGCACCAAAACATTTTAGGTTCTACCTCTAGATAGATATGTTTTAGAAGATTTAGGGGAAGATATACGCCAAGAAAATTTCCAGATTTTACCTTAAAACATTGGTGCTGTAGAGGAACAGGTTGGCAAATTGCAGTCAGAAGACTTTGAAACTTTACATTTAAAATGACTAGAGTATTTTCTTTTGGGGCAAATTGCTCCAAAAAATACAGATTCTAGAGGTTCATGTAAATAAAAAAAATTGGTGTGTTCTATTCTTTTAAAGTTGATGTGATTTTAGGGTTTATTGGAGGCATATTGCTACAAGAAAATCTCAGTCAGGAATATTTAGATTCTTTGGTTCTAATTGGAATATTTACAATATTCTTTCGGATTTGGCATGTACTGAAAAGCACTCTATCGCATATTTTTTGCAACATTGCTACAGCTGCCCACCCGTTTCTCTTCTTTATTGGATTTCGATATGGTGTTCTGTATGTATGATGTTATAGAATGCATTCCTGAGGGCATTCAGTCACTGGAAGCCGTCTCGGATTTTTTGGATAATTGTAAATAGCTAAAATTACTTGGTTCCATTTCTATATCTCATCTTGAAATGGTTTTATACATGTATGTGTAAGCATCCTTATGATTATTTTGGAAAATCAAAAATAGCTTGGTATAGTGCTTTGTATTTATATAATCTTGAAATAGTTTTATTCGTTCAAGAAAAAAGGAAAAGTCGGCAGATATCAAAATCTAAGAGTCTAAGATAACAAAACACAAAATAATAAATTCATCATTTCATCTTGAAATTTCAACTGTTCATGATGATAAAAATGAGTCAAGGCAACTTCTATTAAACTGTTTTATTGAGATAATGAGTATACATGACCCATGCGGAGCCACTGGATGACATTCCTTTATATATTTCCCATTGCCTGGTATCCATGGTAACAAAGGGTCAACAATGATGAGTGACATCAGTAATAAACAATATGTATAATTCCACAGGGTTAATAATAGGGATAATACACTGCTTTAAGAAGCCAAGACATTGATCATCAATCAACTTATGCTGAACCAGAGTTTTTACATTGATCAGCTCTCTCTTCTAAAGGAATAGGAAGAACACCAACTTAATAGTACCAAAGGATTTGAATGTGATTTTGGGGTAAGGCATGGTTTACGCAAATTGCAGTCAAATTAGACTGGAACATTGGTGCTGGACAAGATTATTCATACTTAAGTAAAGGGGATGGGGAGTGGTATAACACAGATCAGGTGGTTGGGGTGAAGTTCAGTGAGGTGTTCCCTGAGCTTCTGTTCATATTTTGTTCCAAATACAAATGTGCTACTGAATTAACACATGAATTACACATAATGAACATGTTACCTTTCTGGAGGTTACCTAGTATTCCACCGTAGCACATTAAATTTACAAAGAAGTTATTGTTTATTGAATGTGAAGAGTGGTCGAGGTACCTCTTGATTTTTAGGAACCCAAATCATCTTAACAAAAGTCTCTGACCAAAACCAGCCTGCATACTGTGTATTGTTGACACTATAGTTATGAAGGGACTATGTAGGTTGAGGTTCTATGATATGTCCATGTGGTCTTGTAGCATCACATAAGGATAACAAACTAAGGTCCCTGGTGTGGCAGCGACCTGGGCGAAATTGGTCGTTGCTCAACTTGCGCACCTACACACAGTGCCTTATATGACTGAGAGGTATGAGCATATTGGTAAAGAGGTAGATTAATGGGGACACAGGACGATGGCAGCCATGGTCTAGTCTCATTTAGAGAGACGCAGATTTGTATGTGCGGCATTGCCTTTCCTGCCTTTCTATGAGGTTTAGGCAGGATGTGGCATTATACACATGGACCTTGTGTATTCCAAAAGATGCATGGTAAGAAAAGTGGATTTCTAAACCCTGTAACATAGTAAACCAATAAGGATACAGTATTTGTGAAAGGTATAAAAATGTAACTAAAATGGACAATGCTCTGTGAAAGAAACCTACTGCGAGACATGAATATGCAGTCTGCGACTTAACATGCTCACCCGTAGATGCCTATAAAAGGGAGTAAGTCTTGGCAGAGCCCAGGGAACGCATTAATTTAACGGAAACAAGTTTTACCTCTCAATTAAACCTATATAGATGCTCTATCTGTGACAAGACCTGTAACACAAAACGTCATCTTTAACAAAACTTTAACATGAACCATTCATATAAAATCTCTGAGGAAAAGGGATACAGCTGATTACCAGCTTGTAAATAACATTTAGCTTTAAAACTTGACAATTGTCAATAACATCTGGCAAAATAATGTAGAACTTGGGGTTGGATAGACTAAAAGCATAAAAATACAGGAACAAAGTCCTGGTAGTTGCCTCCCTTCCACTCTCATCTGACTGCAGTCAATTTTTAAACAAAAGATTATAATGTGCATGCAAATAATGTGCTAAAATAAATGTGAATATAACAGGGATGAATTAGTACAAAATGAGATGCAAATAAACTGTGAAAGAGAAAACTACATAATATCAAAAATATCTACAAGTAATAAGGAAGTAACAAGATAATATATGAGAACTACATAAAGCTAGTGTCCATCACACGACCTGTCTGTAATCTCTGTGATGACATTGCCCCGATTACTTTATACGGTAGTTATTATGAATCCTGAGAATAATTATTGTGAGGAGTGAATGCAGTATAGAAAGGACAGTACTCAACACAGCTAGCCCAGTAACCTCCATGTTGATACTTTCCGAGTATTATACTTTTCTTTGTGGCAGCAAGATGAATGAATTTCTTTTTTTTATATGCGATGCTTGATCAGATGGCCTGTTTCTGGGTGTGATGTTGAATGCTATTCTTTCTATTCAAATGTAAGCCTTCGCAGTGTCAATATTATGCTTGGTTATTTCTAGTTTTGTGTGAACACATCAAGTTCCAGTGATTCCTTATTTCATTTAGGACATTGCAGACAAAGACCTATAATATCTCAGTTCTCCTCTGGCTCATATTATACTTTGTAATAGCCTCATTACTCAGCTTAGCCACATGCACAACGGCTCTCTACTATCACATCTTGCTTCCTTTAACTTGACACTAGCTGCAGTGAGTGTCCATCGTAACAAGACTAACAGTCCTTTCACACTAAGCTGACTGCACACTCTGCCTACTGCACAACTCTCCTATTATCACAATGTGCTACACAGCAACATGAGTGTGCACCCAGCTTACGTCTCTCTTCATGACACCTTAATAGCAATGAGGTAAAGTGCGTAATAGTGTCTGCTTGCAAAAAGTAACCACTCCTGACATATCTGATGAGGTTTCTCAGAGTGTCAAACCGAAAGTGGTTAACCATTTTTCTGTCAAACCTAGTTATATTGATCTCATTCCACTTTCCAAAATACAAAACCCTCCCTATACTGTTACCATGGCAACCAGAAATCACAGAAATGTAGTATATCGGCACGCATCACAGCCAGAGTAATTTTTCAGTCACCATGGTAATTTCAAAGTCTCACTCTCTGCACGGCATTTTGGGAATGGCAGACCAGCATCACCTATCCTGTAAAAACTGGTTTTGTTGGGATGAGAGGTTTTTCATCATGAGGTTGCTGGTTTCTGAGGTTATTGGTTTGTTCGGAGGTAAATGTCCATGGAGGTCTAGTGTGTGCATATTAAGGCTATATAATGGAATTGTACTCATGTTGTAAGCATTAGTCAAGGTCCTGCCATAAGTTTCATGTGCACCTGCAGCAAAGCTAACAATCTCAATCAAGTCTATGATTATCAGTTAAGTGAACGAAAATAGCTAGAAGCCCCATGTAGAACATTTCCATGTCATAAAATACAAAATCCTAGCGCTTGGGAGCACCAGTTGTTTTTCATTTCTTCAAATTTTGAGGAATCTTAATGTAGAAATTATTCAGCTGAGATTTAATCACACGATAACTTTTAATATATGACTGGCCTAAACTACTCCCCGCAATAGATGGACGCTACTCTTATGACATTGCATTTTCTTGTTTTAAGATTTTGTTTTAGATCTGTGTACTTGCTGTGGACACTAAGTTGGTGGTGCACATCGACCTTAACCTCTCACCATATACCTGATACAATAAGGCCATACATGTGTAGAAAACATAAAAACGACCTGGATAACCATGACCATTGGGAAGCATGAGGAACGGGTGCCTGTGGTGAGAAGCCTCTCCGATCTCAGGGTGACAGGTTATTGGTGATGATGGGCGATAATCAGGGATTTGTCCAGGATGGATAATACAAGTTTATATTTCACGTTGACACTATCATTACCACTTACAAACCTACCCATGCACTGGAGTCACCTACAACTATGTTACAATTCAGATTATTTAGTCAGCTACTGACAACTCAATTGTTTAATCAACTTTACCCTTGTCACGTTAACCCTGGATTCTTCACTATCATTAATTTATATTAAGCTCTGTGACAGAAAAAATTCTGTTGGACGCTGTGATTTAGTAAAAAAGATGACTAGTACCATATGGGAGTAAATATACATTGATATACATTGAATGCTAGTGATAGATAATTTGTACAAATGGGGTTTCGCATTATTAACAGCGTGACTGACTAAGCGGGTGGTACCTACACGTCAGTGCTCTATACACTGCTCTATGCCGCAAACCTCTCATGATTACTGCTGCTTGGAGTTAGTTAAGGGCATTCATAAGAACCTGTCATCCATATACCTGGTAGCATTGGTAATAGGCAATTGAAACTGGCACCAACCATGGAAACAGACCTACTTACATCAACGACTGCCTCTTTGTAAGCTTGCCTTGAGTTTTAGACACCTGGCCTGGGGCGGCCACATATGCTCTGAAATTTCTGAAAAACTTAATATCAAATATTCAACTGTTTCTAAGGCCTGTGTACTACTGGGTTATTCAACTGTTGGAAGCTTTGCACATGAAAAGGCTGATTTTGTGCAAAGTATAGTAATACTGTATATGCAGGGGAGCGACCCCCCACCCGTGGCCTACAGGTCCAAGGTTAATACTACCAATGCAGCCTCAACAAATGGACAGCAGTTTCATGGAAGCGTGCTGAACTCTTCATAACTGTAAGTAGTACATGCCTCAGACATTAGCCTACACTGATAAGTTGTTGGTACATCACTTCGACCATGATCCATCTTTAACATGGTCATGGGAATGATAGATTCCACGACTGAAACACCTGTAGTGATGGACCACATCCATCCTCTAACAGCTTTTTTTTCCAACTTGCTAAGAGTCAGGGTTTCCTTCGAGTGAAGTGCAGGAAAAAAACATGCCTCAAGTTCTTTCAAAACATTGAAAAAATTATACTGGTAGACATTTGGAATCTGAATGGTTTTAGAAAATCGTGTGCTTAGAGAACAAAATGGCATGTAATACGGAGCTGGGGGTTGGGAGAATATTGGCACGAAGACTGCAGCTAGTTTTCTGCATGCAGGAGATATTGTATGTTTCCATGCTACTCAAACTATTTATCAACAGAAGGCTTGTACAGGCAGGGACTGTAGTCACCTTAATCTTCTACTTCTAGTATGCATTATGCTCAAATCAGAACTTATTTGCAACATCTGTTGAGCTTAGAATTTCAACAGTTTATACAGGAAAAAAACTTTCCTGCACAGCAATTCTCTTTGAGCATTTCAGCATTTGTTTAACTTCCTGTAGGTCTAGTGACACAATGAACATTATTTAGGAGCATTTCTAGGTATTCAGATCTGTATCATATATGTTTAGTGAAAATGCCATCCACCAATAGTAACAAGCGGCTTTCCACAGAACGTTTCTAATCCTAGTCATAATCGATGAATATAGTGCTCATTGTTTGAGGCCATTTTCATATCAATTTGTGGCACATTAATTGTCAGTATTTCGTCATGCGCAGATTGGAATTCAGGGTAAGTGTTCATTAGTCTGAGAGTCCCCCCACCCCACAACAAAACCTTTATATATAACATCTTTAACTATCGTGTCTCACTAGACTCACTAACAGCACTCCGTATAACAACACATACCTAGTCACATCATTCAACATTTCTTACAGTAATAGAAGAAGTACTCTCTGCTGGAGAAAGTCGTCTCTTGTATAACATGAGGTATGCAGAACAAACAGCTTCAGGATAGTCATATTGTTACTACAAGAACCTAAGAACCATTTGCAGGTATTATCATGATTAATACGACTACCCATCGAGCGCGTTATGTTTAACAGTCAATAGTTAACACATCCAACACCTAAAAACAAAGAACGTGGTCAACTCCCAACATGGTCATATGATCGGTTAAGCGATCACATGACCCCTGTACAATCACATGACCAGCGTTTCCATAGAAACCAAGATACCTAACCATCACATCACATTTATCACATCATCATTCTGAACAACGCCTTAGTTAAAGGACCGATTCAACAAAGCCGAACTTTACAAAATAAAAACAATCATATTGAAGGTCCTTCATTTAGAAACAACATCTACTATTTCCTATTTAATGATAATAATACCAGATCCCATTGTTTTATCAACCCGTATGTGTAAAGACTCAACTCCATGGCAGTTCTGCAGTATGAATGGTCCCGTATTAGTGCGGGACTGTTGTGCGGCAGCTACGTATTGTGGCTTATGCCTTACTCGATAGTCACACTTACACCTCAGCCAATGCAGCTGTGACTGTACCCTGTGTGCCTCCTTTCCTCTCCCTATCTTTAACAATATCAACATTAGTAACAGGAGGGTTAAGCATCATGTTCTTCTCAATACATCATACAAGGGTTAAAGGGAAAGATGTGTGCTACATTGTTTTTTCAGTGCTTTCCTTCTTTCATAATTATAATTTCATGTTTGTCAAATTTTGGAAAGATTTGCACTTGTATGAATGACATGGTATCAAGAGAATACATAAAAAACTTTTACACTACTTTGAATGTACCTATCATTGTAATTCCAGAGAGAAAGATTCCACCTCCCTTTTTCCTCTTAATCGTCTGGAAAGAAAGGGTTCTGAAAGTGTATTAAAAGACCCTATGGGGACATGGGTTCTTTCCAGTGTAAAAATGTATTGTTTTCATTGGCAGTATCGTGACATCTTTGTATCCAATATTTGAAATACTATCGGGGGACACACATAATGAAGAAATTACTTTCATCGTAGGAAAGTAAAAAGTGAATTTTGGTGGTCGTCTAACAAGAAAATATAAGGCCTCCACTGTGACTCAATCTTTGGGCCTCATTGTCTCTATAAATGGATGAAGTATACTTCCCACCTTGATTGAGACATGAACACTTAGTATTGGGAATATGTGTCGGGACCTTTGTATAAGTCTGGGGTGAGTGCAGGTTATATTACCATGTCTGAGGACAGACTGCTGAGGCTGATTTATAAGTGTGACGCTATCGCTGAGAGGGCTAACTAACATTCCACCATATGTGTCGACCAATGGCTAGTGACGGCATAACGAGGCTATATAACACAGGGGCGCCTGGGTTCAGCACCTCCCTCGTATTCTATATAGATAGATATATGTATATATACGTGTATATATGTGTACTGGGGTACTGCTATACATGGATATCATATGTACAATAACCAATACTGTATGATACATAATTATTTGAGCAGTTAGTTGATAGTTTGCACCCAATAACCGATAATAATGATGATGATAATAATAATAATTATTATAACATTTCCTAGTCTTGTTGTAGTACAAAGTTCCTGTGTTAAAACAGTTTAACATTAAACCTAGCATCTACTGGGGTGTTGATGTCATGTCGTTGATGACAGCATTCCTGCGACTCATGGCAGTCTTTGTTCTCAACATGAACTGTAGCGGGCGACTGCTCCAACAGCCAGGCTTTATTCAACATAGCCTGTGCGAGGTCCCCCGTCCCTCGTGTTGTCTCAACATGAGTATAATTACCTAGTACCCTCAGCAGCATTTATCTATATACCCCCAGGGGCCATTGACTAAACTCTCTGTAACATGCTTATACAGCTTATATAGGTGTAAAACCTTCGGGTACAAAAAAGGCAAAAACCTAAAAATCCTGCCCAAAGTCAATCGATGAACCCCCTACCAATGGGTGTGTATATGTATGCAGCGTCGATATAATAGTCTTTATGATAACGATAATAACACATGGGCACTAAGGCATATGCCGTTGGCTTATACAATGTAGCCGACCAAATTATAAACAGTTTTCAATTCAGTGTAAAACGTCCTAACGTTGATTTCAGCTCCTTTGTATTATTCCCATGCTCTTATTACACATGGCAGTCACCTTCAACAAAGTGGCAGCTCTAACCCTTACACGTGGCAGCGTTAAACGGCAACTAGGCTGTTTTAATTCCCTATGTGTTGCACAGTAATGTCACACTTATTCTGCATCAGTCTTGGATTCTCCTGCGTCTTCGGCTCGGTGGCCGCGACACATGGCAAGGTGCTTATCCATGTTCTTGGGAGACACAAATCCCTCACCACAGAGATGGCACTCGTTCTGTGCCTTCATCATGTGTATTTGTGACTTTGTGTGCCGGTTAAGGTCAGACTGAGTCACGCCCTTGTAGTTACACAGCTTACAGTGGAAGTCTCGTATACCTGCAGGGAGCCAATAAGGGCAATTGTTAACCAAAACATGTAACAATAACTGCTAGCTTTATCTAACAAATATCATTATGTAGTAATCAAATACAATTCTTACCGACAAGCTCTTAACAATCACAAAGCTCTTATATAAAAAGAATTGTTATCTACATTTGACTGGGATCCATCCATACGGTAGCCCGACATGAAGCCTATGTCAGAATGGTATCTTTTCCACTCAAGAAAAAAGAATTCTATGGTACCTTCTCCTCTGAAAAAGATATTCACAATGGTATCTATGAGAGCTGTTAGAATTTGTTACATTTTTATTACAAAGCCCTACATTCAAGAGAATTAACGACTCACCCTGATGGCGCATCATGTGAACTTTGAGTTGCGAATTCGTGCGAGCGTAGTAGTCGCAGAACTTGCACTTGTAAGGCCGGATATCTAAGAAAAATATAAGGTACACAATAAATATCTAATGAATGAATATTGAAAAATTAGGTACGTTATCATTTCTGAATATGGTGTTCATATCTGCTGCTTTTGTAATATCCCTCCCCATGAAAACCCCACACGTCTATTCAGCCCAGGACAGTAAACAATGGTTCTCTGTACCAATATCTGAACTTGAGGAATTTTTTTTACAATGATTTTATTTTTCAAACACAGGTATTAGGAACACATCAAAGCTAGGCCAACAAGGGATGTACAATACGGTGGTATGTATACACACATCAACAGTCGTATGTAAATGAAATCAATGTGGTCCTCTCTGGAAGATCTTGCTTGAATTCCAATGTCATGTTAAATCAGTCAGTGGTCAGTCGGGAATAGTTTTGAGATTGGAGATAAGAGATAAGATAAAGGTCCAATTGAGGGCCTGCTACTTCTGACCCCTGATTTACAAATCTCTCTATTTTTCTTAAAGGAGTTATTTCTTTTACTAAATTGGCTCTATTTTTTCTACATATCCTCAGGTTTAAAAATCCATGTTTATTTTTGATTTTTCTGTTCCATTTCCATCTAACCTTGAAATGATTTTGGGATTTCGAGAAATTTTTCTCTCATGCTCTGTGGCCCAGATGTTTAGAGCCCCACTGCCCGCATCACCCTCCCGGCTGGGGAGGTTTCCCGGCTGGGGAGGTTTCCCGGCTGGGGAGGTTTCATTCAAAAACGACTGACGACTGACTGAAATCTCTTACTTAGGCCACACCAAAAAATTAAGTTGGTCTACTGATCGCCCTCTCTATATTTTCGGAAATACAAATTTTTTTTTCTTTGAAAAAAATCTTGTCTACAGATTTCGCTCGCTTCAGTTTCTTCAAGTTTTCTCTTTGTGATGTTTGGCAACATTTAAAAAAAAATAAAATTTGTTCGCTCTCCTCACTTTCCCACCAAGGAATCCATTGGACCCCAAAAAAATTCTTAAAAAAAAAAAAAAATAAAATAAAATCGCTCGCTCGCACCATTTTTTCAAAACCAAAATCCGTAGACCAACTTATTTTTTTTGTGTGTGGCATTAAGTTAATTGAACCAAGTATATTATTGGTGTTACTTGAAAGGCATGTCCAGAGCATTTCCACAGACTCACCCTGTTAGCTAATCAGATAATTGAGTACATTTTCCATGCCATTTTGCTCCTTGTTTTAATGATGCACCATTGCTGTTCTGGCAAGCAGACTTGCCAGCACAGCATGAATACATCATACCAAATCTCCACATTGTAAAATGTGTGACTCATAATCGGTTAAGTGCACATTAAGATCTAACGACTGTTACTTATCCGTATATCCAACCACATTGTACATGAAGCCCTAACAAGACGACCCCGCGTCTCGTCAGGGGGGTAACACAAGGGGAGGTAGCAACAGACCAACGGTAACCATGACAACACGACACTTCACTACTCCACACCTACAGCAGGTCACCAACAAGACATCTTGGTCTGCAGCAGACAGCTTATAAGTAACAGCTATGTACAGGAGACATACAGACAGGTAGCAATATCACAACAACCCAGGCGCCATCAGAGCGAAATTTGAGCAACTGCTTGAGCACAGGGTGTTCTTTTTAATCCTTTGTTCAGGGCGTAGCATGCGAAACGCGAAGAATATGTACAGAATATGAAGAAAATATACATGAAATGGAACAAAGGATAAAAAATTGCTGCGTTTTATTACTGACGCTGTCACCCTCATGGAGGGTGGGCTAATGATATTATGGAGCAGAGAGTAGACACTGAGAAGGACATGGCATGCACACACATTATCAAGAAGTGGTTAATTATAGATGCAAACTCTTTAAAGCGGAATAGAAAACAAGTGGAGAACAACAGTCTGTCGGAACTGTCACAATACAGTACAGCAGTTTCAGAGTCTGTCGGAATTGTCACAATACAGTACAGCAGTTTCAGATTAATCTCTCATTCTAATTAACAGAAGTTAAATCAAGATAATCAGTTTGCACATACTGTATTCGATTTAATAAGCGCCCACTCCTTTTTGAGTTGTTTTTTTTTCATATGAGAAAAGGGTAGTTTTTCACGATTTTAGAAGCAGTTAGATCCTTAACTGCTGTAGTACTAAAAATATGAATTTGTACGCACACAGGGCGCTTATTACATGTATAAGGCGCACCTCACTTATATGGCACCCCTGGGTTTATAGAAATGCTATAAGGTACTCATAAATTTAGCTTATATGTGAGGTACTATCGTATATGCTGATCTTAGTCAAATTCCGCCATCCTGACATTGAAAGGATGCGTGGCCTACACGAAAGTAGAGGTGGTATATATGAGTTTTACTTTTGAAAAGGGTGTGAGCGAAAGATCAAAGTCAGGTACATGGCATAGGTAGGACTTGTCCTCATCAGCGAAGTGTCGTGAGAAGTCCAGACATTAGATAAAAGATATTAAGTGAGAAAAGAAATGTACATGAAATGAAAAGGTACCGTAAAACGGGGATACTTTGGCCCACTTTTTGGATATTTCCAAAAAATTAGCATGATAGGAGTGCAAGTATTGGAGAAATGACTATAATTAGCATGAGTTTTAGTTAGTATCTTTCAGATGTATGTGTAATTTTAAAATTTTGTGTTCAGCAAGTACTAGATTTACATCAAAATAGGTTGGGGCAAAGTTACCCTTACTTCGGGGCAACTTTGGCCCACAAGGGATTCCCTATGGTAGTATATTTCTTGTTTTTTCACAAACCAAATATTGGGTCAAAGTTACCCCTAAAAACTTTGTCAATATAAAAAGCATTCTTAGAAGGGATCCAATTCAGGTATTTTTCATCAAAGGTGAACAAAACTCATGGATACAGTCTAAAATATGGCATGTAACAAAAATTGTGAAAAATACGACTATTTTGCCTAAAATGACAGGCATTAAGTAGTGGTGGACCAAAGTTACCCCCAAGGGCCAAAGTAACCACAATTTTTTTTAGAGAAATTATAATTTTACAGAAAATGTGAAATAATAAAATCCTTCTTGGGCTAAATGAATATAGTGCACTTGATTTGAGATGCCTTTGGGTTAATTAATTGTTGGTTAAAAACCACCAGACTCATTCTTGAATATTATTGGTTGATCTAGACGCAATTTCCGGACACACCGAAAATCGGTGAAAATTTTAGCCTCTGCTCATTGCCTTATATCTAAATAGAACTATCACTTTCAAAATTCTATTTAGGCTAAAATTGTAGCTTAGATGATAGGCTTTTTGATAAAAGTAACCTAGATATGAAAAATATCCTTGATTGTAATATCGAGATCAAAACAACATTTTTCTGTGACTGGGCTAAAGTTAGCCCTTAAGGGACAAAGTATCCCCGTTTTACGTTATCACATTTCGCATGATATCCGATTGCAGACAAGCATTTTGGCATCTTTTAACATAATTATATAATTATAGTTTTAATTAAACACACACACGCACACACACACTGATGCAATTAGCACATGGCAACCCTGAAAAATAACAACCTAAATCTGTTTGTAGTTAAAAGTCTAACTCTCTCATTGACAGAGATATTATGCTGACTTTCCACTTTATGATTCATTGTACCATCCCTCTCTAATGAAGAGTGTTTCTCAGTGACAAGCTTTAACTTTCTGGCATGTAGAGTAGAAGTCAGTAAAGGTTAGAAAACATGACACACTGCCAGTGCTACCACAATAGAGACATGAAGTCACAGAGGCTGCTCCAGCAGGTAAAAAAACACACTGCCAGCAGCACTAGACTACAGATATCAACTAACAGAGGTCAGGGCAGCAGGCATTAGGGGGTACAGACAGACAGAGAGCAGCCACACATAGACAGTACACAGAGTAGCTAGAGAATCAAACACTCTAACACGCTAACATGCAGTAATAAGTGAAGCGGAACCAACCCCCAAGAGAAGCAGAGGCCAGCCCGCCGGTGGAGGACCTGGCCCGTTTATTCAGGTGTGGAGTAGTAGAAGTGACAGACTTTGTCCACGCACCGAGGCCGCACGCCGGCTCACCCAGCGAGCCTGGGACGAAGAGACATGGTCAGTGAGAGAATATGGCACTGGTTGTCATACACCACACTTTGTCTCCATGATGGACACCTGAGTACCAGTTCTATCCAACATTTTCTTATACTCAACCCTCTGCATTTCATTGATGGTTTCATCTGATAAATTCAATGACTTGCAGTTTTATCCCGTTAGCAATACCCGTTAGAAGTTTTCCAAATTTATAATCCCTTTTAAAAAAAGAAGTGTGTGCTTATGGTGTTGAATGCGGTACTTATATTCATCCATGGAGTAGTGTTGGTGATGGAAAGATTAAATCTTGAAGTATTTACTCAATTTATGGACACAAATAGTGAAGTCACAATTCGGAAAAAGCACCTAAAGCAGATGTTTCATGGAGATCAATTTCATAATATAACACATGTGGTAACAATTGTCATCTCTCAGGTAAGGCAGCTGGTGGATATCAAAGGGTGCTTCTAAATACCCCAATAGTTCTTTGCTGAAGATCAAAAGAAAACAGAAGGGGTCCCGTCTTCAACTATGAGAATTCTCCTTTCCAGTATGACAGTAAGGGTTCCGCTCAGAGATGCCACTGACTGGTCTTTAAAAATTTGAAAATTATTTTAATCAGGTTTTGGGTGATTGAATAGAGAAGATGGCAAAGAAAATATGGCTGTATAGGTGTATGTCTATCAATAAAAGGGTTCACAGTTCGAATCCCTGCGATACCAATTATTTTAGCATTCAATGAATTTCGTCTGACCGTGAAATCAATGACACAAGACGACCTCATACTTAACCTTAAGGTGGCTGGCAGGGATAGAATCAAAGTAATTAGATTTTCGCCATATTATCACCAGAATCCCAAAATGATATGTACTATTCATATATGCAATAAAAATGTGAGGGTCCCAGGCACATTTCTGAGATACAAAACGTTTACTATTATATAGGATTATACAGCAATATGCCACATAAATCCACAGAGTCCTATCCAAAAGTAATTAGATTTTCTTATCACTTCCATGGCACTTAGATTATATATCTTTGCAGTGAGTGTAGTTCTGACGTGTGGTCCCAGCCATATTTCTAATGTTTTGGATGATTGAAATTTTTTTCTTAAGGGAAATGGCTAGAATAAGTACATCTAGATTATATGGTACATATCAAATTCCCTACCCCAACTGCCTCTGTGGCACATGTGTTACATCTCTGCCTTGTACACAATAGGTCTAGAGTTCAAGTCCCTATTCAACCCATTCAGAATTTTGCATATTTCGTTTCTCATAATTTCAATAGAGCACAGGAGACCCCTGGTGTCCAAATGGTGAACTGACAATCCCCGCCAGCCACCTTAATTGCCGCCAGCCACTGTAAGAGATGACAAAAGTTTGCATTTCTCCTATTTAATATTTAAAACATAATATAATATTCTTCTTTTGGTTCATAGATATCTCATACTGAAAAAAAGTGCTTTTTAGCCCCTTGTCGTTTTACAATAAGATGCCTAAGAATTTATATAAGGATCTATCTTTCCTTTAATAAAAAAAAAATTATGTATACCACAAACACCATAGAAATTATCCCTTTAATTCAAGGAAGTTTAGGGATCTTCATAAACTGCAATTAAACCAATCTAAATATGTACCCCAGTAGTTTTTTTTTCTAACTGTGACTGACAAAGACTGTAAATTCTTTAATAATGGTCCGATTTGTAAGCTATACAAACCAAAATGTAGCCCAGGTCTGGGTCTGAATGTTGCACTAAGACTTTCAGGTAAAAACAGGTTCAACAAGCATATGCATATGATTTTTTTTTAGTGCTGGGGGTGTCATTTTGCTCAATCAGTTCTCATTGGGGGGGGGGAATCATGATAACTTTAATTGTATTGTTAGGGGGTCGGGGGAAAAATTGCTGGTCCTCAAAAATCCATCGAGCCCCCCCCCCCCAACTGGTAATAATTCACTTGTACCTACAACTTCTATTCTAATCAATGGCTTTTCAAAATTGAAAAAAAATGTATCCTATGTATTGTACATGAGCTATTATGGTAGGCCTACACTAATTTCTCTTGTATTAGCCACACCCTCCTGTAAAATTTTTATTTGGGTTCTGCTACTAGCCGAGGCTTATACGAGAGAATTTATGGTACATGTATTACAACCCCATATCTTCTCCAATTCTCCTTGAAATTACGCTTCTTTTGATATACAACATGCCTATATTGGACAGCAGGAACATTCCTCTGAGTCACAGACCTGAAGGTCTCTTGAAGTACCATAGGCTCCTAAGCTTTTGGGTAAAAAAAAACAAACAAAAATAACCGACCTACCGACCCTAGCAATTCAGGTCATCTAACTGGAAACACACTTTTTGTTTTTTAGGCCTTACTATCTATAGGCTACTGAAAAATGATCATAATCATAATAAAAGAACAAAATATAATGTCACTATGTAGCACATACCAACTATTGTGTTAGGTTAGTTGTCTATATAGGACCACTGTGTATGTGGTTTAAATGAGATCTAATCAAACAAAAAGCAAAAGCCTCCCTAGGGAAGCAAATTATAATAAACAGAATGTGATTTAGTCCTTCAGGAATTCTGGATCAAGGGACATTATCCCTTTAATTCAAGGAAGTTTAGGGATCTCCATAAACTGCAATTAAACCATTCTAAATATGTACCCCAGTAGTTTTTTTTTCTAACTGTGACTGACAAAGATGAACTATGCCTTTTGTTTTAGACTGTAAATTCTTTAATAATGGTCCGATTTGTAAGCTATACAAACCAAAATGTAGCCCAGGTCTGGGTCTGAATGTTGCACTCAGATATTACAGACATTTCATTTGGCAATTATTTGTATTGACTGTACATCAATACAATTTATCATCAACAGGTAAAAACAGGTTCAACACACATATTCATACGATTTTTTTAGTGTTGGGGGTGTCATTTTGCTCAATCAGTTCTCATTGGGGGGGGGGGAATCATAATAACTTTAATTGTATTGTTAGGGGGTCGGGGAAAAATTGCTGGTCCTCAAAAATCCATCGAGCCCCCCCCCCAACTGGTAATAATTCACTTGTACCTACAACTTCTATTCTAATCAATGGCTTTTCAAAATTGAAAAAAAAAATGTATCCTATGTATTGTACATGAGCTATTATGGTAGGCCTACACTAATTTCTCTTGTATTATCCACACCCTCCTGTAAAATTTTTATTTGGGTTCTGCTACTAGCTGAGGCTTATAAGAGAGAATTTATGGTACATGTATTACAACCCCATATCTTCTCCAATTCTCCTTGAAATTATGTTTCTTTTGATATACAACATGCCTATATTGGACAGCAGGAATATTCCTCTGAGGCACAGACCTGAAGTACCATAGGCTCCTAAGCTTTTGGGTAAAAAAAAACAACAAACAAAAATAACCGACCTACCGACCCTAGCAATTCAGGTCATGTAACTGGAAACACACTTTTTGTTTTTTAGGCCTTACTATCTATAGGCTACTGAAAGATGATCATAATCATAATAAAAGAACAAAATATAATGTCACTATGTAGCACATACCAACTATTGTGTTAGGTTAGTTGTCTATATAGGACCACTGTGTATGTGGTTTAAAGAGATCTAATCAAACAAAAAGCAAAAGCCTCCCTAGGAAAGAAAATTATAATAAACAGAATGTGACTTAGTCCTCCAGGAATTCTGGATCAAGGGACATGTTTGCTTGTGCTCTAAGGCATGAGTTTCAACTTACTTTACAAAAGGAGTTTTCAAAATTTATATCTTTTAACTTGCATATAACAAAAGGACCATCTTGCTGAAAAAAACAAACTTTTAAATTTTATTTTTGAAAAAGTTTTTGATGTTGATTGTGCACTTTGATTAATGTGCCTGGCCTACCTTCGTGGAAGTCCATGTGACGGTTGATGTCGGAGAAAGAGCCGAAGTCCTTGTTACAGTAGGTACAGCGGTACACTGCACGACCATCTGGCAGCACGGTGGGCTTACACACCTCCTCCCGTCGCACGGGCGAACGCACCACATTAAGTCTGAAGGAAAATATCACTTTAATGAGTACAGTAAATCTTTTGTTATTTCATTGGGATTAAATTAGTTTGCTTTATCCAATAACTATTTGCAGTACCCAATGGTAGGAAGAGGTACAGATGAAGCATTCTTTGCATTGCATCAACACTCTCCTTTTCAGACGAGGGACATAAATTTCTTAGGATTTTAAAAGGCCTGTTTACCAAATTCCTAAATACCCATTGACAACTCTTAGGTAAAATCAGTTTATAGTTTTACCTTATTCTCTCTTCTTTTTATCCTTTATGTCCATAATATATATGCATGTGTTATATATTAATGCCAATATAGTTGAGTTTACCAGGTGATAAGCCATGGGTGAGACTTTAAGAAGTAAGACTACCAACCTTGAGTGGGTCCTGGATAGAGATGAACCCCGCGAGTAGTTGAGTGGGTCCTGGTCATCGTAGCTGCTACTTCCACCCTCCTGGGGCCAGGCGGGGAAGTGCAGACCACTCATTGCAGCGAAATTTGATGTGAGCATACTTGAGGCAAGCGAGGTGGGCAGCCCGACACCAGGTGGCAGCAATGGGTTCCTTGTAAGGAATATCTGAGCAGGTGTTCCCCCAGGGGTGATTGCTGCTGCCGGTGCTGGCTGGTGCTGTTGTTTCAATGTGTGCACCTCACTGCCGCCGGCACTGGGCACCGGGGAGAGATCCGGGGTGGCCAGTGCAAGGCTGAGGGTTGGAGTTATGGGGGTGCTGCTGGCACTGGAAGAGCGGGTATCCAAAATAGGTGGGCTGCGACGCTCTTCTGCACCTTCCTCAGTGCTGTAAGGGGCGTCCACGCCTGAGTCGCTGGGGCCGGGTGATAGGAGGCGGTGTGGGAGCTTCCCTTTTCGTTTGGACTTAAGTCCCTGCTTGGGGATTATCATGGACTTCCATGGCGCGGAGACTATCATCTCATTACTCTGTGAGCTGTCCGTATCGGACATGTTCTCTGTGCCCCACGAAGGGCCCTCTGTGGACTGTGTTGAGAGGGGTGCTTCAAGGTTCGAGTTGTTGGTGTCCATAGGGGCGTCAGTCGGTATGACTACGGTCACATCCTTATCCAGCCTTTCTTTCTCGCGGATCTCATTGGCCAGTTTGGAGGGTTCTGGTGGTGGAGGAACTACTTCCACTGATGTTGTCTCAGGGTGGTGGTATTCTGCTGGTGGTTGTGGTGGTGGCGCAGGAGCTGGTGCTGGTGCTGGGACTGGTGCGGTGTAGGACTTAGGAAGGCCCATCTGTCTGTGCTCAGTCGCTGGCTGGGCTCGTTCTTGTGGCAGCCTGCGGTTATCCCCTGATGTATGTTTAAACTTTATAGGTGGGGTTAGTCCCTCCTCACTGTATGCCTCCACAATCATGTCTTGCGTGACAGGCATCAACCGTTGGGAAGTTCGTGACAGACCAGAGAGAATTGCACGGCGCACTTGTTTGACAGGGTTGGCCTGTGGAGCTTCACCATGGAAACGCACGATATGATGGCGAAGGTTGCGCGTTTCACTGAAGCCACAGTCCTTACAGAAGCAGGGCTTGTAGCCTGTGTGCACCCGCTCATGTCTCTGCAAGGAGAACAAACGGTGAAACACTTTGTTACAGTAGCGGCACACATAGGAACCACGAAACCGCTGGTGGTAAAACTCCCCAGCCTGCTGCTGCTGCTGCGAAGAGTGTGAAGACTCTAAGGACGGACTATGGACTTCACGTGCATCGTCGGAAGGTGGCGGTGATTTAGGCGACATCTGCTGGCCATGTCGGGAATAGTCCTCAGGCTGGGTGTCATAGTCCACCTTAAGCTGCTCCGTGATGAGAGGGTTGCTGCTGTTTATACGACCATGGTCGCTGTACCCAGCCCCCAGCTCCATGTGCCCATCCTTCCCCAAATGGTGAAGGCTACCTGGGCTCTCATGCCCAGAGGTGCAGATCCCTGAGTCCTGGTGACCCTTGTGGCTTGAAGTTGGTGTGACTACACTGGCCACCTCAGCGGAGGAATACACACGTGAGTTGTAAGCTGTCATGTTGTGCACAGTGCGTAGGTGACGCCGTAGCTGCAGCTGGAACTTGAAGTTGGAGCTGCACAAGCTGCAGGTGTAGAAAGAGATATGGCGCTCAAAGTGTACCGACAGATGGCACTGCAGCTTACTCAGGTAGTTAAAGATCTTCCCACACAAGTGACAGCGGTACAGGGAAACTGCCGTACCATTATTAACATTTACTCCGTCTAACTTTGTAGCAAGCACCGTCTCGTTCTTAACACTGATACGTTGTTTTAACCCTGGGAACGGTGATGGGTACTCAACCATGTAGGAGGATTCAGGTTTTTCGACCCCACGTGGAATTTCCCGGTGGTGCCGGGTGGCCGGGGATTGTGCCCGCGGGTGACTGTGGTGTTCAGTGATTGGGGTAGAGTGGAGCTGAGGTTTGGAACTGGCCGCTGAGAAGGAGTAACCGGGCATGGATGTGACCACCGACAATTGTGATGGTGTATTCTCCAAAGGACTTCCTAATAATTTTTGTTGTTTCTCACTAGAACGGTGGAAATCAGATCTACTAAAGCCACTTTTACTTGTCTCACTCTCTGGTGGTGATGTAACCTTTGGAAGGTAATAAAATAGATCCTTCTTCTCCAACCACTTGTCAATGTTAGTACTCAAGTCTGCTGGGGGTTTTATGGTGGGTGGCTTCTGGGCAAGGTCCATGGGGGCCTCCTGATGAGGACTTGTAGTGAGGTAGGAGGCGGGAGGCTGCGGGCCGGTGTCAACGTCGTGTACCACCTTCTGGTGGTAGAGCATGTTGGCATGTGCTTTAAAGGCTTTGTCACATACCTGCAACATTAACATGCCAACATTAATACTCACAGAATAATAATCCCTACATGTATACCAACAACTGATACAATACTAATGGGCAGTATACATTTATGCTATTTCATGGCTTGCAATTACATGCAGTCATTGACTGACTGGGCCATGCTGGATCTAAAAGTTTCAACAATATTAAGTCCCTATGACAAAGACTTAATAGCCCATGAGTATTACATGGTTGAAGGTTATAATTTATTATGTATACAATCATTGATCAATATTACTGCATATTATATACATTTTACTCAATTCTAAGTCCTCTCCCCATTAATGATTTCATGTTAGTCCTATATTTCAGCCTACCTAGTTAATAAGTGGAGGTGCATTTACCTGAGTGCCAGAAAGGCTTACATATTATGGACTACCCACCTCCTCTGAGAGCTACACATCCTACCTTGCACACAAAAGGTTTAGTTTCCATATGTACCAGCAGATGTCGTTTCATGTCGCTGGGTTTGGAACAGCTGACTCCGCAGTAGGGACACGCGCGGTCGACACACTCGTCTTCGTTGTTATTGTTGTTGTTGGTGACATCGTCGCTGAGGGACTCAGAGCCCACTGGCGTCTTCTCACCATAAGGGGATGGGGCTGTTGGTGCCTGTCCACCCTGGAAACCACTAGGGGGTAGATAAGGCTCAACAGAGTCCCTCTTGGCTGCTTTCTCTGGGGGTGCGTCGGCCGCGGCAGCCTCTCGCTCCTGCTCTCTTCGCCTTAAGCTTGCTAGTCGCGCCTGGTTCCGTGTCAGTCGCTTACCAGCCGGTATATCATCCTCATCACTGTCAGGAATCGCGGAAGGGGCAGGGCTTGACAGTTTATCACAATGCTTATTTTCAGCAGTATTTACTATGGTATCCTTGTTGTCAGTGGCACGTTGGGAGGAGGGGGTACCACCGCCTGAGGAGCATCGGCGTGGGGACTTGTTACTACTGCTGTTACCAGTGTCCATACCACCTCCCTGCTCCGTCTTGTCCCCGCTGCCTGTTTTAGCTGAGGTAGTATTCGAGAGGTTGGGATTGGCAGGTGGTGGCGGGGAGGTAGCACTACTCAACCTCTCCAGTTTGGGGAGCCCAGGCTCATCTGGCTTGTCATCTGCCACAGAGGTGTGCTTGTTGTAATGTTCTGGTACATCCCCACCACCCAGTGGACTCTTGGACAAATCGAGGACTTCGCCAGTCGAATCATCCATGGTTCCCCGTGTACGGCCGGGTTGGGTGGGGGTCAGGAGGAGCTGGGAGTTGGCTTGTTGCTGTTCCAGTTTGCGGCGCTCGGAGACCTTGTCAGCAGATTCCTTGGTATCCACGCCATGGGTCATTAACTGGTGGTATTGTAGGCTGCGCTTAGCTTTAAAGGCTTTCTCACACAACTGAAACAAAGAAAGATAGAATCACAGCTGGTAAAATATAGATAATAGGTATACCCCGGGGGGCACTCTCTATGTAATGTATACACATATGTGCGGCTGGCAAGGGTACTTTTTCAAGGAAAAGTCCCTAGGAAGCCTCCTGTTTCAGCCACAAATGTCCCTAGCAAGGGTCTACTTTTGAGCAAAATGTCCCTAGCAAGGGTAAACTTTCGGCGAAAAACCCCAATTCACGTGGAAAGTCATTTTTCTTCTCTGAGATGATCAAGGGCTAACTCTGACCTTCAGTTTAAAAATATTCAACTCACCGAGCAAACAAAGGGCCGTTCTCCTGTGTGTTTCCGTAGGTGGCGCTGGAGGTCAGCGGGGCCTTTTTTCACCGCCCCACAGAAGTGACAAGTGTTCTTGGGCAGCGTGCCCTCACGGCACAGAATGTAACTGCCTGCTGCCGCGTCAAGTGACCCGAAGAGTCCCGCTGGACCCCCACCCCCACCTGCGTGCTCGCCACTGCTGACACCCCCCTCTGGTGATAAAAATGTGCAGAGGGTGGTGTGTGCAGTGACATGGTTCTCGTTGTTGGGTGTCTGCAGCAGGTGGCCGGTGCCGCTGGAGCCCACCGTGGGCGGTGCGGCAGTGGCCGTTGCTAGGGATGTCCCGGTGGAGGATGTGGAGGAAGAGGTAGAGGAGGTGTCAGTGGGAGCGTTGTTGTTGTTAAGGTCGTCAAGTGTTGAGGGTGTGGGTTCCAGCTGATGTTGGGGTTTGGGCTCATGGCGGGTGGGGTCTGGGCTGGTGGCAGGGCTGGGATTGGCAGGGATGTGGACAGGTGTGGTTGGACTGAGTCTCTCGCGATAACCGTTGCCGTTGGAGACTGGGAAGGTGCTGGTGGCGGTTTTGGCAGCAATTAGAAGGCGAGCCTTGGCGTTGTCACTACTTGTCGGATCCAGCTTGGGGGCCTCTCCTTCTTCATCTGTAATAAACAAGAATAGAGGGTTATAAGTATGTGTTTCAATTAAGGGCTTAAAGTTATCATAAAAGTGAAAGTGATACTTGAATTTCAATTTAGAACCTATCTGCTATCTGTTCCATACTCTGCCCTTTTGGTCCCTAAAAATTTCCCTGCACATTATTGCTTGGAACCAAGCAGACTAAACACTAACACTGAATCTAGGGATCAGCAATAGTTGAAGCCTCACATACGAAGAGTTATTGGCATTGTCTTGTGTAAATTGGTGGGACGGGAGCATACAGGTGTTTAATATTGATGTGCATGTGTGCATTGTGTGTACATAGGGGTCACACATGGAGGACAACACGTGCACACAAACTATGTCCTCCACCTGTATGTACCGAGCTCTTGTCCTTCTGTGTATATATCTATTTTTTCTTTTGAAATTCATGTATATTACATAATATAGGGTATGTAGGTCAGTTTGTATGAGAAACTCTGAAGATACCAATGGAAATTCTGAATTCTATTGTAAATAATACAAAACTTTGAACTAAGAAGAGAAATTTAGGCATGTCTAAAGGCATGTCAAACTCAAATTCTGAAATCAGACAAAAAATCTCTGACAAATTACATCCTTGAGAAATATGTACATCACTTTTATAACTTTAAGCCCTTAAGGGGGCCAGCATAGCCGGTGCCATGTCTACTGAGGACAATTATGACCAACTGCCCAGTGACCTAGCACCATCAACAGCTAAAACTGTGAAGTTCAAGTGTGGGATAGGCTTTCAAAGTCACCACAGTCCCCTCAGCAATATGTATATGGCCTACTTCAAACACAACTCAATCTGGTACCACTCAGCAGAGCAAGGCCTGTCCCATCAATTAGCTACCCTGTGTGATGCACCCCATATTGCTGACCGTATCATGAATGCAGTGGACGGATATGCAGTAAAGCGGGTCAGCAACCCAATTGCTAATTGCCAAACTTAGACTGAAAATGCTAGTGATGTACGGTTCAATGTACTAAAAGCAAAATTCTCGCAAGTATCCTCATCCAAGCAAATGATACTTCAATCAGGAAACCAGCCTATCTTTGAATGTACCAAAGATTTGACCTGGGGCAGCGGCCACCTAATTACTGATGGTGAAAAAAAAATGGTTTGGCAAGTCGCCCCGGGCAAAATTAGTGTGGTGACCTTTTAGTCAAGGTCCGTAGCTAAATACGTGCAGAGCCCACAGACCTACCTGGAGATACCCCACCTGAGTGATCATATGGTGTAACACTATTAACTCAGTGCAAGTAACCACGCTGCACCTATTCTATCTATGTGATAGTCGCGGAAAAGGTCTTCCTACCAGAGTAATGGAACTATTGGCCAGTGAAAACTATATGGATATTACATTGTCGGCCAAGCCTCAAAGTGGGGCTACTATCCAAAAGCTGAAACTTTATATCGGATCATTTCCCAGTAATTAATCAATCAATATCCATTCTTATTCTAAATTAAAATATCATACACACTGGCTTATCTCAATTGGGGTAACATGATACCAAATTGAGGTAATCCACTGTGGATATTTCATCCTTAAATTTAACTCTTGCTTACTACACCTAATCTTATCCTATTTATTATATGATATACGCAATACCTTATGACACTCTCATACTCCAAATAATTAAAATTCTTTCCTTTGATTTTCACTCATTGCTTGTATATATGTTACCGTTCCATTTGTATTCTGTTTTCTATATAAATTGTTGATACTAACTAACAGGCCCACAATGAATATTTGTTACCAGTATGTCACCCTATAAGGATAGACATTTGAGTGGCGCCAGATTACTAACCTTTTCTTGTATCACTATTTCATTTTGATTATCTTATTCCTATACGCTATCATACTATCATAATCATATCCTTTTATAAAACATTCCAGGGGTCCCCGCTGCCCCATTCCCTGAACTTCTCGTAAGATAAAAGTAAACCTATATTATGTACCCAGGCTGCACAGAATGCATTAGCCTGCTTAATTTTTGAGTGGAGGGGGTTTTGGGGAGGGGGGCCCGTACGTCCAGAGTTGGGAAAGGGTTTTACACTGATTAGCAATGGCTGAGCTGCTTGATTTTAATGCGGTAAAGGGTTTCCATACTGCACATTTCAATATTAGGAGCCTCTTAGCCAATGAAGGCACCGATTTCGATCTAATATTTGAATATCTACAAAACTCAGGATTACAATACCTATCTTTTAGTGAATCCTGGCTGACAGAAAAAGTCGCAAATAACAATATTATGATTGATGGCTATTCAATAACGTCTAGATAGAGCGTTGCCTATTAAAGGTGGTGGCCTCATTACTTACATAATGAATGGCATAACCTTTTCAGATACTGAACTTGCAGCTTTTAATACCAGCAATGAAGACATTGAGATTCAATGGATAGTGATTTATAACCCTAATATGAGGCACCTTGTGTATGCAAATATCTATAGACCCCCTCTGGAAACCTACCTAATGCTACCAATATAATATCTGATGCATTCAACACAATTGACTCTGATAAATATCCTGAGATCTTTCTCATGGGGGAATTCAATGTGGATTGCTCACATATGAACCCCTCCCACACTAAAATCAGAAATATGTGTGCACATCTTGGACTCCGTCAACTAATTAAGAAAATCACTAGATTTAACATAAATGGAAATCATACAACCATTGATCTAATTCTATCAAACTCTTCACATATTATAGACTGTAATACCCAGGGTCTTAATATTAGTAACCATGAGTTGATCTATTGTTTTCGCCACCACATCTCAGTCCCAAAACAAAAAATACAATACACCAGTAGATCATATAAAAATTATCCTCCTGTCGATTTCACAAATACACTTAATAACCAAGATTGGAACAACTTCTTTCAAACTCAATCACCAAATGATGCATGGGATATGTTCATGTCAGTGACACATAGGCTTTTAGATGAATCATGTCCTATAAAAAACTTTAAAATTAACCAAGCCAAAGCCCCCTGGCTAGACCCAGGTCTGTTGATGCTTATAAAAGATAAGAACTTGGCTTTGAAAAGATACAAAAGGACAAACTCTGAGGATGACTTTAACATGGCTAGGTATCTTAGAAATTATACCAAAACACAATGCAAAATTGCTAACCGCAGGTATTATAAATCGCAAATTGATAACAACATAAATAACCCTAGAAAATTTTGGAGGTCACTAAATTCTGTGATAAATCCTAAGCCCTCCTCTTTGACTTTTAGTCTAATTGACCAAGACACTAAGCACCCTGTCCCCCATGCAGAAACCGCTGATTATATCAATACCTATTTTGCCACCATTGGAGCAAAATTAGATGCTAACCAAACACAGCCTTGGACCTATGATGGTGATACCTTCCCTCAAACACAAACTTTTTCTCATATTACAGAAGCTGAAGTCTTAAAATTGGCAAAGGATATCAACACTACAAAATCCTCTGGTATACAAAACATTTCATCACAGGTATTAAAAGACATAATATCGACCCTTCCCAGACATTTTGCTCACTTATTTAATTTAGTGATAACATCCTGCACATACCCAAATGAATGGAAAGTTGCAACAGTCAAACCCTCGCCAAAAAGGGGGTGACGTTAGTGACGTTAATAATCTTTGCCCGATCTCCATATTGCCCGTGCCTACCATGCTAATGGAAAAAATCATTCATAAACAATTAACCTGCCACCTTCATGATCTAAACATACTAATGAATTCACAAGATGGCTTTAGAAGTCATAGATCTACAGTTGATAGCCTCACAAAATTCACTAATAGTGTTTATAGAGAGGCAAATAACAAGGCTGGTTGGCCATGGTTGAAGCTGGTTGGGAGGAGTGTAGGGGCCAGCTCTGGCTGTAAGTCCATGGCGGTAGGCCATCTGCCCCGTTCCGGTTGCACCAGCCCTCAGGGGCTGGTCAGCTGGTATAAGCTGCCCCCCTTGTGTATTATACCGATCCAGATGTAGGTGGAAGGTAGAGAATGTCAGACGGGGAAGTAGCTCAGAGGAAGAGCTTCCGCTTCGAAGTTGGAGGCTCCCGGGTTCGAGTCCCGGTTTCTCCAACGACGTTTTCCGCCGACCTCTACAATACCATAAATCACTCCATTCTGTTTAAAAAAAATTCAACAACGTGCACTGGCACAGAGAGCTCAGGGTCAATTTTCCCGCGTTTTTTGAAAGGCGTCCAAACCGTCTCACTTTTAGACGCTGTTTTTGAAACAAATAGGAACAAAGAGAGAAAAGTTCAGCCCAGAGGTAAACCTATGGAGGACTGGATTGGTGAAAATATTTTAATGAAATGACTTTTTTCTTTCTTTAATTTTGTATGAACTCATGGATGGATTTTTGAATTTTTTTCTTTACTGTAAGTAAAGACTGATATATGAACTACTGATGTATGGTAATTTTATTTATTTACATGCTTTATTTCTTGTAGAAAATTGAGATTGAAAATTGTATAACTGACTTTTTGCCAATGCCACCTACCCGGTGGTATAGACTCAGGGTGGTCCCTGAGCCAATTAACAAAACTAGGTCTAACACTGTCCAGTACTTATCTTATCAAAAGTTACTTGGCTGATAGATAACAAAGGACAGCTGCCAATAATAAATACCCTATCCAAACCTCATCAAATAACCTGTGGTGTCCCCCAAGGCTCAGTTTTGGGTCCGTTACTTTTTATTACTTATATCAATGACCTCCATAAGTCTTTATTAAACATGCAATGTCAACATTATGCTGATGATACAGTCCTCTTTATTAAACAACACAACACAACACCTAACTTAGCCATTACCATAAATACTGACCTGGGAAATGTCAACATCTGGTGTAACAAAAATAGGCTGAGTTTAAACACAAAAAAGACAAAATTAATGCATTTTGGTACTAAAGCCATACTGAACCACTCACAAAAACCACAATTATATGTTAACAACTCTCCTTTAGCTCTCACTCACACATATAGATATCTAGGAGTTACCCTAGACGCTCAACTAAACTTCAAAATCCATACCAAATTACTCTTAAGGAATATAAATCATAAGATATATATGTTTAGGAAAGCATGGTATTCTCTTCCTGAAGATGCTGCTTTGAAAGTATTCACATGTATGCTACTGCCAGTAATAGACTATGCTGATATCTTCTACTGTGTCACCAACAAGACTTTGCTAGACTATATTCAGACTGCTGCAGATAGAGGACTAAAATGTGTTTATAGAAGCAGAGACCCAATCACAGTGCTCAGGGAAAAGGAAATGTGGTCACCCTAAATAACAGGCGTGCTATTCACCTAAGAGCCTCCTCCTTTAATCTAAGTTTAGACGAAACCCAAATAGATACTAGGGAGATTAGAACCAGATCAGATGATGGTAAATTATTAAAGGTAGTATGGCCCAAAGACCCCATATACAGAAAAAGTTTGGAATATAGGCTGGCCACTCTCTAGAACTCCTTAGGTGTTGAGCAAAGAAATATCAACGATAAACAAACCTTCCAGAGATGGAACAAAAATCAAATTGTCCCTTAACTCCCTTCTCTGTACTTTCCTCCCCCCCACTCTTCTCTCCACAAGGTAACTTTATCAACAACTCATTTGCTGCTCGAATTACAATGGCAAATAACATCATGCCCCGACCAATAACATCAGGTCATGACCAATACCACCAGGTCAATACTTGGACCATCAACATCTGGTCCTATAGGCCAATAACATCAGGCTGAAACTGTTCTGTAAACACGTATATCTTAATCAGGTTTCTTATCTGAATCCTGCAATTTTATAAAGACTATATGCCATAACCACAACTTCTATAGTGGTTGCTACAATATTATATGGTAGCTTTGTGTATACTTGAATTAATGAATTATTACACTATGTTACCCTTAAGGTATTTGATGTCATTTTCTGTTTATTTTATATTGATTGATATATTAATGATACTGTATGAATGTAAGACAGGACCTGGTCCTAATCTCATTCAGTCTAAATAAACAAATCTCAATCAAGCAATCAATCATACTTCAAAACTGCTGTGCTCTAAAGGTTAAAACAAGCAGCACATGAGCACATATGTCATTTGTAAACAAATGTGGAGATTATTCTATTTACAGTTGGTGGATGTGCAAAATATGAGATTTGTATGACCTTTATTGGACCCAGACCTTAACAAGAATGAGGTAATACAATGTAGCTTAGTGTCTTTTGTAAACAAAAGATGAGACATTGGAAGGATATGCAGTGACAACAGGGAGAGCAAATAAAATATGATCACAGTTTAGTATATATAGACTAGTTTATAGCCATGTGCCAAGTGTTCAGGGATGGACTATAGTTTTACATTCATACGACCAACATGTGCCAAGTGTTCAGGGATGGACTATAGTTTACAGTTATTTGACCAAAATGAGCCAAGAGGTCAGGGATGTACTATAGTTTGGTCCTATATGGCCTTCATGTGCTAAGTGTTTAGGGATGGACTGTAGTTTACAGTTATTTGACCTACATGTGCCAAATGTTCGTGAATGGACTATAGTTTACAGTTTTTTGACCTACATGTGCAAAACGCTCATAGATGGACTATAGTTTGCAGTTATTTGACCTTCATGAGCAAAGTGTTCAGGGATGGACTATAGTTTACAGTAATTTGACCAGAATGAGGCACTATCTACCCATAAATATCTCCTTAAAAAGACCACCTTATTTCGAGCATGACTTCTTTTGGTGGTCTTTGCAATGGATAAAAAGATTCTGACATACTTTGTAAATTGGTTGTAGTACATAGATTATGAGGCTAGGAAGCAGTGCATTGTATGTTACATTTGGCGAAATGCTAGTGACAAGAGCACAGTATTGGGACTGCTTGCATATTCCTTTTGATAATTAGAATTAGATAATCTCACTGACAAATATATTATGAAGTAATATGTATGATTTTAAACAGCACACTATTACAAGTAAGAACATGTTTGCAACAGCCTCTGTAAAACTTTGCACAATGTAGTGCCTAACTTATTTGGCCATGGATACCTCAAAATGAATTATAATGTGGTCATGGATGTATTGATATGGATTGCAAATGTTGTCCTGCAGATATTGATTTGAATTGGCAATGTGGTCCTGGATAAATCTATATGGATTGCCAATTATAGTCATGGGTACATTGATTTGGATTAAAAGTACATGTATATGACTACAACAGAAACCCGTCACTATGCACAACATCCAGAAAAATTGTGCTCTTTGAAATTCTTGTGTGTCAGGGAAACAGGGTACAGGAATTTGCCATTGTAGACCTGGAGTCAGTGATTTGAATTTTAAATGTGGTCATGGACACATTGATATGGATTGCCACTGTGGTCATGTATAAATTGTCACTGCGTGATAATATTGGGGCCCCCAAGGGGACCCCCTGGTGTCACAATGTCGCCAAAATTCAAGGTTTCAGGTCACAAGTCAATTTTTTAAGGAAAATAATACGTCTAAAAATAAAGCCATGACTCCAAGTTCAAGGTATCAGGTCACATGTCACTTTTTTAGGGAATGGACATGTCACATGTCACTTTTAAAAGGGTGCAATGTCAGAATGTCACCTCAAAATGCCCAAATGTCAGAATATCGTTTTTTACCCCTTGGGGGGGGGGGCACAATATTATAAACAGTACATTTTTATACATTGGACATGTAGGAGATGGGTTCCCTTCTGCTGTCTACGCTCTACAATCAAACCAAACAAAAAGCAAGCCTGTGCAAATGTATTCATATGATCATGTAGAAAAGTGCAGATGGTATTTTCTGAACAACCTTCAAACCGTTGAGAGCATCCCGTAATATATCAATATAAATAAATATGATCACAGTATAGGATCAAACATATCAGATAGGATTTACTTTGCAGAAGACCCAGATTGAAGCTTCCTTGCACCATTCAGCACCTTGTTTCATGTTGGTGAATGCAACTGTAAGCAATACCTAATAGGTGTGAAAACTTAAGCAGACTTAACAGGTACACTGTATTTCCACTCCCATCCCCTCCCCTCCCCCCACCATACCCAGAAATAAACACATCTTAAAGGAGGAATATTTCGCGCTGGATATAAATTCGCGAATTTTTGATTTCTGCGAAATTCGCGAAATTATGTACAACGCGAAAATAAATATGATTACAGTATAGGTAATCTTTGCAGCTGTGGCCAAGTCTGTGATAGGTGTCCTACACTTAATACACCACACATGCACACATTCCCACCCTACTACTCCACCCAACCCTCACACATGCACACACCAGGGTGCAGGGATGTGGACAGGAGCTATGCGCTGTCACACCTGACGTCACATCACTGTCACATGGTCACTGAGCTGTGCCGTCCCAGGTTACATCACGTTTCATGTACATTTGGCACCTAACCCGCCAGTCGCAGTTGTCTCATAACCCAGGTGGTATTACACTCAGGTGCAGATTGTCCACTCAGAAAATGTCTTCCCTTCAATCAGTGTCAAAGTCTTCTTTCAAAAATCTACATTAATCACTCAATGTATTTATAGAATTGTATACACTTACTCCTCCCTGCACAAAAAAAGAAAGATAAGAAAAGTATGTAGGAAATGTTAGGGCACTTATCAATAGATGTATCAAATTCTTTGGTTGATTTGCTAGGGTCGGTCAGATAACTTTTTTTTATGTCCTGTAAGATAGGCATTTATTGTAACTGCACATGGCGATTTTCTGTTACAATATGAAGACACAATATACAAGATTGGATAAATTTGTTTCCTGGGATAGATATAAAAACAGTTTCACAAAAAGCATATTAGCATCATGTTGGTATGTCGGTAATTCCAGTAAATTACTATATAGCATATCCAATGGTGTTTCTATGGGTTTACAAAACTTGTGTTTGTGTATGATTTCAAGAAATCTCTAGTACAATATAATTCTAATCACATATATAGTCATTTCAATTTACCTGCTTGCCACTTTAAGAACATTCCTATAAACAATATGAACAGGGATGAAATTATTTACATTTGATGATAATGAACAGGTTAACACATGTTTCGCTTTAAATGGTAATGTATGAGGTACTGATGGATCACTCTTCATCTCTTTTGGACTAATAATTACAGTTTTGTGTGGGGCATGAGTAACATTACAATATTCAGCTTTGAAGAGCAAAGACTCATTAGGTCTTTAAGCGTAAGTGAGTTTACTGCCTTCTAGTTCTTATCTCTTGTATTTCTCCTTCATACTTTTCATATCTGTACCATTTCGCTTTTTGATCTCCTTTTTGAATTTTTTCTTCACTAATATATACTGGACCTCACATGGTAATTCGTTTTCTTGAATGATTGAAGTCTATACCGCCTTTCAAAGAAAACTATCTTATCATTCTGTCTTGTCCTCCTGTCTGTATGAGTATACAATTCCTCTAAGACTATTTTCTGTATCTGAGCCTTCCCATACATTAATGAAGTGAGCAGCTCCTTTCTCCGTGCCTCCAGCATTGGTACTTCACATCTGGCATGCAGCCCTACAACAGTTTCATGTCTCTTGTTCACCTTAAGACAGATTCTTAATCCCTGGTTTTGTATCATTTGTAACCTTGCAATATCTGCTATATTTGCACAGTCAGTGATAAAGCAACAATAGTCAAATATGGGGAGTATACACTGTTTGTAGATCGATATGCTAGCTTTCTCCATTAAGAGAAGTCTAATTTTTGCAAGCTTAAATATAGAGGCTGCAGCTTTTCTTACAGTGTCATTTAAGAAGGAGGCCATAGTGAGTTTACTATCAATGATGACCCCTAGATATGTGTATTTGTTTACAACTTTAAGTTTCTGTCCATTTATATTTACATCTAGATTTGTAAATTTGGTGCTCTTTGGGGAGAGGAGATCTCACCACATGCACTGAGTCTTATTAACATTAATAGTCATAAGGTTGTTATCACACCATAGACCTATTCTATTAAGATCCACTTGCAGGTTTCTGATAGCCATCCTATATCTTCTTTCATTTGCATAGAGTACAATATCATCTGCATACATAATGACCTTTGAGAAATGTATTTCCTCTGTGATATCATTAAGAAAGAGAATAAACAACAATGGACCCAGTACTGACCCTTGAGGTACGCCTAAGGTCAGTTTTTCCTTAGTAGAAGCATTATTGTCAATTGTCATTTGAATGGTATGGTTTTGGAGATAGCTGTGTAGCCATGATAATGTGCTGTGGTGGAAACCAGCCTTTTCAATTTTCTGCAATAATATGTTATGATCTATGGAATCAAATGCCTTGCGCATATCTATGAAACAGGCTGCTGTGACATGTGACATATCTTTGCACTTAAATAAATCAGAGACAAAATCAAAAACTGCTTCTCCTGTTCCCCTGTTTTTCCTGTAACCATACTCAACTTGGACAATAAGTTATTTGAATCAATGTGAGTCATCATATGTTTATGCATTATCTTTTCTATTATCTTTCCAACCAGAGGCAAGATGCTTATTGGCCTCTAATTTTTTATGCTTGTTAGATCTCCAGACTTAGGAAGTAGCTTGAGCTGCGCCTTCCCCCATTGTAACGAACTGGAAACAAACCTTTTTTTATTTGGCCTAACAGAATGTTCTACAACATGGGATGTGTGGGTCTCTCATCCCTCAAACGGCTAATAATTCTCAAACAGGTGAGTTAAGAGCAGTTACAGGATATTATCCCTTAAATATGGCTATTATCCCTCAAGTGGTATTATCCCTCAAACACACTTTTTCTCCAAATGCTTTTGGGGTAAATTTATACGGCATAGAACACTAGATCAATGGTTACTATATTGGAAAAGTAAACTAAATTGAGGTGTTTTATACTGAATATTACCAGGTTACCACACTTAACCCAACCATTCATATGAAAATGCATGGGGCTTCTATTTTTCGAAAAAAGGGCTCCTTGCCACTTGTATAAGGAAAATTTCCTGTTATTCAGGAATTTCGGAAAACAGGAAATCATGATAAAACATGAAGACTTACATCCCTGTAAAATAATACTACAAACTGCTACATATTTGCATTCTCGAAAGCTGCATATCTTTGAATGTAACACATCGATTACTATAGAACAGTAAGCTTAAAAAGCAAGCCCTATGTGCATTTTATGGGATTACCTCACACTCAATGTGAGAAGGGCATGTCATATGCAGAGATTATGGGAGATGGATATTGCTGTAAAAATCACCAACATATTGCGAGTCATGCATAGGCTGTGTCTTGGTAAGTACCGCCAAACGAAGCCTTGGTGAAGGACATGCGCAGAGGTCGCTAATTCTATGTGCCATGATTATGATTCATCAACAACAAGCAGTGACGTCACAGACGACCCTCTACACTCTCCGACCAGAGGCCTGCCTAGTGAGGTAGTAAATGATGGGATGAGCTGCAAGGTGCGTGGAGAGCGGCATCCCTGAGTGCACTGGGAACCAGATACCCTTATCAATCACGCCCCCTCTGGGTGCATCTGCTAACTAAAAAGAGGGAGACTGCCTTTTTAAACAAAAATTAGAAACTGGTAAAATCACAGAAAGGACGGCAGAAATTGTACTACAAACTTTAAATTGGGGACAATTTTAGATGGACAAAGAAGATGTCGAAGTCTTGGCTTCCCACCTTCTGGGGTGTGTGATCTGTTAGGTTGATTTAAGGGAGCGTTCATTATTTATGGCAGGGGGGGGGTGAGAATTTCGTTCGGCAAATACCTGAAGCGTCCCCCCCATGTGAACATCCCAAAATGAACTGCCTCCCCCACAGAAATACCCAAAAATGCTAAAAAGAATTCTGCCCCCTGCTCAAGGGCCCTTTAACCTATTCCGATGCAGCAGGTTATTCCATGGGCGTGGCCATTGCTGGAGCTTGTTACCAGGGAGTTCTATAGATAAGACCTACCAGATGGGTACAGGGTGTCCGGCAGACCCCTTTGAAAAAGTAGGACAAAAGTAGGACTGAAAATTTTCAAAAAGTAGGACTAAAGTAGGACAAAAGTAGGAAAGTATAAGAAAAAATAAGACATATGCAGAATAAACAATGCATGTGTAACAAACCTATTTATCCTCAGTATTGATAAGCTTATATGTAGAATCTTTTAGGATGATATTCCAGAACATATTTAAATGGTGCTCAGTTTGTACCTGTATCATTGGTATGTGAATCATGATATACAGTGGTTTCATGAAGGCATTTACTGCGAGTCTGCTACGTCAAAATTATATACAGTGGCCATGTTGAAGCACAATGTGTGAAATAAAACAGTAAATTGTTTCTTTGTCATGAGTTGTTGCTAATGTATTGGGATTACTGATCCTAGATTGAGATTGAGAAATTGGCTAGCTGTTTCAGCACACTAACAGGTGAAGTCTATGGCAAAAGACTTTGCCTCAACATGGCTGCCATACAAGATCTGTGAGGTACTAATTTTGTGAAACCCCTCTATAGAACTTACTCAATAGACACAGTTTTTGTACAATGTATTCATGTATTACACAGAGGGTATGTCACAATATCACTCTCTATGCGGACCCCTGTCTATCACTCCCCCTGTGGTGACCCCTCATCTCCATCTGACTGAAATTCCCTATCTATTTGAACCTGTGAATGCCTGTACATCCAAACCCTGTGAGATCCACAACCTTCATTCCATAAAACTACTATCCACAGATCGCCGAATGACCCATTACTATAGCTCAATTCATACCCTATAACCATTGTAATCCAACCCCCACTACTCTAAAATTTTGTCTTGTAAAGTCAAAAGAGGCTTTGTGAAAGTTTGAAAAGCTGTTAAGAATCTTACGCAGATTTGCCCACCTTCTTGGCACCAGTATCTGAGCAGAACATCACATTGTTTACGGTTTTGGGCATCCCCAGTTTCGTTGTATTGTAATGTGAAAGCACATCCAGTTTAACGGATCATACTAACAAGTTTCCTCTTGTAATATGGTCCGAGTCCATCTTATCTCAAATAAGTCAGACAATCCTTCACAAGACCGAAAGCTGAAGTTGCTCTCACATACTTTGTTGCCCATAGGATTTCAGCAATGGCAGTCTGTTCTTGCTGGGAAGCTGTCTGCACCATGAATGAACTAGGCTTAGCAGAGGTGCTTGCACTGGGTACTGTTTTGTCACTTATGGTTGGTTCAGCACCATCTGATACAGATGCACTAGCTGCTGTACTAGCACTTTTCGTTTCGAAGTGGCGCTGTGTGCTTCCAAATCTGGCTTTAGCAAAACCAGTATGCTTAAGCCTTGATGCATGGGCTAGAACTTGCAGGAGACCTGTATTGTCTATTTGAAATGATTTGTTGCATAGTGTGCAGTAGGCTTTGTAAGCAGAACTTGGCTCTACACGACACCACTGTTTGACTAAATTTCCATTTTTATCTGTCTTATTTAACCAAGATTCTTGAAATTTTGTTGGATTTGGCATGTTTCTATAGAGTTTTCTATAGCAGGCTTTAATGATCAGGGTTACTTGATGTCAGATGAAACTGTCACCAATCTATTGACCCATCACTAGCAGTGCATAGCCTAAAACTAGGCACAGCAATGTTAAGGGAGTGCTATCTTTGTCCAAAAGTATCATGACAATCATAACAACATAACTGCAAGCAATTCTGAATGTTTTCTATATTGGCACTCCATAGTTTAAAATATAGATTGCAGCCAACACTGATACCATTAGTCTCTTATTGACGTTTCATGTAGCCACCTTTTGATATTACCTCCCTGATCACTATCAGTCAGGTGTTTGCACATAAAGGGTTTATGAGTTAAACATTAGTGTAATACTAGTTCTAATGCTCAAAGCATATATGTCCACCAAGTCAATCACTAACCATCACCCCACAACTAACTTTAGCCTAATCAAACATCAATTGATACACCAATGGTGTCAGAATTGGCTCTTTCATTCCACAAGCCAATATATCTGAATCTTTAATGAAGATGTGATTAATAAATACTACAAATTGCTATGATACAACTCACATGCTGAGTCATAGATATCTTAGATAAGAGTAAAACTGCACTATTCATAAACCATGTGGAGGCTAAATGTAGTAGCGCTACAACTCCACTACTCAGTTTCTTGCAAGTACTAAAGGAGCGCGACAGACATGGCTAAATTTTAGTACCAGATAATAATGCAAATGATATTACAGAATTTGCTATCTACCCAAAGTAATGTTACTAGCCAGTATGAGACTAAATGGATAAAACATATAAGAGGAGGAAAATCATTCACATGCCATAGTTTTGGTAATAAAATCAGGTACTCCTTAATAATTTACCATGCCTATGATAAGTTCCCTCAGGTACCTCATTGGGAACTACAATAGCCTATGCATGGCACACATTAAGACTTAAGGGTTGATTTCACTTGACATAAGTTACTATAAACATGTATTGACACAAGCAAGATGTGCTTCAAAGCAACTAACGGTATTTTTATATTGCACGCCCCATAGCAAAATAAAAAAGTAGGAAAAAGTAGGTATTTTGGAGAAAAAGTAGGAAAAATAGCAAACTCATAAAAAAAATAGGAAAAAGTAGGATCGCCTAACACCCTGTGGGTACCAGTTGGCCCCCGAGAGGACTGCAGTGAACAGTTGGGATCATCTATCTCATTGGCTAATAATTAAACCTGCTATGTCTGTATAGTAACGCATGGGCTTTTTCGCTGAAAACAGGTGAAATTGTTTTGACCCCCCTGGTCAAGGTGTTGAAAAAATTCTTAAAAATGATCTCTCCCCTAGCCCTCTGTATCCTGACAATACATACTTGTGAGCAGGTAAGGCGAAAGGGACATCCAGGTGTGGTATATGGATGATCGTTTCTGTTTGCCTGCTCACACTTTTGAATTAAAAATTTGCAAATTTAAGTACACACAAAATGTCTCTTTTACCTTTTCCGCAAAAATTCAGACACACAAAAATATCTTGGTTTACAGTAGATATTCTGAATTTGGGAGAATGCTATAAGTTGCACCTGATGCCTGAAAAGATTCTGATTGCCTAATAAAGTCTATACACCGCTTTCAATGTAATTAGCCCACATACCCTAATAAGCAACTTCTCCGGCAACCTAGTTTGGTTGGCAAACTAAGCCCATCTCCCCTAGGTTGCCATTTTGACCAAAAATCGCCGGATTCATACGCTGCTGGTGTTGGACTTAATTTGACCTCAATACTGGGTGCTTGTGGGAACCAGCATTTGCTGGTATCCATCTGCCAGCTTGACTCACCAAGAATCCGCTAAGAAAAATATTACCTCCCAGCATGCCTGTTTACCAGTGAGGTAATCAGTAGACTACGAGGTGGTGCCAGTGTGCCTAATAAGTGCACACCGCCTCTTTTAGACTAGGAATTACTGTGGAACCCTGTTCATAAGCCGACCTCAGTCATAAGCCAGGGCCAGAGTTTGGGAAAATATCATGAGCTGATTTCGGGTTGAAATTTCAAGAGGTCTAGAAAAACTATAATTTATAGGAATAAAACTTGGTAATAAGCCTCAATCTAGGTGTCAACACTAGGTGTCCCTGACCTACAGTTTGATATGAGCTACTAGTATCCAGCGTGGACTCTCATTGGCTGGCCTTATGGCTAGCTGTGCCGGGGAAGCCACGGCAGATCAGCACCTATGTTATTGTTCTACCGGTGCCTTCGGCACTGGGATAGTGTAAACAGCCCACATAGGATATTCCCACCCCTCCATTGGGTCTGAAATTGTCTTCTCCCCCCGACCTGAGTAGGCTTACCAATGGTAACCACTGAGAAATCTTTTTACGGTACAATTTATATAGGTTGGGGGTGGGGGGGGGGCGTCTGATATTGCATTTCTGATCATATCTGATCCCTATGAAATTTATGATTATTTCAATTTCCCAATGTCAAAATCAAACCCTGGGCACCAAAAGATTGCTATAAACTTGACAAATGGCTCCATTTTAATATCTGTATTCTGTTGTAAAACATTATCTAGACGTCGTGAAGCCATACAGTGCGCTTCAGAGAATTTCATTTTTCGCCATTTCACACCCCTGCTGGTAATGCATTTCAAGTCAGTTTCTCACTGCTACACCGTCTGCCCACCCTGTGTCTGACTGCTACAGCCTCCACCCATTCTGCATCTAAGTCCTTCGCCCCCGGTACACCCTGCAACTGACTCTTACACCCTTACACCTTTGTCTCAAGTGGGGGGGGGGGTGCAAATGATTTTGACTATTGGGTGGCCCCCCCGCAACCTTGACGGCAGTTTTTTAGGGCCCCCCATGCCGGAACCTTCCATGTGACCCCCGCAGCCTTCATCTAACCCAGCGTGTGACCCCCACACCCTCCATCTGACCCTCGCACCCCAGTCTAACCCTGAGTGTGACCCCGCATGTGGGTCTCTTCTTGGGATTTTGACCTGGCCGGAAGTAGAATGACGTCACACTGGAGACAAACATTCTGACTGTTTTCAGATGAGATCTCATCTGAATAATAATCTTCCATTTAAGTTTCCATAAGTTTCAGATGATCTCATCTGAACATAATTCAAATTCAGATGAGTTCTGGCATATATCCTTGATCGGGGGCTCTGCCCCCGAACCCCTGTTAGGCCGGGCACCCATGGAAGCGCGGCGGCATCAGCATTCGTCTCCATGGAGGGCCAGGTCAATTCTGCAAGAAGTGACCCTTTTGCTGTGACCCCACACCTTCTGTCTAACCCTGCGTATGGCCCCCACTGTCTGAACCCTGCATCCCCCCCCCATCTAACCCTGCATGTGACCCCTGCACCCTCCACCTAACCCCGCACATGACCCCAGCTCCTTACATTTGTCTAAAACAGAGGCGTAGGAAGCAAATCTTCATTGGGGGGGGGGGGGGAGAGGCCCAGCAGGGTTGTCGGCTCAAGTTTAATAGCGCCTAAACATACCTATATAAAATTTGTACAGAAAAGTAATTTTTAATGAAATTTAAATCTGATTTGACATACTCAGGCCCCACCTCCCTTGTGATTGGGGGGGCCCGGGCCCCCCCTTTTCCTATGCCCCTGTAAAAACATACCGGGGTAACTGTACATGGTCTACACACTCCCGGATACTGTGTTTCACTTACGTACACACTGCATGCACACCCCTGAGGGGGGGGTCAAAATAATTTCACCTGTTTTCAGTGAAAAAAGCCTGCGCATTACTATAGGTTAAGAGGGTGCGTTTGCGCATGATTTTCGTACCCTATGGGGGGGGGTCATAAAAATTTTACCCTTGAGAGAGAGGGGGGCGCGCTTGAGCACACAAACCCACCAGCCCCCCCCCCCCGTCGTTAAAAAAATGATCATTCCCTAAACCTGTGAAACTTTCAGTGCCTGAGTGAGACATTTGCCGAAAAAAAGTAAACAAACACCATGAAAGTCATATAGATTCTATCTTTCTAACCTAAACTTGTGACAGTGTCAGCGAGACATTTGCCAAAAAATGTAAACAAACTCCCGATTTTGACAGTTATGTTATCCCCATGTCAGGCTCGTCTTACGGTATCGTTCCACTATTGTTGTATGACATCACTTCCGGTAATACACTGATACATAAGGATTTCAGACATGGAGGGCCGTGATTGGCCGATATTCAACCCAAATAATATCAGCAAACTTTGAAATGAGGCATGGATAAAATCCCTGACATGTTGTGATTCAGGAAATATGAGCATCAGAATGTCACTGTTTGGTTAAGGGAACCTAAAGGGGCTTGGAATAAATTATGGAAATTGTCATTTCTGCTGCCACCAAAAATGGCCACTGCAGGGGTGAGTACAAACACAGGGTCCTAACAAAAAATTGGGTTGGTGAACTAGGTCTACCAAGGGTTCCAGGATATGGGTAAAATATGTCTCTACATGATTCTATTTAGTTTGGGTGGTTTGAAAGATCGTTTAGCATTTTTATTGGTGGCTATCTTACATTAAATTATAGTGCGAAACCATTTGGTGGTCCGATACCTCAAATGAACATGGGTTCTAGCAGACAACATGGAATATACACTAAATGTGAGTTGTTTTTGTTCTATTTCCAGGATGATTTTGCTCAGTGGTGTGAGGAACAGTTAAATAAACTCCAAAATAGGTGTAAAAGCAATGAAAAAGGGTGTTTAATATGGTTGGGGTCTGCGACAGGGCATAGTAAAGCAAAATATGGTCAGGTTAAACTAAAGATACCGATGGAAGGAGCTGTTAGGCGAACCTGGTATGTCCACAGGCTTACCTATGGACTCCATCATAGGGATTTTTCAGTACCAGAGGGCCAGGAAATGTCCCATTTGTGTGGGAATTCCCTATGTATAAATGTGGGGCACCTGGTCACTGAGGAACATTGGGTAAATGAGGAGAGAAAGGGCTGCGTGATGCAAGGATTTTGCACAGAGGCCCATCTACCAGGATGTATTTTATGATAGCTGACAGAATAGGCCTACATTGTATGGGTTTAGAAGGTGACTTTTTAACTTAACATGTTTGTGTTGCAGTTTTGTTAAGTGTTCTAGTGTTCTTTTCAGTATATCGGTTGACGTTCTTAGTCCTGTCCCATGTCCGACAAGTCTAAGTTTTACCCTCCGAGATAGTGTATTTCCCCCTATTGTACAGAGTAACTGTGATCATTTTCTGTGTTCTTCTTTGCTTTCACCCTATCTAAACTAGTGTCAATGCAATATGTGTGTTCCATGTTAGTTATGTGGAAACTTTGCTTCCTAGATGTGTCCTGAACCTCATAGTCAGCCTGCCGCTGTAGTTTTACAAATCCTCCACTGTTGTAGCATGCTAGGTTTTGTTTGTGGTCATATTTGTTGTAGGCCATCACAGACCGCTTATGTCTCTTAGATTTGATTTCTCTGTTACTTTGTCTCATTCTATCTGCCTGACACCTTTTGTCTTTCTGTTTCAGTTGGTGTGAAACAGTAGACTGGCGGGACAAGGGGGCACCTACTGCATCGCACATGGTCAACATCGACGTCCCATGACCACGGTTCAAGCCGTGTATTGCTGCATGCAAGCGTCCCTCAGCTGTTGTACTGAATGACACTAGACGAGGTAAGACCTTACTGACTGCTCTGTTTGCAGCCTCACATGCATTTGTTGTCCAGTTTAGATAGGTGGCCTCTACTGCCTCCTCACCAAATCTGGCTTTCAGGAATTCCCTGAGCAACTCCTCGTCTTCGTCAATTGGTGTTAGGAATGTTGTACTGGCATCCTGGTAATCCTCTGAAAGGAATTCCCTGAGCCAAGGCTGTTTCTTGGTACACATATAAGAGTGCATTCTGCATAATCTGTGGTCCCCTTTGTAGCAGTTAATTAGAGTATCATCTAAGTATTTGACCTTGCGCTTTATCACCTTGAGGTCTGCACGATGCTTAATTGCCAGCATGGTCATCTCACAAGTTGCCCTAATAGTTAGGTCCAGGATGAATCTATCCCTGGCTGTAGTTCTATCTGCTTTTAACCTACCTGGCACCATGTGTTCTGAATATCCTGTCTTCTTTTTCTTAGGCATCCTCCGTGCTACATGTGTGACACAGTTCTGAGTCTCCAGTCCTCTCTCCCTGGCCACACACTTTACGTTGCTGTCACAGTCGCTGAGAAGTAGTCCGACCTTGCATCCATCATCTGCTTCTACATTGTCAAGTGTGTCTCTGAGGTAAGACCCTTCATCACCAATGGGAGCATCCTCTGATACATTGGGGTTGGGACCCTTCTTTGAGTGAAGTTTTGCATGGATCACAGGTTTACTCTTCATATTGTGAGCTTTTGCTATGAATGCACATTGTGTTGCAGCCTGCGTAGGGCGACGACCTGCTCCACCACCAGGTCTGTTGTTGTACCATCCATCTGTTTCAAGAGCAATCTTTGCATCCTCACCTAACCCTCTCTTTGTGTTGAGTTCTTTAATCTTCTGGTTGATGTTTTTCATGTCCTTCTGGTTCTCCTCCTTGAGTATAGGGTTCACATGGTTAGCCATTTTCTGCATCCCACTCTTAGCAGGCGCAGGACTGTTGACTGAGTTCAGTAAGTCACCAACTATTGTAGGCCCAATACCACTCTTGAACATGCCAACCTGTATACCTGCATTGGGCTGTGCTGCTTTTCTCCCTCTCTTTTTAGTTGGTATTTCCTCATATAGCTTGTGCTTTTCGGACACATACCCACAGCGTTTACACTTTAGTCCCATGCTACAACAGAGACCCCACTTCTCTTTTTTTTCCTCAGCCCACTCCAAGTCCCCCTCACAATTATTGTTCCGCTCTCTATGTCCTCTGACTGACTGATTAAACATTTCTAAAACCTTTCCCAAGTGGACCAATTTGTTTATGGTAGTGTCCCCTGCTGGTATCTTACTGTTGGATTCATACTGCTCTAGGTAGGAATTTTCCCCCTTCCTTGGTCTGAGAATCATACAGGGAATCGCTTTGTCTTTTAGATCTCTTGTTTCAATTTTCCCTGATACATCAGGACTCTCCACTACCTCAGCATAGTCCTCCTCATCTGCACTGAATATAGCTCTCTTCTCTGTGACTGGATCATTTCTTACTAAATTACCAGGGGAGTGTTTATGACCAGGACTAAAATATGTATGTCGCTTATACTGATGTCCCTTTCTCCCCATTCTGCAGGTTACCTCAAATATTTATGTAGAAAATTCTAAATAGATACAGACCTTATGTGGATACACTCTATAAACCTGAAGTTCTCCTCAACATAGGTCTTCCCTCTAGGAAAATCAGTTGAAGAATGGGACAGGCTGTAAGATTTGACACAGGAAGCTGGTAATCAGATATCCCCAGGGACCCACTGCCAGAGTGTACTGGCTGCCTGTTGTTTCAGTAGTACACTAATGATAGGCCTACCACTGTCCACAAATCTAAGAAATATGCATCATATCTAAGACTTTATTTTAGAAATGTCATCTAGACATTCAGCCAAGCATCTCAGTCTTTGTCCCATGTGTCTGAGGTTATTATTAAGGAAATTAACAAAAATAGTCGAATATTAGGTTAAAATACAGTAAAATGACCATAAAATAACCCAGAAAAGGCCAGTCAATGCTGAAACCTGCCTATTTCCCTTAGAACTGTTTCCTGGTATATGTCTTTAGATAAAGTACACTTAGATAGGGGGAATTGTTCACTTTTTGGGGCTCGTCTATGTGTAGATGATGCCATGCTGGAGCAGGCTGGTTCTACCGTAAATGGTAACTAGGCTCATAAATTAACACTGGACAGAGGAGAAGGGTCTCCATTTTGGTCCAAGACACTCACATGTGTTCAATAATCATTGCCTATCTATTTTACATCAGTGGTTCCCTTGATTTATGTGGAATGGTTCAGATATTTGCTTTCTTTTTTCATTTTTTTTGATATTTTTTATCTTTTTTTGTTATTTTTTAACCTTTTTCTTTAACTTGACAGGGGAAAAAGGTAACCCTAACCACTATTATAGATAGAGTGATTTTTGGCTGATACCTGAGATGCTTGGTGATGTGCTGGATGCCTTACTTAGTGTAGGACTTAAAGATTTAAAGGCTGTTGAGAAAATAGCTGATAATAGAGAAGAAAAACGAATATATTGGAGGAGCTATTGATAAAGGCCCTATACATATGGATTGTTGCCAAATGATGACTGTTTTAATTCCGACATCTCCCAGTGTATATACAATAATAGGCATTCACTTTTTATGGCAAAATAACTTGAGTAATATAGTCTGTGATCTGAGGTAATCTGCATAATGTGGATATTTTCTTCATATTTTTACCTATTTTTCAACATTTTCCTTGATTTTAACATAAATTTGGTCTGGTCTCCAGCCAAATCAGGGTTGGTTATTATTTCTAGTACACTTGAGGATCAACATGCTGAGTCCTAGAGCTTTGGAGTGAATATTTCTGTAAATTCTACTTCCCAATAGGTATGACTCTGCCACGCTCAGTTGCGCTGTAAAATAAGCCTTAGTGGGATCTATGGGGGATGTATGGGCATAGCATATTTTCCAGGGTTAGAGTTGTGGCATGTCCATAAAACTTTCAGACCACCCTCCCAGGACATGATGGGGGTGCTGGAAGCAATTTCCCCCAAAAGTCCCTTCCTTTAAGGTATCGTTCCACTATTGTTGTATGACATCACTTCCGGTAATACACTGATACATAAGGATTTCAGACATGGAGGGCCGTGATTGGCCGATATTCAACCCAAATAATATCAGCAAACTTTGAAATGAGGCATGGATAAAATCCCTGACATGTTGTGATTCAGGAAATATGAGCATCAGAATGTCACTGTTTGGTTAAGGGAACCTAAAGGGGCTTGGAATAAATTATGGAAATTGTCATTTCTGCTGCCACCAAAAATGGCCACTGCAGGGGTGAGTACAAACACAGGGTCCTAACAAAAAATTGGGTTGGTGAACTAGGTCTACCAAGGGTTCCAGGATATGGGTAAAATATGTCTCTACATGATTCTATTTAGTTTGGGTGGTTTGAAAGATCGTTTAGCATTTTTATTGGTGGCTATCTTACATTAAATTATAGTGCGAAACCATTTGGTGGTCCGATACCTTACTCTAATTAGAGCATGTGGTGCCACGCACGGCCAAAGGACTGCAACTCACTGGGCTACCTCCTTTGGGAGCATGCAACTTTTGCTGTTTTCAATACCAACACTTCCGGTCACAGGATCACTTTCACTGGTTGCTGTCAGAGTGAGTGTGAGTGGCCAACTACGGGAACATCCAAAGTCAAAGCCGTTTTGGTAGTCGCGGGAACTAGAGGTATTTAGAGACAAAAGGGCACTATATTACTTAGCCAAATCTATTAAGATGACTCTAAAAAACAATAACGCTACATTTCAGTTAAGAGAAGGTATAGGATTTCTTTCGTAATGAAGGTGAAAGTACAAGTAATTTGGGAAAGCCTCCTCCATTTAGGAAATATCCCAGAATACCTGGCAGTTTGTTTTGACTCTGGGGTCGTACACAGCACAGATTTTTTCCCTTAATTTTCGCTGCTTTCCCATGAAAAAACATTTGGTAAACACTTTATCTGAGTTTCCTTACCTAATCTACCATAAGACTATAAGCTCAAAACACCATGACATTTCTTTATTCTCACATTTTCTCATTTTGACAGGTCCACATGGTCGTATTTGTTTTTATGTTGAGTCACGTGACATTCCATACATGGAGCTAGAAAAATACTGGGAAACTCTAGTATTTCAAAAGGGCGACGGTAGGCTGGAACACACGGTAGAACGGACCCCTCCCTCTAGCGTGAGTCCTATACAATATACCTCAACCCTGAAAAAAAAAACACCCCAAAAAACATGAATATTCTACCATTTCTTGCAATGATGTGAAGTTAAAATCCTAATATCCCGCTCCTTCCTCATATCATATCACACCTCTTTGCATTTCATACAGCTAAATGTCCTATCCCCTCCACTTTGACTCATTCCAGTATGCTTTTTCACCTCTACGTTGCAATAAGCTTTTTCACCTCCAATCGGACTTATTCATTTACCATCCCCCTTCTCTGTAAATTATCCTTTTGCACACTGTGCCTCCCACCTTCACTTTATTTTTCCGTTCTCATTCCTGTATCCTTTTCTCCCATGCTGCTCTTTACCTCTCCCCTCTTCTTGCTCATTATCCTCCTTCCTTTCACTTGGTATCCATATTTCAACTCCTCTCCCCTCATTATCCTATCCGTGCCCTCTGTAACCCCCCCCCCTCCTTACAACTCCTCTTACTACATGTATCATTTCTGTTTCACACTTCCCTTTGGTGCTCTGCAACCTGGTTACTCATCTAAGGGAGTAGTCATTATTTATCAACAGGGGGGATGGTGGATTTGAGGGGGGGGGGCGCGTAAAGATTTCAGACCCCTCCCGAGGGGGGTGTAACAAAAGTTTGACCCCTCTTGAGGGGGGGGGCTAAAAATTTACCCTCTTTTTAGGAAAAAAAGCCCGCGCGCTACTATAGCTCAAACAGGGGCGCGAAAATTCTCCGCGCCTCTGTTTTTTTTGGGGGGGGGGGGGCGCAAAAAATTTTGACTGTTGTCGAGGGGGGAGGCGTAAAAAATTTTCGCGCAGTCCATGCGGAAACCCACCGCCCGCCCCCTGTTGATAAAATATAATGACCACTCCCTAATCAAAAAATGCCTAACATTTCTGGCATTGCCTCTTGGCTATATATCATACATTTCTTTGTTCACTCTGTCTCCGCTTTCCTTCCTGCTCAAACATTCTCGGCCTCATTCGCTTGGTTCTTTCCCATAGCTTTCGCTCTTTTAGTCTTTCCTTCCGGACTCCCCTGTGCTCCCTGCTCCCCTTTCTATCTCATCTTGTCCTAGCTCCCTCACCCTTTTCCTCTCTTCTTGTAAAACATCGCTCCCCTCCTCTGTCAAACCCTACCCTACCCCGCATCCGGCATGCCCCATCCCATTTCCTTATCTGCTTTATAAATGCCCCTCCCCTCTGCCGGTGCTCGCTGGCCGCGCCTACCCATGGTGCAGTGTAAGACGTGCGTGCATGATGGAGCATCACTGTGCGCTGCAGCAATCAATGCTTGAAGCCCGCGTGTAGAGAGCAGCTCTCTGCCTGCCTGCATCACCACCTCCCCCACCCGCCCTGCTGTCTGCCCCCAGTCCTACAGTTTGGCTTGCTTTAAGCACATTACCTTGTATCTACTGCCCATTTCCCTCTTCTAGTTAAGCTTCTGTCGAGACGTGCTGGCCTGGACTGCCTAGACAGCTGCCCCATCGTATTGAGGCCATTATAAGGGTTCCCACCATTTCTGGGCCATGGTTTTAACTGACTCTTACCTGATATTTATCCGCTTTTACCTGACCAAATATTGGATAATACAGGGTTCATGAAAAAATTCATCCACTCTCAAGCGAGGATGTTAAAGCATTTTTTTCAAATTCGCATGAAATATTAACAATAACCCCCTTAAATAACTCAATATATTATTTTTAACTGACTTTTTCCCAAAATATCTTCTTAACTGACCTTTAAAGAAAAATGGGTTTAACTGACTTTTAACTGACCAGTGGGAACTCTGATTATGCACTGCTAACCAAAAAATCCTCACCAACCTCCCAGTATACCCTCAATTACCTACTGCCCTTTAATACCACATTCTAATGCCCCCATCTACTACCTATTGCCTTTACCAGCTCCCTACTACCCTTATCCATCTATTGCCCATATCCACCTCCTACTTCCCTCACCCTAACTCCCTTGTTCACCTCTTACTACTATCATCAACCTCCTTTTTAACTCCTTACGCATCCATCAAGCGCTTGTGAGATACTATCCTTGCCTACCCCGTAATGCCGAGATCCACCTCCTACTTATCCAATAGCCTTAATACCCATATCTTACAGTCCTTATTCAATATTCACTAAATGTAACCACCTCCTACTGCCCTTACCCACCTACTGCCTTTAAAACAAGGAAGACTAGATGATCCAATGAGGCATTGCCCTGTAGTATACAGGGTAAAAACAGGAACATAATCTCTCTTGTAAATTCTAATTACAATTAGTGGAGTTAAAATCAACTAAACAAAATCAAGCCTTTTCCAACCTCCTACAGCTCTTACACACCTATTGTCATTATTCATTCCCTACATCCTACAGTACTTATCCACCTATTGCCTTTTCATTGCCTTTATCCTCTTCCTAATGCCCTCATTCATCTATTACTGTCCTTACAGACCTGTGTATGTACCTATCTTCTGCTACCCTTGCCCACCATTTGACCTTACTTCACTTCCCAACTTCCAGCCTCTCCCATTACATGCTAACCACACTGATTCCTGACTGCTGGGCATTCTCCTTCCAATCTACTATTTGCTGGCTATTCTATCAACTGCTTCCAAAATTCTCACTCTTTTTTTCCATACACCAGCTACCTATATTAAATTCCCTCCCTTCTCCACTTTTCTACTACCCAAATTAGTAAAAACTACTTATACTCACTACCCCAACTGCTCTTATCTACCTACCACTTGGTTCTCCAACGCTACTGCCCTAACCTATCTACCACCTAATACCAAATTGTTCTACTGCTCTAACTTATCTACCCTTACCACCCAAACGATCTCCTCTCTACTATTGTCCTTAGCCATCTACCAACCACTAACCCAACCCTCTCCCTCACCCGAATGCCCCTCCTCTGTCACCTAAACCAGTCTACTGCCATTACCAACCCGGTCCCCGCACCCTCTATTGGAGAATGACACCATCCATGTCATGGGTTTTTAAAATGAACCCCTTTTCCACAAATATTGGCTCTAAAATTCCCCCCTTTTTCCATGAAAAGCACTAACTTTTAGGGTATTAAAAACACCCCTTTTTCTGCTAAATCATGGAAATCTTATGCAGGGTTTCCCATATCTGGAATATGAGATAAAGGCATTCCCCAAATAATAGAATAATGTATGAAATTGTATGTACATGAAGGTACTCACTGCAAAAAGGCTTCTTTGTAATCATATAAAACACCTGAGGTTGTGCATTGGATGACCCAGGCAGATAGTGGCCCCTTTTTACAATAAATGCAGAGTCACTGCTAAAAATAGACCCCCTATTTTTATTTCTCATGAACATGTTCTGAAAAAACACCCCTTTTTCCAGTATTCACAAACATGCAAAGTTAGAGGAAATTGGCCCTTTCCTCTGCGTTTCCATAACATGGATGGTGTCAATTCTACCATGGAAGTGCGGGGACCGGGATTACCAACTAGAGCTTTCCTTTTTAACTATTGGCCTGATTCCCTTTGCTGCTAACTTCAAGACTGTATGGGTGCCATCGGCTAGTCCTTACCCTAGATATCCCTCCCTCCCACCCCCACGCTTGCCAGCCAGCCCTGATTGCACAGGGGCTGTTCGGTGGCGGCGAGGACGATGCCCCTCCCCATCAAGCATGCTGTCTACTGCCCTTCCTCATTTCACTCCCCCCACCACCACCATCCCCTACCCCAACTTCCACTACTGCTTTCCTGAGCATCATCAAACCAGTGCACTAATAACTGTGCAGAAATTATGAAAGCAACTCTGTGTATGTGTGGACGTAGAGGGGCTGGGTGGCCTGCAGGCAGCGACAGCGCGCCCTAGCGGCCCCCTGACTGCAGAGGCGTAGGAACCAAATCTTGATTGGGGGGGCCCAGGGCCAAGCCCAAGGGGGCCCTGTCACACCGATCGTAATTCATCGATAGAGTGGGCTGACACTTATTCATGGGTACATAAAATTTATGTATTAAAATATCTTTGATGACTTTTGCCTGTGATTTAAAGCCCAGGCTCCCCCTTTTTCCATTGTGCTACCATATTTGTGAAAAATTTGGGGGAAATTTTTGCATTTTTTCATGGGTCTTGACAAATATTGGGGGGGGGGGCCCAGACATATTCAGGCCCCACCTCCTCTGGGATTGGGGGGCCTGGGCCCCCCTGCCCCCCCCCCCCTTTTCCTACGCCCCTGCCTGACTGGCCAGTGGGCATGGACGCCCTCACCGGATGTGCCTGTCGATGCCGCTCACCGCCTGCCGCTACTACCACGCAGCACGCCTCTCTCAGCGCATGCGCATACCACACAGCCACCGCCCTGCTTCTTCTCACTCCCTCCCCTCCACCTTCCACTTCCTCCTACACAGCCAGCGACACCGCCCTACGCTGGACAATGCCAGGGGACAACATGACTTGCAAGGCTGGCTTAAACCATGAGAATAGATTCGAGTGCATTAAAAACTCCCCGATTCCTGTTCAGTATTGCAGACAAGCCGTGCACATGCATGCAAGAGGTGACTTGGATGACCTTGACGGTTACTTCTCCTATGCCCTTACATTGCTGCCTTATGGTAATGAGTGTTATGCCTATCCAAGAGTAATTCCTTTCTTCTTAGAAGTAGCGACAGCTCAACATAGAACTAAAACAATATTATCACCTTTAGTTGCCATTACTTTGGGGTACAGACAAGTTATCATGAAATTGTCTGTACAAGCTTCTGTTTTCATAATGGTAGGAGCAATGGCTTAAAAACAGGTGAAAGAATGAGATCTCTTCTCAATTCAAAATTACAGATCCTTACCAACAACTAACAGTAACACCCACAATACGATACATTCACAGGCCTGACTGACCATTTACACTCTCCCTTCCAAATTCACTCCTTACCAACTCATCCTATTCCTCTGTTCCCTCTTCTACAAATCTACTATCCTCATTTTACATTGTAAATCTAAAATTCAAAATCTACCTATAACCTATTCATTATTTCACAGAGCCTGTTTCCGTCACACCTCATTCTACCTGCCAAACAGTAAACCTCCCTTATCTTCTACACTAGGAGTGCTTCCCTCTCTCATTCTCCAATCCTCCCACTAGTCTCCACCTTTATACTATTCCACCCCCCCCCCCACCCCCGTGCTGGTCGTCAGGACGGATGAGACTGCGACCTGAATGAGGTGACTAGAATCCGCTGCCAGGAGGCGCTACTGGACGCTGTGCTGCCCATTACCATGACAACGGTGTCATCCTCATCTCAGGACGTTGTGTGAGGGTGGGTAGGGAGGGAGGGTCGTAGACGCAGTCTAATTTGTCGTCGGTGCTGGCCGCCTACACGACTTGCACGCTGCCCGCGTCCCATGCTCATTACACAGCAAGTCACGTGACAATGCTTCTTATGTGACTAGTCTGTAGTCTGCTACACATGACTGCTGTTAACTAGTCACATGACTGCTGTTGACTAGTCACATGACTGTTGTTGACTGGTCACCAAACTCCTGCTTGACTAGTCACATGACTGTACAAAACTGCTTGACTAGTCATATGACTACCGTTGACTAGTCACATGACTGCTGCTGACCATATACAATCAGATCCCTGACTACCATATGATTACATGGCTACTGCCGGGGCTTATGACTACTGAAAGATTCCGCATAAACCACAAACTGACTTTAAGAGAATGGTATAAGCAGGCCTAAAATCGATGGTCTCGTACTGTTCTATCGGCTTAGACAAGGCTCCGGGGGGGGGGGGGGGTCACTTGAGGATATATGTGACCGGTCAAGCCAAAACACCCCTCTGCAGGGAAATTCATTATCAAAGTTCATCTCAAGATCTTTAAAATGAGACATCATTGGGTTAAATATTCCTAGTAGTTATGTCAGAACCCCTCCTTGAACATAGGTCATTATTCATATCTGAAATCGATGATTAAGCTCTAAATACATTATCAACCATCATAATGTCTAAAAACACAATAAATCAGCCTTTTTCATAAAAAAATTCATTATAATGTGGTGCTTTTTACCACAGATTTTGCTCTAGAAGGAATTTTCCATTTCTGTTTTCAGTTTTGGGTTTCTGGTGAATATCCCCAAACACTGGTATAAAAATCTGCAAATTTCAATTATTGGAATGGTTGCCATGGCAACCAGGAACAGGCATATAGGTTGATTTCTAATGAAAGATGTTCATTTTACCATCCAAATATGGGCCATTTTTACCGAAAATGGTGCACTTTATATGAAACCATTGAATTCTGCATCAAAAATTACCTTGATGTATTTTTATAATGATTTTAGAGTAATTTTGCCCTCCAACTCCCCCTAGTGGCCAAATGGGGAATTAAAAATCCCCTGCGGAGGGGTATTCTCCCTTGATGGGTCACATATATGGAAACCATGTGCATACAAAAAGTAGAGGGAAAGGGGTACCTTTTGGATCCTAGGGATGGATTCGCCTTGATCCGTTAAAAGGGGTCTATTTGGCTTCATTTTAGGCTAAACGGGGCACCCTTTTAGAGGGCTTTCAAACAGTGAAAGAATTTTTAAAATAATCCAACTAGAACCTAGAGTTAGCCTTCATTTTTATAAATTCACTTTTCTATTTAGCAAATTGGCAAAATGTGGCCGGGAAAGGGGTACTTTTTTTCGAGGAAATTCACAAATTTTGGCTGTGAAAGGGGTACCTTCTTCAGAAAAATCTTGAAATATGGACGGGAAAGGGGGTACATTCTGTGGATATATTCCATCTCAAAATTGAGGGAAGGGCTTGTTGGATCCTAATAGCAGGAAAGGGGTACTTTCTCAAACTATTTCATGCCAAAAGGGGCCCGTTTTTATGGAAATTTACCACGCTAAAAGGGGTATAAAGTCAAGGGCCATGTTCGCACATGGTTACTATAGAACATATAGGAAGTGGCCCCCAGGGGACAAGGAACATTCTATAAGCCCCAGGAGGCCTCTAATTCGCCTATAAGCTATGGCTTATACACGGGGATTCATGGTACTACTGGGGTAGGTTGGTACAGATATAACTTATGTATACTGTCTAATTACAAGACTGCTGCTGACTGATCACCTGACTACTGATAAAATGTACACAAGGGTGCAAACTAATGACATGACTGTTACAGCCATCCATAGGCTAGCATAGAGGCCTGCTGCTGGACTGGTCATTTGATGCTAGAAGGATGCATCTCAGAGTGATACCTCGTAGGGTAGTTAAGTCAGGGTTCCCACAAAATCCAGAGACTCAAATTCCATGACATTTCCATGACAGAAATAAAAGATTTCCATGACATTTTAAACTAATTTTCGATATTATCGGGGTTGTCCTCCCGGCAAAATTCCTGCAATCAAGGTGGAAAAAAGGGTCAACTCAAATGGATTCGGCATATAAATATTTAGTTTTCCCATTTTCCATGACACAAAATGAAATTTTCAGAAATCCCATGACTTTCCCTGACAGCTTTTTATTCCATGACTTTCCACGACACGTGGGAACCCTGTAAGTGACTATTACCGAAATTCTTCCCAATGGGATTATATTCAAGCATTAGGTGTACTACACAGGTAGGAAAGGTCACCTTGAGGTTAGCTGGACAGGGCTCCGTCACATGATTCCCTACTGGTCATGTGATAACTGTGTTGTAGGAGGTAAAAGGGCAGCCCCAGGAGACTCACATAGCCTCCAGAAATGGTCAGCTGTGGCTGAATGGCTACTGACATTTCACAGAAACATAAAAGGGTCTATGTATTCACCTAATCAGGCCATATTATGCTTCTATGCATATTCAGCTCATGATACACCGATGCAGTACTGTAGATTACCATTATACCCTGCCAATAAGGCAACCAAGTGTCTGAGATGCACCCTGACCGACTGACTGACTGCACCCTCACTTGATTCGAATGCTAAATGATGCACCTGCAGCAGATTGAGAGCAGTTAAATTCTAATCTAAGACCACAACAAATTAAAATAGTGGTCTATGGATTCCGCCCCCATCATTTTCTGGAAAATGACAATTTTTCTTTTCAAGGAGCTTACAGGATCGGTCAATAAAAGTACAGAGATGACAGACCACATATTGGATAGGTAAAGATGCCATCGGTTTCATTATATAGGCCTATTCTGTACTCATGATAAAAAAGCAAGGACCCCCGCCAAAAAAAAAAAAAAAAAAAAATAACATGTAAAAGCTGCACCTCATATGAGTGGTACTAGAGTAACTCATCTTTATTACCCATACAGGGGAATCATGTCCACTCGTATTCATACATCATGACAAAAGGACTTATGTAACTCATGCTGCATTTAAAGGGTCTTTAATTGACCTTGACTCTAATATTTTTACATGACATTAATTTCTGGTTCATTCAAATGTATACATACATTTTTACATAATGACTCCCAAATCTCATACTAAGTCACACAAAACGGGGACTCTTACTCGTCTGATTGTCACACCATGGGCGGTTAGCCGTCTAATCTAAAGACTCATTAATCACCCTAACTCACCCTGATTGGATCCTGAACCGGGTTAGAACCAACATCCATTATGACTGCCTGGCTCTTTTTAACATTATAAGCCCCTGCTCCATATCTGTTACATCACCCCCATTGCCCGTCCCATACTCACATGGCGTCAAGGGGCATTTCTCACTCCATATCTGTTTTGCATATGTACAGTGATACCCCACATAAGCCCGTCGTTGAAATAGGCACTCCGATTTTGGGAACTCATTTTGCAGTTTTAGCAATAAACATGTATTACCACGACTTCCTTCCATTATACATCACATATCAGGCGCCTCCGACTTTGTGAGGTCTTGAAAGCTGTAATAAGCTACCGTTTCGTATATACGCTTCGTCTTATACTGCAGGAATTTCGGTAGTATCTGTCTTAGGGAGTGGTCATTATTTATCAACGGGGGGGGGGGGGTGAGGGGGGAGCGTAAAATTTTCAGACCCCTCCCGAGGGGGGGGGGCTAAAAAAATTGTTGAACCCTCTTGAGGGGGGCTAACAAAATTCACCCTCTTTTTAGCAAAAAAAAGCCAGCGCGCTACTATAGATCAAAGAGGTGCGCGAAAAATTTTGAATGCCGTCGACAGGGCCTAAAAATACCCACCACCCCCCATTGATAAATAATGACCACTCCCTTATACACAAGAAGAGGTCTGGTGTAGGTGTGACAAGTATTAGACTAGACGTGTAGAGAGGTGGCTGGATAGATGAGTGAACTGCAATTATGCCCATTTACAGTAATGGAGTGATCACTTTTTAACAACATGGATGGGGGAGGGGCAAATTTTGTCGACCCCTTTAACCGGGGGTGGGGTAATTCCTTTTCAATTCCTAAAGGCAGAGATATAAATGTACATCTTTATTGCTCTGCTAGAGGGGAGGGGCAAATTTATTTTCAGTGAATTCGCCCGCATTCTACTATAGTTTAAAATGGCTCGTTTGTGTGCAATTTTGGTCCCTCTACTTATAATCATCTGGATTATTAATGACTGTAAGAATCTGCTTGGGGAAAGTGTTTTTTTTTTCTCTTTTTGAAATTACACAATGTTTAGCCATGGACACCCATCAGGGTAAAAACATGACCAACATGTAAAACCAAAAGAATCTAGGTCTTAAACATGAAACCCCATGAATTACTGTGACTACATAGTCTGCATGATGGCAGGGCAGGTTAGACTGGTAAAGTGGTCTAGTATACCGCAGGGTGGGTTGGTGTATAGTGAGGGTGGGAGAGGGGAGTGGAAAGGGGAGGGGCTGGGCACTGGTCCTGGTCAAGCGCATGACCAGCGCGCATGAGCCGATGGTACCACTCCAACAAAATCAATGTTTCGGCTGAACGCGGCGACCAGCAGCCGCTGCACGCCGCACTGCACCGCCGTAAACTCCATATGTGACGTCACCACATGACGTCACATAAAACATGGCTACTCTACTTTTTGTAGCTCCTTCAAGTACTTACTTTCCCATGACAATGTTCTGGTACATTTTCTTCATTTGATAATGAAATATTAAGATTTTATTCTACTATTCTAAGATTTTGCCAACATACACTATTCCGGACCAACTAGTGCAAATATGGTTTTACTTGCTACAACCTTGAGTGGTAGGTCTTAAACCGTGTAAAATACACTATAGAATTTAAAACTGAATAAAAAGTGGACTTCGAGTCAGTCTGTAAAGGGAATCTTGGAACAATCTTACACGTAAAGGGAATCTTACAAGTGACATAATCCTACCCCATCCTCCCTCTGCTACCCACCAAACTGAGTTAGCATTGGGCTGAGTTTTCTGAGGTGGAGCCAAGTTAAATACAGCCCAAAAGCTAAAAAGTGAAAAGATATCCGAATTTATTTCATGTTAAGGCCACACCAAATGAAAACATCGGTCTATGGATTTTGGTTTTGAAAAGCTGGAGCGGGAGGGCGAAATTTTTATTTTTATTTTTTCAACAACAACATTGGTGAAATCTATAGACCTTCTCCTTTCCAATGACTGGTCTAAAAAAATGCATTGCAGTTTCTTCACTCCCTTGTGGATAACTTTATACTTTATTACTAAAAGGAAGCTCTCATGAAATGAAAGGGATGGTATGGCATATATATGACCTCTTACAACTTTCCATAACAGCAGAGACAAGATAAGACTCGGGTTAGTTGACTTACTGATAGCTTTCCTTGTATTAAACAGCAGCCTCATAAAATCTCACCTGCAACAACAGAAAGTAACATGAGAACATAAATATTGTGTACATTTATCATCATTTTTTTCTGTTCAAGACACATAATATCAATTGATATTACTTCTTACAGACTAGGATCGAAGGGCATTTATGCTTGTTCAATACCCCTACACTGTTTAGTCAAAAAATAGGATTTGTTTCGATGACCATATGGAACTACAAAAAAAAGCACTAAAATATTTTTTCCGATTTTTCTTTTAAAGATACTTTTTGTCAGAAATGCTAAGTTGGTTCTGATTTGCTATGTACGATTCGAAACACACGATTTATTTCTAGGTGTTACATAATTTTTCTTGTACTCGTTAACTAATTGAGCCATTAAAGGAGAATACTGAGATAGAAGAACTAAAACAAAAACACGATGAAACTCAATCTAAATTCAGACCCAGTCAATGTCTCATTAACCTTGTCAACTCCCAAGTCTCCCGTAGCTGTCCATATTTTAATTATTACCAACAGTTATCTGTCATCGACCACCGACCTTGTGGGTCGGCTTCTTAGAGAGGCAGGTCAGAAACGGTGAGCTTATCGTCACATGAACGCTGGGCTTTTCAAGATCCTGGGGCGCGGGGGCGCGGGCACGCTAGCAGGACCAGATGCCGACGCTCCTGGCAGGGGGCCGGGGACACCCGGCCACATGCGCGCCAGAGCAACACATGGGGTACCATGAGCAGCTCGGTTGCCCCTAAAGAGGGGGATGCGACATGATCTGCCACCAGGTGGCAGCGTCTGACATATGTCAGATTCTTTAGACAGATAATGTCACAGTATCCCAATAAGGACATCTGGTGACAAGTGATACACATTATGGTTCTACCCAAGATGGACTGTCTCCAGCTAGGAAAGAACCAGTGAACCGCTACTCGCTGTCATCAGACCCACCGTTCATCACACAGTACTCGCCTACTAGACCTGATATGAATGGGCCAATAGTTTACACAAATGATCCCTCTACCTCAAGTGCAGTGAATGAGAGCAGCTCATCAGGAGTGGTCTATCACCCTACACCAATTGTGCATAGGTCTCAACAGCACAATGCCCCACTGGCACCAATGAAGAGAAGGCAGACATACCCAGTCACTCTGCCAAGAGACTGAAACCTAGATGGCTGATACCGGTAACGGTACAGAATGGGGCGTCCCAACAAGGGGGTCTATATGACAATTACATCTTCACCAGCCCGACTGCAGACCCTAGAGCAGTACATTCTCAAGACAGAGATCACCACCCTAGGCGCAGGAGGGGCAGGGGTGAAACGCCACTGGCCATACCCTTGTATGCCGACCAACCTGACCACGCCCTAATGGACAGGGAAAGCTACAGATCAGCCGAGGATTACGGGGTGGAGCATGTGTTCCAAAATGCTCAACAGGCTCCTAGACGAGCAGCTCACACTATGTTGACGGATACCAGCCAATGCAGTGATCATAGTGCTATGTGTCAAAGCACAGTGATTTATTACCAGGAATCTGGGAGCTCAGGGTGGTATTCTGACAACAACAGATCTAAATCAAACAGATCCATGCCCAGACCCGCACTCAGACAAGCTTGAGAACCTCCCACCAGAGGAGATCACCCTCTCACAATTTTTGGACGCGCCTTACAGGCAACGCCCACTCAGCGTCATCCCACACGGCAGGACGCGACAGCCGCTTGGGTGGCCACGGATGCCGCGCGTATTGAAGCCAGCCAGGCAGTGACCCAGGTTGCAAACATAGAGGTACAACACAGACAGGGCCAACCAGAGGTGATGATACCAGACCAGTAAGACTACCCAGCACTGATAGGCTTGCAATGTGATCAGCAGCAGGAAAATCCACTATCTGTATATGGACCACAGCCATTTGACTGCCCTATAGCCGCAGTAGAGCACTGCCATTCACAGAACCACAATATGCCGAAACTAATAAAACACCAGAGAAGGTTAAAACCTGAACCCAGCCACTAAGGATCAACTAAAAACATTCTACAAAACCTACCCTAGACCCTCCAACCTACAGGTTCTTCATAAAACAAGGCTCAATTAGGATGTATCTAGGTAACTTGTGAAAAGAAACAGGGAAGCTATGGTACAGAGGGATGACACCTTCAGGTCTCTGCAGTGGTGCTTGCAGTTTGCAACCAGACCTTTAGTACATGCACTGGACCACCTGGGCAGCAGCGAAACACTTAATCCCAAACAACTGGTCACAAGCATGTCTGATTCTTTGAAGCTGATAGCCAAGTCCTCATGGAAAACAATGACATTCAGCACAATAATGTGTATGCAGGCTTAAAGGGTGTGGGGCTAGAGAAAGCACAGAAACCAGAAAACCACAAAAGCTTTAAATATCTGCTCGGAGAAGATGCCCGAGAGCAGATTGTGGTTAGACAGAAAGCGTAAGAAGCCTTACATGATGCAATGGCTGCCCAGTTAAAGATGCTCAGTTGGATACACAAATACAGGATATGTTGAGTACAGGCATTATAGAGCCTGCAGGACATAGCGCGAGGGCATTTATCTCACATATGTTTTTAAGACCTAAAACAGATGGCACTTTCAGACCTATTTTAAACCTCTCAGGACTGAATGAATTCAGACTACAAACACTTAAAAATGGATTATCTCGCGTCAGTCATGCACATCTTGCCTCAACACTCCTTTATGAGTTCGGTAGATATTACGTCAGCCTACTTCACCCTACCCATTAAAGAAAGGGACAGGGATTTCTTGCAATTCCAGTTCCATGGTAAACGGTATAGGTATACATGCCTACCAAATGGATACTTACCAGGGTCAAGACTGTTTACACATATCATGAAGGCACTGCTTTCACATCTGAGAGTACATTACGGCATAACTTTACATTGATGACACACTCATTTTTGGAGACACTCCAGAACTAGTGGAACAATCTGTAAAACACACTCTAAGAATCCTACAGGAAGCAGGCTTCACAATTAACTTTAGAAAATCAGTATTGACCCCGGCACAGTCCATTGAATACCTGGGTTTTCACCACTGACTCCACCACAGAAAGTGACAAAATTGATGACAATGGCACGTGACATCCTGAAAGTCTGGAGGCTGTCAATCAGACAGTTTGCAGCAGTCATAGGAAAACTGGCAGCCACTGAACCTGGAAATGACAGGGCCACAGTCCATATCAAACTCCTACAGAGAGTTCAATATTGGGCTCTCGCCAAGTCATTGGGTAACTATGACGTAACTATGTACCTGATTGCATCAAACAGTGGCTGTCACATCTCCCTATCGTCTCTGCACTCTATGCGGAAATCCGCCTACAGGTGTCAATCTACACAGACTTATCTAAGAAAGGGTGGGGTTGCTATTGGCAACAAGGCGATTTTGAGTATGGGGAAGAATGGCCCATTGAGTTACAAGAACTGCATATCAATATTCTGGAATTGAAGGCAGTTCTCATAGCGCTGAAGAAACTTCAACGTCGAGTGAAGGGGCAAAGTGTACATTTGTTCATCAACAACACAACAGCTTTATGCTGTATCAGAAAAGGTGATTCTCTGGGTTCCATACCATGTGATGAGGTCACACAGTGGATATACACTTATGCATGGAAACACAGAATCACCTTCAAGTTGTCCTACTGCCCTTCTAAACTCAATGTGGAGGCAGACAGGGCATCAAGAGCTTTTGCATCATCAGCAGAGTGGTCACTATCCCCTGCCACCCAAAATTACATCTCTGCATTTCGCAAACCTCAGGTTGACCTGTTTGCATCATACCAAAATGCGGTCTGCCCTAAGTACATTTCACTACATTACGATGCTAATGCTATGGCGACCGATGCATTCACCTGTACATGGAACGATAATTCATTAATCCTCCCACCTTTCTCTCTCATTGGCAGGGTCCTGAGGAAGATCAAACAGGACAAGACCACTGGACTGTTAGTGGTCCCCAACTGGGCAACACAGCCATGGTTCACCAGCCTCACCAGGCTCAGGAGGTACAGCGGGCACCTGCAAATCCCCATTACCTCTTCGACCCGGTTGTGGCCAGGGGACCCCACCAAGAAATTCCCATTGGCAGGCAGATCACACCTAATGATTATCCTATATGAAAACCATATCGTGTGATCTGCTGGGCCACTCGTTCGCTACATGGAAGGTCATGGCCATGGCATGGAGCCATAATACTGCAGCGGTCTATGAGGGATGTGCAAAGAGATGGATGGCATTCACAAGCCTAAGGGATGGGCACCCCACACAACCATCAGTCAGGGACTGCATACAGTTTCTCAGTGAATATCTTGATACTGGGGTAGGTCACAGTGCCATCAATACGTCAAGGTTGTTTCTATCATGTTTTTTAACATTCAACGGGAAACCAGCTGGAGAAGAGCCTATCATATTGAGGTTTGTCAAAGGGACAAAAGTTCAAAACCCCCCAAACAAAGTCAATGGAATATGTTTGGGACCCACAACCACCATTACCGTAATCTCCCGCGTATAAGACGCGTCCTCTACGCCAAACAAATGCCTTGTGCGTCTTATAGGATTTCTTCAAGTTGGGGGTGCGTCTTATACGCGGGGTTTTCCAACATCTCATTTGGGAAAATGCGCCGATGACAGCTTGAACTAATAGCGCCAGCACCGTGGCAGACCGGTCGCTGTAGATTTGCTCGGCGGGTTTGACGCCGACCGTGTGCCGATGACAGCTTGAACTCATATAGCCAGCAGCGCGGCAGACCGGGAGGTGTCGATGGGCGCTCGGCGGGGAATACACCGACCGTGTGCCGATGACAGCTTGAACTCATATAGCCAGCAGCACGGCAGCCCGGTCGGTGTAGATTTGCTCGGCGGGTTTGACGCCGACCGTCACACCGTGTGCCGATGACAGCTTGAACTCATAGAGCCCTCACCGCGGCAGCCCGGTCGGTGTTCGGGCGCTCGGCGGGTTCAAGCCGACCGTGGGCCGATGACAGCATAGACTCAACAGGTTGACAATGCGGTGTGGCTTGCCGGGGTGTAGGGAACACGTGGGCCGATGACAGCATCGACTCATAGTGCTAGCGCCGCGGCAGGCCGGGGAATGGTCCGCACGCCTGCCGGGGTGTAGGGACGCATGGGCCGACGACAGCATAGACTCAACAGATTGACACTATAGACAAAGCAGCGTGGCTTGCTGGGGTGTAGGGAACGCATGGGCCAATGACAGCATAGACTTAAATATTTTTTTTTGGGGGGAGGGGTGGGGGGGTGCGTCTTATACGCGAACCCCCCCCCCCTGCTGAGTTGGGGGGGCGTCTTGTACGGGTTTTTTTTTTACAAATCGATTCAGGGGGGTTGGATGCATCCTCTACGCGAACCAGCCTACCGTGAGTTGGGGGAGCGTCTTCTACGCGGGAGATTACGGTATTAAAAATTCAGAACTGGGGATACATACAGGGACTAGACTATGAGAAGCTCACCAGAGGTACTATGTAACTGGTCTTACTAGCCAAGGGACAAAGACAGCAGGCACTGCACCTTATGCTCAGAGGAGACTGTGAGTGGACTGACCACTCAGTCAAGATTACATACTCACTTCGCACAAAAACAAACAATCCAAATGAAAAGCCGCTGATTATGTAATTTCAAAGGAGAGAAGATGAAAGGTTGTGTGTGTATTCCCATCTTAGGGCATACATTGCTGACCAAAGGTCACAATCTGCTATGCCGTTTGTCTTTTTGACAGTGAAACTGCCCACCCCCAGGGCCAGTGCAAAGACAATATCCAGACAAGTAAAATCAGCGCTGAAGGATGCTGGAGTAGATGAGCAGTATACAGCTTACTTTGATCGCCATGCGTCAACATCAGCTGCAGCAAGAAAACAAGTCCGGATGCATGAGATTCTGAGATCAGCAGGGTGGTCAAATGAAACCAACTTTGCTCGGTTCTATAATAGACCCTTGTATGTACCACCTGTTCTGCAGCCTACAGACTTTATCCCATTTCTGCTGGATCTATGATGCATAAACATTCATACACTTGTTTTGGGAACGAAATTCATCTGCTGATGAATTTATTATAGGGTAGAAATATCTACATAAGTCTATTTGGTCACTTATATCCAAGTATTAGCTTAAGTCACGGTGTGTATTAGTTTATATCCTATACATGCGAAAAGGTTTGGTGACTTTCAGCCTCCAAGATAGTTACAGGCACGATGAGTGCTGAGGCTATTACAGCAAGATAGCTGTAAACTATTTTCCCTTAAGGAAAAAAAAAGGGGGGGGGGAGGTACATTACCCCTACAGTCATTGAAATAACACTGTTATGTCATACAAGGTCTATGAAATGTATAACATTTTGCCTATTTACTCTAACATAATGTTCCTAACCTATTACATATGTTTTTGTCTACATATATAAAGTGATGACTGTAGTTTTGCTAACATATAGTAAAACTTATTTAGATAGCAAAGCTTACGCCTGAGTTTTAATTTCACTAACGAGTTGAAGTAGCCGACCCACAAGGTTGGTGGTCAATGATGGATAACTGCTGGTATTAATTGTTAAGTTATTTTAATGTAATGTAAAATAACTGTAATTAATATCAGAGTATCCTATCGACCACCGATGAGGGTTGGCCCAACCCTCGTGCCAAAAGGACTCTTCCCACCACTAAGTCACCAGCGAAACTAAAACTCGAATTATGTTAAAGTATGATGATAAGCTCACCAGACCTGACATGTCTCTCTAAAAAGCCAACCCACGTCGGTGGTCGATAGGATACTCTGATAATAATTACAGTTATTTTACATCAGATTAAAATAACTTAAAAAGTATGGTACTTGTCACGTCTTTGGTAATCAGTTATTTTGATGACTCCCCCCCCCACCCCGTCCCAAATTAAAGCCATTTATGGTCTTTTACTGAGTCATCATGCACCACTCTGTGTGGACGATTTTAGATACGTTCTCCATTTCAGACATACCATACTTCCCTTATTTATCACTGCTACCAAGAACAAGGGACAGTAGTGGACTCCTTTAGTAGAGCAGTGGGTCAGTCGGGAGGAGTTGTTAGAAGATCGGAGATAAGAGATAAGATAAGGGTCCAATTGAGGCCTTCTACTACTGACCCCTGGTTTACAAATCTCTCTATTTTTCTTAAAGAGGTAATCTCTATTACTAAGTAGGCTGATTTTTTTCTTCTACATTTCCTCAAGTTTCAATTCCTGATTTGTTTTAGATTTTTTGTAAATTTTTCTTCCAACTTATCAATGATTTTGTGACTTTGAGAAATTCCTCTGTCATTTTCTATTACCCAGAGGTTTAGAGTCCCACTGCCTCTGTCCACATCACCCTCCCGCCTGGGGAGGTTTCAGAAACGACTGACCTAGGCCTGTAGTAAGTCTCGTTATGGCTATGTCATAAGGAACCCTTTATCTGTGTAAAATCTACCCTCTGTTTAATACTTTCACCCATCCCCATCACTCAGCATGTAGCTTATAATGTTACAGGTCTAACAAGGGTATTTTGAACATATGGTCCCAGGCATATTTTAAAGGTTTTTGGCATTTCAAATACAAAAGTACCTGGTTATACAGAGTGTTGAGTGGTCTAATTATGTGGAACCTTTAACACTGCATTCCTATACAGGGCTTGGTGGTCTAGTGGTAACTTGTTTGAATTCTGATGCAAAGGTTCAGTGTTCAAGGCTGTCCCTGGACAAGGTTTGGCTGGTGGACTTGGCACATACCATTCTGGGGCTACTGGTTACGTCTTTTGGGGAGAAGCGCTAACGGGGCGCCATTTTCGCTTGTAAAGACTTTCGCATATTCACCACCGGAACCAGGGACACACTTCCGATCATACCGTTTCTCCCCGAAAGGGTTCACGGGGGCTACTCACACCACCAGGGAGCACCTGGTGGTTTGTAAATGAACTTAAGAACCAATATGCCCAGAAACCTGCGCAGTGGAGTTACCCGCCTTAAGCGATTTACAGCAGGGTTAGCAGATCAAACATTTTTTACACCTCAAGAGTATATCAACATCGTGCACAGGGCCAGTGCAGTGCACGAATGCAGCATTGAAGAGCGTAACTAAATTCATGCCCCATAATAACCAAATATCATGATACATAAAGGCACTAACCTAGTACATGACCCTTTCAGAGTTAAAACACCCTGCCATACCAACCCCCTCCCCAAACACACACACACACACATGGACACAATCACACTCTGGCACACCTCAATACACAGAGTGGTCCGTTTTCACGCTTCACGCTGCTATTTCCCCACAAAGTGTCAGTCAGGGTGGTAAAGGTTGTACATCTTTTACATATTCTCCTTTTGTACCAGAGACGACACAATTATCATATTTCTAAATTATATACAACGAGAGCTAGCTTATCCAAATACCTTGAAGTAAAGAAGTTTCCCCGATAAGGGAAAAAAATCAAATTGAGACTTTTGGAAATCAACTCTTTCGTTTATCGTCTATATATTTGCCTTGGAGCAGCTTGTACAAAATTATTCTGTGTTTTACAATATTATAATCGATGTGATAAGAGCACATACCCTAAGTTTAGATATTTTCACAGTGCGCTAATTACGTCGAATGTGGTAGTGTAGTAGGCATGTCCTTAAAACTAAACCATGCTACTGAAACCAGTACATGTAAAGACCATAACTTCACACCTTACACGCACCTATCTTTGACCTACAATGAACTTGTTTTGTGCATATGTATATCTTCAGTTCAGTACTTATTACACAACCCTATGGCATACTGCATGTCAGGGTCTACAAGGGAGGGGGGGGGGGTCGTGTAGGGGGCACCGTTCTCCATTCATATTGAATAATTACATAATTACCACCGAAAAAAAAAACACATTTTATTGCACAAGATAACTGTGGCCATTAGGTGATTAAAGGACAAGAAAGTAAAATGCACACATATTATTATTTTCGTGTGAAAACATCTATGAATGAAATGGACCTTTCATGCTTGTGAGTTATTTCAAAGAAAATGCGTTTAAGTATTCAAAAGTTTTTATAGTAGACTGGGTGAGACACCTGGCATGATTATGTTACATTACCATACATTTATCGTATTAAGCGTGAAAACAAGATAATTGTTCTCCCTAATAAGCCATTTAATCAATTAAATACACCATGGACATTAATCATAATTACAAATGGCCACTGGAGAATAAAGGTTAACTTTCTAAGTACCACACAATGCCCTAATGTTTATTTAATGTAATGGACAAGTGGCATATGCTGAAAGGAGTGAACTATAGAACTTGCACGGGGGTGGAGAGTGGGGGGGGGGGGGAGATAGAAAAGGGTGATGGGGAGTTAGTTACAGGTGAAGGGCAAAGACGGACTGCACGGAGTGAAAGGGTAGAAGGAATGAAAGGGATGATCTAAAGGAAAAATGGAGTGGAAGAGTGAAATGAGTTGAGGGGTGGGAGGACTGATTGAACAGAATGAAGGGATATAGGAAATATTTAAATATAATGGGAAAGAAAGGAGGGAGTCGTGAGTGACACAGAGAGAAGTGCAGGAATGGGGGAGGTAGGGCAGTCAGACAGGAATGAAGAGAGATGGATTATGTCGCTCATCATGCAGCATACCATATTCAACGTGATGAGTGGTCAGGGCCCTAAAAAGATACATTTATATTCAGTAGTTTAGAATTTAACTCACTCTACAATCGCGAAAAATTGGCCTTATCTTAGACTGGTGGCGTGACGAGAGAGGGGGCGGCGATAAGAGATGAGGGAAGGGAAATGTGAGGGAAGAGATTATCAGAAAGTGTTAGGGGAAAGATTCGAGGGAAGAGAGAGAGAAATAGGTGAGAGGGCAGAGATGGACAGAAAGGTGCGAGGGCAGAGATAGGTGGAAATGTGTGAGGGGAGAGATGGGTGGAAAGGTGTGAGGGAGAGAAGGACGAAATAGTAGGAGGGGAGAGATGGGTGGAAAGGTGTGAGGGGAGAGATGGATGGAAAGGTGTGAGGGGAGAGATGGATGGAAAGGTGTGAGGGGAGACGGGTGGAAAGGTGTGACGGGAGGGATGGGTGGAAATGTGAGGGGAGAGACAGGCAGAAAGGGGTGAGGGGAGAGATGGATGGGAATGTGTGAGGGGAGAAATAGGAGGAAAGGTGGGATGGGAGAGATGAGTGGAAAGGTGTGAGGGAGAGAAGGACGGAATAGTAGGATGGGAGAGATGGGTGGAAAGGTCTAAGGGGAGATGGGCAGAAAGGTGTGAGAGGAAAGATGGGTGGAAAGGTGTGAGGGGAGAGACGGGTGGCAAGGTGTGAGGGGAGAGATGGGAGGAAAGGTGTGAGGGGAAAGACGGGCAGAAAGGTGTGAGGGGAAAGACGGGCAGAAAGGTGTGAGGGGAGACGGGCAGAAAGGTGTGAGGGGAGAGACGGGTGGGAAGGTGTGAGGGGAGACGGGTGGAAAGGTGTGAGGGGAGAGACAGGTGGGAAGGTGTGAGGGGAGAGATGAGCAGAAAGGTGTGAGGGAGACAGGTGGAAAGGTGTGAGGGGAGAGATGGGTGGAAAGGTGGGATGGGAGAGATGGACAGAAAGGTGTGCAGAGATTCAGAAAGATGTGAAAGAGAGATTGTAAGAAGGGTGTGTAAAGGGGAGTAAGAGAAAGTTATGAGGGAGAGGAAGCATCCAGAAAGGTGTGAGGGGAGAGATGGACAGACAGGTGTGAAAGAAGAGATGAACTGAACAGAAAAGTCTACTGATGAAGTGGGAGGATGAGTGAAAAGGGGATTAAGACAGAAGATCAGTGGAGTGAGAGGACAGAAGAAAGATTATAGATGTTAGACTGAGATAGGACTTACTATATGGGATCATAAATTGTACATAGTAGTAAGTGTATGGAGGACAGGAGTTACGCAGTATGGGCAGGGAAAGGAGGAGGAGGAGGTACACACATACATACAAAGGCTGACAGGAGGGCTGACGTGCAGCCTGGCCACCACCACCAACCACTGAACCACCACCCACCACCACCACCACTAGCAGGCCTGGAGGTCGGAATTCACATGTATGCATGTGGGCTGGGCGTCAGTCAGAGCTCGTCGACGCAGTTGGAGTCTCTCCAAAACCACGACCCCAAAACTCACCCTCCCCTCTCCTCCTCTCTCACATGTATACAGGCCTGTAACAACAGGCCTGTAACAGAGATGTAAAGTCAGAGTGTATGAAAAATTCTGAAACTGTATATAGAAATTCCGAATTCATTGTAAAACTGCAAATCTATAAACTAAGAAAGGACATTTGGGCAAATCTATTGACCTGTTGGACTACAGACAAAATTCTGAAAACTTACATCCCTGCTGTAACTACCCCCCCCCCCCCCACCCACCCACACACCACACATGCAGAGTTTGATCCTGTAGTGTCTGTTTCATTTTTGAGAGGGGTTATACCGGGGTTATACCCTCCCTGGTGCAGTACCATACACACTCTGAAGAACTATATCATGTGCCCTGACATTAGATCATCTCCCTAACCTCTCTCCCCACCTAACCACTCTCAACATACACATGCATAGCACATACTGCACCAATGGATCACCTGTAACTGGGATCCAACTTTTTATAGCCCCCACCCACCCACACCCACCCGTCCCCGCCCCCCACACACCCACACACACACTCTCTCTCTCTCTCTCTCTCTAAATACGTGCAAGCACATACTGCAAAGTTGGATCCCTCACCCCCCGCCCCCTTTCCACACTCACAGACACACGCACGTCCTACACAGTTGGATCCTGAGTCTAACATAGCTGCAATACCCCCCCCCCCCCGTGTTGCCGAAAACCTTTTCTCGACGCAGGCCAATGTGGCCTATGTCCTAGCGTTCTATGCAGGCCATTTTCCTATCACGCAGGCCATATGAATATTGCCATGGTAAGGCACTGGTATAAACTGTATTATAAATGATTATACATAAACAGCTGTATCTTTGCTTCTAATTGACCGATTTGAAAAATTCTTCCGCCATTACAAAGCTCAGATCATGCCAGACCATCCTGAGCCGACCATTTACATTCCACGCTGGCGAAAGCCGGCGTGCCGGCGTCTTTTCGGCAACACTGCCCCCCCCCCCCACATACACTACTGACACACATGCATCAGCAGCACAGTCACAGTCAGTTGTTCCCATGGCGTTATTTGTGCCCCATCTGTGTGTATGTATATTATTCTGGCCGCCTTGGTTTAGTATAGAGCAGCAGGAGTGATGGTGGTTTTTGGTGGGTGTATTTTTAGTTTTATTTCCCTGACTCTAGTCTCTGGCTGGTCGTGCTCCACTCTCAGGGTACAGGAGCTGGGGGTGGGGGGGGGGGGGTTATTGCGTGGCACTGGCCAAAACACGCACGGTCTGCCGAATTGGGTTGGAGATCGGGAGGGGGTGTACAGAATCTGACAGAATGGTGAGGGGGGGGGATGGGGACACTGCCAACCCGCCCCCCCCCCACTTTTACCACCACATAGTATATGTATGACTGACGACTCATCCGTCCTACCTCCTGTCACCCCCCCCCCCCCACTCACGTCACAGCACGTCCACAGAAACCCCCACCCCCTCCTAGGACTTGCAGCTGAAATAAAGTCATTTACTTTCTAATAAACGCTTAGGGAGTGGTCATTGTTTATGAACATGGCAGGCTGGTGGGTTTTCACACCGACGAACGAAATTGGCGCGCAGGTTTTTCGTGCCCCTCTTTAAGTAGCGCTGTTTTTTTGTTTTTTTTTGTTTAAGCCCCACCCCCAAGGACTGGATATTGTACGCCCCCCCCCAAACCCACCACCCCCTGTTGATAAATAATGACCAATCCCTAAAGCAAAGCCAAATCCCACCCCTTCCTCTTTTTCGTTCATATTAAAATGAAAGAATGAATAACAGTATTTGAAAGAATGAATAATTACATTCTGATAATTTGCTCAACAACTTCATAACTTTCCATCAATATCAACTGCTGCACCTCCCCCATGATGGTAATCCTCTACACTTCATTGGACACTACCTTCAACCCTTGCCTCATATTGCTGGTTGATTCTTATAAGATTGACCATAGGTATCTTTGGTTAGGGCCAAATGTTCATGTTAATGTTACTAAATTGTACACCATTATCAGGTTTGGGTACTATATCTTTAAATACATCCACTGAAGCTGCCAAGTTGGTAAATCTCTCACAGACCAATGTGGACAAAGATTGGATACTGACCGTTTGATTTATATTTTTCCCCACATTGCAATCTACTAATGTCCTTGAGTAATGAAATAATATCGAAGAGTGACGCCTTATTTTTGGCCAAACAGGGGACAATTAACCATATAACTGCATTGTCCACAAGTGACCTTAGTGCCTCTTACACAAAAAAATATAACTGGACTGAGATGTACCTAGAGACCATGCCACCCAAGTACTCTATTAACCCAGACAAGTCTACTACAGGTCCTCTCATGCTATCAATACGTACACTTTCACTGCTATAGATCTTTACACACTATCATACGCCAAACATAATTATTATATTTACTATAGGTCCTCACACCTTAGGTAAAAAAAATGTAATAAAAGGTTTCCGGTCACCCGACCGCCCTCAGCCAAAAGGGGCCGACCTCAGATTTTTATTTTTTATTCCCCCCCCCGTTTTTTGAAGATTCTTTCAAAATTTATAAATTTTCAAGTTTTCATGTGAAAACTATTATTTGCAAGATAAACATGTATTTCTCATATTTAATACAGGAAACGATCCTTTGTTATAATAACCATCAAAAACCTGGCAAAGTATGACCTTAGGCCTTAGATGCAAAATAAAAAAATTAAAAAAATCCGACCTACCTGCCTCAACTTTTTGGACCATGTTACCGGAAACACAGCCTTTTTTTTGGCCTTATCATCACCGAGTTGTCATGTTTATTATAGACCCTTTACTCTTATCATTACCAACACCAAACCCCATAAAGTTAACCCTTTAACACTGTTTAAGTACCCACAAGCGCCTTCAGTGCATTATGCCCATCGTAAATGTAATGCATGAATACAGAAGGGTTACATGTAACAGAGTCCCGGTGAGATAACCTCCAGTGGTGGCTGCCATCTTGGTACCTGGTCAGATGACTGGCACGTGACCAGTTGCTGTAAGTTGGTTGGCTCCCTCACTTACTTTCGTTTTGTGTCCATTGTCAAATCTAATGACAATTCAATAAGTGGGAACCAAGTCAGAGGTCAGAGGTGATCCAGGACCAGTACAGATGGGCAAGGGCAGCCAAACTTTCTACATGAATTGGTATTGTGTTAGGGATACCTGACGTTGAAGTCATCAACACAGGTTTCCTGTGGTACCTTGTACATTTCTACACGTCCGGAGGGGAATTATGAAGGGATTCTTGTATGGTAGCTACTCGGGAACGTGTGGCAGATATAGCTTTAATAAGATCAGATTGGCAGACACTACCTGTGGTAAGGTCAAGCTGACAGGTAATGTTCAGAGCAAGGTCAGGATGAAATAAGGTGCTCAGAGCAAGGTCAGGATCAGTGGCGGATCCAGGATTTAGAAAAGGAGGGGGCGTGGCACAAAAGGAGGGGGCGCATCTTCCTATCTTTGATTATGCTGATGTCCTGTTTGATAGAGCCTCTGGTGGCCTCCTAAAAAAGTTACAAAGGTCACAAAACAGGGCGTTAAAAGTATGTTTGAAGTTGGACTTTAAAACCTCCACTGACCTGGTACACCACAGAGCAGGGGTCAACAAATTGTACACCCAGTAGGAACACGAAGGGCCGATGCTGTTCTGATAAAAAATTGCCTTTCCTATTGCGAGGCTTATAAGCGTAGTACAGAATACCATGTCTCAATACTATGGAATGACATACTAGATCCAGAAGTCAGGAACATCCCGACTCTGAAAGAATTTAAGGCCACCATGAAAAGAGTCCTGAGGGAACTCATCCCCAAAGAACCAGATTGATCACAACAGTCCTCATGCTCTCTAACCCATTTGCAACTCGGTAGCAGATACGTGACCCCACCCCCACCCCCATGGAGACGTCTTAAAGACGCCCATATTAAAACCCCATATGCCTTTTGTTTTCCTACAAGGTACAATCTTTGTTATTATTCATGCTCTTAAATCACTTTCTACTACACCTACATGGTCAATGTCTATACAAGTGATTGATACTTAAGTGTGCACTTGGAGAACGTGTATATTATACCAACGTTAGGAGGATATCTTCAGATGCCCCTATAGTATTGCGGGATTAACAATAACATGTTAACTATTCCAGGTTGTTGTTAATGAGCATTCTATTAGGGAAGCAAGAGTATTGTTGGGATGACGTCTTTAAGATGCCCTACCTGCTATTATACCTTATTGCATGTTTGTCATTAGGTTTCTATCTGCTTAAAGGAGGTGACTTATATTCACACTGACGTCAAGTGAATGAATGTAAACTTCTCATATGAAATATCTACCACGTTGAGCAATTTTGTCACTTAGTTCAGGCAAGGCCATCTACACAATGCCACATACATGTCCATGAACACCATGTTGTAAAGCATTCCCGGGAAACATATATTTCATTTAACCTTCTGTATTACCAGTCAGGAATTTTATTCTACATAGATATACTGCATTGCTGTTCTGAATCATTTCATAAACTATTTATTGTTCAATATAATCTAGAACAAAGGACTGAACTCACTAAAAGGTGTCCCACATAAACTGGCATCGATGCCAAGAGGCAGCCTTTTGTTTCACTAGCATATGGGATCACATAGTGATAAGGGTATTCTTGGATTATTGGTTTATGATGTACTTTACACCTGATGAGAGTTTGACCATAAACTGTACCGTTGCTTGTGAAATAAAAAATCATTCAAAACAAAACAAAACATTTCTGAGGATTTCTGGCAACCAAAATAATCAAATAAACTCTTAACCACAGATAAAAAGGAGGGGCACGCGCCCTAATCTAAATCCGCCACTGAGGATGATAACAGGGTCTCTAAAGAAATATCAGTGTCCAAGTAGACTGGTAAATATGTAAGTGACAGACTGCATTCACTTCAATATCAGGGTAACACACATTACTAATAGTAAGGTAAGGGTGACAGACATTGCTCATAGTATGGTCAGGGTGACAGACATTGTCCATAATATGGTCAGGGTGACAGATATTAACCATAGCAAGGTCAGGGTGAGACATTGCCCATAGTAAGGTCAGGGTGACAGTCATTGCTCATAGTAAGGACAGTGTGACAGATATTGTTCAGAGAAAGGTCGATATGAAAAGATTCTGCTCATAGTAAGGTCAACATGACAGATTCTGCTATAGTAAGGTCAGGGTGACAGGCATTGCTCATAGTAAGGTCAGGATGACAGGCATTGCCCATAGTAAGGTCAGGGTGACAGATTCTGATCATAGTAAGGTCAGGGTGACAGACATTGCTTATAGTAAAGTGAGGGTGACAGATATTGTTCATAGTAAGGTCAGGGTGACAAATTATGCTCATAGTAAAGTGAGGGTGACAGACATTGTTGTTCATAGTAAGGGAGTGATTATTTTTTTAACAGATTTCGCCCCCTCTCTCTCCACGGGTCAAATTTTTTTCGACCCCCCTCCTCCGGAGGCAAAAATCGTGTGCAAACGCGCCCTTTAAACCTATAGTAATGCGCGGGCTTTTTCGCTGAAAATAGGTGAAATTATTTTGACCCTCCTAGTCAAGGGGGCGAAAAAATTCTGACCCCACTGGTCAAGGGGCAAAAAGATTCTGACCCCCCTCAAACCCATCAGCCCCCCCCCCGTTGTTAAAAAATGATCACTCCCTAAAGTCAGTTTGAAAGACATTGTTCATAGTAAGGTAAAGATGACAGATTCTGCTATAGTAAGGTCAGTGCGGCCCATGGCAGGGAACACTGTGATGGGCTAGTCTCCTTGCACAGTTATGACAGACAAGACCCAATCTGGAATGCTTGGAGTGCTATACAGATTTCATATGTGACTGACAGTGATGGATCATCCACACATCACACGCGGCACCCGTAGTAACATGTAATGCTGACAATAGTGGCTGCTCCACATATATGGTCATATGAACGCTGACCTACAGCAAATACATGTACACAGCAACCACACAAAGCTTGTCAGTCACCCACTGAACCTGCACCATCCTGCAGTATTACCGTTTTTATTTAAACACTTCTAACCGCCAGTAGTTTTCACATTAGAAAATTGAGTAGTATCTATACACCATGAGCTGCTCTCATATGCCTACCCAGCTGTTGTTTTATGTCGGGCCAATTTTCCCACAATACTTTACATGCCTATCTGTAATCAGTCTCTTTTAATTTCTCAACAAAAATTGAAACCGAACTGCAGATTGTTCACTTGTATCTAAAATCAAAACGCGAAAGTTGGCCAGGCCCAAGAGTATGCTCCAATCTCAGTTGCCCATTATTATAGTTTCCCCTGATTGAATTTCATATTATTAGATTTACTAGTATTTCTTTTTCTTTTTTTTGGGTTGGGGGTGGGGGGTGGGAAACTGCTCTAACGGACCTACTCTCAAACCCTTAGAAGTTAGAGGTAGTCCCCTACATAATGGCTTTGTATGATCTGCTCATCTCTGCTCATCAGCCAACATGCCCTCACCTCTCCTTTATTTACAGGGCACAAATTGAGCATGCGCTCTGCCTATTCCAGCACCATTTCCTGTGGTAATCTCTGGGGGTGGAGTCAGTGTGACTCACAGTCTACCAAATCCCATTTTCACCACCAACCCAACAGACCAAATTCTCTCAAGTTTGGCCAAATCTATGTAACAATATACACCATATTACCTCTCTGATCATTATATGATACCATTATATGGGGGGGGGGGTTGGATGAGTAGGTGGTGTTTATAATCTTATCCATTGGCTCTTTGTTATGATGTATATTTTACACAGTGCAGGGCAATGTGTTCTTTTACTTTTTCCCTTTCGAAATTTTGACTTGTGAGAATCGAGCACTGGCAAAAAACACAGGGAGGACAATAACACAAAGTGTTGGCCATGTGTTGGTGACTTTGAAGATGAGACGCGCTCAGAGAGAGGTGACAGACGCCGTGCATCTTACTTATAAATACCGACACCCCCCCTTCTGGGCACAACAAAAAACTATTGGAAAAAGGTGCTGTCACTCGGCCCCTTGTCTGGTACCACCCCCTGTGCCATCCCCTCAACATATAATAAAGGGGGTGCATACTGTGTAACATGCAGGTGCTGCTTGAGGTTAAATCGTGATGTGTCTGAAAGCTGGTAAATCTGGTCAGTATGATGTCATTATAGGGACTCACTTTGGCTGCTGGTTGTCGTGTAGGGCTGTGTATTGAGGCGTGTCACCGCAGGGTAACCTTATAATGATACTGGCATACCCGTGATAAGCCTCGCGTATAAGACGCACCCCAGACTTGAGGGAATTCTGGGGGAAAATCATGCGGCTTGATTTGAAGTAGTACTACTCAAAATATGATATCCTCGCCAATAAGGCATACTCTTGGCTTTAGCTGCTTCTATAAGGTGCACAAGGGGTCTATCCTCGTGCACAACCATTATACACAAGGTATTACAATAATTCTGGATGACTTGGGTTTGACACCACTTTTCTAGTTGTAGTCTGCACTTCATTTAATTTAGTGCATCACAGCGATCCTTTTGGAGTATTGCAACCCAACATGATGCTTTATGCACTGTGCGGTACAACATGATGCTTTATGCACTGTGCGGTACAACATGATGCTTTATGCACTGTGCGGTACAACATGATGCTTTATGCACTGTGCGGTACAACATGATGCTTTATGCACTGTGCGGTACAACATGATGCTTTATGCACTGTGCGGTACAACATGATGCTTTATGCACTGTGCGGTACAACATGATGCTGTATGCACTGTGCGGTACAACATGATGCTTTATGCACTGTGCGGTACAACATGATGCTGTATGCACTGTGCGGTACAACATGATGCTGTATGCACTGTGCGGTACAACATGATGCTGTATGCACTGTGCGGTACAACATGATGCTGTATGCACTGTGCGGTACAACATGATGCTTTATGCACTGTGCGGTACAACATGATGCTTTATGCACTGTGCGGTACAACATGATGCTTTATGCACTGTGCGGTACATGATGCTTTATGCACTGTGCGGACACGGGCTTCCCTAGCCCACTTAAAAGGGTCTGTTTCTCCTCTTTCCTATCCCCTCAGGATGTGTGTGGTGCACATATGCGCGGGCACTGACACATTCCTCTGTGAAATTGTGTAATGTAGTTCTCGCCATGAATATGACCTTAGCTGTCGAAATGGCGTTAAACCTCTATTACTCACTCACTCACTGTGCGGTACAACATGATGCTTTATGCACTGTGCGGTACAACATGATGTTTTATGCACTATGTGGTACAATATGATACATTATGCACTATGCGGTGCCAGAAGGGCTGACCTTCTCAACTGAGGAAATAAGGTGTATAAAGGTACCTCGAGTGTACTCAGTTGTTATGGACATGGAATTAGATGATATTACCAAAGGGTTCATCTTTCTCAAGGTAGATCTTCCTTGATTTTCAGTGATATCACTTTTTTCTGAGCTTGCCTCAGCAGAGCAAACTGAGCAGCGTGGGTTGGCGGTGAGTGGCTCAGATAGGCCGAGAACAATACACTGGGCAGGCGCTGACATCACAGCCAGAGCACTCTTAGATCTGGCCATTTTACAATTTACATTTTAATTCAATTTTACTTTTTAGCTAGGCTGGGTTATTTGATTGCTTCATTTTATCTCATTTTACGTAGAATGTTTTGCTTGTGAGTAATTCTCTTTTTATGGGTATCCTCAGTGCTGACTGAGCCCCTCTCAATGTGCCTGCATGGCTGGTTTTTGATGCGGCGTATGAGCCGAAGCCAGGAAAAGATTCAAATTCATAACAACTCCTACAATTTCTCTCACGGAAAATGGCTGCAGCTGCTTTTTATCGAAATTGGAAATCATTTTAGTTAGTGACAGGGGAAGGGTTGGGCAAACGACAAAACATACTTTGCAGAAGTCCTGATTTGAAAACATTTATTAATCAAGGAAATTTGACATTTTCTAACTGAAACTTTCCTATGCACATTTATTTCAATTTTCCAGATGCCACTCTTGCCTTTGCTACTGCAGTAAGACCTGTATTTTTCATATTTGGTTTAAAACATGATAGGGACAACTTTAGAGATAGTTTAGGTGTAGATCTTCATGTCAAAGCCTGTGGTTGATACTGGCATTATTGTATTTAAAAGAAATAAGGTGGAAAATATGGGCGTGAACGGAAGTCATATAGCTAAGATTTGGAGTAAAATATCAACATCAACGTAGGACTTGTAGTATAGACCTTTGGGTGTATTACATTATGTCAAAACCTACAGGCTGGGTGCTGAAGTGTGTATCTTGGTGGGAGGACCTGTAGTAAGATACATGTACATGCATTTAGGTTGTTTGGAACATGACAGCCAAACTGTAGTCTGGAGATGGCACATGAGACTCAAGAGTTTAAATTATCTGAAATGTGGTATGAAGACCTAGAGTTGATCACTCTTCTCCAACATGGTGGGAAGCTCTATAGGTGGGAGCAGCTCAGGTGTCAGCTGAGCGCAGCTCATTCTGCTGGTTGCTGGTGAGCTTCACGTCATGTACTCACACAGGTGGTGGCCGTGTGTTTACATGCCTGGTACCAGCCATGCAAGCTCCCGTCCTAAGCTTGTACCTACCTCACACCATACACCCCCATGTGTACCAGCCACCTGCCATCATCAGCTTATACCTACCTCACACCATACATCCCCATGTGTACCAGCCACCTGCCATCATCAGCTTATACCTACCTCACACCATACATCCCCATGTGTACCAGCCACCTGCCGTCCTCAGCTTGTACCTACCTCACACCATACATCCCCATGTGTACCAGCCACCTGCCGTCCTCAGCTTGTACCTACCTCACACCATACATCCCCATGTGCACCAGCCACCTGCCGTCCTCAGCTTATACCTACCTCACACCATACATCCCCATGTGCACCAGCCACCTGCCGTCCTCAGCTTATACCTACCTCACACCATACATCCCCATGTGCACAACCACCTGCCGTCCTCAGCTTATACCTACCTCACACCATACATCCCCATGTGTACCAGCCACCTGCCATCCTCAGCTTATACCTACCTTACACCATACATCCCCATGTGTACCAGCCACCTGCCGTCCTCAGCTTATACCTACCTCACACCATACACTGCCATGTGCACCTGCCACCTGCCATCCTCAGTGTATACCTACCTCACACCATACATCCCCATGTATACCAGCAACTTGCCATCCTCAGCTTATACCTACCTCACAAAATACACTCCTAGGTGCACCAGCCACCTGCCATCATCAGCTTATACCTACCTCACATCGTACACCCCCATGTGCACCTGAAACCTACCCCACCTTCACTCATCTCTCTTATACCTTTATAATTAAAAGGAAAAATGGGAAAAACACATAAACTTCAAGTCATTTATCATTTTTGATACACATCTCAGCAGCCTTCTTTTAATTTAGAGGACAAAGCTGCATTACCGCCAAGTCTGGTCTGACTGAAGTCCAATGGCAAATGAGGCCACACCAAAAGCATTCAGGCTATTGAGGTTTCCCATAATACACTCTGTTCATGGAGGTTTCCTGTTAATTAGCATAATTAGGTCAGTCACGTGACCTGCTCTGGCCAATGGCATTGGTTACATGACTGACCTACTTATGCTAATTAACAGGAAACCTCCACGAACAGAGTGTATTATGGGAAACCTCAATAGCATGAATAAGTTGGTCTACGGATTTTGGTTTTGAAAAAATGGAGTGAGAGAGCAATTTTTTGTTTTGTTTTTTATTTAAAGATTTTTTTGTGTCCAATGGATTCATTGCTGGAAAAGTGAGGCGAGTATTTATAAAAAAAAAATTGCCAAACATCACAAAGAGAAAACTTGTAGAAAGTGAAGCGACATTTATGGGAGCCACACCTAGGCTCCCGATCCAGACTTTGAAAAAATCCTAGGTGTACCAGGGTTTGACCGTTATCAATTTAAAAACTGTCTACATTCATAAAGAACCTCACCTGTAAGCCACATCCACGCCATAAATTGTGAGCAGCATGCCTTTGAGTCACATGTAAGCAACTTCTATTATGCAGTCTCATGACATACAATGTATCAGATTCTGTATGTTTTATCACATTGTGCAAGACCATTGGGAAGTCAAGGTAGTGGAGACAACTCCTATTTTCTAATAAATCACTTGTTAACTAAGTTAACTAATTACAGCCGCGACTCACAGTGCTGGCCACTGCTAAGAGGATGCATAGCTGGTACCTGCCATACTCTACAGGTAAATGCCTGGGCCCCGGCTGTAAAACGGGAAACCACCTAAGTATAGCTACCGCTGCTGGTTCCTGCTGCAGGTGAAACCGGAGTGAGAATAGGCAGGTACCAGCCAGCTCAGTAACAATCTTACCAGAGAAATGCACCCATAAGCAAGCACTCATTAACTGACCTCAGAGAGCGGACTCAGTTGAAATCAGCTGATATTGCAGGCTGCGTCATAGGGGCTATTATTTCCTGGTAGACCAGAGTCCACTTCCTGTCAGCTGAGATCTCAACTTAAAACAAAAATTCAGCTGAGATGAACAACTAGATTTACCTGAGATCTTAGCTGAAGCACGGATTAAGCTGAAATTTAGCTAAGATTTCAGCTTAAAACAAAGATGCAGCTGAGATTAACAACTACGTTCAGCTGAGATCTCAGCTGAAAGCAAGGGTTCAGCTGAGTTTCAGCTGATATATATCTATATATCAGGGGCAAAGCCCCTGAACCCCCTTTCACTTTTTTTTCTTCTATCAAGAATAGAAGAAGTTCTGAATGTGTCTCTCCGCCTGAGTTGAGAGGGGGAGGGACACAATATTTGATGAGACACATGATGCTCATGGTGCCCTCTTTTGGTTTGGAAGAGGAACTAGGGTAGTCCGCTCTCGGAGATCACCAAATTGCATTTTGCCACCCATAAAGTCTCTACTGATACAGAGAGACCAAGCAAGGCAGGCCAACCAATAAAGGTGTATCTAGATATAATGGATTCAACTGACCCAATCCAGACCCCCTCCCCATCACCTTTTCCACAGAAAAGGTGATTTCTTTTTAGGGTGTGATTACGTACCCATATGGAGTGGTGATTGTGTACTTACTAGTTTAGTTGCTGCCATTATGTGTGTCTGCTACTGTTCATTGTGTAATGTTCTCATCAAAATAAACTCACCTACAAAGAGAAAAACATAGATATTTTTCAGTACAAATGAACACATTGTAAAGCGTGGTTTTACAACATAGATACGCATAGATATAGACATTTATGATTGTATGGATGATGAGAATTACCGGTACTCTTTTAACACCCCCAGCATCTCTAGCTCCCCGATTGCAATAAATATGGCAGTAGAGTAGGAAAGGTCTTTCGTTTTCATTTATCTCAGCATCAAGTTGTTCAACAATTACGTCACTGCTAAGGGGGTGGTGGGGAGGTCTCTGGGTTCCTCTATATGTTCCAAACAAAAACAATGACAAGGGGTCGGGTGGGTTCTGAAAAATGCCTACATAACAGTGACATAATTGTTGAACGTTCCCTTAGTTGGAACAACCAGTATTCTCTTTCGGGATTTGTTTATAAAGAACGAAGGATAAACTGGATTTTGGGATCAGTGGCAGTAATATTAGGCAGTGCAAGGGTGATATAGGGGAGGAAAGGTGATATGGGGAGGAAAGGTAGGAAACAGGACAAGAAGGGCAAGTGGGGGGGGGGGCAGGGAACAGCAGTCATAAGAAATTACATTGGAAGGCAGAAAGAGACAGGGTAGGGTAAAGAAGACAGGGAAAGGCAAAAATTGACTGGACAAGGCAATGTAAGGATGGGTCATAGAAGGGTGCTCTCTCACTCTGACCAATACCCCAACACCCACACTAAGATCAACATCCCAGAAAGTTGTTCCAAACCCTCAGTCCAACACAGTATCCAGTTAATGAGTTATATATAGTCATACAGACTATACAGAGGAGACGCTCAGACGGCGTCTGCTGCGCGTCTCTCTGTCACATGACCCGTGCACGGGACCCCACCACACTGCTGGTACCCTGCACACATAGGCTGCACACACCAACATGTCGGCAACCAGCCAAACTGGCCGCCGTCCGAGTACCAGCGCATTCAGCTGTCACGTCACGTGGCGCGTGACGCATGACGTCACAGAGTGTGAGCACCCAGTTATGTAGACTGTGCAGATAATAGTGTGTGTGTGGTAAGCAGGTAAAGGTGTGTGTATGAGGGAGGAGAGGAATGTCCTAGTCATCACATCACACTGGTGAAGTAGGCCAGGATTTTATATATATTAAAAAATCATTTTAGGGTCATCTATAAAACAGACGTCACCCCTGTTGGAATAATGACCATTCCCCTACTCTCTAATGACGCCATGTTAAGAGGTATTCCAAGGTCAGCTAAAACCACCAACTTCTCCAGCGACCTAGTTTGGTGGGCAAACTAAGCCTTCTCCCCGAGGGTACCATTTTGACCAAAAATCGCCGTATTCATACGCTGCTGGTGTCACCCAGTCCTTCAAGCAGGTGTTGAGGGTGCACCAGAAACCAGCAACTACTTGTACTCATCTGTCAAGCATCATTATGTTCACCAGTCACCAGCAAAGAAAAGTAGTACCTCCCAGCATGCCTGTTTACCAGTGACGTAATCGGTAGACTACAAGATGGGGCCAGTGTGCTAAAACCACTAGTATTGACCACTTGTAGCAAAATGATAGCTTTAGTCCCTGTTACATTGTGAGCTTTGAAGTTTTGCTCCAATGCAGTGATGGTGAATACACTCACCAGGACTGTATGGACGAATCAGGATGACCTGGGACCATTAACCTGGGGTCACTATGTGGCATGTCAAGGGTTAACTGGACTACCCTTTTCAATAAGATTTACTTATACTGCCCATTGTGATAATGTTAATGCATCTAACAGGGAAGGAGCAAGATTCCCCTTACTACCATAGTACTACGCATATAAGGCGCGGTTTATACACATATTAGGATGACCCCTACCTGAAGTCAGGATGTGGTTTATTGGCCACTAGCTGGTCTGGAGCTAGTTCCCGCCACACACACTGATAAGATGGGACCAGCTGGAAGTGGGTGTTAACCAGGGACAAGGTACCCATCATGGTATGTCTCACCAGTGCCTTCGGCGCTGGGATAGTGTAAACGGCCCACATAAGGTTAAGGAGTGGTCATTTTTTTAACAACCGCATGTGTAACCCAAACACCCTCCATCAGCCCTACGTTTAACCGCACCACCCTCCGCCAGCTCTGGGTGTAACCCTGACACCCTATGCCAGCCCCACATAAATCATTTTGGGTGGAATTAACGATATACTCCATACTGAGTCCTATAGGAATCAGTATGGAGGCCTAGTGCAGCCACCATCTTGAATTTCGCTGGTTGAAGTAAAACCCACTGATAACATAAGCCATGATGGGTACCTTGTCCCTGGTTAACACCCACTTCCAGGGACATGCTGGTCCCATCTTATCAGTTGTTATCAGTGTGTGTCGCAGGAACCAGCTCCAGACCAGCTAGTGGCTAATAGACAAGGGTTTACAGTAGCACAGTCATGCTGTCACACAGCTCACAGTCAGTGGTTATGTCTGGATGAGCACCGCGTGCACAGCCAAAATAACTACCACCAAAAATGAAGACAAAAGGAATAATTAAATAGTCAGGAAAACTCAAGAAACTCTGACCAAAAACTTGCTCTGGCACAAAGCTATTAATCGCACGGATGCAGACGGGTGTGCCACTGTCAATATTTTGTTCTTGATTTTCACCAAATGAGAAGGAACATGCCTCGTTAGCTTAACGTAATCAATTGGGTGCCATCAATTGTTCCAATATTTTAACAAAAAAATTACCGCTGTATGTGTTGAGAGCTAGGGGCGGTCGGCATGATAGTGCACAGACGGTACCACACCAAAAACGGCTTTAAAGAGACATTATCTCCTCACAGTGTTTTGGAGCGTTTATTTTTCCTAACTTTTAGTAAAGTTTATCCAGACAGACAGATAGTGGTGTTAAAAAAGTTTAAAGGTCTAATTGTCATACTGTTTATTCAGACAGACAGATAGTGGTGTTAGAAAAGTTTAAAGGTCTAATTGTCATACTGTTTATTCAGACAGACAGTGGTGTAAGAAAGTTTAAAGGTCTAATTGTCATACTGTTTATTCAGACAGACAGATAGTGGTGTTAGAAAAGTTTAAAGGTCTAATTGTCATACTGTTTATTCAGACAGACAGATAGTGGTGTTAGAAAAGTTTAAAGGTCTAATTGTCATACTGTTTATTCAGACAGACAGATAGTGGTGTTAGAAAAGTTTAAAGGTCTAATTGTCATACTGTTTATTCAGACAGACAGATAGTGGTGTTAGAAAAGTTTAAAGGTCTAATTGTCATACTGTTTATTCAGACAGACAGATAGTGGTGTTAGAAAAGTTTAAAGGTCTAATTGTCATACTGTTTATTCAGACAGACAGATAGTGGTGTTAGAAAAGTTTAAAGGTCTAATTGTCATACTGTTTATTCAGACAGACAGATAGTGGTGCTAGAAAAGTTTAAAGGTCTAATTGTCATACTGTTTATTCAGACAGACAGATAGTGGTGCTAAAGCTATGTAAATACAATATGGATCAAACAACATGTGATTAGAAAAGCCATGTTTATGCAACAAACCTCTAGCAATATCTCTTTATTTATAGGGGAATTAGTCCGAATACCCTAATACTGGTTCCCTGTGTACAAGTTGAGGCATAACACAGTTTATGGGATGTGATCAAAGTCAAAGGCAAAATTCCAACAATATTATGGCCGCTACTGTAGCACTACACTGGTGTTTGTTGTTGTTGTAATATCCTGAGTATATTAAGGGAATACTAATACCAGCATACATTCTCTACACTAACCATATACCGCCTGTCTTCTACGTCAACATCTCGGACAACCCACACACAAGGAGCAGTATCTACAAGGTTAAAAGCCCTCATGAAAAGATTAACGTCCACAGCCTTAGGAAGTCACCTGCCCCCTGTTACCAAGGGAACCTTCGAACCGTCTCCATGGAGACGCAGCGGTCAGTGAGCAGCTCATGGTACTAATTCAGGTAGCAGCTCAAAGTAGAAGCTTAAGGAAGCAGCTCAGGTAGCAGGTAGCTCAAGATAGCAGCTAGCGCAAAGTAGCAGCTAGCGCAAAGTAGCAGCTAACGCACGGTAGCAGCTCAGATAGCTGCTAAAGGTACAAGCTCGGGTAGCTGCTCAAGGTATAGCAGCTCAAGGTATCAGCTCAATTTAAGGTAGCAGCTCAAGGTAACAGCTCTGGTAGCAGCTCAAGGTACACGCTCAGATAGAAGCTCAAGGGACAAGCTCAGGTAGCAGCTCACGGTACCAGCTTAGGGAGCAGCTCAATTTAAGGTAGCAGCTCAGGTAGTAGCTCAAGGTACCAGCTGTGGTAGCTGCTTAAGGTACACGCTCAGAGTCAGATAGAAGCTCAAGGCAGCAGAGCAGGCAGCAACTCAATGGAGCAGCTCAGGTAGCAGCATAAAGGAGTAAATCAGGTACCAGCCCAGGTACCACCTAGCTCAAGGTACAAACCAAGGTAGCTGCTCAAGGTACAAACCCAGGTAGCTGCTCAAGGTACAAACCCAGGTAGCTGCTCAAGGTACAAACCCAGGTAGCTGCTCAAGGTAAAAACCCAGGTAGCTGCTCAAGGTACAAACCAAGGTAGCTGCTCAAGGTACAAACCCAGGTAGCTGCTCAAGGTACAAACCCAGGTAGCTGCTCAAGGTAAAAACACAGGTAGCTGCTCAAGGTAAAAACACAGGTAGCTGCTCAAGGGAGGAACTCATGCAGCAGCTTAAGGTAGTAGCTCAGGCAGCGGCTCAAAGGAGCAGCCCAGGGAACTCAGGTAGTAGCTCAGATAGCAGCTGATAGGATTCACCTTTTGAGCACCACATGATTTACTCTCAGTGATATACCCACACATACTTCTTTGGTGCATCATACACCACATCAACGCACCAACTTGTATGTACCGTACCTCATCGCATTACCTCGCTACATCACACAGAGCCTGGCAGTGATGATGGGTCAACTTAAGTCCAGTTCAACATCAAGACATGAACATGCAGGGTCGTCAATATTAAAATTCCCACCGTAGGCCACTTACGTCTGATAATTCCATCATGTAATTCGATCTGAAATTTTGTAATTCAATCTGAAGTTGTTGTTTTTTTTTTGTTTCTTTTTACATTTTCACAAAGCATTTTTTTTAATTTTTTGTTTTCAACAAAAAAAAAAAAAGAAAAAAAGAAGAAGGAAATGGAATAAAATCTAAATGGAATATATGTATTGGCTTATTCTGGAAGTCCACTAAATCAGAGTGAAGCCTATCAGGCAGATGATTCACACTGAATATGTTCAAGAATATACCTAATACCATATACCTAATTACACCTCAGATTTTTTCTTCTTAAATTGCACCGGCTTGTAGGACCTGATCTAAGTCAGGCTGGGGCATATACGAAAGGGCAGAGTGGAGTAATTCAGAAACAGACCTATTGGTAAACTTGCAATCTTCTAACTGTGGTGCTGGTACGTGCACGGCCCACTCCCCACCCGCACAGGCGCATTATTTTCTCCTTTTATCTAAATTAGCCCTATATACATCCAATTTCCATCTGAAACCTTCCATGTTAGTGCAGCAGTGCTTAGGGTCTCTTACAAATCAAATTACCCAAAATTAGCAACATCAGTAGACTAAATATAGACGGCACAAAAAATTGACAGAATAAATCATATATTTACAGCCCAATATGCATGAGCTATGTTCAGGTAATAATGTCAAAATATTTGTAAATGTTATAGCGTTGTGTGTATTAATAAGAAATAAACGCCACCGTAGATGAATAATAAATCAGACAGTGACATATTGTCAAAGAAGAGTAATGAAGGTGAATGCTGTTATTACTGAACAAAAGCTAGTGAAACACCATTCCTAATGTATCGATGTTTTCTTCACCTCTTGCACATGTAGCCATGTTTTCTCCAGGCTTTATTTTCCTACAATACCAGTTATCATAAAAATGTGAGCTCAAAATTGACATTTGCTGCATGCACCATAATGGGAGTTTGTCTCAAAAGCAACTCAAACACAACTGGATTCAGTTAAAGAAGGTGAGAATGGAAAGATAGACGTTGGCGCAGTTACCTATTAAATAGCCACTGGTATACTGGATGGTGTGTGTGTATGTGTGTGTGTGTAGGAGGGGGGGGGGTAGCATTGTGTACATGGAGTAGACTGTGTGTGGAAGGGATGGGTGGGGGGGTAGCCTTGTTGGCTATTCACGTGTAACTGAGGCCAAGTCAGGTGAAACTCAGCCAGGTCTTGTGAAGGTCAAGGATGACATTGTGTGTTAGCCCACATCTAGGACTTGTCAATTATATTAAAGTTTCTTAAGTTTCCCACCACAACAGAGGGCTATTGCTCCCACTCGCCTTTGAGTGATGATACTGACCAAAATGGACACTGTAATGGTGAAATAAAGTTAAGGTGTGGCTTATGGATCGTTCTCTTGCCTCCAAAATTAAAAACAAAGTTTTAGAGTTGCCCCATGTCGGTCCGTATTTTTCAAGCAAATCTCTGTCAATTTGCAATCAAAGCCGAAACATTCTGGGATGAAGGGTTGCATGCCCTTTTCATCATGAAGTTCAAATCAAACCGAGTCGTCATGAAAACAGTTGCACAAGTCGACCGCTATCATTTTAATGCAGGGATTTAAATCCCAAAGCGTCCCTAGCCCATCTTGATAGGACTTTGTCTTTTTTTTTACGACTCGCCCTGAATATGACCGTAGCTGTAAAATGGTCTTACACCACTATGCTTCTAACTCCTCACAGCCCCTTTTTTCGCCAACAGCCGGGGGATGAGGTATAACCAAAATACTCTATTAGTGACTGTCGTGAAATATTGAAAAACGTTATTACTATAACTGATAATAGTAGATACTAGGACATCATTCCCTCAAATGGAATTTTTTTTTATATATGCTATAGAATGGGGATAGTGAGAACTAATCAAAACTAAAAGAAGGTATTAATCAGGCCAATAGAACATACACCTTCACTTGACCTGCAGAGGTAATTAATGAGACTAATGAAACACAAACCTGTATTCAATGGACCAAGATTTTTAAACCTATCAGAACAGTAGAACACTAGGACATCATTCCCTCAAATGGAATTTTTTTTTATATATGCTATAGAATGGGGATAGTGAGAACTAATCAAAACTAAAAGAAGGTATTAATCAGGCCAATAGAACATACACCTTCACTTGACCTGCAGAGGTAATTAATGAGACTAATGAAACACAAACCTGTATTCAATGGACCAAGATTTTTAAACCTATCAGAACAGTAGAACACAAAGCTTTGTCTAACTGACACGGCTGATTTACTAATCAGACAAATTGTACATACGCCCTTACTTCACTGACAGGGGCAATTAATCAGACCAATAGAACATATATGCATTGACTTCACAGGGGTAATTAAGCCTGTAGGTTGTAAAACGGTATACTTCATTCAAAAAGAGCGGCCTACTCAGGAAGGAGGAGGTTTTTTTTTGGATCATAGATTTAAGGTTGCTCGCTACTTGTTGAAAATGAGCCCACTGCACAGATCTCTGCGCATATAGGTTATATCAGTCAGAATTGCACCATTTTTTAGTGGGCATGCACTTGTATTGGCCTTGAATGCCCACAAGAAATTTCAGGTCATCTGGGTAAAAATTGAGCATTTTATGGCACTTTTAAATTTGTGCACATTTGCATCTAGATTTAATTTAGATTTTTTCCAGCTTTCTTCTATGGCTTATATTTATAACACTCAAATGTTCTAAACAAAATTGTGGAAGTGATAATGATGCTCAGAATATCCAAAGGTATAGCTAGAAACCATTTTATAGTATAATTGTTGCCATTTTCCCCATAATGCACTGCTCCAAATATGAAATTTTGTTCATTTGTGGAGTACTTTTTTATTTCATTCCCTGAAGAAGGCCTGCAAAGGCCGAAACTAGTAGGAATTTTAACTCACATACTGTGGTCCCTTGTACATCTTTTATAAGCAAAAAACATTTCTGGATTTTAGGGAATATATTTTTTCTACTAGTTTTTTATTTCAAGGGTCCCAAACCCTAAAAATATGCATGGGACCATATGTCAAAATTATTTTCATATAAAAGGTATTTATGTAAGATATTTTCTGAGAAAGTTTAAAAACATTCTATGTACTCTGAAAGCTGTTTTTAGGCAAAAATGTTTGGAAATTAAAACAAATTGTTCCTACTTGTTCCTAAGATAATACACTTTTACCCAGAATGCCATGCCATAGGACAATTTTTTTTTTGTAATTATCTTAGGTAAAAAGGCTCTCTACATGTGAGGTTTCATGTTTCTGTGATTAATGATTAATATGAAGAAAAATTAAGAAAATTTTCACATTTTCTTTTCTAATTTTAGAGAGAAAATTTAAAACTTTTTTTTTTCAAAATTCCATATTTCAAAAAGTAGCATGGGACCCCCATTCTTCCTTCCATGTATCGATTCTACCGGTACATGATTTAAGGTACTTACACACCAAAAATGAAGATCACAGGTGGCCCAGTGTGCTTTGCGTTGAGTTGATTTTTATTATCTACAGACTAGGTTCCTATAGTGAAGCAAATGTTACTTTATCAGTACTGAACTAAATTAATGACCCAAGTACAGCAGCAATTTACAATGTCATGTACATGGACAAGTTTTACCACACTTCTCGTGGTTCAAAGACAAAGATAAAGGTTAGAGGAGAAAAAGACAAATATGAAGAGAAAGGTAAAGAAAGTTCTTTATTTCCAGTCTAAAGTTAATGTTTTGAAAAGTTGGTGAAAGACCAAAAAGGCGACATCAATAACCCAGTGGGACACTGGGCCAATTAGCATATGGTCACACTGACGCATGCCACTGTCTTTACAAGGCTGTAAGGGGGCAATTATAAAGGTGCTATGAGTATACTTGCGGCGGTAAAATGGAGAGAAATTACCCCGGGAAATCACCATATAATTTACTTAAAATTATATATGATTGATTGCCATTTTTTGTCATTCCTATTACCTATGCACTTCGCATCGGTATTTAAATTAAGGCCTCCATCTTCAGAAGCAAAGATCATACCATTTGGTACATTCAGAACGCTGAACTCTTGAAACTCTACTAACTGATGTTAACTCGACCCAAAACCTTTTCAAAACTTCCATCTGGAGGTCTAGCTCCACAAAGAAAGCTCCATATTTCCCCCTCGCCATCTATCCCCTTGGCTTTCTTTTTTTACCCACCCTCAGCCCTGGAGAATGCCCAAACATTAAACCTATAGACTACCTGTTGATGTTGGGCCTGGTGCAGGAGGCGCGTACAGTCCGCCGGGCATGGGCCGTGCTCTGTGGGGTAGGTCTTCCTACCCAAACCTCCTTGTACTTGTGGTAGATGTGGTGGTGGAGGGAGGGATGGACCCCACTCCTAGGGGCAGGTGAGTGGTAGGGGGTGTTCCAGCATACTCCACACTACAGTATGTGGCATACGCTCTTCACGCCTGTGAATAATGTTAACCGCGTGCGTAGTAAGGAACCAGCTGATCAACAACAGTGTACACTAATTCTGTCGATAACATGAAATAATATATACGTGATATTTGACCTAAAAGTAATGTACAAAGAATAATCCTGGTATCTATAGAATTCATATGACAGGGCTTTCGGTGTATAAATATGTTATTTGTCCTGAACTCGTTGTTTAGGCTTTCCAAGATCATTCTGAAATGTAGTTTTCTGAAATAACTCCTTTAAGAAAATAGCTCCAGTAAGTTGTGAAACTATTAGATATTCATGGGACTGTTATTTTCATTCTTCTTAGAGAATTATCACAACACCTGATATAAAACTCCTATAGTGAAATAGATGAATCCTCCAGTAAGGTACATCTCGACATGTTGCCCACAGTCAAGCATAACTGTACATACATTGCACAGCAAACCTCCCCTTGGTCACCACGCCCCTACCCAGTTACCTCCCAGACTCCTGTAGTGCCCTGGATTGGGGGAAGAAGGAGAGTAGCATCTCTCCACTTTTCTCACTTTCTGCTGATCAGTTCAATTCACTCAGGAATCCTCAACAAAATGTATCCGGAATGTGCGTGTAGATAGACTCTACGTGTCTTACAAGCCTATTCCTATATGTTCTCTTCTTAAATTAAAGATACAGTCTATATATCTTATGCATGTAAATAGGTTGTGTGGTTTCACATGCAGATTTGCATTGTAATGCAGAGCCTTAACTCTCCTTTGCTAAGATCAAACTCTCCTTATATCCTGAATCAGGTAAGGTTCTGTAGTATCCTGTAGTAACACATTTCAGTGTTATAGGTGTCTTATCTATCCTGTAGTTGGACAATACTATCTGTCTATGCTGTAGTGAGAGATATAGCAACTGTTTTTTCCCTAGTCTAAGATCCAGAACTCAGAGATCCAGTCTCCATCTATCCAGTAGTAAGAGTCTCTATCCTGTAGTTAGATGTACAGTCCCTATCCTACAGTCAGAGATACAGTCTCTATGTGACCTCCCTGTGGCTAGCTGTACCATGTATGTACACAGAGAACTTGGCAGCAAAGTTGACAAGTTGTCTCCCTCCTGTGCCTCCTAGCAGCCTTTCCTCCAATCCCCATAATACACACACACAGAGAACACAGCCATTTCTTTAGGGGCTGGAGTCTGGTGGTATGGCACAAGTCCTACTCTATGGTAAAACTGTATGTCGGACTTGCTAAAGTCCCCATTCTGTCTTTCATATAGAAAGTTGGGAGGAGGCAGGCCTGTGTGAGGGTGGTTGGTAACTCTCTCTACCTCCCTGTGCTCTGCCCTCTACCTCTCTCACACACAGACTGGCTTCATACTCTATAACTTGTCCACACCAGCTGGAGCGGCACAGCACGGCAGTCCTATCCATGCCACTGACTCATAAACAGGGTCCTGATGGTAGCCAAATGTATAATCAGTACTGGAGGATTTAGCAAGGCAGACACAGGGGGCATCCTGGGGAGAAAATCTCCTGTAGTTTATGAATCAAATGATATGGAACTCACTCAGAGAGGTGAATCCACAAATAGCTTGTGGTCCCTTTCCACCATAAATGAGGACTGCAAACTTGCGATCTTAAGATATTATGTTAATTTCAGCAGAGGGTCAGCTACTCCTAAATAGCTTTTTCACTGGGATATTTAACTGGTGTTTGGTGGTTTCTTATAGTAACAAGATAGCACCCTCATTGGGGGATTGCGACCTCCCAGTAAGAGGGCACACCTGATTCTCAGGTCCTGACTATAACACAGAAGGGCCCTGATTGTAGCTTCATGTAGGGTACAGGCACCCACTTCGGACGCTCCTGGCCACACAGGTGGTGACCATATTTGGTGCTCTAATCTTGTACATTCAAATGTGGTATATTTTACTTTCCATTGACCAATATGATACATGATGTTTAGACGTCAATGCCTATAAAGAGGTTTTGATGTCTCTATCCAATACATATGCATAAATAAACTGTACATATTTTGTCTTCAGAGCATCAAAGTGCACCTCCAGTCGGACAGCTCATGTCAGAGGTGACCCTAGAGTCAAACACTATGTTATCTAGTAGATACAGACAGAAAATGTCACTGTATGTTAGGCATACTTTAAGACAGGTAGCATGCAACACTCAGGAATCCAAACCAATACATTACTTCTCTCTAGGCTACCCTCAGATGTTTAATTTTGCATACCTGCAGCAGATCAGTCAAAGGGTTCAGATGAGCATGACCTCCATGGGCAGATGGAGTAGTGATTAAATTTAGGTGTTAGATAGTGGGTAAACCAAACACAGATCAGATATCACGATTTGGGAGTAAAGGCACATTATGAGGGATTCTGTTTGTGATGAAATATCCGTTATAAAAATATTTAAATCATGATATAATTGTGTCCCAGATGAGGTGTAATTGGTGTCTGACTGTAGGTATTATCTGAAGGTCATATGATAATAACTCCCAGAATCTAATATCAGTGATGCATTCAGATTTGCCAAGTGAAATTATTAGCTAAAATGTATACATTGCCATCATTATGTATAGAAATGCTGTAAGCATGAAGGTGAAGAGACAACAGATTAACCAATCAAACCAGATACTTCATTTACTCACCATTCTTCATACTGAAAATGTAGCAGAAACACCCTGGGTTTGCACAGTTCTAAAACCATGTATGATGGGAGTTATATCTTTTATTTTATGTGAATAACTTCTTCCCATAGAGATAGCATTGCAGGGCCGATCCGCACACCCCCAGTGGCGTAACGTGTGCCGATCCACCACAGCGGCCGATCCGGTACCGTAGCCTCGTTCTGGGTGCATGTAAACATTCAAAATGGCGGACCGCCGCTCGTACGGGGCAATACGGTAACGGATTTTGTTAATTTTCAGTTAATTAAAGACTCTAAAAACATAAAATAAATATAGAACTAAACTCCCCTGGTGTCCTCGGTGGCCGATCCACCCCTCGGGACAACTCCCTCGTGGTGGATCGGCCACCTCATACACCACGGTCGTTTAGTTCTATCTATTTATTCCTCAATTGTTAGAGAGTATGAAAGCTTAGTTTTTATGTCTTATTCACATGATAGCTGAAATCCTCATATCAATTATGTAATTCAATCCAAAAGGTGTCCGACTTTAGGTGTCTGTCCGACTCAGGGGGCCTTTGCCCTAGATAGATAGACCTGTCAGTATGTCCTGATGGTAGCTACAAGTAGGTACATAGACCTGTCAGAATGTCCTAATGGTAGGTATAAGTAGGTACATAGACCTGTCACAATGTCCTGATGGTAGCTACAAGTAGGTACATAGACCTGTCACAATGTCCTGATGGTAGCTACATGTAGGTATAGACCTGTCACAATGTCCTGATGGTAGCTACAAGTAGGTACATAGACCTGTCACAATGTCCTGATGGTAGCTACATAGACCTGTCACAATGTCCTGATGGTAGCTACATGTAGGTACATAGACCATCAGGACATTGTGACAGGTCTATGTACCTATATGTAGCTACCATCAGGACATTGTGACAGGTCTATACCTACATGTAGCTACCATTAGGACATTGTGACAGGTCTGTGTACCTGCATGTAGCTACCATCAGGACATTGTGAGGTACATAGACATGGTACAGACCAGGGACCCAATGGTAGCTACATAATAATTTAATGAGGTCTTAATATATAATTGTATCTGGAAAAATACTATCTTTTATTGACAACTATAAAAGGAAGTCATTTCTGCCTTGTGTCATACAGAAAATGGGAATATAGACTTGCAATATGAAGGTACAAAGAATGACTACAGTATGATAGATATATGAAGTCATATTATATAGGCATTAAGGGTCAGGGTTCTGATGGCAGCTACATAGTGTTACCTGAATGTGTTAGAGCATGGTAGCTGTATATGGGTACAGACACTTGCTTACATCCTGAAAGAGGCTACATTGAGGTACAGACATTTTACAGTCCTGGTGGGAGATAGATACCCAATTTCACGTGTAAATTCACTGAATGCAGTTAAGATCAATTGAAGTAGCCCCAAATCCTCACCACTTTCTGTCTAATCCAGAAGTAGAAAAGTCTACAATAGAAGGCAAAATGACATCCCTACTCTATACACTCCAGTCTTACCCCTGTGGAGCAGTGCTGGCCTGGTTTACATAATACTTCTCTATAGTTAGTGTGTAGATCACGTCGGCCGTGCACAGGAGGCCCTAGTCTGTGCTGGGTGGTTGGTGGGTGTAGGGTTTGTGTGAGGTGAGGCCTAGTTATAACTTCTACACAGCTCTACATACCCAATGTATGCATATATACCACGGTATACAATGGGATGTGTGCTAGGGGGTTAGAGTCAAGTGTTGGGTTGATGTTGTTGATTATGTTAGTCTTTCTGTTATTTTGATCTTTTTGCTATTGCTGATGCTGCTGGAAAAAGGAGGGTAGGAGGTAGCAAGTCAAACCACTGGCAATCAGCTGTTTCTGAGTCTGCCTACCCCCCCTCCCCAAAGCTTCATGTGTTACTGCTCTCCCCTTCCCCTACTCCTCCTAATATCACAGTGTGAAAGGCATGCAATAAATGTGTGATTTTAAGAAGCGCGCCGACCTAAAACTAGCATACTTTTTGAAAACAGTAAGAAATTGAATTTTGAGAAAACAGAAATGGCTTATAATTTTCCAGTGTATGTTTAAGCCGGACCCTTTCTCCTAACTACCGTAAACTCCCGCGTATAAGATGCGTCCTCTACGACAAACAAATGCCTTGTGCGTCTTATAGGATGTACTGAAATTGGGGGTGCGTCTTATACGAGGGGTAATTTTACTATAGAAATGCACTAATCTTACAAATTCCATCCTTAAAATGTGCGTCTTATACGCGAAAATGCCTTTGCTGAGTTTGGGGTGCGTCTTATACGCGCAATGTGTCTTCTACGCGGGAGATTCCGGTACTTTTGGAATCAAATTCTTCAATTGATGCCAAAACTATTAAGTTAATTCACAGGATTACTCAGGCCAGTGCAAATACATGTACCATAAAAAAGTTAGACAGCTGAATTAACGATGCTGCTTACTTTCAATGTACAAAACGAAATGTCGAGCCCCATAGGTGGCATGGTGCATTTTGCCAAAGGCTGAGCCTGTGTGTATATAAGCTATTGTGGCTTATACATGAGATAGTATGTCACCATACAACCCCCCCCCCCTACACACACACACACTGCCACCTGCTGAAGAGACACGGAACCCATACGACATATAATCATGTCTATATTCCCACTTACCTTTTCCACAGAACATTTCTGTTCTTTTTCTTTTTCCCCCTCTGATCATGAACCGATTTCCACTCCCTGTTTGAATCCGGATGACTGATCGCATTGAATAACACATGTATACACCATTCTATGAAATGTACTCCTGATATACACATGATAGATCTTTGTTACAGCTCTACTTGTATATTGAACCTACTGCCCATTCCCGTGAGACTTTTTTTCCACAGAGCACCCCACACCTGAATGGGTCTAAACACTATGTATCTCAACATCACCTCTTAAAATTGATGCCTTTGTAGTCAGCAGAACTTTTCAATGTAAGAAAAACAATCAGTGACAATGGCAACCTTATATCTTTTTTCTTTTCTTTTTTTTCACTGTGGAGAAAAACAACCTCACCCTCAAACATGTAAAGTATTGCAGGCATCTAAAACCTTCACATCCATGCATTCTTCACATGTCAAGCTTAGGACTAGGTTTTGGGAAAACATTCAAGATGGCACCTGAATCTTTTCCCAGTGGTGGCACCTGAATCTTTTCCCAGTGGTATTTTAAGACTTTTCTTTTATTTGTTGCAAATCCAGGGTGAACCTTAAAGTGGGTGCGTATAAGACAGAGTTTCTGGTAATTTCAATATTCCAAATACAAAGCAGTAACTGCGTGCCTACTTGGATCAAAGGCTTTTGGCTTTCAAAACTAACATACGACCTCTACCCGAGACCTATAGCCTTCAGCATAGGTCCCTACCCAGCATTAAAAAAAAAAAAAAGGTCACAAATTACATGCAATGCGTGAATTTCAGAATCTACCCCCTTAGTCCACCCATTGTTCATGTCTTTTTTCTTCTAATCATCTTATTAACTTTTTGATTCCACAATGAGTCTGTGCACGCAGCCACAAAACTACTGTAAAACTTGCAATATCTTCAAAATTGAAGAAATATTTTAAGGCCAGCCCTATGTTGCCCGGTATGTATGGTTACCTGAAACAATTATTTATCTAATTTTTCTTTTTGTTCTACAACATAAGGGTGTGTCTTTTAACCTTCGAATGTAGAATTTTGTACACATTGTATCTGGGGAAATCCCATGTTTTGTACATGGAGTCTACAGCAGGTTCCTCCCCGCACACCTACGGGGGGGGGTACAGGAGGAAAGGCCAGGTACAGGAGGAGGGAGGAGGGATGCATGTGTGAGCAGCAGTGAGATCAAGTAACCCTCAGCAGACTGCAGTCTAAACTTACACCACCCCCATCCTCCCTCCTCCTGCACCTTACGGCTGCTGCTGCTACACTATGAAGCCTGCTGATGGGGGTGCAGGGCAGGTGGGGGGGGGGGGGGGGCTGTACATCCGACAGGTTGCCGTGCTCAGCGCGCCTGTCCTGGCCTCTCTAGCCCTCATATACCCCTCCAACAGTGAGTGTAACCCCTCTGTACATTTCTGTACTGCCATGTGTAGGCACACCAATAATTTTGTACGTTCTCATGAATCCTAAGAAAATGGTATGCACCGAAACATGATAATTGAGTTCACAATTGTAATTGATTACGATAAAAAGATAACAGCACAGATTATTAAAATGCTCTGAATTTGGGGTCTCAACTGTGAATAATAACTCCTGCAGGGTCATCGTGTCACCACCACGATGCCTACTCTTCATTCTGTTCCAATCTTTGGACAATGAAAGACCCTTAACCAGGAATCTCTAAAAGTCTAGAAATGTATTCATGTAATGGGAGCAAAAAATATCTGGGTAGGTAGGTATGTATTTTTTTTTTTCAATACTACGTCTACGACATATTTTTGCCAATCCCCAAATAGCGTTGTCCAAAAATTCTCCTGGCAGAATTTATTTCCCCCTTCCCAATGTTTGGGTAAAAATTTCATAGTTCTATTTTGGCATTGTCCCTGTTTCCCTGTGCTGTCAGGGCCCTGCCTCTTCCATTCTCTACTCCTGACACTTAGTTCTTCCGTCCAACTCTGCACTTCCTGCCTTCCTTTTTTCCCTACTCCTACTCTATCTCTATTCACTTTCTGCCCTCCCTTTTCTCTCTCCTGCCCTTATACTTTCTTACCCTTTCCCCTTCCTACCCCCCTGACTCTTCCCCATCCTGGCCTCTGCCCCTCTACCAATTCTGTCTCATTACTCTCCACATCCAGCCCTCTTAATGACGTACCGTCTCCTTTTTTACTCACCCACCCCCCATCTCCATCTCCTCACCCTCCCCCCCCCCATTCTGTCATTATCCAATTTCTTCTTCCTGTCCTACTCAATTGTCCCATCCTATCCATCTTACCCTCCTATTCCTGCTCTTTATTTCTTCTCCCATCCTACCCTACTCTCTCCCTCCTCATACTCCATCCCTCCTCCTCTTCTCCCCTCCTACCTTCTCTCCCTCCTGTCCATTAATTCACCTCTCTCTGTCTTGCTCTGGTCACTCTGCCCCCTCTCCTTCCCCCCTTCTTCCATCTAACCTTCTCCCCCTTTCTGTCCATTTCACTTCTCCCCATCTTGTTCCCCTCACTCGCAGCCTTCTACCCCCTCCTTTACTCCCTTCTCCCTCTCCTGCCCACCTCACGCACACCTTCCTGCCCTTTTCCTTCTTAATTCTGCTCCTCCTTCACTCTTTCTCCACCTCCTATTTCTTCCCATCCGTGCCCCCCCCCTCTCATCCCCTTCATTTATCCCCCAGCTCTTTTCTGTCTTCCTCCTCTTGCCCACTCTACTTATTACTCTCCTTCTACTCTCATGTCTTCCCTTACTGCCTTTTTCTCTTAGGCCACACCAAAAAAATAAGTTGGTCTACGGATCGCCCTCTCCATATTTTCGGATATACAAATTTTTTTTCTTTGAAAAAATTATTGTCTTCAGATTTCGCTCGCTTCAGTTTCTACAAGTTTTCTCTTTGTGATGTTTGGCAAAGTTTTTAAAAAAATAAAATTTGTTCGATCGCCTCAAGTTCCCAGCAAGGAATCCATTGGACGCAAAAAAAATCTTAAAAAAAAAAGAAAAAATTTCTGCTCGCTCGCACCATTTATTCAAAACCAAAATCCGTAGACCAACTTATTTTTTTGGTGTGGCCTTATCTCCATCTCCCCCCTCCCCTTGCTGGCCTCTTACCCTTCTATCCCTCCTTTCTCTTCTTACGGTCCCCTTTTTTCTTTCTTGTCATCTTCTCTTCTCCCCAATCATGTCTGCTTCCACTGTCCTTTTTTCTTCTCTCCCCTTCAATATCTTTTCACTTCTCTTTTAACTGTCTCGCTTCTCTTCACTGTCAACTTACGCATCGCTGTCTCACTAAAAACCCATTCCCGTCTCTCCACGCAGACGCCGCATGAACTTGGTCGGGTTCCATCTTGGATCTCTATGAGAGTACATGAGGTGGGAGCTAAACTGGCTGCTGCTGGTGATGGTGGCCAGGGTGGCCATGGTGAGTACAAGGTACGTGCTACACACTGGTGCATGCATGGCTCCAAGTCGGCCAGGCTTCACTGTGCATCTAGGTGTAGGCACGTAATGAGGACCCTCCCACCGTCCGGTTGCCCGGTCGGCCTGGTTTGGTGCTGGGCCCTGTGCCAGGCAGGATCAGAGGGTCACTAACTACACACTATCTGCATTTTACTATTACCCCTCCTACTCTCAGCCTTCTCCAAGCACGACCAGTCAGCCATCTAGACTAGGGCCCTGCTCTATGTTCCACCACATCTACCCACACCTCTTAGTGCCTGTACCCATGCACCTTTACATACTACAGGGTTGGAAATAAAGGCCATTGACCTAGAAACTGGTGTATTGAGGTTGTGCATACTTATTCAGGCGAAAGTTAACATGATACATGTAATTAATATTTTTAAATGTTGACGATATATGTATATGTAGGACAATGTACTCCCCCAGCCAATTCATTGATATATTTACCAGAATAGGGTTACTGGATAGATCATTAATCTACCTTTGTTTGTATGATAAAATGTGGTCTATTATTAAACAGTTTTCAACAGTTAATGGTAACCAATATTAACTGGAGCACACATCGAATGTGGCTATCTATATAGCCTTCTTGTGCATTTAATCAGATGAACAGACCAGTTCAGCATTCAACTCTACAGGCCCTACCTTTATCACAGTCACCTGTTAATGCCTATACAGGGACGGTCCCTTTTTCGTACAGGTCATTCCAGTCAGCAGATACACTTGAGTTGACCAAGAAGCCTATACATGAGTGTCCCTTTCCTTCTTGTGCCCTTTCCTTCAGTTGTTTTGTGAAACATGCACAAAAATCTATTGTGTGATCCAAGAAGTCCATTATTTACCTTTTGATTTGTTTAGTAAAGACTCACGCTTTTTTTTCACAAAAAGGGTGAAGGTATTATGGTCCCTTCTCCCAAGCAGGATAGCATCTTTTCATTTTTTTTTAATAGCTGCTCTCCCCTAGGTCAGTATAAATGTAGAACTAGCATGTACTACAGCCTAGTACCCTGCTATGACCCTGTCCCACTAACCCTGCCTATCAAAACCTACACACACTGCATGTTCCCATCTCACATAAGTTTCAAACAATTGAATTTTTCAGTTTGTTTCTGTTTTACCCTCCATCTGTCAGTTTGGATTTAATGTATACTAAAGTGAAATGGAAATGATTACACCTAACAATCATTTGGAAATCAATCAGGAACGATTAAGACATCTTGTCATAAGGAATGCATCTAAGGTGCAACTACTCACATATACAAACCAACACACAGAAAAATACGGGGTGAAGAAATATCAGCTATGTCACAACATGGGATGAGTTTTTAGTGGGCCATAAGTAGTGTGTATTATGACAGGGTCAGGCTGTTATCATCAATCACCTGTTTTCTAACCCCCCCCCCGCCTTGTGTCTACCTTCCTCCATGAACACACAGTTATACCCCCCTCCCCCCAGCTCCATACTGTCGTATTAAGTCTGCATGCTACGAAATATCCACACTTTGCGCACAAGCAATTAAGATGGAATTACTGTACACTGTGAGGTTGGGGCACAGGAGGGAAACAAATGTGAACCTAGGGAGGGAACAAGGGCACTGAGGGGGACACAGCTAGGGAAGGGATAAAGCCAATGAGGGGGCAGGGCTAGGGAGGGAACAAGGCCAGTGAAGCCCGGGGCAGGACTAGGAAGGGGACAAGGCCAGGAGGAGACACGCCTAGGGAGGGGACAAGTCCAGTGAGTAGGGAAGGGGGGTGGGCTAGGAAGGGGGCAAGGCCAGTGCTAGGACAGGGCTAGGGAGGGACCAGGTACACGACCAGTGAGAGGGCAGGGCTAGGGAGGGAACAAGGACAGTGCCGGGGGAGAGGTAGGGAGGGAACAAGGACTGCGAAGCCCGGGGCAGGGCTAGGAAGGCCAGGAGGGGACACGGCTAGGGAAGGGACAAGGCCAGTGGGGTGGGGGGGGGGGGGGGGTTAGGAAGGGTGCAAAGCCAGCAAGGGGGGCTAGGAAGGGGGCAAGGCCAGTGCTAGGGCAGGACTAGAGAGGGGACACGGCCAGTGAAGGGGGTTCGAGGCTACTGGGGAGTATATGGCTTGGCAGGGGACATGTGTAAGAGAAAGGTGCACGCTCAACAGATCACGGGGCATTTTGTAAACAGAAAGGTGTCAGGTGGGTAGGAGGTAATAAGGCACGTCCTGGTTATGGCAACTTCAGCACTGAGAGTGTCAGACATGACATCCACATCATGTCTCACTTAATACTTTAGGGACCACATAGAGTGTTAATGCACTATGTCCTCTGTCGAGCTTTTGCCAAACATCACAAAGAGAAAACTTGTAGAAAGTGAAGCGAGCGAAATCCGCAGACGCGATTCTTTTTAAAAAAAAAATAAAAAAATTGTATTTCCGAAAATATGGAGAGGGAAATTCGTAGACCAACTTATTTTTTTGGTGTGGCCTTCGGTAGCAGGATGTGGGGTTAAATGTTCGGTCATTTTTTTCCTCTGAAATGTTATCTCTAACCTGATATATCTATGGATATAGAACTATGGAATAGAAAGTTGTTTACTGGAACCAGAAAAATCAGAAACGAGTTATATCTGTTCATAGATATGAAATACCCTTTCGCCTCCAAAATGGGCACCAGTATAGTTGTCAAAACACATGTAGTCCATCCCCAGTGATGCTGGTGTCACCTGGAGGATAACCTATGAGTTATGTATAACCATAAGCTCTAATATATACTGATAAGCCTATGTCCTATTTCAAACCTGAAAGTATAATATGTTCCATCTTTGGTGCCATTAACCTCTTGAGTATGTACTTGACATGGCATAGACATACGCACCTGGTATTTATAGACACATAGCTTAATCGGTACCTGCTAGGTGAAAGAGAGTTCTAGCCTTTATAGATTGGGTGGTACTCTAGTAATTAAATTAACATTGTCCGATTTTTTTTTTTCATTTTTCAAATCCTATTTAAATGTGTTCCATACACTGTAATAACATCCTATTTAGGTGTGAGTAGACCTGCTGTTGGTATCTTTAGCTCATATAAGCTTAGAAAGGGGGTCCCATGGACCTATTAATAGGTATTTTACACTGTATGTCCAATGGATGAACTTTTAGTATGCACTCTAAAACTAGGAAATGTGGTATAAATCTAACAATTTCTTCAAATATGAGCTAGATTATATGTAAGGGAAGCAAATAAAGTAGGTACCCTCGGAAGTATGATCTATGTGAACATCCTGATTCATTTTTGAGAAGATTGATTTTTGAGCCGCAAACATCGGACTATGCCACTTTAAGGAAGGTCAAATAAACATGTCAATGCCATACCAGTGTAGCTCAACAAGGTTGTATCTGCATTTTTCAAGTTTTCTAGGGGAGGCAAAAGAAGTGTTACAATTACTTTACCACACAGTTGACACAACCTTGTAACACTGGGTCCTGTGGGCACAGATATCATAAACAAAGCTCCACTACTTTCATAATAAGTGTCAATAGATGTTAAAACAGAAGAAAATTTTGCCAAAATGCCATTTACAACCTCGTTGCACTTAGGCGACGGTATAGTTTTGAGATCTTTATGATGGCTAGGCTGGCTGCTCCCTATACCAAGGCAGTCAGTCACCAAACAGATGATCTATTGGTCTGATTAAATATTGTTACCGGTACATTGCATGTTCTGACTCTACCGGTAGTTCTTCCACCTCTTCAAGCTAACTTGTCCTAACTTCTGTCAGAATCCAGCCATGTACAAGCGAATGTGTACAGCTTTAGGCAGCATCTATATAGAAACATTGAGTCGGGTAGAGACTGCACATTTTTTGCCTTTCCTGTCTAGCCTGTGGGTCTACTGCTGTGTAGTGGCTGGGGAGGGGTTGGCTAGAGGAGTGCATCCTACATCTACTCACCGAGTAACTCAGGCACTGAGTGGGTCGTGCCTGGTCAGAGGTCACACTGAGTAGAAGGGGAAAAAAAGGTCCCAAAAAGAGGTCATATAGAGGGGGTGGAGGCTGCACAGCCATGGGGACTGTGCATGGGGGCACCTGTTCTCACTGTTTATAACTGTGGGGATTAGCACTCCAGCTAATGTTCTGTGATGTAGATTGATTATTGATATTATACACTGCACATGTGCATGCATTTCACAATCACTTTTGATTGGTGTATCAGTGTCAAAATACTATGTATAGATGGTCAGGGTCAGAGGTAACACTACTAACAGGCCTACTTCAGACACTTACACCCTAGACTGGCCTAGTATGTGGTATCTAATACTTTACATGAAGTACGTTACCCAGAGTTAGATATGGCTGTGGTATTGACTTGTGATCAATACTGAGTGAGGGTTGAGTGGGATGGTGTATGCTGAGTCAATGACTGCACTTGGTCTACATCCAGCCCGAAAACACATGATGCTGAGTGTGGGGTGCAGCAGCCACTGAGTGGTGTGAGGGCTGAGGCTAGAGCTTAGTAAGTGACAGAGTTGACTGCTCTAGAGTGAGCAGGGACTGTAGCCCTTTCCGTCCGTCGGCCCCGGCAACTCAGCCCGGTCAGGCCGCTGTAAATAGCGCGGCATACCTCAGCCACACACGCCCACACCACTGTGCTGTAGTCTACTTATGCTGCATGCCCCTGCCGCCCACTGACGTGCAGGCAGCCACCCTGACCCACCCCACTCTCCCAAACTGCACAGAGAATACACACTGCTGCACCAAGGCAAGGGTGGGAATGGTGTTGGTGGGGCTCCATGAAGATGGGATAGATGGATGATGCATGATATACCAGGTGTGCATATGAACACCTGGATCATCATTGATAAGATTGGATCCCCTGTCCTCAGTCCACCCCTCCCACCCTAAATATCACCCCCACCCACCCCGCCCCCTCCTCCACTGCCCGTCACGCGCCCCGCTCCCGCGCACGCGTAATCGCGCCGTGCATGTCCCTAGGCCCTGCCAACCCGCGAAGGGCGACAAGGGAAAACGATGCAAACTACTCACCTTGAATGTGCTTGGGATTCTGTTGTTTGCGCCTCGACATCCCCACACCTTCCCATTCGTGGCCCTGTCAAAATCATCGATGTTTACTGGCCGTAGACGGCCAATAAGCACGTTAATGTGCCTTGCGCTGCCTCCCCTCCTCTTCCGTCCGCCATCATTGGCGGTGCACTCTGGGTAGGTGTGCTGCCACATGCAGATCGGAGCGCGGCGGTGCACGTCAAAACTGAAACTACTGTGGATTTACCAAGCTTTGGGCTGCCTATAAACCCCGACAAGATGAGTGACGCTAAGGCAGCAGAGGAGGTTCAATTAGGGTACATTTATGCAGATTTTAAGGAAGATTTCATTGCTCTGTCCCTCATATTTTAAGCTGGTTTATGTTTTGACACAGCACCCAGCACCGGTCTAGGCCTAGACACTAAACTGACTAAGACAGTCACCTAGATTATGTCGATATCTCAAAGTGAAACACAAACGTGTCATCTTGGAATACACATAGCAATTTTGTAGAATTCCTTGAGTACACCTTATCCTTCAGCTGAGTGGATCTTTATCATAACTACAGCTATGTTCATGGCATTGTAATTTCGATGATATTTTGCAGAACGTGTACTATTATACACGCATGGTACATGGGCGATAATATGGGAAGTTTCCATGGAGTTTCATGCTAACTGACGTGTCTTGCATAAGAATCAGATATAAACAAATAAGAAGCATGTCGGGGATGATCCTTGAATTATATCACCCCCACCACCCCCTTGTCTAGCTTAGAAATCTAAACTCTCATCTCTGTGGCCGACGTGAGAGAGATGAGAGTTTAGATTTCTAAGCTACCGGTACCCTTGTCGCGCTTTTACTAAATAGTATTAATACTATACTATAGTGGTGTCACGGTACTAATAGGACCAAGGACGTTCTGATTTTCCCCCCATCTTCCACCATAAAACTGGCGTCAATCGGGTTCTAATTTGATGGCGTTCATAAATAAAGGCTTAAATTAAAGCTGAAGTCATTCTTGATTTTTTTAGCATGGTCAACCATAACGGAGTCAGATCCGTTTTTGCACCAGTTGCCATGGAAACCACCATGTTGAATAAATTACATGATACAGGCACCCCTGACAAGTCACAAATGTGACCTTGGACCCCTCTCTGACACAATAGGTTTCCATGGTGACCAAAAAATTTTTGCAACTTTTTCCCCCCAAATCGTTACCTTTCTTCTGGTACCAAAATTATTAATCTGCGATAAAAATAAGGTCCCCTGGCACTGATTATACCAAGCAAAACACTGTTTTTAGTTGGGACTATTTAGCTCTCCTAGGTTTACTGGGGCGGAATACTACTGTGACACCTTAACAGGTGGGGTCATTTTTTCCGACAATATATAGTTTGCCCAGAAATAAAGATATTTACCTCCCTGACATGAATCTCAACTTTTTACATGGAAAATTTGTATATTTATGACCATGGAGCCTATTGAAATATGGGTGAGAGGTCCCTCAGGGGTAAATTTTTTGTATTTTAGGGGTTAAAAACAGGGACCTTTCTTTGGCTTGCTCTACCGAAAAATTGGATCTGACTTTGTTATGGCAAACTACCCTCATATGATGCCTTAACACATTGACAACAATAATGTATAACTGGCTAAGATCCCATCTAATACCTAAAAGCATCAGAGTAATCAAAACAAGGGCAATGTCCCCAAAACTAGGCCAAAATCTGCATGATTTGGCGCAAAATGTGGTATTTTTTGGATGATGGCTGTTTATTTTCCCTAGCAACGCTTGACTACACAATTAAAAATTCTGAGGTTTGACTAAAATCCTATTTTCAAAGGAATATTCCATATGTTTTGAATAGAAGAAGCATAATTTGTGCTATTTATTAGCATTTCTAGAGGCTTTCAAGGTAATTTTTATGGAGGAGCCCTGGAACCACTTTCTGTGCCAAGTAGCCCCAACTGCCCCATCTGGAACGAAAAAAGGTCAATTATACGCAAATCCCAGACAAATTCAAAGAAAAAATGACCATAATAGCTTCTCCTACACTTAATTTAGCTATTTTAATACAAAAAATTCATCCAGTTTGGATTGAGTCCTTACAAGAGCCCAAAATGTGGCCAAAATCACCCCACCCAGCCACCCAGTTAAGGTGTCACGGTACTAATAGGACCAAGGACGTTCTGATTTTCCCCCCATCTTCCACCATAAAACTGGCGTCAATCGGGTTCTAATTTGATGGCGTTCATAAATAAAGGCTTAAATTAAAGCTGAAGTCATTCTTGATTTTTTTAGCATGGTCAACCATAACGGAGTCAGATCCGTTTTTGCACCAGTTGCCATGGAAACCACCATGTTGAATAAATTACATGATACAGGCACCCCTGACAAGTCACAAATGTGACCTTGGACCCCTCTCTGACACAATAGGTTTCCATGGTGACCAAAAAATTTTTGCAACTTTTTCCCCCCAAATCGTTACCTTTCTTCTGGTACCAAAATTATTAATCTGCGATAAAAATAAGGTCCCCTGGCACTGATTATACCAAGCAAAACACTGTTTTTAGTTGGGACTATTTAGCTCTCCTAGGTTTACTGGGGCGGAATACTACTGTGACACCTAGTATAGTATTTACTATTAGCCTATACATTTCTGTAGCGAAGTCAGCCAAATCTGCCTGCCCACTCCGCACATCTGTCACAGTGGTAAATAGGTGCTGGTAAAACATAAATTCTGCAGGTTCCACTGGACTGATTTACTTCAAATTAGTATCAAAATAAAGGGAAAATGTACCTCTATCTCACTGATATAGCTTTTCACTTCTCTTGTGATTTTCTGTTGATTAGAACAGCATATAGATGACCTGTGTGAGTTACCTTAACAGCCCTGCACTTATTGCAGAAAAATATGGGTATTGTCTTTTCTAAACATAGCTAGACATAATCCATTATTGTGACCTTGTCACCAACATATAGACCTACATTTTGAGGTGATTTTGAATGATATCGAATGATTATTAAGAGAAGGGCGGTCTTACAAACTTATTCAACTTTGGACCTATTTTCCTAAATAGATATTTGTTACTGAAGCTAACAGAACCAACAGGGTTATTCTTCAACATCATTTTATTCAGAATATAATCAGTTTATACAGCAATAGTGCTGCAATTTTGAAATTGCTGGATGCATATTACCAAAATATTCATTAAAAAATTATTCAAATCCCTGAATTCAGCTTGATATTTAAAATACTTATCCCTCTCATAATTAGATACAATTTGGATATGTTAATCTGCTATTATTCAGCTTTAAGAATGTGTCTTTGGTTAGTAGATCAGCCTTTCCAGTCAGAAGATAGTAGTATTTATATTCAATGATGCCTAAATACCCCACGCGCAGTGCATGTTTAATGGTCGGTCTTATCTACATATTTTGCCGAGAGTGTGGGGCAGAGAAATGACAAATTTTTTTATATTTCCGATATATAAATTGGTGTAGAATCGCTTCTAGTATGGGTATCAAATTGATTTAAAAATCTATGAATTTCACATTTTAATCCCTTTCATATGCTGTATGACTTGTCAAATTCTGTTGAAGTCCATATTTTTGGCTGACTTCGCTAACTATAGTCTATTACTCTATAGCATAGCCATAGCCTAGGAGCCATGGACACCCCCCCCCCCCCCGGGTGTGCCGTGTGGATGCCAGGATGGGGGTCCCCCATGTCACATGTCGATTCTAAAAAAAAACACCATGTCCCCATGTCAATTTTAAGAAATGGTCATGTCACCATGTCGATTTTAAGAAATTGTTCATGTCACCATGACAATTATACGATTAGAACAATATACCCGGTACTAGTCACAGATCTGAGCCCCTAATGACACTACTACAAGTATGAGAGTTGGGCGCCGATCCAACTACACAGCAAGTATGTGAGTTGGGCGCCGATCCAACTAACCCGGTACAGGCTTTCCCCAGTAAGCTCTCGTTTAATTTTAAAAGTGGATAGAAATGAACTGACAGGGAAATTTTCTATGCTGTGTGTTGAATAAACCAAATTATAATCCAAGATTTCGGAGTGAGTGTTAACATATTAGAGACTCAAGAGTGCCTGCCATCTTGCCCCAGTGACCAGTCCTTTATTTCTCAGCCAGTGGCGAATCCAGGATTTAAAAAAAAATGAGCGGGGGTTTATTTAAGCCCCCATTTTAGTCTTTATTTGGGGCTTAGATTAAAGCAGCCCTGTAGTGTAGTGTAGAGTAACGCAACTTACTAGTGCTGCACTCAAGCTTCCTGCAATCCTTGGACGTGGTTTAAGACACTTTCAGTCCCTTTCTGTAGCGTATAGGACAGCCCTGAACTTGGGTTCCTCATATGGACTTATGTAAGGAATGACAACCTTTTAATGTACCACATGCGTCTTAAAGCATTGTCCCAAATTCAAGGTGTTATCTATTGTGTATGATACTCACACAACTGTAAAAAAAGGTACAGTGGCTCACTAAATTCGTACACCATGCATCCTTACATCATGACAACCACTAAATTTGTACACCATGCATCCTTACATCATGACAAACACTAAATTTGTACACCATGCATCCTTACATCATGACAACCACTAAATTCGTACACCATGCATCCTTACATCATGACAACCACTAAATTCGTACACCATGCATCCTTACATCATGACAACCACTAAATTTTTACACCATGCATCCTTACATCATGACAAACACTAAATTTGTACACCATGCATCCTTACATCATGACAACCACTAAATTTGTACACCATGCATCCTTACATCATGACAACCACTAAATTCGTACACCATGCATCCTTACATCATGACAAACACTAAATTTGTACATCATGCATCCTTACATCATGACAACCACTAAATTTGTACACCATGCATCCTTACATTATGACAACCACTAAATTCGTACACCATGCATCCTTACATCATGACAACCACTAAATTCGTACACCATGCATCCTTACATAATGACAACCACTAAATTTGTACACCATGCATCCTTACATCATGACAACCACTAAATTTGTACACCATGCATCCTTATATCATGACAACCACTAAATTCGTACACCATGCATCCTTACATAATGACAAACACTAAATTCGTACATCATGCATCCTTACATCATCACAACCACTAAATTTGTACATCATGCATCCTTACATAATGACAACCACTAAATTCGTACATCATGCATCCTTACATCATCACAACCACTAAATTTGTACACCATGCATCCTTACATAATGACAACCACTAAATTCGTACATCATGCATCCTTACATCATCACAACCACTAAATTTGTACACCATGCATCCTTACATAATGACAACCACTAAATTCGTACATCATGCATCCTTACACCATGACAAACACTAAATTCGTACATCATGCATCCTTACATCATGACAAACACTAAATTCGTACATCATGCATCCTTACATCATGACAAACACTAAATTCGTACATCATGCATCCTTACATCATGACAAACACTAAATTCGTACATCATGCATCCTTACATCATGACAAACACTAAATTCGTACATCATGCATCCTTACATCATGACAAACACTAAATTCGTACATCATGCATCCTTACATCATGATAAACACTAAATTCGTACATCATGCATCCTTACATCATGACAAACACTAAATTCGTACATCATGCATCCTTACATCATGACAACCACTTAACTTGTACACCATGCATCCTCACATCATGGCAACCCATATCACACCAATGAAGTATTATTTCATCGCTTAGGGGAGGGGGGGGGGTGGCTACTGCAATGGGATCCAAGAAATATACCCAGTAGCTTTGTTCAAACACAAGCTTTAGCTTATATAGGAGGTCTTATCATTGAGGTGGAAGGGTAGAGGCGGGTATTGGGGGGGGGGGGATAAGTCTGATGAAATACACATAATGACGGTGCCCTCTTTCGACCACTCCCTGAGTATGGGACCATATTCATGAGAACATTTCATCATGGCTAACACATGATGCAAACACTGGTGGTTTTATGAAGTTCTTATACGAGTAGTGGTTATATATGTACACAGATCTAGGCTGACCACCACATTCAGTACACACCTAGCACTACTACCACACTCACCACTGCACAGGACCTTGTACTAACCACTCATAACATTTCTTCTTCCTATACAGACCTGACGGAAAGCCGCTGTCCAAAAAGGCCATGAAGAAGCTGCAGAAGGCGGCCGAGAAGGCCGACAAGAAACAGGCGCACAAACAGGAAAATGTATGTCTCACTTTTAAATGTCCAGAATGTACTGACATTGTTGTACATAGATTATCGCTTACTTGTACTAGATTTATTGAAGTTACCACTTTCTAAATTTTAATGTATATGGTATACTGATAATGATTTTGATAGCATTACTCTCCTGTTATCACTGAATATTTCACATCTGTTATTGGTCTCCAATGCTCTAATGTTATCCTTCAGTGGCTGTAGAAATGTTTGGTAACTACGAAATTGAGATCCACATACATGTATTCTAAGTAAATAGGACACCAATTGAATTGAAAAAATGTCACTCAGTCATCAGGGGTGTGCAAGAATACCGATAAATGCAAATCCAGGTGAACCAACTGCAACACATTTACAAAAGTTGGGTTTAGCTTTCAAACGTTTCTGAAAGATTCGTAGTCCATTAAGAGAAAGATATGAAAAAAGGGCAACTTTTGTGGCAGAATAACGCCGTATACACTCAAAATAGATTTCTCAAAGAGGGAATTTGTGGGAGTGGGCGAATGTGAGAGCTGTGAGGGGGCAAGCGTTTTAATATTGTGTGATAATAAATGCATACCTAATTAATACGTCAATATTACAATATCGAGAGATAATAGATGCATACCTTATTCAGGGATAATGCTAGCCATTCGCCAAATCGCCAATGGTGAATCAAACCCCAATTTGGCTAATGCTATTACTTCAGAATTCGCCAAATGGGCTAATCATGGTCTTGGCTTTCTAACAGCGAAAGAATTTTTTAAATATTCCTACTAGAACTAAAGTTATGAAGTAATTCCCAAGACCCACCAGAATGCATAATTTGACTTTGGAATTTTCAAAAATTTCTCAGGGAAATGGCCCCAAGTGCTGTGGAGTTTGTAAGGGTTTAGGGGAGGGGGATATGTCATTTCTCTGTATGCCTTCACTCCTCCCTCAAATCCTCCCTATCATTCCCTGATTCCATTTCCTCCCACTCCTCCTTTCCTTTCTTTCTATCTCCTGGATCCTCTCATTTACTGAATTCTTTCCCTGTTTGCGAATTCACTTTGCTTAGCTCTTCCATCCAGCTCTATCCCATAGCTAAAATAAGCGACCCCCCCCCCCTTTTCAAAATCCTGGATCCACACCTGAAGTCTGTCACCGTAATGCTACCCGACATCCCTGAATTCTAAACTGCTGAGGGATTCCTAAATCTTGTATTCAATAATGAAAGAAATTGATTTTTCCAGGATGAAAGTAATTTAGAAATAAGGCCTCTACTCAAATTTCCATTTCAGAGAGCCTGTTTCTTTTTCGTTTTCCTTTTTGTAAAGTTATACTAATCATTCAGCCCGGAATATTGTATTGTATGTAACTCGTTTTTTTATATGCCAAAAAGGTTTGGCTAATTGATACATAATTTAGCTAATCAAAATATCAACAAAATCACCAAATTGGCTAAAAGCATTGAAGCCCTAGCATTATCCCAGTTATTAATATGTCAATATTACAATATCGAGAGATAATAGATGCATACCTTATTAATATGTCAATATTACAATATTGAGAGATAATAGATGCATACCTTCTTAATACATCAATATTACAATATTGAGAGATAATAGATGCATACCTTATTAATATGTCAATATTACAATATCGAGAGATAATAGATGCATACCTTATTAATATGTCAATATTACAATATTGAGAGATAATAGATGCATACCTTATTAACATGTCAATATTACAATATCGAGAGATAATAGATGCATATCTTATTAATACCTCAATATTACAACAGGCTGCGGCAGCTGGTGAACAAGTGGAGGCTGAGGATTATTCAGTCGGCATGTACGGTAATTATGGCCTGATCCAGTCCACAGACCGCCCGACCCGCACCTTGTGTTCAGTAGGCTCTCTCACACCCGATAAAGCTGACCAGACCATTTGGGTACGGGGACGGCTCCACACCAGCAGAAGCAAAGGTAAGCTTGAACTATATGTACCATGATATGCTGCGTAGAAGGCAAATCTCACAAATAAGATAAACCGAGCATATATGGATGTTTATGACAGTAAGACCATGCTGCAGTAGTAACCAATATAAAGGCAATTATTAAAGATATTTTGTGTATTTTCAGGAAAGCAATGTTTCTTCGTAGTTCGGCAACGGCAATACACCATTCAGGGCCTGCTCTCAGTGGGTGAAACTATCAGTCGGCAAATGGTGAAATTTGTTGCAAAGTAAGCCAGGATTTATTTCTTATTCATGTCTAATAGAAATACCGGTATCTCCAATAGGCACTAAAATTATACGCCAATCATACAGTAGTTGGTGTATAGCACTATTGGCAATCTCAGTATTTATGCTGTTTTCATTTATTAGATCGGGATCTAAAACTGTTGGAGTTTATTCACAAGGGAAAATAAATAAACGGCCACACATGCATCAGTTGAACCATTGCTATTGCCAAATGTCAGACTGTGTTCTAATCTACCATACCATGCTGTGTCATAATCTATCATACTTTGGTTCCAGCATTACCAAGGAGTCCATTATAGATGTAGAGGCAGTAATCAGGAAGACTGACATGAAGATTGAGAGTTGTTCACAGCAGGACGTAGAGATGCACGTAAAGCAGGTGTGGGTGGTGAGTGCTGCCGAGCCACGACTACCGCTACAAATAGAAGACGCTTCCAGACCCGTCTCTGAAGAGGTTGAGTAGTTCATCCTGATATCAATCTACCTGCTAGATATCAAAATACAGCATATCTGCTGAATATGTCACATAGGCATCAATTAATTTCCTTCCAATAAAAACTATACCAGAAGTAAAGCACCTTTGTCCTGTTTCAATCATCTATTTGTAAAAACCTTGTTAATTTTACAGACATCGGAGTTGGCGGGAGTGAATCAGGACACACGACTGGATAACCGGATCCTCGACCTTCGCACACCTGCAAACCAAGCCATCTTCCAGTTACAGGGTGGTGTATGTCAACTCTTTAGATGGGCGCTTATTCAGAAAGGCTTCACAGAGATTCACACACCCAAAATCATCTCAGGTAAGTTTCCATATTTAAGCTTTCTGAACATAATCTAACACCTCAACTACCGTAATCTCTCACGTTGAAGGCGCAGCCCATGTAGAAGGCGCACCCCCAACTCAGAGAAGGCTGGTTCACGTAGAAGGCGCACCTATCTCCTCTGATTTGGTATTTTGAAAAAACCCCGTACAAGGCGCACCCCTTACTGCTGGGGTGCGTTTCACGTAGAAGGCGCACCCCAGGGTGTCAGGGTAGACCGTACCTAGGTATAATCAATTTCAACCTAGACTTGCTTTGAATTTAAACCTCACCTATGTGCCTCAAGGACACGTCGAGGGTGAGAGGTCCCGTGGCGTGAAACCCGGACCCGTACACTAGAGGGAGCTAGGGGGGAGTGAGAAAGAAAAAAACAAACAAACAAACAAACCAAAAAAAAAACAACAAAAAAAATCAACAAAAGAAAAAAGAAAAGAAAGAAAGGAAAAAGTACAGTATATCGGTTATGGTGTGAACAAGGTGTATCATGTGATTGGGTCATCTTACCTGTGTCACCGAACCAGGGAGCAGGACAATAGCCCAGTGCATCGTAGTGCTATCTGGCGTATCCACTCCTAGGGGGCACAGACGAGAATTTTACCGAAATGTTGGCCTGCGTTTGGTCAAGGGTGCAAGGCCTGGTCCCCTTGCAGAAGTGGGCGGGGGGTACCAGCCGGCACCCATGTCCATGGGCGGTGCGATACAGTACACCGCGCCGTGGCAGGCCATAATCGGTATGGTGATAGGCACCGGGGCCTAGGTGGGGGGAGAGACCGGGGTGTGGGAGGGGAGGATTGAAGTGGAGTGAGGGGGGGGGGGGGGGGTGTCCTACTCGAGTGGTATGGTGATCATCTCAGTAGGGGGTGGTGAGGGGGTAGGGTGTTTTCGGGGGGAGTTGGAGGGAGTATGGTCTAATGTCTGGGGAGGATGTGGCGCATTTTCATCAGGGACTTCCCATATGCATTGAAGCCAGTGCCATCACAACCTATGTCTCCCCAGACCCAACACCCAAACTAGTCATATATTTTCTTTAACCAAAGAAAAGGTGTAGTATAACTCATGGTGCTGTAAATACCCTTAAACTGCTGAATGAAGCATGCTATTCTGCTCACCATAAAAGTGTTTGGAAATATATGTACACCCCACTCACTGAGAGCTTTGTTAATTTTATTATTGACCTTTTAACCAAGAGAATCCATGCAGCATTATAATCAATAATCCTGCCATAGTGTGTGCTGCCACCTGGTGTTATGAGTTGTATGTCATTCTCTTTTCTCAACATTACAAAGTACTGGTATCCCAGCATGCCATGTCTCTAGAAGACAGGCCTATTTCCCTGTTATAACAGTGTGGGTCTGAATAATCAATGGGAGGGTATGATACGAACAAATAACAAATTTGGTTTGAACCTGTCTTATCTATAACTTGTTAACAAATAATGCAAATCAAAGGATTATTTCTTTCAAAAAATGAACAGTATTGTACCTTTCAAAATGATGCCAAGTAACATCAGTTGTGTGCTATATAAAGACAATTGGCATTAATAGTAGTAAATGAGTTAAATGATTCCTAGAATAACACTAGGTGGCAGCACACACTATGGCAGGATTATTGATTATAATGCTGCATGGATTCTCTTGGTTAAAAGGTCAAAAATATAATTAACAAAGCTCTCAGTGAGTGGGGTGTACATATATTTCCAAACACTTTTATGGTGAGCAGAAAAGCATGCTTCATTCATCAGTTTAAGGGTATTTACAGCACCATGAGTTTGACTACACCTTTTCTTTGGTTAAATAAAATACATGACCCTGTGTACATCATATTGGTTTGGAAGTTGGAGGTACCCCGCGTATAAGGCGCACCCCCAACTCAAGGCAATTACCCTCCCGCGTACAAGACCCACTCACGATCTGACTCGCGTATAAGACGCGCCTTATACGCGGGAGATTACGGTAACTCTAATGGACAGCATGATATATCAAGGCCTGATGCACATTTGTCGCTTACATTTGAGACTGATGAAATCTCGTATATAACATGCATTTTTAGTATAAGGGGATGAAACCTTTAAGAATTCCGCCAGAATCCAGAATTTTTCCGAGTTTGACTTGCCTATAAATTAGCTCAAATAGCCTCTTGGATCAAAGTTTTTTAGTATTATACAGTAAGTCCAGAATTTCTGTGAGCATTCCTTTGAATTTTTTATACACCTTGATTTCATTCCCTGAGTGTAAGTCGCACTCTGCCTTTGAGCTAATGCTATGTTCCTGTGGTTAAATGTTAACAATTTTAAGTCAAATGATAAAAAAAAACCTTCATATATTAGACAGCCAGACTTGGGGAATGAGCTACAAGTCACATCCTATCATGGTTAATGTATTGACCGTGATTCATAATTTAGGGTTTATGTCAAATTCCTTGTATTCATTTCCGAATTCGTAGAAGGAAAATAGAACCCATCACTATAACTTTATCAGTGCTTTATATATTGCTGCTCCCAGCAGCATTCCAGGTACACACTGTACAAAGTCTCCATGTACAGATATAGCCAGCCCCAAGGATGTGACCTTCCAGTTTGATCATCTTTTGGCATGACTAATAGCAATATATCTCCTTACAGCTGCATCTGAGGGAGGTGCTAATGTGTTTGAGGTGAGTTACTTCAAGCGGAGCGCCTACCTCGCCCAGTCCCCCCAGCTCTACAAACAGATGTGTATCGCAGCTGACTTTGACAAGGTCTTCACCGTAGGAGGAGGTTAGTGTTATGTATTGACTTGGGGCCTACCGTAGTACCAGATTATAACTGACAATGTGCCTCCACATATAAGGTACACAAATGACTTGGGGAACATATCATAGGCTGCACATCTAAGGCATATCCTGAAATTGAGAAGGTTCTGTGAGACACACCTATGGTCTGTTGCAAATAAGCCACGCCTTACAGGCAAGGTATTTTAGTAGCAGTTTTGGTTGGTGCGATTTTGGCTAGCAGTTAACGGTCTTCACTACACATGGGAAAAAGAAAAAAAAATCCTCTATGATAAAAACTTTTTTTCCAAGGGGAGTCATTTCAGTGGGTAATTAGTTGATGGCTACATGGAAACTGAACTTTAAAGTGCATCTTTAGAGTCTGCTCCCTGTGTATTTCAGTGTTCCGTGCTGAGGACTCCAACACACACCGACATCTGACAGAGTTTGTGGGTCTGGATATGGAGATGGCCTTTAACTACCACTACCACGAAGTCATCGACGTCATCGGCAATATGTTCGTGGAAATTTTCAAAGGACTCGAGGAATGGTATGTATGGTTATATGTTCACCATAATTTGTTGTTACCTTTGCTCCTGTTCTCAAGGCAGGTACAGATATTTAGAGAGGGCACAGGGGCAACACATTCACCTTTCCCTTATGTGATACTGATGTATTGTCTACGGGTGTAGATGCTACAGTGGTGAGATAGGAAGTTAGATGATAAGCATACTGCTACTGCTACTGATATCAGTTGATTAACTTATTTTCCCTTTATCTCCCACAGGTATGCTGACCAGATAGCAGCTGTCAACAAGCAATATCCGGCAGAACCTTTCAAGTTCTTGGAACCAAGGTGAGGAACTAAAAGCCACATTAAGTCATTACATCTAACTAAAGATATATACCGTAAACTCCCGCGTAGAAGACGCGCTGCGCGTATAAGACGCACCCCAAACTCAGCACATGCATTTTCGCGTATAAGATGCACATTTTAAGGCTGAAATTTGTAAGATTAGTACATTTCTATAGTAAAATTACCCCTCGTATAAGACGCACCCCAAACTTCAGTAGATCCTATAAGACGCACCAGGCATTTGTTTGGTGTAGAGGACGCGTCTTATACGCGGGAGTTTACGGTACTTCTGTTATTATTATGAATAATTGGAATAACTATGAAAAACAAAATAAATGATATAATATTTTGTTGATATTTTCTTTTGAAGGAGGGGATTCAATTTATTTTTCTTGTTAAAGAATGTCCTAGAACTAAGGTGTGGTATTTAATGAAATGCTTTGTGTATGTTAGTTTGGTGCTGACGTTCCCTGAGGCGGTGGCCATGCTGAGGGAGAACGGCGTCGAGATGGGGGATGAGGACGACTTGAGTACGCCCAACGAGAAGTTCCTGGGTCGCCTTGTAAAGGCGAAATACGACACTGACTTCTACATACTGGACAAGTACCCACTTGCAGTCCGCCCCTTCTACACCATGCCTGACCCCAACAACCCGGTGAGTTACAGTCACTGAGTGAAGGAATTGAAATAACCAATATCCTCATCATCTAAGTGTCAACATATCAGTACATATCAGCAGTGCTGTTACCACGCCAGACTGCATCATTGTTTTTGCCACTTTACACATTCCTTTGCAGAAAATGTACCTTTTTAAGCAGTTTGTTTAAACTATAAGAATGATAAAATACTAACTTTAGCTAATTCTATGGCAGAAATATTCAAACTCATACGACATGTTCATGCGTGGAGAGGAGATTCTATCTGGTGCTCAGCGTATCCATGACCCAGAGCTATTGATCGAGCGATCCAAGGTGCACGGCATCAGTAAGTTTACCTTTCTTGTCAATTAGTTTTACTACAGGTAGTGTAAAATCCTTCTCACGAGCAGTCATAAGCCGTACGACAAGACCTTGAGTGCTGTTATATAGGGGGGGGGGGGGTCTTATAATCTAGTCAGCACAAAGTCCTGAATGAAATTCTCTCATGATCAGGGCTTTATGATACATCAAGAATGCCGCTGCAAATTGGAGGCCTCCTGAGCCTTAAAGAATAAGCCCAAAGTCAGGGTGCGTCTTTGACAGGTGGGGTACTCTTACTGTATAACCGTACTAAAACCTGAAAAGCAACCCCCAAATGCACCTTCAACTCAGGGATCTTCTAATATGTTGGATGCGTCTTATGCATAGGAGATTACAGTAACTTGTTTGGGAACGACAGAAAGGCTAATCCTAGAACTTGGATGGAATTAATGGGAGATCTGATATTTTTGTCATTGAATTTCAGACCTAGAGCAGATTCAGGCTTACATTGACTCATTCCGCTTCGGTGCACCACCACATGCCGGAGGCGGTATAGGTAAGATATACGTGTATTTGCATGAAGATTTAACATGCACAGATATTTCTTGATAATGTGTTTTAAAATCACTTATGCCAGATTCTGTACATTGCCTACCAAATATTTCCGAGATAAAGTCAGAAATGACCTAGTGTGTATGAAAATCAGTGAACTCTCTTTTGGTTTCGCTATTAACGGTACATAAATTAGTTTCTTCACACCTACACAGTAACATATGCTTCATGTTATATCACTGAGGTGCAGAATATATCCATTACTTAAAGGAATGAAGCTGCTGTATTTGCCATAGAATAAAACTTGTATATCGGTCATCATTACAGGATGTGAGCGCGTTACCATGTTGTACCTAGGACTGGACAACATTAGGAAAACTTCCATGTTCCCCCGTGACCCCAAACGTCTCGCTCCCTGAATGCCTTCCAACTCCCACACGGACAACCAGATGCTTCTCTATCCCAAAGTGACTCTCGACTTGAGGAGAAAAATAATTACAATGTGTGCTTTCAACCAGTTAATTCTTACGCCAGGATTAATAGGAGTTTGAGTGGGTGCGAGTGATTTTGCACTTGAGTGACAGACCGATGTCAAAGCCAACAGAGAAGATTGAGGTTATTAAATTGTGATATGTACAAGAAGTGATTTGTTGTCCTGTTAATATATCATAGACATGTGATGCATGTTATATGTCCTCTATTAAAGAGTTATTGTTTTATAAACATACAAAGTGTAATTGGGTTGTAACGCTCTCTGCAGACTGGATTCCCTATCAGTGGCCAGCCTGGTGTTAAAATGTGAATATTATTGAAATATGACTGGTTAAATCATGCAAACTTTCTATTTTATACCGAATACATGATAATAGTTTATAAGAGAAGTCGTTGTGTTGGTCTGAGCGATGAGGAATTGAATGATTGCAGACGGGTGCTTGGCTTGTTAAGTTATACTAAGTAGGAGTAGTGTTACTTGTGCCGTATTATGCAATGTATGGCTGTTTTATGTTTGAATCATGTAAAGATCACTTCCCCACGTTTCCCTCTGAACCTATAGGGGTGCCATTTTGCCTTCAAGCTAAATTTGTCATCATGATGTACCAAGAGAGCACAGCGAGTAACTCGCCGGCACTCCATCGGTGCATCATGCCAACCATTTTGATGCGGTACTGAGTCACACACCAGAGGTGCACAAAGGGCATTTATTAATAGTGTATAAATTTAAACATTACGAGCCCCTTATAGGGTCAAGCTACACGCTTTATGTTAATGGATTTATTTGGTTTACTTTATCATGAGATATGTAAGTAAGAAATGTACAAAGGATTATGTTTAATAACGTTAGGTTATCTGCATAACACTAAAGAACTATGCTTTAAGAATTAGTTAGGATACCGTATGGGACCCGTTATCAATGTAGAAGATCTCTACATATAAGTGGTGGATCAAGATAACAGTAGGTGCCTCAACTTTATAGGGCTTCCCTAGCCCACTTAAAAGGGTCTATTTCTCCTCTTTCCTATCCCCTCAGGATGTGTGTGGTGCACATATGCGCGGGCACTGACACATTCCTCTGTGAAATTGTGTAATGTAGTTTTCGCCATGAATATGACCTTAGCTGTCGAAATGGCGTTAAACATCTAATACTCACTCACTCACTCAACTTTATACTGATGGACGTTAAGTGTATAAAATGGGAGAATAACTGTTCCGTTTATTGTACATGAGAATTGACTCAGGGATCGTTCCTCCTCGTACCGCCCACCACCCTGACCATGCAAAACCTACTCATGACTAACAAGTATCCGGAGCAACAATAAAATAGTCTTTTCTTCCAAAACCTTGTTTGTTTCTTCCCAAATTAAAACGTACATATTTATCTGCTTTTGACACATTAGCACGGATATAGATCTAAGTTTTGAATCTTCGACTGATGTATTATTATGAGAGGCCGTTGTAAATTATTGTAACAAGGCAGTGGGTTTCTGCAAGTTCTATATATCCAGAGCAAGTACCGCAACATTGCGTAATCCCACATATACACCGCCCCCAGACTCGGGGAGTCCAGTCTATTCTATTAGCTGCACCTGTATTTGACTTTCTACTATAGAATAGTGTGTTGTATGGATGAAAGCCATACTCAATTTTAGGAAAACCTTGGAGTAGGTCCCTAGAACAAGTTGTGGTTCAAACGCAGTATAAATATATGGATGTGCCTCCATCTAACGTGTACAATGTGAATCTCAGCCTCTATACAAGATCCAGGATGTGGACTGAGTGACGGATATGTACAAGTATGTAGCCTACATCATATACACCACTAGGACCTCTGGTGACCATTACAGGCTGCATGTTGCATTAAAGAAGTGTGTCCAGTGGTTTAGTAGCAACATGCATGCTTATCCTCCAGTGCTGCAATCATGTATCCTATTGACTGTACAAGATTGATACTCTCCTCCTGGTCATGATGCACCAAACAGACATAAAACATGATACTTGCTGGAACGGCCTCGATGCATCACGCCGACAAATGTACACCAAGCAGCATGGACTGTGGTGCCCCAAAAGAGTTAAACCTTGAGTATAGCACATTTAGTACAATATCTCATAGTGTCCTGGAAACCGGACTACAGCTTAGGCACCAATGTACACTGGCCACCAGTGCAACAGGTTGGAAATCTGAATATAGCCTTAATATATCGCCACCATGGACTTTTTTTAAAATTCCACTGGATTTATTCTGCCACTTCATTTATCATTGCAACAACAGGAGATGGAAATGTAAGACGTGAACAGGGAGATCACATATACCTGCATCTTACAGCTAGGATCAATGCATTGATTATACAAGTGAAACTGTAGAGTAGCTTAGAGTGTTTTCAGATTTATATCGGAGGTAAATGACCGATCGCCCCAGGCAAATCATCTATCAGGAACTTTCAGGTGGCGCAAATCTTATAAACTGTATAGTTGACACTATGTGCATAGGTCTCTTTATAGAATAAAAGATACTTTAGTTTCACCATGATGCTGAACAGGAGCTGCTCCCTTCTGTACTGGGGCGGCACCTTGTGCCTGTTACTGAACTACTGCCCCCTAGTGACAACTTCAAACAGCAGTCATTGTGATGTGCATGCAGTGTTAACACCAGACCAGTGTTCTGTTGGCTCCTACTGCTACCATGGAGGATGCTACATCAATGGTACCACATTTAACTGTGACTGTCATCAAGGATGGATCGGCACTGACTGTAACAGATGCTGCCCTCTTGCCTGCAGTGGACATGGGGTGTGTGAGGGGAGCAGGGAGGCAGGCACATGGAGATTTACTTGTAACTGTTATAAAAACCACACAGGAGACATGTGTGAGACAGAAAGGTGCATTAAAAAGTGTAAAAATGGAAAATGTGCATTTGAAGGTGGCAAACAGGTTTGTGTCTGTAAAGAGGATTTCTCTGGGGAATACTGTGAAAATGTGAATCCTGAATACCGTGAGTATATTTAACATTTTAGTTGTATCTCTACACTAATTGAATCAGATTATCTATTCACAGGGGTGTGAAATCTCCGCCTTTAGGCGGAAATCCGCCTTTTCTATGTTCACCAGGACCATTCCTGAGATCTGTGTAAATTCACTGAGAAAATGATATACCATTTATATGGGGGGGGGGGGGGGCTGACTGAAATTACATGGTCTCACAATGTTTGATACCTTCCAAACTATCTTCTGCTGCTATCTTAATCATATTTATTGGCTCAGGAGGTGTTATAATGTATCTTAATAGCTATTTGGACAACTTTTATCCAATGTCAAATTGACTATATATCCTCACAATATACTTCAGCCTAAATCGATTTCAGCATTTCACACCCCTGATTTATTATAGGGGGCCGTGCCCTGTTGTGGAGCTATGTTGTCATAGAGAATGGCCCCACATTCTTTACACTGGGGTTCTGGCGAAAAATTAAGAAAAAGTTTGAGCTGAATAGTGAAGGCAGTAATTGGAATGTGTTTAATCTGAGAGTACTGAGAGAAAGTTGAACATTTTCTGAACGACCAATTTGTAGGAATTGTTAAAATGTGATGATTGAAGTATAGAAACGTAGAGGTTTGTTGAAGGTGTCCAACTTGTCCATAGAGCTCCATAGTAAATTGACTTTTTCCCTACTGCATGTAGGAATGTCATTTTCAGTCAGATGATAGGATATGCCATCAGCAGTATGTCTGAGAAATTTCATGTTTTTTGTATGAATAGTTTCAGTGATATTCCCATTTTTGTATTTGATTTTACGACCTCACCATAAAATTGTGTAGTGGTTCATCTTTTTAGTTAGATGTCAAATCATAACGAAAAGAGAAGAAGTTTCCGGGTAGGCAAGCAAGCTTTTATTTTAATCCTAGGTACATACGATCACAGCCTATAGAGACTACATGGCGGATGGCATTCAGTTACCCGTAGGTAACAGTAGAAGTATGCTGAGCAGTGGTAGGACCACTACTGGCGAACTACCATAGGAACTGCCCTTATATAGGGGAAAAGCCCGCGAAACTCAGACCCGTCACATGACGTGTGACGGACAAGTGTAAGGCCCCCCTGGTGTAATTGATACGAACCCCGAGGCAGGTGCTCCCACCTGCCATCCTGACTCCCCCCATCACATCCAGAGACCTGGGTTTGAGTCCTACGGGTACATGAATGTTACGGGTGTAAGATAAATACCATACCCCTACAATTGTTTGTTGCAGGGAGTAGCAATTGTACTTGCCTTGAAAATATATTGTAGGTTGAAGAAGGACCAGGGAATTTTTGGGTGATTGTTTTTATGTGTTTGCTAGATGTATATGTAGAAATGATAAGAAAAGGAGGAAGAAAATGTTAGGTTTCGATGTTCAAAGTTGATGTGAATTGAAACGTGATTTATAAAGTTAGGCCTGGTGCCATGACATCAGTGTAGTAGACCAGAGTTGCATTTCCTTATATGGTAAGGGAGGTGGGAGGGGGAGCAGGCATCTGGTCATTAACATACATTGTGGTTGTTTACTTGTGGGAATATCCATATATGGTCCATATATTATTGCATCATTCCCTGGTGGGAATCCTGTTTTTTCCCCCACTTTCTCTGCTGTCTTGTTCCACGGCCCCCCCATACTGGTAACTGGTTATACCGTTTGAACTGCTCTCACTTAAAATTGCTGTCTAGTTTATTCTCTGGTCATTTAACTCATCCAGATATAGAGTACTACCGTAATCTCCCACGTATAAGGCGCAGCCCGCGTATAAGGCGCACCTAGAGTTTGAAATTATTGCCAAAATAAATAAAAAAATTCATATCTATTGTTCTACTGAATGGATTTTAAAAATTCAAAAAGCTACGTGTACCTAGGGTCCCCCAGACCCCTCTGGCCCACATTATGTCCTATTAGGACTTAGGGGAAGTGTAACATATCAAAAGAAAGTTCTTGGTGTCCCCCTTGCGGATTTGAGGATAACTAAAACCCCTCGTATAAGACGCGCCTTATACGCGGGAAATTATGGTAGTAGTATATAGGGGCAAACTCAGCGCATAGAAACAGCTACTGAAATCGATTTGACCTACTTATGAACCGGAAGTGACCTAGTTTTGAAACCGGAAGTTACCATACATGGGCATGTGACCTACCATCTTGAGCTCTGATTGGCTGAGAGATAATTTATGTTAATTTATCCAAATTTATGCAAAACATGACCTAGTTTTCTCTGTTGGTTCTTGCATAATTACATGAGTTTGGTTGCTATGGCAACACCACAGTAGCAATGAACTCTCGTGGCACTGTAGTATAAACAACAGGGGTGGTGGGTAGGTAGGTAAAGGTATATAGGTGCAAACTCACCACATAGGAACAGCTACTGAAACCCGTTTGACAGTGTGCATTTTTTTTTTCTTAAAATGTCCAGGGGTAGGTAGGGGTAAAATTTAACGACTGCCATTAATTCTGGAACACTAGTACCATTGAAAGTGGCGTTGTCCTATATGTGACATTGTGGTGTTACACTTCTGGATGTTTATACTGTGTTCCTGGTAAAGTAGGTTTATAAATTAATCCTGAATGTGAGTGAGCAGTGTAGAAGCCTACAGGTTTAGTTGGAGCTAACTTTTGCTAAATTTTTAAAGCCATTTCCACCAATGTACAGTGAAGTAGTTTAAAAATTAGATGCAAATAAAGTTCCAAAGTGTTGCATATTGTATCCTTGATGTTAAAATCCTGGATTAAGTACAACGTAGTAGTGGTAGTAGATACAGTATATGGATGGTCAGAGAGCTTGCTCTGTTGAGTAGAGAATTTCCTCCAATGTACAGTGAAGTAGTAGTTCCAAAGGTCTGTATGTTGTATCCTTGCTGTTAAATCCTGGATTAAGTACAAGGTAGTCGATACAGTATATGGACGGTCAGAGAGCTTGCTCTGTCAGTAATGAGAAGAGCTCGGTGGAGAGTGGAGAGTCAGTGTGAGAAGAGCTTCCAGGAAACGACGCGCTTTGATTAAATGCAGGCTTGGTCACGTGGTAAACAAAACCCACGTGACTGGTCAGTGTGAGCAGAGTGATAATTTTTCTAGTGAGTCACTCTTATGGCAAATTTGACTTGTGCTTTTAGCCCCTAGCTATGTGACTAGAAAGCAGGGTGTAAGTAAGTTTGTACATAGGTAGTAAACCTATATACCATAGAGGCAAATAAAATAATCATTTCCTATCTTTTTTTCTTTTCAAGTGATATTGTAACGAAAATTTGGTGAAGAATTTAGTTACTTTGACTTCACGCACGTGAAATTTATCTTTTTAGACGGCGCCACTATGAAACAAGGCGAAGTGATAAAATATCTTTACAATCAACTTTCTAATTCATTATCCAACTTTTTAAAGAAAGCAAAATCTAGAACATTATGAAATACATCAACTCAAGCAGTTATAAGCTTTTAAAACAAATGTATGTTATTCAAACTAGACATCAGTAGACTGACGGCGTTATGTGCCACATCTTATCAGTAGTTCCATTCAGGCGATGGGGTATATAAACGCGCTGTTTCTCATGGATAATTAGGGAGGTCCGAAGCCCATGATACGTTGGTCTCTTAAAACTAAAACTACTTACCAGCCTTGACTGGTAACTCACTTCTGGAGTTTACAGATTGTCTGTTCCTCTGCTAAATATAACGTATCATGGGGGAAATTGACCTCCCTTTTTTAAAAACATGAGATATAGAGCTCAATTAATTCACAAGATGAGATGCGGGCCTGGTAACCAGGGACGCTTCAATTGGTTCACTTGTAACATGTTAGGTGGTAGCGCCGAGCTGGCGCTGCACCACTGATGGCGAGAAAGGCGTTTAAGTTATGGTCGCTATTTAGGCTATACTTGCTCAGGCCTGCTCCTACCTACTCACTTGGATGCTTTAAGACGGATGAAGGAATTTTGCCTGAAGGGGGTAAGTGATAAAAGGTCGGAAAGAGACGTGTTTTGAATTTTTGAATGCTATTTCGAAAAAAAATCTGGAATTTTGTCTTTGATGCCTTGAGGAGCTTGTCGCCCGCGGTTCAAGGCACTATAAACGGGGCCTGCCGGCGTTTTTTGATGTCAAAGGTTATGTAATCAACCATGCAATCAACGAGTTTGATCCCGTCTTCCCAAACGGCCTCATCCTTCAACTCACGGTCATCATGGTGGCAGGGAGGTGGGCGTTTGATCTTGATTTTGGCTAAATTTCGAATTTTGAGGTTTGGATGGGTGATTTGTGAATTTAGGAAAGAATTTCATTTTATCTTTCAGCATCGTGTTGTTCCAGTTTAGCATCCCGCCGCCGGGGATTGTGAATGGTTTTTGAGAATCAGGTAGGTTGAAGTCTTAAGCAAGTTTATCTTGATAACACGTGTCAATGTTGTTGTTTTGACACGCACATTAAGTGTGGGCGTTCGTGACAGATTGTTGTCATGGTAACAACCATGACGACCGTCGATCTGATGTTGGTGCAAGTGATTTCAAGATGGCGAACGGGCCCAGCATTTGGCAGGAAAGGAAGTCCAGACGCCGCGGCGGATGCCTGTTGAACAAAACAACGACCTAACTCGATGTAATACGTTAGTTATGGTTAGCTGACGGTGTAATCTAGTGTTGGGGTAAATGGTTAAGTGGCAGGTGCTAACTGATACGTTTGGGGGCGGATTTGGGGTAGTGGGGGTCACGGTGGGGGTTGGGGTTCTGTGGGAGGATGGCTTTTAGGGAGGGGGATCCCCACATTAGCGTCTCACCGATTTATCCAACGCTGCTGTGTTAGGGTAGCTACCATCCCCACATAAGTGAGATGGTATGGTCCAGTGCTTACTGACATTTAGATTAACATTCAGGCTGTTCTATCTTATGCCCTAGCAGAGGTGGCCAGTAGTGGCTTGTGGGAAAAGGCGGGACGGGACCAGGGACTATCCCCACATGAATCAAAACCAACAATTCTTTTTGGATTTGTGGTGAAGAAAAACCTACCGTCAAGAGTGTCTGTGACCCACTCAGTCAGTGGGGGTCGAAGAGGTACATATCCTTTGGAGGTTGTGCTTCCTTGGGGTTCAATAACACCACTTCCTTGGGATTAACCTTTCTTGTTGATAGCGAGGGCATCGTGAATATCTCTCCAGGTGAACTGTCCTGAGCCATCTGGCAATGATCATGGGGACCTCATTTTTCCAGTGGACGTCCAAGTGGCAGCCGATAGGTCTGTTTAACCTTGGCTTTGAGAGCTTGGGAGCTACAGTGGAGGCAGGTCAGAGGTTTTTACCATAAATCATGTCAGCTACTGGAGGCTGTAGGTCTTTCCCCCGGAGTGAATCCGAAGGACGAACCTAGGAGTGTTATCCGTGGGTTCCTGGCGGCCATAGGACTAGTGGGGTAAGCATCTCTTCACGAATCAGAACAACTGCAAAGGACATCATTGCATCATAATGTGCGCCATTATGGGATTAGTGGGCGGTGGGCTCAAGGGGCATTCCTGATTGGCATTTTTGATCAGCTCCTTAAGTCTTGTCCAAGACAGGATCCGCCATGGTTGGAGTACTGTGAATAGTGATGAGCTGCGCCAGGTGTGTCACACGTGTGTGCACACGACATGTGACTATGCAGCAGAAAAATCGTGATGATTGGTGACAACAGGTGTAACCAGGGTGTGTTATTGAATCGGTGGACGATATTGATGATTTATCATGGATACCCACTGCAGCGTCCCTGAGGGTGAGTATATCTTTTCATTAGGGGTAGGATTTTTTGATTATGAAGGTCCTTGAGACGCTGAAAGTTGGGTAGCCTCAAGGTGGGGGGGAGTGGTTGCTAGGGTTACACCAGAAACATTGGCTGGCAGGTTCCAAAATGTTGTCACAGTGGCAAATTAATGGGCACTTGGGCGATAGGATTTAATGTGATATTCTGAATACAGGACAGATTAGAGTTTACCATTATCATTCCACGGTTTTTGAGTGAGCATAGGCATGGTATTGATACTATAAAAAAGGTTGCATTTTTTTTTTCTTTTCTACTTGACCTGAGTTAGAGCACTGAAGGATAGATGGTGATTTGTTGGTAATCAATATATAGGAACTGTCATGTGAGCCTGAAAATTACATGTGTGATGGACAGCTTCCGGTATGTCTAAAAAATATAGACAATGCACACATGGGGTGGCGAGGTGATAGCATGGGCAGTGGCAGGTCACAGCTTATGAATGCACCAACTTCACACATATCCATATCCATGTGATCCATCTCAATGTAATGTGAGTGAGATTTTGACATGGCTATATAAGTGGGTAGTGCCTGTAGCAGTGTATACCCTTTAGAGTTGACATTGGTGCTGTCAAATTATAAATAGAGTAGATGTTTTCCCCCAGTCCTACGGGTATGGGTACAGTAATGTGAAGTTGATTCTGCCAGTGTGCTTAGAATCACGGCTCCCTTGTGGACATTATGAAGTGCGTCTGACAGATCATTAAGGCCCAGTTCCATTGTCTCAAGGGAATTAGATTTTGGGGGAGCTCACCTTCCATCATTCCACTTTTTTTCTGTAGCACATAACCCAGGGTGAACACATACACAGGTGATGGGATTCAAAAGCAGATAATGTTGACTAGTATAGGGGTTATTCTCATAGTTTAGAGCAAACCAGGTAAGATCTCTAGGACTAGCAACTGACAGAGATTTTAATATGAATACCTTTATTTCAGAAAATGACGCTGATAATAGATCAAATGTATACTTTAGTCAAAACTAGGCTACAACTAGTATACTTGGGGCCCATATAGACAATAAGGCATCCGTATATCTATAGGCAATAGAGTAGTCAGAAGTGGGGAGCCTTCTAACACACACTTTTTCTGGGTCTATTAGGCAGGAGAACAACCACCAACATAGAGAAATCAGTCCTCAGAATAAGTGGGGAGGCTTCTCAATAGTGCCCTCTAACACACACTTTCCTGGATCTATATATATAGGTAGAAGAACAACCACCAACATAGATAATCAGTAAACAGAATGGGTGGGGAGGCCTCTCAGTATAACCTCTAACACACACTTTCTTGGTTCTATGTACACTGTTTAAATGCTGGAGTTTAGAACCAATTGAGGACAGTGCATCATCAGTATCATTTTACTCTGTTGCTAAAGGGACTTGTCCCTGCTTTATGTTGATGTAAATGCAAAAGATATTCATATTCTGCACATAGTTTGTGCTCAACACTGACCAGTCACATGGAATTTAGATACCACGTGACCGAGACAATATTCTTCTCACACTGACTCTCCACTCTACACACTGAGTTCTCTGACCGTCCATCATATACTGTATCTACTACCTTATGCTTAAACTTTAAGAAGGCTACAGAATTCAGGCTTTTGGACTTCATCTACATCTGCTCCACTGTACATTGGTGGAAATTCCTTCAAAATCAAGCAAAAGTTAGCTCCATTACACCTATAGCCTATAGATAGACCTATAGCAAGTATGATGAAAAAATATTCTTTACTGGACAATTGTAGTGTGTCTTATATCCTGAAAATGATGAAATGAGAATACATCTGAGGTTTTACTCTACTTGTGGGGCAGTGATTCCCTAGCAACAAATTTACATAGCAACTTATACAGAGGAGCTTGTTCATAGACAAATATGTATTATTGTGAAGAAAGTTAACCATCATTGGACTCAATTTATTCAGAACTGAGTAGATCTTGTTAGAAATATCCCTGGAGTAATAGGAAATGTGTCAGATAGTTGTTCAATACTCAAAGAGTTGGCAGTTGCTTAAACATTGCTATATTTTGTATAGCAAGTGGCTTACCAACTGACAACTGCTCTACTCAGATATGATTATGGAACCCATTGATTTATAAATAAAATAAATCTGAAGTTGTATCTACTCTCTCTCAGTGCTGCCAAAGCGTTATTGCTAGACCTGTTTCATCTTAGCAATTAAATATTTGGGGCCATTCAAATATTACGTAACACCATAGGGGGAGGGGGGGTCATGAAGTTTGTTACACTTTGTTACAGGGGGACAGGGGTCTGCCCAAGTTTTACATGATAAAAATGAGGAATACATCACATGGCTAAATTTGACAATTTACAAGCATTTTAATGTGATTTTAGAGATCTTCCTATAATTCTTGTTAAATTGAGAGGGATCAAATAAATTTGGGAAGATCAATTAGAAGCCCCATATTGTTACAAGGGGGGTAGGGGGTCAAAAAGTGGCTAAAATTGTGTTACGTAATATTTGAACGGCCCTTAAGCAGCATTACTCTAAATTATGTTAGTTATAATATTATATAGATTTTGATCAGAATTAAATATAATGTGTGATGATTATTCTGTCACAAACCTTCTCTAGAAGTTCTACTAAAGAAACTCTAGCTTAATCTAGCAGCATAAGATAACTGTGATTGCATGGGTCTTGCAATTGCTATCATCATGCTGTCAATGGTAAATTAGCTGCTTTATAAGATCACTTCTGTTGGCAGAAGTGGACTTTTCTGGAACCTTACTGGTAGGACTCAGCTATAAGGCCACAAGTACCAGCCATATGATCCGACAAACAGAAAGTGCCTAGCAAACTAACCAAAAGACCCTACCTGTGACCATTCTCCTTGCTGGAAGGTCATGTTACAAGATATTAGCTAGGACTTTATTTTAGGCCATAGATATTTTCTTAACTCTTTCCAGCCAGCTCTATCATTGTTAAAAATCCCTAAAATACAGCAGATTGAGGTCCTGGGTGAATATATATTGATACATGGTGTAAGGGTGACCTCGGGAATAGAAGCAATGTTTGTGAAATGTATACAAAAATGACTGATTTGTAATCTGTATGTAATTTCCTTTCATATGATACCATGATACCTGGCATTACTTATTAAAAATAATTATTGACAGAGCCCAGAATAATGCTATAAATACTCTCCTCAAAGTGCATTAATGCACTAGCCATATCTCATTGGATCTACATATACACATGTACATGGACTTGGCTATCACATGGTCCTTGGAATGTGGTTGGTTTACAAACAATACACTCATGATGTCTCTTGCCCAGCAATAGACATCTTTAGTAAAAAAAAGCCCCTGTGATTACTAGAATACCTGGTGGATATCCTTTCATATCTGCAGCATCTGTGTGTCAGTTGGTAGGCTACTTGCTATGCAAAGGCTAGTACTTTCTAAACAATAACTGCACAATTGTTAAATATAATTATTTCCTATTTTGGGGGGTATTTTGAGGTATAATTGTTTTCAAATACATTGAGTCCATGGATGCTTAGTTCTCATCAAATCCAAATGTCTTTTTATGAATATACTTCTCAATTCTTTTAGGTTTGAAAAAGTGTTTATTTGAACTTCTCACAGAATTACAATGTGAATAATGGAAGTCCAGCGTGCAGCAAAAATCTCAATATTACAATTAGTTCCAATTTTAACTATATAAACCATCACATCATCTGTTACTTGATATTCATTACGTCAAACAATAGAATTTTATATACGCACATAAGACGCACGAGGACAATGAGGTATGTGAGTAGGCGATTATGACATATGATAGACACAAGGGCATTGACATACAGACATAGAAGACAGCCCAAGAAAGAGAAAATAAAATATAACAATTTAACACCATCAAGCCCTGTTCCCAATAAATTAGTCATTAAAGACTACGAAGCTTAAGCTTATAATCGAAGAACAATATATTCATTCATCCGCTAACTTGTAGCTAGTTCATATGGATGTGCAATATGCATTATGCATTATGTCAATATAGGTTGCTTTTAAATTTGTTGTTGCTAGGCAATCCGCTACTCTAGGAGTAAAGTGAAAGCCTCAGATGTTTTTGAGGATATAAGACACACTACAATTATCCAGTAAATGATGTTTTTCCAATAAAAAGATAATGCTGAAGTTTTCATTATACTTGCTATATCATTTTTTTCATTATACAGTAAAATCTCTTTACTACGAATCCTGTTATAACGAATTTTCGGTTATAACAAACTAAATGCTTGGTACCAAATCATCACCATACATTTCTATAGTAAAATAATCCCCTCATAATGAAGTTTTTCCATCACAATTCGGATATAACGAAGTAATTTTGTCATAAAAACACCCTTTCAAGGGAAATCAATGTACAGAATAAACAGGCTGTAGTAGTAGGGAGATCTGAGAGGTGTGAGTTGGGTGTTATAGGGCTTCTACAACCACCTGCCTTCTCACTTGGGCAGGGTAGGGAAGATCTGAGAGGTGTTGGGGGTGTGTTGGGACATCTACAGCAGTCTCCCTTCTCACCTGGGCAGGGTGGGGAAGATCTGAGAGGTGTTAGGAGTGTGTTGGGACATCTACAGCCGCCTGCCTTCTCACCTGGGCAGGGTGGGGAGGATCTGAGGGGTGTTAGGGGGACGGTTATGGGGTGTGTTGGGACATCTATACAGCCGCCCATCTTCTCACCTGGGCAGCCATAGAGGTCAAAACAGAGATGGAATATCATTTCTAGCCTCTAGATGGGTAGTATGGCAGCCTTTTTACTCCATTGAGCTCTGGGCAGCAGTAGGGATACGGGAGGGGGGTGTTAGGGTGCATGGTAGCGCTTCTGTAGCCGTCTCCATTGTGCTATGGTAGGAGGGGTAAGGGAGGTAGGGGGCGGTGTTTGGATGGGTGAAAGGGCTTCTTTACCCGTCTCTATAGAGCTGTGGGTGGTAGGAGGGGTAAGGGAGGTATGAGGGGTGATAGAGGGTGGGATGTGTTGCCCTCATAAGTGTGTGATTTGGTTACAACAAAATTTGTTTTTAACAAACTTTTTTGCGTGTCCCAAGCACTTTGTTATAACGGAATTTTACTGTACTTGCTATATCATTTTTTTTACATTCCCTGATTAGCACACTGTGTTTTGGTACAATACTGCATTTTCTACAATGGCATGGACCTTCTCAATACCAAAATGAGAAACAATAGCCATGATCTCCATTCTGTAAGTCACTGTTCAAACATCACTTTTCCATACCCAGAGACATTGTACAATAAAAAAAACAACTTATAGCTATCAGTAATCTTATGAATTAAATGACCCAAGAGGGGCCCCTGTGCTGCTCCTCTATATCTTTTACATGTGTCATATCATACTTCTTACTGTGATACATGTGTTTAACGTTGTAAGAGGGGTTTAATTTACAGGAATAAATCATGCACATCCATTAAGATAATGCACAAAAAAAAAAAGACGAGAGACAAGGAAAATAAATTGTTTGCATTTGACATGTTCATGCTTGAGTGTATTAACAGCTATATTAACCTTTTTTTCTTCTACATGTTGTCCCTATTAATAGGGGCTGTCCGTCATTGCATGCGTCGTCACTGGGGTGGCCCAATACCCTACCCTACATAAATTGTTTGTTATTCATCCACGAACCAGTGAACAGCAATGGGTGTGAGGCAGTGGTGGTGGTGGTGGGAAAATGTTATGATAAGGGTATGCGTGCTATGGTAGGGTGCTGCATGTAAAATGTTAATTGGAACATGTTGATAAGGGCCATTTATTTTTGTGGGAGAAAAAAAACATGGTGGTTACTGGATAGAATAGAATAGGTTAGGTAGGGTAAGGTAGGGTAGGGTAGGCTATGGAATGGGGGGCACCCCTTAAGTAATAAAGGGCAGGGGGAAACACATGCACACCCTACTTACCCCCCTACCTACCCCTACCCTACCTAATTTATTTACCTACCTACCTACCTACCCACCACCCCTGTTGTTAAAATAAACGCGCCCCAACTACAGTGCCACGGGAGTTTATTGCTACTGCAGATTTCCATAGCAACTAAACTTATGTTTTGCATAAATTTGCATGAATTAGCATAAATTATCTCTCAGCTAATCAGAGCTCAAGAAAGTAGGTCACATGCCCATATAAATGCTAAGTTTGCCCCTATATACTACTAGTACTAATTAGCTGCTTTTCCTGGTTTGACTTCTGTTCTATGAAACCATAATATGATATTGATACTTATCCACTTCATGATTTTTGCCATTTCCAGAATTCGTTTGGAATAGCAAATCATGGATTTTAAGTTTCTCATTGGACATTGCAATACGGGCATGGATTGCTTCAGGAAATTTTTGGAAATCTGAAGGCCAAACAGGCTGGCAGACAGGTCAATTTTGTGACTTGCACAGATCCACTGAGAAAATATTTTAACATTATTGTTGGGGGGGGGGGGGTCTTAAATGTTTTAGGGGCATCATCCCATAAAATTGCTTTCAGATACCACCCAGAAGATGAATTTAACAGGGTTCCCACTGGTCAGTTAAAAGTCAGTTAAACCCATTTTTCTTTAAAGGTCAGTTAAAAGTCAGTTCAGAAGATATTTTGGAAAAAAATCAGTTAAAAATGATGTTTTGACTTATTTAAGGGGGTTATTGTTAATTTTCATGCGAATTTGAAAAATGCTTTAACATCCTCGTTTGAGAGTGGATGAATTTTTTCATGAACTTCGTAAATTATCCAATATTTGGTCAGGTATGAATGTCAGGTAAAAGTTAGTTAAAAGTCAGTTAAAACCATAGCCCAGAAATGGTGGGAACCCTGATTTAATCACCCTCTCGGAAATTTCTCCAAAACCAAGTCCCATGCCTGGTAATACCATATATGCAGCAAGATTTTACTGTTATAAATGGACGTTGCTGCATTTGGGTACCCTGACTGTACTACGGGGGTGTTGGTTGGGCTCTCATGCCTTATATCATATTTCTTATATATATAGGTGCTGCTTGGTACAGGCCTACAGTTGGTACATTTGGTGCCCAGGGTATACTGCTCGTGTTGATTGGGGTCCTGATGCCTTATATCATATTTCTTATACATATAGGTGCTGCCTGGTACAGGCCTACAGTTGGTACATTTGGTGCCCTGAGCATACTTCCGGTGTTGATTGGGGTCCTGATGCCTTATGTTATATTTCATTATACATGTAGGTGCTGCCTGGTACAGGCCTACAGTTGGTACATTCGGTGCCCTGAGTATACTGCTCGTGTTGATGGGGGTCCTGATGCCTTATGTTATGTGGCGACAGAGGGCACTGATCATCCTTAAGATCCACTACTTCATCAAGCGCTTCAAGGACAATGGTAGGTATATGCACATTATGCTAAGTCCATATGTTTAATATCATTGCTATTAAAGCCTAATTAAATCATCATCATTATTAATTATTTTTGTTCGATTCGGATAGTTTTCTGATGGATAATATGTACAGGTAGAGTCATTCCCATTATTGATGCGTCTCCTCTGCTGCCATGCAGGCCTCCATTGGTTTCCATTGTGAAGTGCTCACCTGTAGATGGCGCTACTGAACTGTGGATGATAAAGTTCTGCCATTTTTTGCCAACATGGATAAATGCATTCGATTTCATTTAATTCTTACAAATCCGGCCCCTTCCCTTGAATCATACAGGGTTTAAACACCTGACATCCTATCGGTACATGCCTGTACAATCCAACAAGTGGGGTTACTATAATTATTCCTAGAGTGGGAGTGGTAAGTCTCTATGGTCTATTCCCGGTCTTATTGCAATCTAATGTCTCAAAATTGTTATAGATTCTCTACCTTATATATATAGTGTCATACTTATTTCTTGCACGTTTTCTACTTTCACCATTATGATAGTTATATATTACTTGCAGATTCCCTACCCTATGATGCCTTCATCTCGTGTACATCTAACTCTTATGATGACCTTGACTTTGTGAGGGAGGTTCTATGCCCCACCATGGAGTCCTCCATGGGGTACAGTGTGTGCTATGGGGACAGGGACTTCCCGGCTGGATGTAAGCATCCCTCAACCTTGGTATTAAAGCTATACATTTTAAAAGCAGGAGGTCTATGTATCTTTATGATGCATAAATGCAGCTTTGGTTGGTAAATATAACCAGGGCTCCAATAATGTATCAGGCCAAGACATTGAGGTCGATACAATCCCAAAGGGTCAACATGATGCACCTATTCAGTGTTAGTGTGTGAAACTGATGTATTAAATTCATATATCAAACAATTAGGTTTAATGATGTACTTTATTATATTCTACTATAGTCATTTATCACTAAAATAAGTAAAATGATGGAAATTTTGTAATGCTATGATCCACAATACGCACCACTAGATATACATGCTTGGATGTTAGTGTCCTTGTAAACTTTCAGAGTTGGGTTACGATAGGTCCACCCTATACCCTGTGGCCATGGACATTATAAGTTTGATGCTAAATGAACACTGATAACTGATAGAATCCATGCTGATTGTCCAGTTAGCAATATTGATTTAGCAACAAGGTGATTTGTATAGTTACTGAGTGGGGTGTATGGATGTCTTCATTATATCTGTATATAATCTGCTCCATTACTGCCATACCTTAAGCTGCTCCACTGCTGCTATACATTAAGCTGCTCCATTACTGCTATACCTTAAGCTGCTCCATTACTGCTATACCTTAAGCTGCTCCATTACTGCTATACCTTAAGCTGCTCCACTGCTGCTATACATTAAGCTGCTCCATTACTGCCATACCTTAAGCTGCTCCACTGCTGCTATACATTAAGCTGCTCCATTACTGCCATACCTTAAGCTGCTCCACTGCTGCTATACATTAAGCTGCTCCACTACTGCTATACCTTAAGCTGTTCCATTACTGCTATACCTTAAGCTGCTCCATTACTGCTATACTTTAAGCTGCTCCATTACTGCTGTATATAATCTGCTCCATTACTGCTATACCTTAAGCTGCTCCACTGCTGCTATACATTAAGCTGCTCCATTACTGCTATACCTTAAGCTGCTCCATTACTGCTTTACCTTAAGCTGCTCCATTACTGCTATACCTTAAGCTGCTCCATTACTGCTATACCTTAAGCTGCTCCACTGCTGCTATACATTAGGCTGCTCCACTACTGCTGTATATAATCAGCTCCATTACTGCTATACCTTAAGCTGCTCCACTGCTGCTATACCTTAAGCTGCTCCATTACTGCTATACCTTAAGCTGCTCCATTACTGCTATACCTTAAGCTGCTCCACTGCTGCTATACATTAAGCTGCTCCATTACTGCTATACCTTAAGCTGCTCCATTACTGCTATACCTTAAGCTGCTCCACTGCTGCTATACATTAAGCTGCTCCACTACTGCTGTATATAATCTGCTCCATTACTGCTATACCTTAAGCTGCTCCATTACTGCTATACTTTAAGCTGCTCCATTACTGCTGTATATAATCTGCTCCATTACTGCTATACCTTAAGCTGCTCCACTGCTGCTATACATTAAGCTGCTCCATTACTGCTATACCTTAAGCTGCTCCACTGCTGCTATACATTAAGCTGCTCCATTACTGCTGTATATAATCTGCTCCATTACTGCTATACCTTAAGCTGCTCCACTGCTGCTATACATTAAGCTGCTCCATTACTGCTATACCTTAAGCTGCTCCACTGCTGCTATACATTAAGCTGGTCCACTGCTGCTATACATTAAGCTGCTCCATTACTGCTGTATATAATCTGCTCCATTACTGCTATACCTTAAGCTGCTCCACTGCTGCTATACATTAAGCTGCTCCACTACTGCTGTATATAATCTGCTCCATTACTGCTATACCTTAAGCTGCTCCATTACTGCTATACCTTAAGCTGCTCCACTGCTGCTATACATTAAGCTGCTCCACTACTGCTGTATATAATCTGCTCCATTACTGCTATACCTTAAGCTGCTCCATTACTGCTATACTTTAAGCTGCTCCATTACTGCTGTATATAATCTGCTCCATTACTGCTATACCTTAAGCTGCTCCATTACTGCTATACATTAAGCTGCTCCATTACTGCTATATATAATCTGCTCCATTACTGCTATACCTTACGCTTCTCTACTACTGCTATGCATTAAGCTGCTACACTACTGCTATACATAAAGCTGCTCCACTACTGAAGCTGCTCCAATACTGTTATACATTAAGCTGCTCCATTACTGCTATACATTAAGCTGCTCCACTACTGCTATACATTAGGCTACTCCACTATTGCTATACATTAAGCTGCTCCACTACTGCTATACATTAGGCTGCTCCACTATTGCTATACATTAAGCTGCTCCACTACTGCTATACATTAGGCTGCTCCACTACTGAAGCTGCTCCACTACCCAAGTAACATGTCCAACTGGGCCCCAATTGGGTTTACCCTGGGTAGTGTTGGGCTAAGCTGGGCTGTAGTATGGGCTGGGCAAACCCATGAGCTCCAGTTGGGCCCTAGGTGGGCAAAGTGCATTTTTTGTAAATATGCCTAACATCATGAATCATGCTCTCTCTCAAAGGAAATTGAGTTTAAACATCTATAAGAGATTTCTTTTCAGGAAATGCCTGGTTGGGTTTTTGGTGGGCTTGAGCTGGGCTATTTGAAATCTACAAAAATGCTATATAGATTTTCCTGACAGTGTGAATCAAACTCTCCTTTTAAAATTAATGAATTTTCAAATTATATCAATAGGATTTTGTTGAAAAAACATTAATGGGCTTTTGATGGGATTGTGTTGGGCTAAATCGTTTTGACCAAAATATTTCAAAATTGATTCTAATTAATACTCTTAATAAATATCAAGTACCAGTGTAATGGAGTCCTGGGTGATTTAGATAGAGAATGATTATAGGGCTTTGTGTGGGCTTTTTGTTGGCTAGCCCATATGTGGTTCTGTGTTTCGACACTAGATGGCCTCAGTTTATCATTGGAAGAGAATTCCCTACAGTGCAGAATAAATTTTGTCTTACAACAAAGTAAAAACATGTGACTGAGTTGATGAATATGTTTAAATGAAAATATTTCATTGCTGTTTAGTAATGTATGAACTTTGCCCATCAAATTGCATAAATTAATGTGCAAAATTGTGTATGGAGTCAGAGATACCTTCCTCTGATTTAGAATCAAATCTAAGTATGGTCTCACTACATGGTCTCACTACCTGAAGGTGGCGGCCGGGAGGCGTGGCGCAGTTGGTAGCGCGTCTGCTCGGGGGCCGTAAGGTCGCGGGTTTGGAACTGGCCAGGTCAGGGCACAGTGGTGACTCCAAACGTTGCTGCAAGGTATCATTTGAGTTCCACCCTGCTCTGGCTAGGGTGTGCTGGAAAGTCAAATGACTTTAAACAGGCCTGTCCATCTGTCACTATGCCTATGTAGTGACGGGTGTTAAAGAACCATTGCCTCGGTAAATGAGTAGGGACGTGCTTTCTACCTTTCCCATAGATTCGGTCACCATCACCCCCCCCCCCACCTTCGAGTAGGGTCTGGGTTTCTCGCCATGGGACCTCTCACCCTTGACATGTCCAAAGGGCACATAGGTGAGGTTAAAATTCAAAGCAAGCAAGCTGAAGGTGGCATCTAAAGACTACATGGCCTAGATAAATATCTAGAATGACTAGATATCCTCTATAGGCCCATACCTGTCTTTGCATAATCTGATGATGAATTTTCTCTCTGCTGGCTGGTTGACCTGCAGGGTTGGCTGCAGAGATACCCAGTGGGCACATCAATGTTGATTCAGCGTTGAATCAACGTTTGCAATGTTTGCATATCAACATTGATTTAAGGTTGAAATAGAGTTGAAATTGAAAGTTGAAACAACATACTCAAAATCAATTGTGATTCAACATCTAACCAGCAGCGCTGATTCAATATTTGTGTTTCTATGTTGACTCAACATTGTTTCAACAATGTTGAAACAACGTTGACAGTTGTTTTGTTGACATATCAATGTTGAATCAACATTGTATCAACATTGAAATCAATATTGTTGATTCAACATTGACAAATCAATGTTGAATCAACATTGAGTTGACAACAATATTTCAACATTGATATGTCAACTGTTGACTGGATGTTGAAATGGTGATGGTTGACAACATTGAAATACAAATATTGAAAAAGTGTTGAAAACAGGTTGATCAACACCATCAACATAACATCAACTGGTTGTCAATGTTGATGCAACATTGTGTGCCCACTGGGTAGTGCTAAAATCTCAGCTTGGCCCAGCCCAATGGCAGCCCATTTCAAACCCACATGAGATATTAATCAAAAGAAAAAAGTAATAAAACAAATGAAATAGATGCCCACTCAATTGCCTATGGAATATTCTATAAAGCTCTGTTGGGCCCTGCTGGGGTCCAGTTGAGGCCCAGTTTGAGCTAGCCCACTTTTCAGCCCAGGTGGGGCCCTACCAGGGCGCAGTCGGGCATGTTACCTGGGTACTGCTATACATTAAGCTGCTCCAAAATTGCTATATACTATCTGCTCCACTACTGCTATACACTTTTAATGAAGCTGGAACAAGAAAGGGTCCTAGTGGCAGTACTGCAACGCGCAGAAACTAGGTTTAATGCTTATACTATATATTTGTATTATTTGTATTATTGCACCATCGCAGCTCTGATAGACAGTATGTGTGAGGCAGTGCGTAACAGCAGACGTACCATCCTTGTCCTGTCTCCTGACTATGTAGATGACACATGGCCCAACTTTGAAGTTCAGATCGCCCAGCATGAGTCTCTTCGCTCTGGTATATAAAACTTTTACCTCCCTCCATTAATTAACTGCATATCAAAATGTAAATGAATAAATTTAAAGTTTAGAGTTATTTTTTTCTATTACATCTTTCCCTCTTTTATACCACTGACATTGCAAACATTCGCATCTAGCAGTGTAGGTCCAGATAAAGAGCTTGCAGTGACTAACCCTGTCTTTATTTTCCTGTCATAGTTACATTTTCAATAACAGGTCTCACGCTTTTTTGGACAATCTTATATTTACAGCACATCGGATTATCCCTATCATATACCGTGAGGTGGACACAATATCCCAGCCTTCTCTGAGGAATGTTGTCTCTTCTCTACAATGCCTTAAGTGGCCTCATGATGGAAATGCCAGACAACGAAAGTTTTTCTGGAAAAAGCTCAAAGTACTTATGCCTAAGACGAAGCCTCCTCGAAAGAGTTTGATGACAACATGGCAATCAGACGTGTAGAGGAAAAATGTGGATCTAAGAGAGTCTTTCCTTTTGTTTCTTTTATTGAATCGTCCTTTTAAAATATATGAATTGATTGGAATCTTAAATGAAGTGAAATAAAAGCCGTGAATAATGATTTACATATCTGCGTGTTGCTCGATTTCCACATCTCTATAGGGATGAGTTTCATTATCTTAAGATTTTGAAGTTCCTTTTCAAGGCAGTAGTTCTTTTTTTCTGCACCCTGCCCATCCATGTGATAGAATTTAACACCATTCTGATTTGCAGGGTCTCCTAACATTTCTTATTAATCAAATTTATATTGATCTTAAGAATTGACTCTTGTAATTTTTACCGATTAATTGAGGGGTTCTTTTAGATGGTATATTATATATGATAAAGAAAGATACATGTTTCTATTATGTTTCTAACACTCTAAAGTACAGGACCTGGTAAAGAGTGACTTGATAGGGCCTCAGTCATGCACCATGCCCATTCTAGCAGGCTTTATGTACTCCCTCAGGTTTAGCATGGTGTATAAACGCAGTGAGGGGGACGTGTTGACTCGCCAAACCTGCACCTTTATATCTCTTCGAACAAATGTAGGTCTAAGCGTGAAGCTGGTTGCAGCAAGAGACAGCTTCAGAAAAACCCTACCCTTTTTCATGATAGTGTATTTTTGATGATCTTTATGTCACATAAAGGATTCTGGCTTGGCTTTTAAAATAATAATGTGATGCATCCTAACCAAATCAGGCAGATCTCGCCCCTCATAGACCAGAGATGATGAGGTCAAAAGGTGGAAAAAGCTAATTATAGTCATTTGGAGCTTTTTGGGTATTTGCTTCTATTATTATCTTCCCCTTCATGTGATAAAAGAATAAATACAAAAAAAATAGTAGAAATGATGAAAATTGGCCAAATTGATAATTGTCGCTGATTTTCACCTCGACAATTTTCATTGATATATCTACAATATAATCTTAATGAATCTTTTGAAAGAAAGGTATCAAATAAAGAAAGACAACAGGCTCCTACATCTATTCATTTTGAGGTATCACATAATTGGTAGTTTTTTAAGACAACAGGCTCCTAAATCTATTCATTTTGAGGTATCACATAATTTGAGTATGCTGAACAAGAAAATCACAGTTGCTAAGCTCAAAAATGGCTGCTTCTTGGTCAAAATGCCCAAAACAAAATGGCTGCCAGTCAGTTTTGAGAAATATCAGAAAACACACTGCGGAAAACAAGATGGCCACCTTGATTTTTTGAGAAAAATCCAGAACCTACACAATGCTTAGCGCTACCAATCATATGATACCTCAAAATGAAGTGATTTAAGAGCGTGGGCCAGTTCTGGTCATTACCAAAGTGTTAAGCCATTTGGTAATGTCAGAAGAGTCGAAATCTAAATGGTAAAATCAAAATGGCTGCCAGTCAGTTTTGAGAAATATCAGAAAACACAAATAATATCCATCACTCAGGGTCTTGTTATACCTCAAAATGAAGGGAAGAGAGACCAGTCCATTTCAAGGACCTTCCAGGCTGCTGATTCAATTTCAATTTTCAAAAGTCCCAAAAAACAAGATGGCCAGCTTTACTTTTTGAGAAAACTACCAATTATGTGATACCTCAAAATGAATAGATTTAGGAGCCTGGGCCAATTCTGGATATTAACAAGATGCTAAGCCATTTGATGATGTCAAAGGAGTCAAAAACCTAAATGTTAAAAGAAAATGGCTGCTGGCCAGTTTTGAAACTAACCATAAAACATATATCCATCATTGTGAGTCTTGTTATACCTCCACACAAAGGTGCTAATCTAAGAAAGTATACCATGCTCAGTATCACCCATCATGTTCTACCAGCAAATACTAAGCTACTTTTGCCCATCATCAAACAAAAGCTTGCCAAGTCTAAGAAAAAGGAATTTGCCAATGCTCTTATTTTTAAGGGGTCCAGCTTCCACATCAGAATAAAAAAGCTAGTTACCTAAGCCACGGCTACATATTGAAGTACCCATTCTTATCACACAAGACAAAAAAAGAGAAATTGCTCCATAAAATGTTCTATTTATCTTATGCTTTGTATGTCTTCTTGAGGGTAGCTGTTTTTTTTGTATAAATGATGTTTGGCTGATTCATATTTGAATGTTCAGATCCTAAAAAATATAGGGGTGTGACGGTAAGAGGGAATGAGGATCTTTAAATTCTGTGATGATCATCTATCAGAAATACAGTTTTGTCTAAAGAAATCAGGGTGAGATAATGTCAATGTCATGATATAATAATAAATGACTCTTTTCACCCTCATCTAATGACAAGGAGATACAATTAACTATCTCTACATATTCACTGCAATACAAAGTAAAATCAAGCTTGAGCCTGCTACATCTAATTATTCAACTGTGTGGGTGATAGCCAAAGCCAATTTCACCTCCATATCTATGAGACTTAAAATCACAAATGAAGAATATTTATCTCACAAATACAATGTATGATATACAACTAAGATACACCCTAACTCAGCCAAATCTTATCAACATCTGGAGTCATATTTTTGGCTCTCTGATACTGTTCTATACACCACTCAGAATTCCCACTTGAAACTCAGCCCATAGTTACATCAGGGGTCCATCCTCATATATATATATATATATATATATATATATATATATATATATATACATACATACATATATATATATATAAATATATCTAAAAATCTACTGTAATGAGCTTCCGTGTAGTATTCAGACTATATATATTATATATATATAATATGTATATATATATAATATATATATATATATATATATATATATATATATATATATATATATATATATAAATCTAAAAATCTACACTAATGACCTTCCGTACTCATATTCAGACTCTGAATGGTTATGTTAAGACACATCTCAAGAGGAGTAAAGATGCAAGGCATTGATACATTGATCTCGTGACAGCACTAGCTATTCACTGAAGTGTTCTTGATAACTCAAATTCCATGTTAATGTTTTACTTGTCTGGAAGATTAATGATGTGTAACTCAGCTTTCTCATGGATAATAAGACAGAGACACTGTGTTCCTCTATGATCACTACTTATTTTTGGAAAAAAAGCTAAATCATACCATATCACCAGGGTCCCCTATCACACTTTGGTAGCACATCTTCCTGCTAGCCGACTCTCTCTTGTTCATCTTAACAGTAACATTTGCATACATCCCTATATCAATTATACTTTTTACAAGTGATGGGGAAACACCTGCAATATGAATATTATCTTCCACAATATGATGGGGCCCAATGTGAGGAAACTGCACCCTCTACAGCAGCAAGAGCCACTTCTGACTCTGAGGTCCTCTCCACCAAGGTCAGAGAGACTTCCCTAGCTGATGTTATTGTTACCATGGGCCAACACCAAACTGAAACATTTTCCATAATGCTTTTCCAAAGGGCATTGCCATGGCTCACCTCTTCTCTGACAAAACCATAGTGACCATCTGCTAAAAATTACAATCAACTACCCCCCCCCCCCACCTGACCCCACCTATTAGGAATAATGTACATTGTAAGGAATATCATGGAAACCTATGGTAAACTAGTGATGATTTTCTACAAAACCAGATGACAACTCTGCCCTAAGCCTACATCAGGAATCCACATCTCAGTTAAGGATTTGCTTTAGAATTGGTTGAAATCCCTTCCATTTACAATTATGATTTGAAAATGAATGACAACAAAATTTAATATAACCTGATTCCAAAATAGATAATAAAAGCCAATTCACTTTTTCTACTTTACTGACATCACAAATAGCTCTACTCACCTCGCTCATTGGCATTGGCTCAAACGGCAGTCATAATTTTTATTCTTTCTTTTGATGAACGGGGGGGGGGGGCTTTTGGCACTTCAAAAGTAAGTGCCCAGACTGGTAAATAAATGTCTGACATAGACCAGTCTCTCTATCCCCTTCATTTTGAGGCTTGGAATGATGATAGGCATTTTGATCTTTATGGTTGTCTCCAAACTGGCTGGCAGACATTTTGATTGTAATGTTTTGAATTTTGATTTTGTTCTTATAAACGAATTGCTTGGCACCTTAATGATGACCAGAACCAGTCCAGGGTCATAAACACCTTCATTTTGAGGTATCACAAGGTGGGTAGTGCTGAGCACTGTCTGATTTCTGGATTATCTCATAAAGTAATGGTGGCCATCTTGTTTTTGGGACTTTTGAAAACGGAAATTGAATCAGAAGCCTGGGAGGTCCTTCAAGTGGACAGATGTCTTTATTCCCGATATATTGAGGTATAACAACACCAGGAACAATGGATATTGTGTTTTCTGATATTTCTCAAAACCACCCAGCAGCCATTTTGCTTTTACCATTTAGATTTTTGACTCTTCTGACATTACCAAATGGCTTGACACTTTGGTAATGACCAGAACTGGCCCAGGCTCTTAAATCCCTTCATTTTGAGGTATCAAATGATGGGTCGCACTGAGCATTTTGTAGGTTCTGGATTGTTCTAAAATATCAAGGCTGCCATCTTGTTTTCCAGGGTTTTGATGATGGAAGTTCAATCAACAGCTTGGAAAGTCCTTGAAATGGGCAGATCTCTTTGTTCCCTTCATTTTTCACATATAACAAGACCAGGAAAGATGAATATTGTTTTTCTGATATTTCTCAAAACTTACTGGCAGCCATCTTAAGCTGTATTTGATGAAATTTGTCCTAGTCTATTATGATATTTAGATAAATCAACTTTATTTTTTATAATGTTGGGAGTAAGTTTGATGGCATGACTTATGTTGCTTTTCACCTAATTCCTAACCATACCATTCTGCCTTACATGTGCAGGATGATTTATAAGTTAGGCCTATAAGTGACGCTAACCCATTCTCCATCAGCAAACACCTTAAAAATGGGAAGCAATTCATATTGCATAGGACCCTACATAAACCTAAAAAAAAAACAGTCGATAATCCCCCTCTCTTAGCTTTTTTCTTTTTTTTTCTTTTTTTTTTTTACCAATATTCATGAAATGAACTACACATATCTCTGTCTATTTACAGGTACCAGTTTCCCCCTGCAGGTATTCTTTACCACAGTGTTAATAACATACCTGTCAATGGTCATCTAAATGAGAAACCTTGCATACCTTTAAAGAGTAATTTGCTTACGAAAAGTGCAGAAGGTGATTATAAGCTTATTTTTTAAGACAAACACCAATTGACATTTTCTTGTTTACATCTTTATATATTCTGATATTCCAATCAATTAACGCATTAATGCATGACCATGCATTAACCCTACCAGTGCTGTCCAACAAATATAATTTTTAGCTTCCTTATTGGTCATAGATAAAACGTAATATTGTTCAATAGCCTGTTAAATGTAAAAACGTAAAATATATACATCTTATGCTTTTAATATCCATTGTTCAAATATCAACTTGAAACTGTTGAGAAAAGGAAATTGCAACTCAACAGGTAATGTTGGAACTTATGTAAGTAAGTTTGATATCAAATTCTCAGCATAAGCACACCTTACCTGCTTTGCACTTTGAATAAATAAACATACAAATAGAAGGTTTATTGTTATTCTAACTCATATTCTCCTTTGTCATGTGTTACATCTAACAGCCCAGCCAGCACGACCACATGGGCCCAGATGGGATTCCTCGGGGCTTTCTGGGCTGGCCTAGATGGGTTATTTAAGCAGGTAAATGTCAGGACAGCCAGCTGGGGCCAGCCCAGAAACCTCATTACCCTGTATGATCTGAAGGTTGAGCATGTCATGGCTATTTTTCTTATCCTCTCATAGCATTACCAATATTCCTAAATATGTCTATCAATCCAATTGTACTTGCAAAATAAAAGAAATGAAAACACCGTAATATGAAAAATCATTTTATTCTATTCTTTATAAAGTGAGTTTGGGTCTCCAGCTGAAAAAAAGTGTGAGGGTGTGGTTAGACTAGATTCATCAGCCTTCTGATTAATAGTCCAGTGCTCTTCCTACTGAGCTAGCCAGCCAGCTGTGATAGTCATAGTTAAAATCTTAGAGGGATTACTGAGAGGGGGCACTATCATAGTTGTGATTACAATGGAAGAGAGGCAGCTGAGTGAGAGGCGATACTACTAGGAAGGCCAACAGGTTTTGAAAAAAAAAATTCCCATTTCTTTGTGTTCAGAGTGCGTAATAGAATCAATCAAGAGGATCGTGTAACTGCAATCCTTATATTTATATCTTATTCCTTTGTTTTTATTAGCTTGTGCCCTAATAACCCAGGGGAATAACATGATATATCAGATGGCTGGAAAGAGACAAGACACTAGATTAACAACATGAATAACACTTAACCAAAAAGAAATTAACCAAACACAGACATACTGGTGTGGAGTGTGGGTGGTGGAGGTGAGGAGAAACCACAACACACAGGTTGTTCAGGTAGAGACACACCTGGGTGGGCAGGCAGCACAGGTAGGGTGCTTGAGATATAGAGGTGTAACCAGTACCTAATCAATACATATATAATACATTATATTTACCATATGATATTTCGAAAAATATTTGTTTGCTGGATCAGTTTGTCTACCTTTCCACAGTACTGTATACCTGAGGTGCAGACCTTAGTTGGAAGAGGTATTGAAAGGTGCTGCCACCTAGTGCTCTATGATGTAACACTTCATGAGGTCAACAGGTGTTCCCCTCCAATCCCCTATACACAGCCATGGATGGTACATACAGAGGTGTAGAACTGCAGCTCCCCCAAGTGATGTAGCATGGAATAATTATAGTACAACTGATATTCCAATAAATAAGATGCCTACAAAGACAGTCCTATCGCCCTAAGTTGCCAGAACAATTTGTTTTGAATATGATTATTACAATTTTAGATCGATTTGCTCTACCATTTGGCAGGGGTCTATCATGGGCCAACGCAAAGCTGTCCATGCAATGCTCGTTGAGGTGTGAATATGTTCCTTTATAGCAACTAATTGTTCGTGATATAGAATTTAATCAATAGCCTGGAAAAGGGCCCTAACACCATATATCCATAACATGAAAACAGCTAGTAAAAAGAGGATATAATTTCTGAGTGAGGAGCATTTTACTGGATGCCATGTTCAGTGCCTTATCCGGGAATACCGTTTCAGTACACACAAAGAGTCAGATGCAGGTAAAGTTCAGTGCATCAAAATAGATCTTTTAATTACATTTTTTAAGTGTTGAAGTTTTTTATTGTCAAGTCACAAATTAAAATGAGTGATGAAATCTGACAATATGGTGATTCCTTTGAGTCATACAACAGTTTCGTTTGTCCAGCACATTCTAATGAGTATAATGATACGATGTATATAGGTGAAGATGAAGCATACAATATGTTTATAAAGCTTAATAACTAAATTGGAGTGTATTTACAAAAGTAACAGGTTACATTATGTACAATCGATGAATGATTATCATTGCAAAGGTTGGAGGTGATTAATCCCCCATAAATACAAATGCTTAATAAAAAGCTGATAGACAAATTTGTATAATGGAAGTATGATCAATAAGGAGACTTAATTATATTCTACATATCTGAAGCAATATTTTTTACTACAAACATGACATAAGAGACCAAGAATTATTATTGTCGGCCCTAAAATTATGAAATTTTGAGATTATGGCACCTAAGGATAGTGATATCACTTGGATGAGAGCCCATGTAGCTGGACGGATGGGCACCATTAGGATTCAATTATGAATAGAAGCCCAGTTAAGTCATTACAACCCATCCAGAGCTTCATTCACAATACAATAAATAGTAATGGTCATGCACGGCTAGATGGAGTCATTACAACCCCTCCCAGCAGCGCAGGACCATCATCCCATAAGAGAGAGGATATGAGACTCCGAAAATGAGGTGAAGTCATTACAACCCATCCCCTAGGACTCATACATCTCTCTTTACCTAATCGCCATCTGCCTGTGCAGGGTTGTTACTCTGTTTAGTTAGATCCAGTATAGCATTTATTCTTTCCTTGAAGGTGAAATTATCAGCACTCAATTGGTACCACGAGCCCAAGTTGTCCCATAGGCTTTTACCCCTGAATAGCGGTGAATTATGATAACCATTGTTCCTTGCCCTGAAAGTCTTGAACTTTATACTGGCCTCGGAGCGCAGTCCTTCTCGCCTTTCACTGTGATCAATCCACTCATCTTTTTTGGACAATTTATACATGTAGCTCAACAAAAGTCTCTGGCGTCGTAATGCCAATGTGGTAATGCCAGCCGCGACATACATGTCGTTATCTGTCATATTTTTGCCCCTGTATATGGTTTTGAGTCCCCTCAACTGCATTCTGTCAATTTTCTCTAGCATTACATTACTTCCTCCATCATGAACAAAGCTTGCATAATCAAAAAGACTCCTAATTGTGCTTTTATAAACTTGTACAGCGGCATTTTCAGTTAACAGATTATGCAATTATTGAACATATGAGCTTAACATGAACCTTTGAGATCAAGTCATTTAAAGCCGGAATGAAATTTAAGTTAGAATCAATTTTAAGTCCTAAATATGAATAACTATTCACAATTTCAAGCATATCACCATACAGATAAAATTTTTTATCTTTACATTTATTTAGTTTGGGAGAACTCCCAAACCAACAGATTGTTGTTTTGTCCGTATTGACCGTTAAAAATTTTTCAGTACACCATTGGCCAACCTCCCTGATGGCGTTTTGCAATCGGTCAATTATTAGATCTATTTTGTTATTTGCCGAGTAAACCACCAGGTCATCAGCATATAAAGAGAATTTACATGGACTTATTCTTGTTTTTACATCATCAATATATAGAATGAATAACAGTGGGCCCAACACAGACCCTTGTGGGACACCAAAATTCACTTCATTTACCACTGACTTAAATGAACCTATTTTTGTATATTGAGTTCTCTTTGTCAAATACGACATTAACCAGTTTAATACTTTATTATGTAAGCCAATTTTGCCAAGTAACTCTATAAGGTAACCATGGTGCACACTGTCAAACACCTTTTTTAGATCTAAAAAACAGGCTCCTGTTAGATGACCCCTGTCTCTGCTCTCGTAGATATCGTTTAGAAAACTGAAGATGGCATCACCAGTGCCAACACCCTTCCTGTAACCGTACTGCTGTTTACTTAGAAGACTGCGCCTCTCAATTATATCAGTTAAATGGATGTGCATTATTTGTTCCGCAATTTTGGATGGTACAGGTAAGAGGGAGATTGGTCTCCAGTTTTTCGTTAATTTTAGATTACCGGATTTAGGTATAGGACATACCCTCGCTATTTTCCAGCAATCAGGAAAAATAGCAGTATTGAATGATAATTGCATTAACCAAGTAAACTGAAGTAACAAGAACTGCAGCGCTAGCTTGAGGATATCACTCCTAATTCCCTCTATGCTTGATGTTTTATTCACCTTTATTTCATTTACAAATAATTCCACAAGACCTGCACCCACTTTAATTTCACAGCTATTTTCCATCACTGGCTCTTGGTAAACCTGTCTAGCAGGATGTCCCGAATCAATTATATTTTGTGTTAGTTCACTTCCAATATTCGTGAAATACTTATTTATATAGTCAACTGACTCCTGCTTCGACTTCATCATGTTGTCATCACCTAGTATCTCTGGAGGTTCAATCTCCACACACGGTTTCAATAACCCATTAATTGTTCGCCAAAACTTCTTAGGATTATCCTTCTCATCTTCCAAACTCTTTTTCACATGAGCCGCCTTGGCATATCATACAGCTTTGTTAATCCTACATCTTAGCTTTCTTGCCTCATCCAAATACACACTATCCCCAGTCTTAAGAAACATATCCACATTATCTTCCCGCTCGTGCACAAGTGACAAGATGTCAGGTGTCATCCAGCCCTTTCTCCGATTTACCACTAATTTCTCTACCCAGGGACAGGTTGTATCGAGATAACATGTAATATGACTTTCAATAAATTCCCATGCAGCATCTGGATCATGTAAATCATAAAAAACATCCCAATCAGCCTCACATAGCCAGTCCAAAAATTGGTCAGTATTAAAATTTCTATACTGTCTTACCCAAACCTTCTGTTTTATGTATTCAATTTTATCATTAGTTTTCACAGCAAAAACCAGAAGATGATCACTTACAAGGTAGTTTAATACACCTGAACATGTTTCTCCACTGAAGTTTGACAAAATATTATCCAAACAAGAGACAATTTTCTTAAACGGCCTTGTACATTGACGTATTAACATATGATAACCATATTCTCTACACAAATCATGAAGTCTTTTAGTACCTTGTAATTTCTATCTCAAAATATTTATGTTTAAGTCGCCCAGCAGCCACTGTTCAACATTTTCGTCATCTCTGACTTTCAAAAGTTTAAACAAGTGCTCAAAAAGGCCATCTAATGGACCTGACGGTGGTCGATACAAGGTAGCAACCTGCATAGTCTGTAAGTTCTTTACCTTAACATCAAGCACAAGACATTCTATGTCTTTATTAGAAATACATTAATCTATTCTAAGTTTAACATCCATATCTATGTCATCTCGTATGTAGGCACACACCCCACCTCCCTTTTGACGTACCCTGTCTAAGTTTTATAGTTTCATACCTTCCCATAATATTTGACTGTCATCATACTCTGGATGGAGCCAAGTCTCACTCATAGTTACAATATCAGTACCGTTTAAATGATCAAAAATTTCATCTCTCTTTTTATACATGCTTCTGATATTTAAATGTACCATTTTAAGTCCTCTCAATTCCAAGAAATCATTCACCCTAACAGTTGCCATTACTCGTCGATAGAAACTATACACAAATATACAAACCTAGTCACAAGCAACTAGGGAAAAGACAATCCCCCCAAACGGAGTACCCAACTCAATGTTCCGTTGAGGGTTACAAGCAGAGAGAAAGGATGAGCTAAAGCAATAAATATAAATTAACTACACCCCGTAGAATACATAATTATGGCATAAGCCAGTTAAAAACAAAAGAATCTGACATAATTCTTCATCTTTGAATGAAAAATAGATCTACAAAAAAAAAGTCATCATTACTATAACAAGAGTAATTTGTGATAAATATCTATAATAATAGCCACTAGAGGTAAAGTCATTACAACCCTTCCCCATACTAACTTATAAATTTCCCAGCCCCTTACCTTATCAGGTTATAGTTCCCACAAAATTATAATAACATTTATAGTTAAAAATTTAATAACGGTTAATAACCGACACTAGAAACCCCTTATTCAATCACTTATATGTAATAATTAATAACCTTTAGTTAATTAGTAATACAAAGGAAAACAAGATTACATCATGATCAGAATCATCATAATTCACATTCTCCAAATAGCTTAACTATATGTTGTTAGTACAAATCCTACCTAAATTGTTATTACGATAACATTGCATGTAATTCCAAAATTCCAAAATCAGTACAGTACTCACCATGCACACTCCCGCAAGAACAAACACAGGTTGCTTATACATGATCTTGACATCTTAAACTGCACATGGCTCAGACATTGTAGCAAAGCATGCATCTACCACCAGCCATAACTAAAATAGATCTTTTAATTACATATACATTAGCATTTACATAAAGGTTCTTATATAGCTCTGTTTATACATATCATAGATTATTCTTCATTTGGAAGAAGGACAGAGCTAGGGCTCAAACCATTTACCTTGTTTAACACTACGACATATATACAAGTGTGGGATCCAGGCCCCCAATTGTCCTAGCTACTTTTACTTCATCACATTGAATAGGTACCCCCGTTGCAGTACTGCAGTACCCCGTCTGAACCTATAGTAATGCAAAGGCTTTTTCACTGAAAACGGTGAAATTATTTTGACCTCCCGAGGGGTTGAAAAGGTTTTGACCCTTCCCGGTCAAGGGGTCGAAAAAATTCTGACCTCCCTCAAACCCACCAGGCCCAGTCAATACGAAAACTCGCGGGACTAAGGTCATTGAGGCCATTGCTGTCAAAATGCCAGGCCTGCAGAATCAACCAGACTGTCGTACCGAATTTCTGGCTGTTAGCTTCATTCTGGTTTTCATGGCTTGCAAATCAGACCATTATTAAGGTTTTTACAGCCTAAAACAAAAAGCATTACTGTTTATTTGGATTTAAAGGGTCAAATGATTAAAAAAATAAGTTGATTTTTGTTTTTCATCATTTCTTTTTTAACAATGATCTTTAGGAATCCGGTCCTGCCAAAATCAGTCTGGGTCTGCAAAAGATCTGCAGGACCGAATGGCCTGTTGGGGGAAAACCTTTCCTATAGACTGAGATCCCCCCCCCCCTGTTAAAAAAAGTATCACTCCCTTAGAAAATAGCTTTTGTTCCAAAAAAGGGAGTACACTTTGAAGGTGGATTCTTATAGACATTGACTATACTAATGACATAAAAGGTTCTCCGCTTAAAATCCTGCAGTTTTTGCGTAGCTCAAGGTCAAAGCTTGGAAATTTCCCTCTATAACCCCATATAGAGAATTTATGTGAACAGGCAGGGGATTTGCTATGTGAACATTGGTTAAAGCTTGGGAGTACATTTTGAAGGTAGTTTTTCACAGACAACTACTCTATCATATTTCCAAAAGTTCGCCCACCCAAGGTCAAGCCGTTTGTGTGTAGGTCAAGGTGAAAGATAAGACATTTTCCTCTATACAAGCCTATAAAGACTACACAGTATGCATCAAAATGGCAATGGTCTTTTTGCCAGCACATGGTAACCTCAGGCTGTGTGTCTAAACGGGCCAATATTTAAAGAAAAAACACAACCCTATGTTCATGATAGCCTATTCTGATGGCCTTTATATCAAATAAAACGATTTTGGCATATATTATCAAAATATGGGCCGCTACAGGGGTAAGCGGCAGGTTTATCTGCTGCATCTGATGATGCCATGATTGACAGAATGCGTCAGATTCAGCATTGTTTATACATGGAAGGTGTTGCAAAATGTGTAACATCTAGAATAATACAAGATTATGATACAACACAGGGTCCTTTTGTTAGGTTATGTATTAATAATTAGTCAAGAGATATAGCAATGCATGCCTGAGAAGAAGCTTAAAAGAACATCTAAATGTTTTATTTTAGTGTTGTACAAGCACAAATGGGTTGCATTTTGGCAATCGTGACATCAGCAGCATCATCAGATAAACCTGCTGCTCTCCTCTATAGTGATGCTTAGTCCAAAAACCATGCCAACATCTTTTTATTTGACATAAAGTCTATCAAAATACGCTATCATGAAAATGGGGTAGGTTTTTTCTTTAAGATTAAGGTTCTGCCACATGTAACATGTGTAGCAACATGTAAATTATCCTGCCACATTGCTCTATGCGTACAAATTCTCATACACGTCATTACCTTAAACTCACTAGTATATCTAACCTTACGGCTCCATGTTGTATGGACAGTGCCATATATATAGACCGTGGGACCCAGGATACTTTTCAGGCACTAACAGTTAACGTGCATACGTCATAGATGAGGTAGCAGGCTCTGCGTGTAGACCATACAGCTACTTGTAGCTCTACACACAACTTACAAACATGAGGAGAGGAATGGGCCTGAACCTGTTGGTGTTGTCTTTATGTTGTATGCTGCCAGACCAAGGTACGTCTCTTAATGCATGTAATGATATAAGTTATACATTCTTTTGTATTCAGTAGTCTATAAGCATTGTTCATCATTTAGAGGGGATTTCAAAAATGACAACACCCTCATTTCGAAAGCCTGCTAAAATAGGGAATGGACAATATGAGAACTACAAGTGGTAAGTACAGCTCAGATCACTGGACACCTACTACAAGGCGGCTCCCATGAAGTATATATACACAGTTCATTTGTTTTGATGTGTACAAGAGTTGGCTGTATAAAGGTTTATGGATACAGTGGCACTGGCACCGCGCGATGTTCTTTGCTGCAGGGAACTTTTGTATGATCTTGTGATAGCTTATAAATGGGTCAGGGCTTACTTAGTGCATCGTATGGTTATGCGCTAAGTATAAGAAATAAGAAATAAGCCTAATGTTTTGAAGCTCTTCATAAAAGCATGGTGCAGTACACTTCAGACTAAGTAAAGATAATTCACAAATGGTGGAACACTCGCCTTACATCATTAGTGGTGATCATTCAGCAGGGTGAACAATGGTACCTGTAGAACGGAAGGGATCAAATTCTGTGTCATATTGACAGCTATGTTAGTGTCAGGTAACCATTTTACTGAATGATTGGAAAAGCAATACTAGAGTATTATCATATAAATGTGTCTAAAGAATGAAAATTATCAACGCTCTCAAGGTCAACTTACACAGAACGCCATTGTATAAAACCATTCACTCATCTGCATGAATAAGCAGACATATTTAATCACTCAAAATGTGGCAGACTTGTTAGAGGAGGAACTTGTTAGAGGAGGAAATGGGAACATTGGTAAAAGGGCAAGGCCCTTACCACTGTGGCAGAATTAGTGATATGGCCACTGTGGCAAATTAGTGATATGGCTTTCATAAATTGTATCATATGGCTACTTTAGGTGTTGATGCAGCGTGTGCAGTTATATGTACAGCAGACTACAGACCAGTGTGTGGCACAGACTTCAAAACTTATGGTAACTTGTGTAACCTCAGAGCAGCAGACTGTCTCAGGTATGTCTTCAGAACAAAACATCTCTAGTAATCTCATTTAGGGAAGATTAGAAAGTACCTGGGACTTGGAAGTTGCTATTTCATTGAAAATCAATGTGCACTGCATGTTCCAATGATAAGGATTCCCTGTTTACATAAAAGTAATTTCTCTCTAGGTTGGCTCAGGGTACCCCTATTGACACTCAGTTGGGGATGGCAATTAAGTATGAAAGATAACTAAGAAATCTGAGATCACTTCATTCCTATGGGTCATCGTGATCTTTTGACTATAGAAGATGAAACTGGCATTTTGAGTACAATACATTTGTATTTTTCTTCTTGAAATGTTGACATAACAGAACCAGGAAGACATCTTTAAGAATATTTGATTTGACTTCCCATGACCTGCCCTATGTTTCTCCTACTTATCATTTAGTAACTCTACAATATCTAAACGTTATGATGGAGAGTGTTCATGTGTTGGTAATGCAGTGTGTACAAAAGAATACCATCCACATTGTGGGAGTGACGGACAGACCTATAGCAACCAATGTTACTTTAACTATGCTAAACTTTGCAGGTGAGTGCACTCCAACTTATATATAATGTATACTTATATCAAATGTCGTTTTTAATATGGAAAGGAAATAAGGAGGAATCAGCACTATATTGTTTGGGGTTGGGCTTTCAGTGACGACAAATCATGTTCATTCCCAAAGTCAATCACCCGGGTACATGGAGTAACCAACCACATGTAAATCATTTCTGTTTGCAACCTTAATTTGATTAAACTAGTGGTGTATGGGCTTTAAGGTTAAATTATGTTACTACTACGTATGGGGTTGTTTCTCATGCTTAAATACACAACTTCTGTGATTTTGGGTGTTTTTTCTGGATATTCCCATTCTGATGCATGCATCACGATCTTTGTAAGGTGTGCTGTTATCCATGGATAACAGGCACCCAGTGCTGTTATCCATGGATATCAGAACATCTTTCATGTCATATGTCACATGTTAAATAGTAGAATGCCACAGCGCCAGGTGCTGGATGTGTTCACACCTACTCCAAACCCACCCAGCCAGGAAACAGCGACAGGCTTCAGATGGCTATAGCAATGGCGTAGTGGACAGAACATCGTACTCCAAACCCCTGTTAAAGGTGTTCATGTCCCAGCCTGGGCTAGCCTTTTGCCTCTATAGAAGAGAGAGAATGCTATGCTGGCTTTGTTGACTATCGGCCTACTCGCAGTAGACCTTATATTTTCAACTTTTTTATTGATATTCTATTGATCGACTATTGACAATTCATTGATAATTTGTGTAATAAAGCCAGCAATACAAGCAATTCAGTGCCTGTTAGCCCATACATTACTCCCTTAATATACCAACCTTGTTCTGTCATCCATGATATATTTCATTAACATGTTATGACTAGACACAGCCAGTACAACTGAGAGCACCTGCAGTAATACTGCGCAGTCTCATGATATGAAATCTTTAGGCAAAGAGGTTAAGCAGGATGAAACATTGAGGTCTAAGCAAGGAGGTATGATTGGAGAGCCTACGACTGCTATGCAGAATTTAGCCTGCACATAGTGCTTCTGGTACGAAATGAACAGCTCATGTCTTGAGCCAGGGCTCCACTGGGTGGCACGGGGCAGCAGCGTTCCTATGCGAAACACTTTGGGGTACCCTGTTTGCTTGATCCCTCATTACGCATCAGTTTTATGTGAATGTCGCAGCGATTTCGCATCAATATCACACAAAATTGCTGCGACATTCACATGAAACACTGCATTCCTGCATTGGCAGGCAGAAAGGGTAGCCCAATGTAAGGAAAGCCTGTGCCGCCTGTAACACTGCCGCCCCATGCCGCCTAGTGGAGCTTGGGCAATAGAATGTTTAAGAAATGTCCTAGATATTTTGACAGGGGGGAGGGGGTTTACAAAAGTTTCTGGGATTAATCAGGTAGTTGTTTTGCAGCTCAGGATTGTCTCTCAGCCGTCTCGGGGAATGCCCATCCACAACCACAATCATAACCACAGCCACAAGTAAGGCACAGGAAATATCCTGTAATCTTTATGGACGTTTTGCAAACCACGCGCCGGCTCTCCTCTCTAAAATGGTCCAAATCTTTCTGATTACACATATTATTAAAATCATGCTGCTGACCATCCAAAAGGTGTTGTCTGCTTCTGCTACCACCCTCTGCCCATCTGACCCTCTCATTATAAATCAAAGTTTTTTTTCACAAACGCAAGGAAATATATGTGTTTCGGGCAACATAGTTAAAAACATCTGTAAATGCTAAACACTTTAAAACAATATTCTGGAGGGCCTTTCTCAATAATGCTGATCAGCAATGTTGAGAACTGCTCTCCAAGGGATATATTTCCTGGCCTATTGCAGGGGGTTCACACTTCTCTCTTCATTTGTGGGCTTCGTATCCAGCTTCTTGCCTGCATACCCTTCTAGCACAACTCATCCAAAAAATGTCTTTTTTACGTAAATCACATGAGTTTTCATGTAAGAATCATGTAAATTGTACGAGTTGTGCTAGCTGGGTAAGTATTGATTACTCATTGTCTTCTTCTGAACCCACCCTCATTCTTCTCCCAAAGTCGCTCCTGCTACACTGTATTAAATTACCTACATTCCAGTGGTAGATCCAGGATTCTGAAATGGAGGGGGCGTCCCCTTGTTTAGCTCACATTTATTTTTACCGGATTCTAGGCAAAAAAGAGGCCACATTAGCTCTTAACTACATCCGCCACTGTCACTATTGTTTATTCATATAAGGTGAATATGATTTTACAGCATACTTTTGTTACCTTATGAACAGACTCTCCAGAATGTGACATTGTGTGTGCTGAGGTCTACGACCCTGTATGTGGCACGGACTACAACACCTACAGTAACATGTGTACACTCAGTATTAAACAATGTCAGAGGTAAATTTCATTACATTTAGTGGGAACCAATACAGAAAAGTATCATTACAGTTGAATTTTGAGATGAAACTGTAGAGTGCATCCCAAATCTGTAAGGGAGGTCTTAAGATACTATGGTTCAATCATGTGACCCCAGGAGTGCAGGAGGGCATTTCCTAACAGTGCTCACTAAGATTATTAGGAAATGCCCTGCTGATATGAGGCGAAATAACAAAAAGGCAGCATTACTGTAGTACCACAGGGCACACCTTATATATATATATATATATATATATATATATATATATATATATATATATATATATATATAGAGAGAGAGAGAGAGAGAGAGAGAGAGAGAGAGAGAGAGAGAGAGAGAGAGAGAGAGAGAGAGAAAGAGAGAGAGAGAGAGCAACTTACTGATCTGCTAAACATTAGGTCCTAGCTGCACCACCTCATAGCATTGAGTACCCGTGAATGGTACCCAGGTAATATTAATTATGAGTATAAAGGTATTCCTGTCTTCCTCCCATACTTTCAGATTTTATATTAATTAACTACTTTCAGACCAGAGCTCAACCTGCAGTTATTGAGAAAGGGAATATGCGACACAGCTAACGGTATGTGTCTAATTCAGTTTAACATTGTATTAGATTTAGGTTTGTCAATTCCACATATCGATTGCTAAACTGGTAATATAGAATATTGCAGAGTGTCACCTCAGGCGTCACTAGAGATATAAGCTGTAACAGTAATGTCACTGTAGCTTATAACTGTTATCTCTTTGTTATTCTTTCTTTAAATTCAAGAAACCTCTGTAATGCAAAACATTTTCACCTCCATTGAGGAATTACCAGTGGAAGAGTACACCAGGGGAAACATCGACTGAGACACTGCCCAAAAGCCCCGCCATTTATTACTTTCTACAACTGACTTTGTTAGTCACCAGTGTCTAATTATCGGCCTCACAAATTATCCTCTCCATATTTTAGTTTGATTACTACAAATATTTGGTTCTAGTGAATTTCCACATGGTAAACAATCACATCTAAATTTCTTTTTCCAGGTACAAGCTCTCCCCTGACAATGATTCCCACTACAGTGTTCGTAATGATGGTGTCAATGTTTATCTGGATGATGGAATAATTCGACCCATTAAATATATTCTGAAATCTCACGGATATTTACAATAATGTACTCATACAAATTTGTCATATATGAATACACAGTTATCGAAATATTTATACCTCCACTGTACACTTTTTAAATTTGAACTCAAAAGGAAAAGAAATCACACTCATTATTCTTTTATATAGGGCTGCCTCTCATTGATTGTTATCTGTACACTGATGTTTTCAATATATAGATTGAATAAATAAAATATAGGAAAGTATTGATGGTTCATATAAGGCTTTCAGGTATTATGTTTTATTCAAGCTGTCGTCTGCGATGCCTTTGGCAAAGTTGACATTCGCGGTGTTAAGCAAGAATAAAACCCCTCCCCCGAATTTCATAGAGAGCAATATGGATTCAGTGTCATCTAATACCCCTGTCGTGTGCTCGCTGGAAATGCTGTGGTGTTCCCCGTCCTAGCCCATTTCCCTGTAAAGTTCGCCATTCGTAATTCAGGAAGAAACTCTAAAAGAAGCTGCTTTTCACAGGTGACATGTAACTATATAAAAGAAAGTTCTTGTTGTAGTTCCACAAAATATTTAAGTCTCTTTTACAGTAGTATAAGCTCGAGCAAATAATAATAACATACTTCAAAATAAGTGTATTACAAAGTTATACCTGGATAACAGTATGTACAACACCGTGGATCTTACTGGGAGTGGAAATTAGATCTATAACCACAAGAATAATTGATGGGAACCTTTTGTGGGATGGCAGAAAGGACACATCTTCCCAGAAGTATAAGGTCTAAAATCACAGAAGGTGTGCAAATGGGAATTTTGGTGAAAGTCAGCCCCCTACACTTAGGATTTTGATTTTTCCCAAATTTTTTTTGGGTCATATTTTTGGGCTCAATGAGTTCTTGATGTTATATATGGGTTTTAGTGGATCAATATCAATATTCTGGGCTCCAGGGGGTTGAACATACCTAAAATTGACCCCTTTCAGCTTGGAAAATCAATAAAATCGATAAATTTCATCATTTTTTGTAGAATGAGGACTAGGTATGTGTCTGTCGACTTTTATTATGTAAATTATAGAGTCTTGTGGTGAAATAGAAGCAAAAATTATGTTCCTGGTCGGATTTTTTCTATTCTTCTGGAGCATTTTGCTTTTTGTAAAGTGGTCTGTCCGGGCGATAATTTGGTCACTTGGCCTCCCCCCATTAAATAACTAAAAGTGAAATGGGTTCAATTATGCCTTAAAAGATTTGCTACATATTGGGGGTAAAGTATGTTGAAAACAAAATTTGATTTCCTCCATAAACTTCACTGTGAGGGGGCAATAAGTGATTTTCCTTGAAAATCCCCCTTTTTCCTTGTCCGGGCGAAAAATCATGTTCCTTCCCCTCCTGTGTAGGATTAACACATTTAACTATCCTAACTAAGTCAGTTATTTACCCCCTATATATACCTAAGTGACCAATGTATAGGGCAATGGATTACTCTCCATCCTTTACAGTAGCAGAGATGGGAAGTGCTATTTTGTCCGGGCGAAATCGTGTCCGGGCGAGTGACCATTAAATAACATGCCATGTTGAGGGGATGATTTCCTACAGAAATTAAAATTCTATCTTCATGAAAATAACAGCTCTAGACCATTTAGACCTGTAGGTAACAGAAATCACATCGTTATGTATGTCAGATGTGTCTTTTATATCATGAAATGAGTGTAATTATAATAAATGTTTGTAGAGATTCTTGGCATATGTCCGGGCGAATGACATTTGAGTAATAATCCATGTTGAGGGCTTGATTTTCTACAGAAACAATTATCATATTACTGTAGGGGTATGGTATTTTACACTTTAACGTTCATGCACCCGTGAGACTCAGACCTAGGTCCTTCGGGTGTGGTGGGGGAATCCGGATGGCAGGTGGCAGCACCTGCCTCTGGGTTCGTATCCACTACACCAGGGGGCCTACCACTCGTCCGCCACACGTCACGTGGCCGGTCTGAGTTTCGCGGGCTTTTCCCCTATATAAGGCTGGTCCTACCCCTAGGTTCCTCAGTAGTGGTTTACCCACTGCTCAACCAGGTTGTTACCCGAAAGGGTAACCGAATGCACTAGCAGCATGTAGTCCTCTGAGGCTGTGATCGTATGTAACGCAAGCTCTGAAATAAAAGCTCGGTTGCCTACCCGGAAACTTTTCTCTCTCTTCGTTATGATTTAATCTAACTTAACGAGACGAACCACTACACTGGTGCCGTGACCAGTTGGTCTTCGGGTAAGCGCAGTCAGAAATGACTGAGCTGAGCCCAGTTAGGGGAAATGGCTCAAATCGTGAGCTAGACTCCCCGATGGAGGATGGTGAAATCAAGTCACCACCCCAAGGTACGGAGTGGAGGGATCCACTAGAACACTACCCTGATGGGTTAGAAGATGTAAGAAGAAACTTACATCATGAACTGGATGAATTTGGAGACTCCTTATTCATGCCAGGAGGTACTTCGAAACCTGCACCAATGCATAAAAGTACTGCTCAATTTGGTAAATTACCATTTGAGGTACCAAAGCCTAGTGCAGGTATGTTTGAAACTCCATACAGTTCTCGAATTAAACACCAAAAATGTGGATTCGAAAAGAACAAAATGGACGAGCTTGAAGACATGAGAGCTGAATACGAGAAGATCCAGAAGGACCTTATTACACTGACCGGAACCCGAGACAAGATTCTGACTGAAAACAAACAGTTGATATCGGAACGTCTCGATTACGATCAGAGTTGTAGACGCCAACAACAATTGTTGTTGGATCAGATGGAGAAAGAAAAGCAAGATTTTCAACTCCAGCACGAACAGTATCGTGATGCACTATATACGGCGGATCTGGAATGCAGAGCCTCGTATGATGAGTTGAATAGAACTAAACAAGAGTTAAATTCAACTCAATCGGCCTACGGCAAGTATCAAGAAGAGCTGAAGAAAATAGAATCAGCCTTCAAAGATGCTCGGGAAACGTACCAAAAACAGACCGATGAGCATGAAAAACTCAAAGATCAATTGATACGCGAATCCACAGATTTGGCTGTTAAACAGACTAAAATGATGGATGATTATTCCGAACTGGAGGCTAAAGCTATCCAGATGTCAAAGTATCTAGAAGATACTGGTCGTGCAGTAGGCACTCTTGAATCAGACTTCACTGTTTCAGGAATTGCCCTAAACACGACAAGTAACCAGATGTTCTCTTTGAGGGGCAATGACGGGGTAACAGAGACAACTGTACCTCGTTATGAAGGAGTAAAGAGTCATCAGGTTAGATTTACAGATAATACCTCTATACCTCTTGGTCTAGGTACGGGAAATAAAGGGGATAATTCTGCGAGTAGAGCTAAACAAAGCCGCTCGGCAGGAAGCTCCACCTTTGACGGCGGATGGCCACAACAGTCACCTTTAGGGGGACCAAATGGCCCGTATGCCCAGTATGGATGGAATCAGTCCCAAACAGGAACGAATCCGTCCAATGGTAACACCCGGAACACGTCCGGAGGAACAACCGGACGAGCACCCGGAGGTTCCAGTACAGCTGGGGGGCAATCCGGATGTGATCAAGGATCCGGACCCTCAAGCGATCGTTCCAGGAGCAGACCCTCTGCCAGTGGGACTGGTTTCAATAATGGAAATCAGCCGTATGGAACAGGAGGAAACACTAATCCCAATAGTGGTTTCTTTAGCTTTGGTGGAAATACACAACCCACCAATGGTCCAGGGCCGGCTCCCCAAACCAGTGGATACACCTTTTCACAGGTGCCTCCATACGGAACAGGGGGATCAGGAGGTGGAGGAGGACCACCATCCGGAGGCCTTAGAAGTACTTATGGTACGAATCCTCCAAGGAAAAAGAGACTCAGTCGCCGAGTATCTCTTTCTCCAGGGTTACAAGCGCTGCATGATTCTAATGCAGCGATTGCTAACTTAGGTGTTGATTGTTACAATCAAGGTCTGGACGATACGGAGATCATGGAATGGAGTAAGGGTTTAACCCTTACTGGATCCACGAATCCGGCTCGTAGAGTAGCTAAGATACCTACCCCCTTTAATGCCAAGAACACTTGGAAGGAGGAGTATCAAGGCTGCGCAGATGTCTTTAACTGCAATGGATGGGGTAAAGCGGAAGCTCTGCCTTATTTAGTATGCTGGTTAAAGGAAGGCGACGGAAAAGGAGCCGTGGAACAATGGAGAGATTCTCAAATAACAGGACTCTCAGCCCATATGAAGTATGATGAACTCATAGAGATTGCTTCATATTTATATGGGAATATAGTTGGAGAAGACCCTTGGCTGACGTTCACTAAAAGAACACAGAAGCCCAAGGAGTCTGCCAAAGTGTTCGGCTTAGAATGTCAACGACTGTTGCATAAAGCCAGACCTCAATGGAGACTAGATGATGAATGCTTCCTAGATGAGATGTTTAAACAATTCATTGAAGGATTGCGGAATCAAGAACACAGGACAGTAGCCTGTGAAGCTTGGAAGAATGATGCCTCTTTGACAGATTTGTTCCAGTCCCTAGATCATTATGATCGAAAGGCCCGTATCTTTGCCGGGAAGGTACCCCAACGGATGTCAGCAATGATAATCCCGGAGGGAATACCCGAAACCGATTCATCCGAATCAGGGGAACCTGACGAAGATGAAAACGTTGGGGCCATTGGCCAAGGGAACCCCCGGTACAACCGGAACTGGGGAAAGAAACCGGGTTACGTCAAGGAGAAAGTGATCACTTCTAAACCTCCTGTGACTCAACCCGATACCAAACCCACGACGGGTCCTTCTTTATCAGAGGACCTGGTTAACAATTTGGTAAAGAAGATTACTGAAAATCTTAGGAGGCCTAAGCCTGATAGGAGTGTTGTGACATGCTTCCGATGTCAGGAAACTGGGCATTATGCTGCCGAGTGTGAGGCAGATAAGCCAGTTTATAGAAACACTCGTTACCGGAGCAATCCGGGTAAGGAGGACTCAGTGAAGAAGGAAAACTGAGAGGGGGTGTCCACAATGGCAACCGGATTACCCCCAGAGTGAGTGATTGCCATGACTGCCAGCCTATCGCAGCTTGCGGTACTGGCAAGAATCCTCTAGCGATTTCGCCCAGCAGTGAAGCTAAGGAGCCTGATCAGTTCCTTACTCATGAGGCTGGGGAGACTGATAGTACACCAGGTGTCAAGAACCGGCAGAAGAACACAGAGGGGAAACCCGATATCAGTCCAGAGGGAGCGGCCAATGAGTTGGCCAGGGTGGGGTGTGCCCAGTTCCCCCCGGGTCATCCTTGTCTCGAATTCTTAAAGGGATGTGGATTTGACCTCGGCGCTAAGACGGAACTTGCTAAGTATGCAAGTAGTCCTACCTACTTGAAAGGTAGGAGGTGGTACGCAGTTGTATCTGTGAGTGGTAGATCCGCTGAGTTTCTTGTCGATACGGGTGCTAGCCACTCCTGTATTGCTAAGAGATTCTACGATCTTTTGCCTACGAATCATGAAACTTTCACAACGGAAGGAAATGCTCGTACGGCCGACGGTAGCATGATACAAACGTTCGGTAGAACATGTATGAGGTTCAGTCTACAGGAAGATAAGGACTTCATCCTTACCCCTACTGTGGCGAACATCGCGGATGATGGTATACTCGGTCTGGATTTTGCTGCATTATATGGAGCAAGGTTAGATTCCCAGAGGGGAATATTGGAAGTGAGAGACCCGTACCATCTCGAAGTACAATGTGTACTTAGGCAAGTAAGCAGTGTAGCCAGTGTAGCCCAGACTGTTAAGATACCACCAGGCACAGCCTGTGATGTCTTATGTCGAGCGGACAGACAGTTTTCAGGAAAAACTGGAGTTGTAGAGCCAGACATGGCCATGTTGTCAAGTATCGGATTGGAATCCGCTGATGTTCTAGTAGCTAACGCTGCTTGGACGGTGGTTCCTATATCCAATACCGGTAACAAGACTGTCTATGTACAGAAGGATACGATCCTTGGATCGGTTGTCTTATCTGAATTGATAGAAGACTGTAAACATGTTTCGGCACCCGGAGCCCCTTCCTCACCCGAAAGGAGCCCGGAACTAGACACTCTAGTAGCCGAAAGCCATGTAGAAAGTGATGAACAACGTGAAGCTCTAACTGACTTGTTGTACAAGTACCGTAAAGCTTTTGCAGCACCGAGTGAACAATTGGGGCGTACCGATAAAGTACTGCATACGATTGACACTGGTGAGAATGAACCTTTTAAGATTCCTTATAGAAGACTCCCACTAGCCAAAAAAAGGGTAGCTGAGGAGGAGATAGCTAAAATGCTTGAACAGGATGTAATAATTCCATCAACCAGTCCTTGGTCTAGCCCTGTGTGCATGGTGACCAAGAAAGATGGTAGCATCCGTTTCTGCATAGATTACCGGAAATTGAATGGTATGACCAAGAAGAATTCATATCCCTTACCACGGATCGATGAGACTATAGACTCCCTTGGAGGTAAGCAATGGTATTGCTCTCTAGACTTACAATCCGGGTACTGGCAAGTGGGTATGCATCCGAAAGATATGGAGAAGACGGCCTTTTCCAGTCATATTGGATTATTCCAGTATAATGTGATGCCGTTTGGATTGTGCAATGCACCGGCGACATTTGAAGCCATGATGGAAACTTTATTAAGTGACCTTTTATGGAAAAAATGTCTCGTCTATCTAGACGATGTGATTGTCTTTGGAAAGACATACGAAGAATGCTTGGAAAATTTAGGTATGGTCCTGGAAAGGATCATAACTAATGGTTTGAAGCTGAAACCCAAGAAGTGCGATCTTTTCAAAAGATCTATTAATTACTTGGGGCGAATAATCTCGAATGAAGGGATTAAAGCCGATCCGGAGAAACTGGATGCCGTGTCAAATTGGCAAGCACCCACGAATGCGAGAGAAGTTAGGTCCTTCCTCGGATTCTGTTCCTACTACCGGGACTTTATCCCAGGATATTCAAGGGTTGCCTTTCCTATCCAGAGTTTGTCCCACTGGACACCCGGGATCAGGAAGGAACGATTCCCTTGGGGACCCAAGCAAGACGAGGCCTTTATGAAAATAAAGGATTTGTTTGCTATCACACCTGTGTTGAGATACCCCACGGAGAATGATCATTTCATTCTAGATACTGATGCTAGTAATGAAAGCATAGGAGCCGCCCTTTCTCAGGTCCAGGATGGGGTCGAAGTTCCTATAGCCTTCGCTAGTAACACGTTGAGTAAATCTCAAAGAAACTATTGTACCACTAAACGTGAGTTGTTGGCTGTGGTGGTCTATACGAAGAAGTTCAAGCACTTTTTGTGGGGGAGTGATTTCACTCTACGGACTGATCACTCTTCCCTCAGATGGTTATTGAACTTCAAAGATGCAGAGGGGATGATAGGTCGCTGGTTAGCGCACCTATCCGAATTCGGTCTAAATCACAGCCAGATTGAACACCGAGCCGGGGCAAAGCATTTGAATGCAGATGCTTTGTCTAGAATCCCAGTGAGGAAATGTGCAAATGCTGAGTGCACTGATTGTGGAGCACACAATGCTGTGTTGGCAGGGGTTCGAGTTCCATTCGAAACCCATCCGGAACATGTCTTGAATTGGTCCTTGGAGACCATCAGGCAGTTCCAGAAGTCTGATGCAGTCACATCACGTTTGATTAAATTCCTTAATCAGGGTATCTGTCCCCCAAGACCCGTAGTGTCATTGGAGAACAGAGAGATGAGACGATTCTTAGCTCAATGGGCCGAGCTAAAAGTCCGGGATGGTATTCTGTTTCGATGGAAGAACCATTCTAATAGGAACAAAACCTTGCAAGTTGTCATACCTAGTGCTATGCGACGAGATATTATGTATTTCTGTCATGGACATAGAACTAGTGGGCACTTTGGAAAGAAAAGGTCTCTAGAACGTCTGACCAGACGATACTATTGGCCCGGCATGAGTACAGATCTCACCCGATGGGTGGAGACCTGTCCCGAGTGCTGTAAGAACAAACCAGGACCCGGGTTAGGCAAGCTGCCATTATCCCAGGAACTGTTTGGTGTAAGGTTTGCTAGAATAGCTGTTGACATTATTAGTGGGATTCCCCCCACTCCTAGTGGCAACACGTGTATGATGGTCGTGTCTGATTATTATACCAAGTACACCCGAGTGTTCCCTTTACCGGATCATAAGGCTGTTACTTGTGCTATGGCCTTTGTAAAAGGGTGGGTGCTGCACCTAGGTGTCCCACTCATGTTACATAGTGACCAAGGCAGAGAATTTGAGTCTAGTCTGTGGCAGGAGATGTGTAATTGTCTGGCGATCTGCAAGACAAGAACTAATCCCTATAGACCACAGAGCGATGGACAAGTAGAGAGATTCAATAGGACTTTGATCCAAGTATTGAAATCTCTGGTAAATGAGCAGATGGATGATTGGGATGAACAATGTGAATTCGTGGTACATGCCTATAATGGCACTGTGCATTCGAGCACAAACTGTTCTCCTAATCTCCTCGTTTTTGGAGAGGATTTGATTATGCCAGCCGATTTGGTGTTCGGCGTAATAAGAATGAATCCGGAAGCCCCTTGCCAGGTGATGTTTGTAGAATCCCTACGGGATAATTTCAAACAAGCCTATGAGAGGGTTAGAGACGAGTTGCAGAAAACTGCGCGTTGGCAGAAAGTTGGCTATGACACAGGTCTAAAAGCTAGATTTTTTAATCTAGGGGATAGAGTACTGCGTCTACACCAACCTCTAGCTAACCTGAAATTAGCCAGTAATTGGGATGGACCTTTCACTATAACTCAGGTTATTAGTGATTGCACAGTGATTATTAAATCACAGCTTGGTAAATGTTACAAGTCAAATGTAGCGAGACTACGCCCATGGAGGGGGAGGGATACCTCCACCGAAATGTACGGCGATGGTCTATTGGAAGTAATGGAACAGAGTCGTGTTAAGCAACTCGAAGTGGTACCGACCCGAAAGCGAGGACCCGGGCGGCCACGGAAGGTTGCAGACCCGAAGAGGGTGGTGCCCCCTGTCGTAACATCCGGAAAGCAGGGGAAGATACAAAAAGTCTCGGCAGGCGCAGGTAAAAATAAGAGGAAAGGTCCTTCTAAGGCTAAGAAGACCTTGGAAAAGGCTCTTATGGATACCAGGTCAATAAAAGAGGCCTCAAAACCTCTTAGACGCAGTCCAAGGTTGCTACGGACTGCCGTAACCTAGCCTGTTAACACAACGAGTGTGTTGTCCTGTACTGTGTACTGTTATATGTTGTAACCTAGTTCAATGTATATTTGAGCCGGTCAAGAGTCTCTGGAAAAGGTCCTATGACAATGAACCCATGGTTTTGGACGGATAATCCGATGGATATGCTTATGCTATCCATAAACTCCAGAATACCTAGCGAATTGTCATAGTCGAACCCTGAGTACGGACGGACGACCGATCGGGTATTGTATTGTTTTTATGTAAGGGCGCGTGACCTAATTAAGGGCACGCGGGAAAGTTGTTGACCCATTTTCGAATGGTCACGTGAGGCGCCGGTTTGATCATGCGCAGCGATTCAAGTTCGAGTATCCCGCCATATTGTCTTATTCCTGCGAAGGAAGAAGACGTGGCCGAGGGTGGTCTTACTCTTGTTGGAGTCTGATAGCCCGTGACAGCCATATTCCGAGGTGTGCCCTCGTTAAAAGGCACCCGCCTTTCACTGGGTAAGCAGTACTCACTGCTTATCCGGTGGATTGGGATATTTTATCCCCGAACAGCCACTTCTGTCGATGGCAGAAGAGGCCGTCCGTCTTGGCGGCGGTGCCGGTGCCAGCACCCCGCCAGAGTATGGAAGTGGTTCTCCCAAGAGTCCCACTTATACATACGACGATCAGCAATACGATGCTGATTGTGATCAAATGGATCAACAAATGAATGTTGATCAGTACTTCTCTGGAGTAGACGATAGCGACGTAGAATCGTTCTACGACGCATCCGACAACTCCAGACAAGTTAGTCCTGAACGCCGAGGCGTTCAACAACAAATTGATGTAGGTGAGCCTTATGTAGCCCCTCCATCCGAAGGTTTGAGTGGAGAACCGGCAGGAGCCCAGTCTCTTGACAGGGCTCTGATGCCACCTCCCCCTCAACTGCCGCCCCGTCTTGGTGGGAGTACCTCATTCGGTGCTTTGGGACCTGCTTCTCCGGTTGACAGGCCAATGCACCTAGAGCTGCCCTTCCCAGACAGTCCCGAATGGCATGATGTAGCCGGTCCATATGACGGACGGATGTTAGCAATTTCCGAGGAAATGCTGATACCCACCTGTTATGGGACGCCCAGAGAGGTTGACGAGCGTGTTGTCAACGCAATCTGGGAATGTGCTCATCCGCAGTGGGCTAATACCTTTCCGGAGTCCTGGTTGATGGATTACCATCAGATGGCCAAAGGATTGGTAGTCCACTTATGGTTTCGTAAAGCCGTCTGGGACGCAGAAATGGCTTTCCGAAGGAATACCTCTTATAGGCCTTCCTATGTGTCTGACAAAACGGGTTACACCGGTGTCAAGGCAGATGAGGTCTCTAGATACATAGACAGAGACCAGATCCTACTGTTAAGCACAGCGGATGAGTATGAAGCAGCAGGTAACGCTGTTGTGGATTACTGTCCAGGGGTCCCTATTACGTCTCAAACCATTGAGGCAGAAGAGGCCCGTATTGGTGTGTCTCCACTAGACAGACTCGGGGTAATACAAGACCTCGTAGTACGTCTATTGGAGAGACAATATGCACTGGCGCATCCGGAGTTAGTACCCGGACCAGCACCCGTGCAAGTAACAGCCAAGATGGCCGATCGGATGGACCGTCTCATGTCTCCTGCTGAAGCTCCCACCTTGGGAGGCGCAGCAGTAGTACCTGAGAAGGCCCTACCTGATGCAGATGTTTCCCTTAAAACTGCTCAGTCTACCCCTACGAAGACTGAGCAAGTCAAGGAGAAAGCAGCTGGTGGAAAGGGTAAAACAACCCCCACCAAAGGTAAGGGTAAAGGGAAGCGGTCAGGAACCGAACCCTCTACCAGCACGAGTGTGGACGACAGTACCCGAACCCGTCGGGTGTCTCCACGCTCGGCCAATAAGAAGGGCGCTAAGGCTTCGGATGTCTCCGGCAATGAGACGGACGCATCCGAGCCTGGCACTTCTACTAACGGCAGATCCCGCAGGAGGAATAAGAAGAAGGTTGACCAACGCAAACCTGAACCTATCGAGGTAGACGTTCAAGCTGATAATACAGAAGCTGAACCGGCTGTCCCAACCGTAAAAGTTGAGCTCGGTGTGCCAATCGTCAAGCTACACGACGTAATGGCCGATTTGAGTGGAGACGCTCAAGATGCTGCAGCCCAGGTCCTCGCGGGTCAACAACCCGTTGTGCAACCTGTGGATGTACCATCCGACCCGGAGGGAGAGGAGCCGGTTGACCCAGTTGTGGATGTCACTCCGACTGACGAGCAAGAGGCTGCTATCTGGGCTAACGCCAATAGCAACTTTGCCGACTTCATTCCTCTACACAGGGGACACCTGAAGGGGAGTAAATCCGTATGGAGACTGCCCCCCCGGATCACCTGTGAGAGGCAGGAAGATATGGAGGAGTGGCTTCGCAAGAAGCTCTCTGATAGAAAGCCGGCCAATATGTACTGGATCTATTGGGAATTCGTTAAGAATTCGCCCAATGGTCTGTACAATTATGACCAGAAGGGCAAGCTCAAGTTTGCTCTAGATGAGTACTACGGGGAGGATCGTAAGGATTGTCCCTTCCAACGTTGTACTCAAAGTGAGGGTGAGGTTGAATTCTTCATCGAGAAAGACGCGTTCCTTCGTCATCTCGTGGAGGTTCATATGCACCAGAGGCCGGAATATGTCTGCGACCGAGAGGTTGGCAAGAAATGTGCTAAATGCACAGGATGTGTCACCCCCCGACGCGGAGACATGGTCCGGCACTATGTGACTTCGCATGGAGAGGGCCTGGAGGCAGCCATAGATCGGGTGATGAAAATTCACTCCGAACTCTATGGCAACCTTAGGGGCCTCAATGCAGAGAAGTTGGCTTCCCTCACACCGAGTACGAAGCAGTTTGCGCCTACGGTTCCTGGTACTAACCAGAAACTAAAGGCTCGGTTTGCCCAGACTCCCGGGTCCGGCAAACTAGAGTACGCTCAGGAGGAGTACGATCTGTTAAACGAATGGAGAAGCAACAAGGCCCGCCGTCGTGGTGGGGCTTATGTAACTCCATCCGGAGAACAGGTCCGAAGCCGCAGGGATTACCGCCAGGGACCCTCTGCAGCAGATAGGAAGAGACAGGCGTCTGAATCTCCAAGCCGAGCCAGGTCACCACTGGAGGCGCTGGAGAGGCAGACAAATGGGGGAAGGAAGAAGCCACATCTTCCATCTCCTACTGGAACTCCTTCCCATTATGGGCGAGCACCAACTCCACGAGGTGCACAGAACCCGACATTCTTTGGTGTCAGTGGACCGAGTGGCCAGTCCGCCCGGAAACACGCGCCTTTGAATGTCAAAGACCCGAAGCAGTACCCTGCTATGGGCCCACCCGGACCAGAGATGCAAATCTTTGATCAGTACGGGAGGGTCAAGCAGGAACTGCCGACAGTAGGAGGTCAAGCTTCCCGACCTACAATGAGTGCTGTGGTGAGACAACGTCCACCCGCACCATTGTTGACGGCCAAAGACCTTAGAAGGGAATTGTCACGGTTGCCCCTGGTTCAGGGATTACCAACTCAAGGCCCTTCTTCGACCACTGCTGGTGCGGTTACTACTGCGGTTGCTTCTTCGCACACGCAGGTAGCTGTCACTGCGAGTGGGTCTGGAGCACAGCCGAAGCCTCAGGGTCAGGTACCCCCACCTGGTGCTGTGGTTCATCGGCCTAAGCTGATCCAGACAGTGGAGACCTTCTTCAAGAAGGAGGACAAATTGTCTTGCAATATCCAGAGCAAGCAATTTGAGACGCTACAGCACCATCTGGAAAACCTCCACCTGGACATGTATCGTCGGACCGTGTCGAGCACTCTCCAGTGTATTGACGCGATCCAGAAGTCAGAGATCAACCGAATCTCGACTCAGATCAAAGCGGATGTTGCCAAAGATAAGCAGGAAGCTGCTAATCTGCGGCAGGAGGCCCTATCCGAGAAGGAAACAGCTTCTCAGATGCTCGACCTAGAACGAGCAACGAACATGAAGAACCAGCAAAAGTTCTTCAAGGTCTTCGGAGTTATCATGGATAACTGGGACGGTACACCTGAGCATGCTTTGAAGCTGTTCGAAGCACGCCAAAAGGTGAAACTTACACCTGCTGTCCCCGCATTGGCACCTACGGATGGAACTGGTATGAACCCCCCTGTTCAGCCACTGGCTCAACAACCGGGTCCAAACCAGCCACCCGAGGAGAACATGGAACAGTAAAAAACTGTTGCATGAAGATCGGACATAATTGTGTGTCCCGGGGTTCTATTACCCATGCATTGTTGGATAAGAAACCATTTTTTTATCCAACCCGTTTTGATTCGGGTACCAAACTGTACCCTAATCCGGAAACTGAAAACAGAAGGAGAAAACAAACAAGTCACTCTGGAGGAGGAGTACGAATGCTGTAAACACCATAATTGTACTGTGCCACAATGTAATGACTGTGCCTATTATAAAATCATGGACAATTTACACTAATATGGACTTTTGAACTACAAACCGGATCTACTATTACCTCCAGTTAGCTAGCACTACAGGCATCAGGGTTTAGCTACGCCCATAGAGTCCATCAACAGTCTACAACTGGATCTACTATTACCTCCAGTTAGCTAGCACTACAGGCATCAGGGTTTAGCTACGCCCATAGAGTCCATCAACAGTCTACAACTGGATCTACTATAACCTCCAGTTAGCTAGCACTACAGGCATCAGGGTTTAGCTACACCCACCAACAAGTTTTACTATAGCACTTCAGGCATCAGGGTTCAGCTCGCCCATACCAAGCCATCAACAGCATCCGACTCCTGTTACATCCTCCAATCATGAAAACAAGTAACTTTGTTGATATTATTATATTGTATGTAAAATTGTATTTATAACTATATAATGTCTTTTATAAAGATATATTATTATATAAGGGTACCTATAAATATACTGGATCTGCGAATCCTATAAGTTATTTAAGGTAATCCTAGACCTATAACTGTCTATATAGGTCATTCCTGGTCTCAATATATTAAGAGACTATAATTCTTCTGTAACTTGTAAATATAAAACACTAAGGTATAAACTGAGCTGCGTCTCAAAAGTATAAATATTTTTCTATAAAATAAGAGAAGGTCCAACGGATTTCTCTAAACTTAGTATTGTATTACTCAGGTTAATACCTAATTGTGTTCATATAGTATCAGATTAATTGTCCATATCTGATCATTAATATTTAATTCACTCTGTAAAGTAGACAGAGCTGTTAATTTAAAAAGTCGAAAATTTTTTTTCCGGGTTCAATAACCATAATACGATCATTGTTAACAACCACCGGTCCTTTTCAGGACCCTACTGTTGTCAAAACGTTACTATAAATCTGTGATAATTGTATATTTATCATTTATGGTTGTTATAAGCTAGTGATGGAAATAACATGAACGACACTCGATGCTATTATTGTATAATTTTTCAGAAATAGGATAGTCTTATACTATAGCCTATTTCACATCGAGCAAGTGTAATTAATACCCCTTTTTAGTATTGTAAACAATCACTTACTAGGTTATTAATACACTGCGGTTTAATTACCCCCAAGTTATTGTCTAAGGGGGGCAGTGTAGGGGTATGGTATTTTACACTTTAACGTTCATGCACCCGTGAGACTCAGACCTAGGTCCTTCGGGTGTGGTGGGGGAATCCGGATGGCAGGTGGCAGCACCTGCCTCTGGGTTCGTATCCACTACACCAGGGGGCCTACCACTCGTCCGCCACACGTCACGTGGCCGGTCTGAGTTTCGCGGGCTTTTCCCCTATATAAGGCTGGTCCTACCCCTAGGTTCCTCAGTAGTGGTTTACCCACTGCTCAACCAGGTTGTTACCCGAAAGGGTAACCGAATGCACTAGCAGCATGTAGTCCTCTGAGGCTGTGATCGTATGTAACGCAAGCTCTGAAATAAAAGCTCGGTTGCCTACCCGGAAACTTTTCTCTCTCTTCGTTATGATTTAATCTAACTTAACGAGACGAACCACTACATTACCATGACAATCTCAGATCTAGACCATTTTGACCTGTAGGTCATGAAAATAACATGTTTCTTAATGTCAGATGTGTCCTTATTATCGTAAAATGAGAATACTTTTAACGTTTTTTATCATGATTCTGCCTACATTTCTTGTCCTCATATAAAATTCAATATTCCTGCCTCTCCTCTGCACAATAGGGATATTCAAATATCCTAACTATGCCTGTTATTTACCCCCTACATATACCTTAGTACTCAATGTATGGGACAATTGATTGCTGCTAAACCTTTGCAGTATCAGGGATGGGAAGTGCTTTTTTGTCCAGGTGAAATTGTGTCCGGGCGAGTGACCATTGAGTAACATGCCATGTCGAGGGTTTGATTTCCTACAGAAATAATCATTTTATCTCATTGAAGATCACAGATCTGGACCATCTTGAGCAGTAGATGATGGAATTCACATTGTTATCTGTGTCAGCTGATTCCTTGCTATCATAAAATGAGCCTACTTTTAATGGAATTTGATCACAATTTTGAACATAATGTCCAGGCGAGTGATGAACTACAAGGTATTTTGAACAGAAATTACAGATTTTCCCCCCATCAAAACTATATACCACCTGAAAATACATGCCGTGGGCATTATATTTCATATAATCAATAGTTCATACCATAGTCTGTTCAGCTTTTATATAGAACAGAAAGAAATGAATATCTTAGAATCTGAGATTTACTTGAATTCCAGGCTAGGCCCTATAAGAAAATGACCTGAGGGAAAGGCAAAAATCCTATTACATCTGACTACAATACTCCAAACCCATCTATTAGACCCAGTACTACAAGCAAAATCATAATAACAGTGAACCAGAAGCATATCATAGGTCATTTTGAATCAATAAAGGGAAATACCCCGAATGGTCACTCGGGAGGACATCGTTTCCAGGTAGATAGGTTCTGGGCATTGCCATAGCAACAGTTTTCATATTTAACTCATAATATTTCATGTGCGGTTACCCCAAGACCTATACACTATCCACAAAAAATATTTTTGAGATACTACATAATTTTTTCTCAGACCTCTCAAAACTCCACCAAGGCCTATTTGCACACTTTCTATGATTTTTGACCATAACTAGTATAACCTGTATCCTATATTACAATGTATGTATCCTCCACTAAGTGGATTATAATCATTATTTTTTGCATTTTTGATTAAAGCTATGAGTATCGATAAATTAAAATCTAAGCATTTCGTCATTTTACATAAGTACACTCCTCATTCACACAGGTAATATACATAGAAAGTACTTACTTAATTCATATACCTCGAATTCGAATAATCTTAAAGTTGCCCAATTTGCAGTCCCTGATATGATGACCAAATTTCCCATTAGTACCTGTTTGCAGGTCACGTCCTGACTTACGCCACCAGAGTAAATGGTACTAGAGTGTGCAGAGAGAAGACATAAATATCTTTAAACATTATATTATTATCTAGTGACCCTGAATCAATTCAATCAAACCTCAATCCAATCTAAAGCCTATTCTGATTCCTACACTATTTCACATTTAGAAACCAAACTATAGCTAAACTCCATGAAGACGCAGATACATCGTATAGCAAAAGGTCATCCCTCTAATTGAGTTAGAAATGGCTACCCCACTATGGTATCTTGAATGTTTCCCAGTGGGCACACTAACGTTGATTCAATGTTTGCAATGTTTGCATATCAACAGTTGATTCAGGATTGAAATATTGAATGTGAAAGTTGACAAATTCAACCATCAAATAAATAAACCATCAATGCTGATCCAACATTTGTGTTTCTATGTTGATTCAATATTGTTTCAACATTGTCTAGAACCGCTGCTGAGTTATCCCTTACAGAGTACTAATACATCTGCTTTACCAATACTCACAGAGAATGTCATTACATAGCCGTGTGTCATCAGGGATAACAGTGAGGGGTAGCCTGCCTACATCCACGTAGATCTTCAGATCAGGTACAGGGTATGCTGCAACTATAAAGCATAGCTTTTGATGTTTTAGCATTTTGTAGTTGCCATCTTGAATGATCTAGTGATACTTCTGATTCTGACTTTTGTATTTGTCAAAGATCATAATGGATGGTTGATACTTCAGTGTTCTGTGTGATTACTTGGCCACCTGCTGATTTTAAATGGTGTATTTACTGACTTACAATATGATGGGTAGATAGAGACATGAGTGATTCCTGTGATTACTACACCATCTACAACTTACAATTGTAATGGTAGATAAAGACATGGGTGATTTGTGTGAATACCTTACCATCTGCAACTTACAATTGTAATGGTAGATAAAGACATGGGTGATTTGTATGAATACCTTACCATCTACAACTTACAATTGTAATGGTAGATAAAGACATGGGCGATTTGTGTGAATACCTTACCATCTACAACTTACACTTGTAATGGTATATAAAGACATGGGTGATTTGTGTGAATACCTTACCAACTGCAACTTACACTTGTAATGGTAGATAAAGACATGGGTGATTTGTGTGAATACCTTACCATCTACAACTTACAATTGTAATGGTAGATAAAGACTCAGGTGATTTCTGTGATTTTCACTTTTTACAGAGTCAATGGATTACTATAACAGCTCTATAGTGTACACGCATGGTGATCACAGGGTGAACCAAAGCACCTGCTCCCTTCAACCTTTGACTATGATTTAATCACCTATGCCCAGCGGTTGTCATGAGCCCCCTATCTGGGGCTGTTTGCATGTGCCATATCATTGACAAAGTGCATTTATGCAATATGCTGTGTTTGAAGGACTATACAAAGTGGGATACATTTTTAACAAGCAAATCCAAATATATGTGGATAAAGTGTACTTGTGTCTTTGGATTTGCAGATTAGCACATCGACATGGCTGTGTCAGTTAAAACTGGTAAAAGGCTCCTTTCTAATATATCAGGAGGTTAATTCAAAAGGTCCTGGGATTTCTACCCCTGCCATCTTAGCGTAGTTACATATCATAAGACCTAGCCAGTCTACCCTATCTAATGCAGTGGCTGCAGGCCAGTCAGGCTCAGCAAGTCCTGAGATCACTTCACTATTCCTTTTCCAGCACTAAGATCACTGCAATCTTAGTGAAATAATTACATAGTGGTTTCACCTGAGTACAGGAGCACTCACAGGAAACACTCCTGCTCCCAAGAGTGAATGCCCCTGCTGTATACATATAGAGGGGAGGGAGGACATTTGCTGAGAGTCCTTGAGGGCTCTTTAGGATACTCAGGCATGAAGTGCACTTGAATACTGTATGAGGTCAACTGCATCCTATACTCTATAAGTGGCTCATATAGGGGGGGGGGACACTTGTGTAATCACCCTTGTGAGAAGGAGTGTTTCCACTGCTATTCTTTCAGTATGGGCCTCTTGCCCCTGTGCACAGTGTGTTCTACTTGGAATGGTGTAGGAGGGCTGAGGCTAAGATCACTGCAATCTTAGGCAAGGCAGTCTAATCGCTTAATTGGATTAGGCAGAATAATTCCTAAGATCGCTCAGGTAGCGATCCCAGGACCTTTTGAATTAACCTCCAGACCTACTTTGATGTTATGTTTTGCTGTTGCCTTACACCATTAGGGCATCAGACATTCTAGCTCAATAAAGTGTAACAGTGATAAAGTTGTAACTTTGTCTGGAATAATTTGATATTCATGAAGTTAGTGGCTCAAGCCCCCAGCCCTCATGTTAAAACGACTCACAATAACTTAGAGATAATCATTAACTCACTGTACTATTGAGGGTAGACAAAGGCCACATAATCAACCCTGTGTAGGGTTATGAGGTCCACCTGTAGCCAGTGGACACCAGGGTAGGACAGGGTGAGACACAGGGTACCAGCCTCCAGGATAATCTCGAACTGGGTCGTCGTCATGGAGACGTAAGGATTGTCTGAGGTCCTATACAGTTTGTCAATACTCATCTCTGTGTCTAGGATAGAGAAATTATGTTACAATTGTATGGATTGCAACATATAATTAAGTTATTTTTTAATGAATACTTAGTTTGAAAGATCGCATTTCACAATACAAATCCCATCAAAGAGGTATAGCCTACTGGGAAACGTGGGGTCATAATGACGTCCTAATACTTAATGTAGTGACTAGATATTCTAATGATCAAAATATTTCCCCTCCGAGGTTAAAAATGAACTGACAATAAACGTGCATAGATCCAATGACTTGCATACCTGATGAATCATAATCCTGAACAAACACCATGATGAACCGAGGAGTCTTCAGTTCTGACCAGAAGTGGAATTCATCAAAGTAGCTCCTCCCAGCATACTGTTTTTTTAAAGGGTTTTTATTGGGTCAATAAACCAGAATCAGTCTTGCCGTTCTGCCATCTGGGCCCACTTATGGACTCTTAATATTGACAAATTGGCAAAGCAGTTAAAGATGATACATTTTGTAGATCAATATACCAATATTATAAGTATACCGTCATACCGTTATGTCAACACTGTGGTTGCTCTATACAGACCATGACATTGGTGATACCACCTACAACCGTATAACAATAAATTGAGAAAAAAGCATAAAGCATGCCAAGCTAGTGGGAGTACCACCTAGCAATATTGTTCAGTGCCCAGTGGAAATACCACCTGAACATCTACTACAACCACTAACCATGAAGCAATATTTTGAGAGAGAAAACAATAGGCATACTAAGCCAGTGGAAATACCACCTAGCAATGTTGTCCAGTGGAAATACCACCTGAACATCTATTAACAACCCGAATTATATTAATAATAATAATAATAATAATAATAATAATAATAATAATAATAATAATAATAATAATAATAATAATAATAATAATAATAATAATAAGCCTCCTGTTATCCACAAAATGAGGTTGGGTTTTTAATGAGAAACTGTAGAACAACATGTGCATGTATCGTCTCTCACTTAGTGGCTTTACTTTAGATGTATGGTGTAGTTGCGCAGTGGTAAGCCTTGGGTTTGGACCCGATCTAATGTTGTGTGCTATTCTTAGGGCTCTGTTTTGGACTAGTTGTAGTCCCTTAAGCAGTTCCTTTTGATTGTCATCATATACAACATCACAGTAGTCCATATTTGGTAGTATGATACTTTTATATATATTCTCAACTGTGTTTATGTCAGTGTATCTTCCAATGCGTGCTAGTTGTGTAGCTTTTGAAGAGGTGAGGTCATGTAAATTTGAAAGGTGCTTTGTAAAAGATAGTTTTCTATCAAGTGATACTTCCACTTTAGTAATAGCATTCCCATTGATAAAGAAATTTGGCATTTGATGTGGTTTTGAGCCAAAATACATCCATTGTGTCTTAGTGGTGTTATTTGTTAAGCTGTTCATAATACACCCGTCTGATACAGCATTAATTACCATTGATAGCTTTTGTGGGTCTGTACTTGTGATTACTGCATCATCTGCATATAATACAAGATGGCAACCCTCTATGACGGTGGCAAGGTCATTTATATACAGTATAAAAAGAATGGGACCTGCTGTGGAACCTTGAGGAACACCATATGTGATTCTCCTGCTTCTAGAAATTGAATTGTTTACATTAATTGATTGAGTTCTATTTGTTTAATAGGATTTGAACCAATTGCATGTACATTATTACTTAGACCAATGTCTTTTAATTTTTGTAACAGGATGGGATGGGAAACTGTGGCGAATGCTTTTTTATAGTCCAAAAACAGTGAATAAGCATATTTTTTATACCATATCAATAAATTCAGCAACTGCAGTGAGTGTTTTTTCTTATAGCCATGCTGTGATTTTGTGATGATGTAGTTTTCTTCAATGTAGGATACTAGTCGCTTAATAACCATTTTTTCCAAAATTTTGCTGGGAAGTGGGAGTTGGCTTATGGGCCTCAGATCGTTTACTGATTTACTATTTTTTTTTGTATGGGTGTAACTAATGCATGTTTCCAACCATCAGGAAACGAGGCTTCAATAAGAGATTTATTATAAATAGTACGCAGCTTTGAGGCATCTCGCAGCCATAGCTGCTTTAGGACAGCTGATCTTATGTCTGCTAAAGCTGATGATTTAGACGTGTCAGTATGATTATCTCTTTTCTGACCATTTCCTCATCAAAAAGTGTGTAGAGTAGGTCAATATTTTGATTTGACAAAATTTAATGGGTGATGACACGTTGGTACGGAATATGTGGAAGCTTACTTGTTAACTTTTCACTAACATCTGTGAAGAACTTATGTATAAAGTCAGGAATTTCTTTACCAACTATATGCCGTTTTGTGTCATCATCTATCAACTTGTTTATTGTGTCCCCTTTATATTTGAGGAGCAGCTTTTTGACAGCTCTCCAGAATTGCTTAGGATCATCCTTATGTCTGTCTAACATATAAGCTAACATTTGCTTTTTATTGGTGTCGATAGCTAAATCAACCCTTTTTTTAAAAGTATCAGCAACAGCCCAATCACCAGGATTATTGTGATTTCTTGCCTGTCTATAGGCATTGTCCCTGAGTCTCATAGTGCCAATAATCTCATGTGTAAGCCATTCAGGCTTATCTGTAGAGTGATAAGTATTTCTCAATGGAGCTGTGACGTTTAGTGCAGTAACAATATTATTTAAATATTGCTGCCAGAGTTTATTTATATCTGTCCTGATGGTATAATTAGTCCAGTCAGCATTAACGAAACTTTGATAAAAATTTTCAAAATTTTTATATACCCTAATTCTCTTTAATTGCTTGACAATTTTGTTTCTTTCATGTTTCAGAAACACAAAGACAGGCATATGATCACTAATATACATATTGACAACTCCATGGTGTGAGACATAATCACAATTGGTGTAAATATGGTCTATGAGGGTGGCTTCTCCTGTTTTTGGATTTACTTTAGTAGGAATAGTAATTATTGCATCAGCCCATTTAAGCTTGTTAATCCATTAATATGTCTCTTGTCTGCATTTCCCATCACAAGTAAGTCAATATTGAAATCACCAACAATAATTAATTTGCATGTGGGCATTGTATTATTTAGAATGGCCTTCCGGTAGTCCATTATGGGTTGGTTTCCTACCTCAGGTGGTTTATAAACCAGAATTACCCTGTACTTGGTAGTGTGTACTTCCAGATCAGCAACCATAACCTCATAGTTGGGGGTAATAACAGTCAAATCAGGGCATTCTATATCCTTTTTGATATACATTAAAAGGCCCCCAAAGTCCTTATCAACATGTGGTCTTCTGTCCATTCTAATGATATTATATGCTGGGTAGGATACCATGGCTGTGTTATGATGTTTATAACCAGGTTTCACATACTGCCATACTGCCACCAACGGCGTTGTTGGGATATCCAATATAGAAGTTATTATGGGGTGTGGACGTAATTGAGCCACCAGGCCTTCCAGTGTTCGTCCTTTGGGTGTCTGCTAAAACACCATCCCTATAAACACTCACACCTGCGTCTATAGACCCGGTCATGGCTAGGTGGGTCCATTGTCCTTCTGAAACATGCACTCTGGCTCACTTCCAAGATAAAGATTTAGTGGAGACATTTACCCAAATTTGCAATGGGGATGGCTTCCACAGAACTGCAATACCAAAAGAACTCCTGGCAGTTTGTGCGCCTGATGATAGGTAGTACTCTTGAATGCTGCTAGATGATGGATGGATTTTATCCAAAAGGCGATAGTAAAGCCATTGCTCTGGATTGCCAAGACATTCATACCTGAGGTTTCCCAAATTGATGAACCCATTTTCATCAATCCACACTAAGTTGCCAACCTTGGATAATGCCTGTAGTGACACTGAACCTTTAATGGTGGAAGGTATGTCCCCGATTAGCTCTTCAAAGTTGTCCTTTGTGTCCATCGGTAGATGATAGTGAGTCACTGAAATGGGATGTTAATATCTGACCACCAAAGCATCAGTTTTATCTTAGTGGTTCAACCACTAGCATCCAGATGTTTAAACATCAGAAGAGAAGTATAGAAAATATAGTATTTGACACAGACACTATATTTATTATACTATTGGTCTGATTAACTAAGAATCACTAAGAATACCACACATTATTACAGGTACTCACCGGCTGTTATGACCTGCAGCTCACACAGTGTGAGGGCGTAGCCTGTAGTCAGGTAGTGGTGTAGGGTCACACAGGGGGAGGTCCTCCAGGTAGGCCTGTCTGTACGTGCCACCACTGTCTACTGTATCTGCTGTAATGTAGGCACCATCCAACTCCTCAACTGTAGGAAAGAATGTAGTAAAATTAAAACAGTGGCTCGTTGAAATCCATGAAAATACCATGTACATTTAATTGCAGACATTGTTTCAAATGTTGGACCTTGATTTGGGGTGTTTAAAATAACCGGTTCAATGGCATCTATGTTTGATATCATCGGGCAGTTCCGAACAATACTCCATGGTAACACAATGGATTTGATAGAGAAACCTATTCCTTTGTGTTGATGTTTTGATGATACCTCCACATTCATTCCCCTTTCTTGTCATCAATGCAACGGTGATGAGTAGCGCAAGTCTACCTAACCGCACTGCATTTGAACATAGGGAGCCTAAGTCGTGCGATAAACTATTTCTGATTTGGAACTCAAATGACCAATATTTGAATTGACCTGGAGGCCCACCATATATGAAATTTTAAGGCTCAACTCTCATTCTTAAAAAAGTAATGTGCCTATACATGGGTAAAAAGTGACACTCATGACACTGTGATGCAGGGGTTTTAAAAAGTGATGCTCGTGACGCAGGGGTTTTAAAGAGTGACGGACGGCGACACTATCAAAAGTTCCCAGTACATTGGCATATATACATAAAAAGTGATGGAGTGATGCGCCATCCTTCCTAAAAAGTGATGGCGTGACGTCCTAAATATTTTGAGCACCCATGTATAGGCACAGTTATGCTAGGCCTAAGATATTCCCCTATCCTTCAAGCCTGCGGGCGATAATATGCTGAGCTCAGAATTTGCCCGCACGTGACGTGACTTTGCCTCCCTATTGGAACTCTTTGGTAGTTCTCCATCCCTTTAGGGCCAGCACGATGCACACATGGGCCTCGGTAGTATATGACCAGGGATTCATTTAGGTATCTTGCAGGCGGATTGGTAGAATTTATTTATGGATCATTCGGCAATGAGAGTGTCAATAATGCTGGACCTACCACAGCAGTCTGAGCGTCCATAGATGACCACAGTGGCTTTGTGGTACATGTAACCCAGGTTTACCTTAACCCAGGAGAGGCTCTCCTGCAGGGTGCTGCTACAGGAGCCATCGGGTAGCTATCCATTGGTGTTACCATCCACAGCCCTGGCTGCTGTGTATGGCGATGTTGTTGAACTCTGTGTGGCTGCCTTACCATGGGCCATATTGTTAGTCACACGCTCCTTATTATCTGATATCAATAGAGTAAGGTGGGTATAACACGTACACAATTTGATGAAACCATCTCTAGCCTGACCTTGTTTTCATATATGGCTTGGAATGTATCTTGGAAACCAAGACAACTCTACTATACATCTAGGTTACCTAGCTTAGCTTATATTTTCAGGATCACATGTAGGCCTACCCGATGGCTTCAGATGTGGTCTTATGAAATCAGAGCAGCAACACTATGTTGGCCTAGGAGTTGCCTGGCGCGAAGAGCCACAGTGGTGTTGCAGAGCCGTGTGACGCCATAGGGAGACTAAGTCACATCATGTGTGTGCCTGTTCTGAGCTCAGCATATTAGGCCCTATCGCCTGCAGGCTTGAAGGATAGGGGATTTATTTTTGACCTCGGATAACTTTGGGCAAATTAGGAGTTGAGCCTAAAAATTTCATATGTGGTGGGCCTTCAGGTCAATTGAGATATTGGTCATTTTAGTTCAAAATCTAAATTTTTTTTACGACATGGTTTATTGCGAGACTTAGGCTCCCTACACGTGAGATGGTTTGAAATAGCTAGAAAAGCGTATTTCCAGTTGGATATAGCAAGAACGACATTTACATATCCTGCTTCAGCAGTCGAACTCGGCGAGTGTGCAATGTGACGATTCAACGCATTACCACCCTCCCATAGCCATGGTAATATCACTAAGGAAGCATTCATTATTTATGGTGGGGGTGGGGGTGAGCATTTGGCGAAAGAGAATAGGTCAAATATGAAAGGCCCCCCCCTAAAGAATACGTCCAAAATTTTTGGCACCCCTCAAGAATAGGTTGAAAATAAATGGCCCCCTCAAGAATAGGTTGAAAATAAAGCGCCCCCCCCAATGACGATCATCCATGAATATTCTTTTATTTAACTTAAATGCCAAAACCATATGCCTATACATTGTGTGATACATATAATTACACCTCTCTTGGGAGTAGTACTTTAACATTTTAATGATTAGCATTGACTATAGTCAACATCGTCCCGGGTCGAGCATCGACTATAGTCGACACCATGTAGGCCCCCTTTATAGGAATATTGCGGGGACTGTGAATACCATATTCATTCTAATAACCGCACCTGTGCTGAAATTTAATCATTAGATGGTCGAAACCTTAATACAAAAATTATTTCCAAAAGGCACACCCCTAAAGTCTAAAAACCATTTGCTCTAAAAAACTTTACTTTTACAGCAGCATGATTTGACACAAGGGGTGTGTGCTTACAACTAAAATGGCGAGGGGTGCGCTTATTAGTGCAGGTGCATTTAATAGACGGTAGGCCCTTACTCCTAGGAAATTTAAAGGCTGTCCCCATGGCCAGATAACTCATGTGCCTTCTGCCCTTAATGGGTTAATAGACTCCAAGGGATAGGTGATAGAATTGGTCTCAACTCAGATACACCTTATAGACAAGGTATTTTTTTGTGTAGAATAGTCTTGTTGTTCATAAGAGAGACTCAGATTCTTTGGAAGATAGTGCGTACTATGTATCATCTCTATTAGAATATGCTACTTCTAGATGAAATAGGTTAAAAATCAGCTGTAGCTGCATGTCCTGCTAGTCATCGACAAGAAATGCACATTGGTATTGATCAATTGAAAAAGATCTCTGAATATAGTTCCATCCAATTAGATTTCACTGAACTGGATCAATTTGATTACCTTTAGTCTTTCAAAAGGAGTCTCTGATACATTAAAAGACATTTTATGGTGATGAAATCTGCGACATTTTGGATAAATACCCTAAAAATAAATGGCCCCCCCTCTAAGAATAGGTAAAAACAAATGGCCCCCCTCTAAGAATACCCTGAAAATATTCGGCCCCCACCTAAGAATACCCTGAAAATAAATGGCCCCCCCTCGATTTGCTCACCCCCACCCCTGCCATAAATAATGATTCCTCCCTAAGGGGCCCTCACGTGACGACAGGCAGGGTCCTTTCCCGCGTAGACCGTATGACGTGTACAGTGTAGCTTGCGTGGGGGGGAGGGGGCAAGCGGCTCTGTTGGGGGTCTAGATGGGGGGTCCCCATGTCACGTCCCCTCCCCGAGCTTAAGAGAAATGTGGCTTGGACCACGGCTAGGAGTGGCAACTCCTATCCGTGGTCCTTGGTCCTTGCCACATAATTCTTGTTAATCAAATCGAAATGGTAACCTTTTTATTTCATCAGAAGGCTTAGATTTGATAGACAGATATTGAAAATGAATGTCTTCCTCAGCAGTGTTGAGCTCCTTAAAGTCAATCAATTTTCATAACCTTCGAAATACAATATCTGGGGTCTGTTACTCTAATAGTTACTAGTGGTTATTACATTGATTGTGTTTCTGCGAGTATGAAAAAGCTGCAAGTAGGCTACTTGCCAATTTACTTTTTTCATACTTGCGAATTGAGTTCCATACTAGCAAGAGTTTACTTGCAGAAAAATATGACTTGAAAAAAACACATTCAAATTAAAAGTTACAAAACAAAGTTTAATTTATCAAGTCAGTCTTTCCATTCATTTTCATATAAATAATATTATGTTGATTGACAATTTAAATAACATGCAAACCATGTTATCATGAATAGAAAAAAATCTAGGACACCTTACTGAGTTGTCCTAACATTTCTTGCAAGTATGCCTCACTTGCTACTACTAAACCTGCAAGTATGCTCAAAAGTTGCTAGTACAGTACTAATAGCCAGATTATAAGCACCAACTCATACTACTACTTACATGAATGATGAACTTCCGTTAAAGTAACTTTGTACCCTCTCCACATCTTTGCAAATTTTTGGCAATTACCTCTTTTATCAATCACTATACTCTGTTTCTAGTGTCATAGTTGTGTCAATGCAAGTTTGCATACTTGAATGAACGCAAGTGTGAAAAAAAGGTTGCAAGTATGCTCAGAGTAACAGTCTCAAAACATTATCATTTGGTGATAGATAATTTCCAATTTATCTATATCAAAACATGTCCATATTAGTATGTATTGGAGTAACAGACCCCTGATACCTTTTAACCCCTCGCCCCTTACCAGTTGGGTAGACTTCAACTTCAGAAAAAGCTAGCAGTCCACTGCTGCGGGTTAAGGCCACAAAGCGTCCCTTGGTGTTAGCAGAACACATGGCCTCATGCCTCCTCACTGATGTACCCAGGTTGACGTTAGGGACACACTTTGTAAACCCAACTCCAGTGAAGTCTTTTCTGTTAAATTCATTTCCTACCATAATGGACATTGCCTGTAGGTTGTAGGCTGTAAGGTATAAATGGTGTGTAGTATTATAAGGTGGCGATCATAAATTATTTCTCGACGTATATATACTTTTTTGGCCAACCGTTTTTTGCCTGATCCAAGCCAACCTTCATGTATTTTCAAGTTATCAAATGTCCTCCCACGTCTATCTCACTCAAAGAGTCTTGTGACAAGCTATGGTGTACGTCAATTGACAAATGTTTGCATCAGTACACTGCCTACTTTATATTCAGCACTATTGATAATGATGAGGACATCAGAAAATTGTGTTTTGTAAGAGAGTATTGATAATCATTATGAATATATGTATTCAGTCACCTTGCTTGATCGATTTCTTTGGTCTTTAATGCGTTTTGCACTACTCAGTGGTGGATCTAGAGCAGGGAGTTGGGACAGCAGAGCAATGTTTGTGTGTTTTCTGTTTCCAGGGACAATTTTTCATATCTTTCGGAAGGAATATGTAATATGTTTCCAAAAGTATGCCCCCACCCTTTTTATATCAGAATCGCACATCTACTGCTGGCACCTACACGACACTGATTAATCCCACCCATTATACAATTATCCCTTCTTAGTTACATAGCATTTATATTTTAATGAGCTTTTGTTTAATATATGTTATACCTAAAAATCTCTCATTTTTCTTTTCAAAATGCTTTTGGTCAAGTGCATTGTCGGCACTCATTGATATAAAGAAAAGGAGAGTTATAGGCTTTCGTCAAAAAAGGTGGACTATTTTAGTGTTCCCTGCTCTTCAATGGTATTATCTTGTCAGCATTTAAACGGATATAACTCTTCTACAAATTTCGACAAACATCTCAATACAACACAGAATATTACCATTATATTTGTAGATGACCACGCTCCTTATAAGGTATTTACTGATTAGGTCCACCACCCACCACTGGGTGCCAGCACCATTCACTATCACCTGTGGGGTACTAGGGGAGGCCAGGCCATCCACACCATTCTCAGCATCATCCACAGAACTCTGGTACGCCACCTTGTGTAGGGCCATACTGATGGGGCTAGCCATAAATGTAGAGAACGATAAGGAGAGAATGATGACACATATAGGGCTAGATTATTGGGGTTCTTATCAACTACAGAGGAAGCAGAGCAGACCCAAGTAGGGTTATATACTGGTGGGAAACTCTGAATAAAGATGGAGAGAATGTACACCATCAGTAAGGCCTAGTTTACTGCTATATAGAGAAAGGTATAGGGAGGACAGCCTAGTGTGGGGCTTTATTGAGTACAGAGAATGGTAAGGAGGACAGTCTTATGTACGGTATTGGTCGAAAATCATAGAAGGTTTGCATATGACAAATTTGGAAGTATTCCAGCCCCTACTCTTCAAATTTTCGTTTCCCCCTCTATTTCTTTGGCTCAAAGTGTCAGGCTGGATGAGATCTTCATGTTACATATGGGTTTTGATGGTCCAATATGCATATTTTGGGCTCCAGGGGGGTAAAATGTGCCCAATATGACCAAAATTGTCTGGGCGAAATTCTGTCTGGGAGAATGACATTTGAGTTACAAGCCATGTTGACGGCTTAATTTCCTACAGAAACAATCTTCATACCTCCATGAAAATCTCAGGTCCAGACTATTTTGACATGTAGGTTAAGAAAATCACATTATCATTTATTTCAGATGTGTCCTTGCCAATGTAAAAAAAGCATACTTATAAGAATTCTTTTTCTGGGCTCATGTCTGGGCGAATGACATGTAAGGCCCCATATGCACACTTTCTATGATTTGTGACCTATTATAGATTACAAAGAAAGGTAGAGAGAGCAGTCGTATGTAGGGTTTTATGTACAGATTACGAGGAAAAGAAGAGAGAGCAGCCTTTATGCATTAGGTAATATAGGGTTTTACAGATTGCAAAGAAAAGTTGGGAAGGTAGGCTTATGTGGGTTACAAGGGAAATCAGGGAGACCAGCCTTTATGCAATATGTAGGGTATTACAGATTACAAAGAAAAGTAGGGAAGGCAACCTTCTGTAGGGTTTTACAGATCCAAAGAAAGGTAGGGAGGGCAACCTTATGTGGGGCTTTGCAGACTATTCAAAGGGAGGGAGGTAAAATGATAATGGTATCAGGAGTTTGTAAAAAGCCCACACTGGTACTTCATGTCGTTATACAACCATCAACAGTAAGACATCTACACTTGTGCACTTGTTTGCCACACTATGGAGATTCTCTATTCACCTTCGACCACTCTTTTACTAATCCAGCATAACATAATAATTATCAAGGAATATAAAGGTATTCACCTCCGAAAATATTACATGATAGCCACACATAGAAGAGAAGGGACAACGTAGTGGATGTTTCTTGAGTCATCTTTACATCATAAACATGTAGGATTTCACCTATGAATTTAAGATCATAACTTGAATTGCCAATGTCCAGGGCATTCCATATAATTCTGATAAAACATTTAGAAGATTGTCTTCCGTGTAGAACACACAGATGCATTCATTTGAAATTGTAGAGCGCACTCTATAGTTGCAAAATTGAAAGGGCCATTTTATCATGATATACCCCGAAAGAAATGTTAGACACTAATTAGGCTTCATACTATGCCATTTATAATCTAAACGTATAGACAAGAAACAATTTATATTCTTGGTACAGATACTTACAGCCCAAGACAAACAAGAACTATCTTACCTCCACCTTTAACACTATATGGAGAAGATCTGATGATAGCGAGTAGTCTGTCAGTATAGGAGTTGTAGAGAATGGACCAAACTGCCCACTGAGCACCCCTTTTGTGTTATACATTAATACATTATCAACCTTGTCTACAAACACAACAAATGAGGCAGAAGTATAATTATTGTAGTCTCTTCCTTTTGGAATTTTCCTTTGAGGCGTTGCCATGGTCTTTGATATGATAGACAGGGGTCAATGAGCCATGTGCAGGAGACTCAGAGACATAGTGGGACTATTGCAATGGTGGGACTAATGCATGTCATTGTCCCTGGCATACTGGTTGGTATATAAAGGCCCGACCTTTACCAGTTAATGCTAGTTGAACAAGAATTAATGAATAATAATGTCTGAACAGAACAAACTTTAAATTAACAGATCAATTTATAACTGAACAGAGGAGCTGAACATAATTCCATTGATAAAGCAAATGGACCCAACAAACAATGTAACTAAGGGTTATGTCCAAGAGTGACATCAGCATAACACTTGTCCATGAACTCTTGGCAGTCTTGGTTGAACTCTCTCCACCTCGCAATGAGGAGATATGAGAACAACCTGCTTTGTCTGCCTCTGCCATCCTGCTTACTGAAGAGGGGACCGAGAGGCGGCTTAAGTTAGTGCATACCAGATTGTGTTGTCCTCGCTCCTGATGTAGATGTCAACGTTCTTTGCACTGCTGTTCCAAAGATCTCTCTAAGACAGCCGATTGAGGTTTTTATTTTTGCCTTTCCCATTTCTAAGGGCTGCTACTAGTTGGGTGTTGTCTGATACAATACAAAGGGATTTGTTAGCCCAGTCTCTTCCCGCTCTCACCACCTTGATGGCATGGGTGAGAAACCCCACTTTTTTCCAGATGCTTCCATGTGATTATCTCTTTTGTAACAGTCTCCTCCAGCTTTGCCATCTTCTAATCCATTTGTCTGCTGAATGGGTCAGCTGCATCGTCACTGGTCTTCCTTAGGGTTCTTATAGGGATACACTGGTCGTTTCTGCAGTTACGTTTTCTTTCTGTTGAAAACTTTTCGTCAAAAAGCGTTTTTAGTAAACGTTTTAACGTGTTTTTTTTTCACGTTTAAAAAGTGTTTGGCAAAGTTAGGAACCTAATAAAAGCGTTTTATGCCAAGTGGGATACTATCCTTGGAAACGGAACATTTATCACAGTTTCAATATATTACCTGTGTTGATGAAGCAGTTGTTCTCTGAACAATTGAAATCTGCATTCTAGACACAAACGATCTGGACGGTAAGGGTCGACATAAGCATGAATCCCTTCTATATGCTTATTGACGTAAATATTGCAATATGTTGATGGGGAACTATGATGTCATGAGAACACCAATGTTTTAACTATTATATCCATTGATGACGATTTAGACCCTGTTATAGAATGTGATATAAAATATTATAATCATAGAAAGATATCCAAAAACATATAAAGTTCTTCACTTTTATTCACACAATTGCTTTTGAAATGTAAACAACATAAAGGCACAACAAGGAGTGACGCATGTATAGAGGAATGATACAGATTAAATGACAATAAATCAATGAGCTCCAACAAAGTAATACTGAGTAACATAATGCATAATAATAATACTGAATATAGAAATTAATAAATGGGCCATTACTTCAGATTAGCAAAACCTGTTTTACATGCAATATTACATCACATTAGGGGTCACTATAGTTTATGGTTTCATAGAGAAATATCTTTAAACCATTACAGTGCTTTTGATTTTATCCATGAAAATAAAGTATTTAAACTATTTCCCCCGAGAAGGAAGCAAAAATCTACATGAATTCGTTGTTACAAAATCACACCAGACAACTTTCAATATTATTTTACCAGATCTTGAGTGGATGGTTCTAAATAGGTCTAGAATCTAAGAATTATACTTACATGCTGAGGATGGCGTGTAGACTTAAATAGACATGAGATGGTAATATTTACAGTGAATATACGGTATTTAAGAAGACTAGAACCATTAAGCCAAAAGAAATATCACAGATTGCTTGTGGTTTGTGCTCAATTTGTTTCCCAGAAATCTATGTGTGGTCGGTGACTTCTTTATTGTTTACGTCCAACACCAGAGCATGCTCTTCTACATTGATTGCCTATGCTGAGAAGACAGACAGTGGCATAGGTTAAAACTTTTATATTCATGAATTATATACAAATATTTATATATTGAATAATATCTCATTTGTTGTTGTTATTGTTCTGTTAGATTTAGATGCTAGAAGATTTTAGATCTAAATCCAATAAAGAAAACCCATTATGACACACATTGCCTTGATTACCCGATCACATGTATTTAGATGTAGCATACCCATACTATTTAGTTATAGGTGTCTATTGATTATCTGAATGTCACTGACAGTTTAGTTCTTTGATTAGTCCTTCATGCCCTTCTTCAATAACTGGAACATGCTTTTTTCAAAAGCAACAAGAAAAGCAAGAGATCGATTTGTCTTGATAGCATTCTTATTCTCACTTTGAACCATCCTTTGTGGTTGGTCTCAGAGGGGTCTTTAATACGAAAGCGAAAATATCCTCATGACAAAGGTGTTCGATGGCATGTTCGTTATTCTATTTATTATACTTTTAACCTATAAATATCACATACTGTGCCCTTGGAGTCACTAAGCCACATTTTAAGAAATATTAAAACCTTTTTCTCAATATCACAGATATCATCATCCAGAGATTCTTCACTGACTTCTGGAGAGGAGTCGTCTGTATTAGGTGAAAAATTCCCATGTACAGAAATCTTGAAGAGTATTGGTATATCCTCTGGTTCATATTATGTCACTCATGAAACAAGTGGTGTTCCTCGTAACACTTGTGCATTGAGACCACCAACAAACACATGCTTCTTACCAGCTATGAGGTTTTCACGTAAGTCTGGGTTCTTCTCGGGGAATTTTTCATGGAACCGCCTTCGGGCATCTGACTTGGAGAAGCTATCCTGAATTCGGATAAGATCTGATTGAGGGCGTGGTGAACCACAGCCTGGCAGCCAATCAAATCGCTGGTCATTTTTGAATGACATATCAACATGGTTGTTTCCGGGGAAGAGGTCGCTGTAAGCGCTGTTGTTGTTCCATGAACGCCGTGTACCTGGGGTTACATTTGTTGACTTGGAGTTGAAGAGGTTGGTCGAACCTAACCTTTCAGCCTTCCTCGCCTGATCCAAGCTAACTGGTAAAGAGGCATACATGTTGGTGTTCTGTTGGCGGCCTGATGCTGGAACTCGCATTGCTGAACCATCAGTCACTGTATTTGTTGTTCTAATGGGGACACCGTTTGATGTTTCTGGACGGGGGACGCTGGATACTCGGTTCTCTTTCAAACTATTGATGGGAGCAGATACAAGGCGTATAGGTTCTGCGCCTGCTCCACTGGCGACTGTGACATTACCACTAAACTGCACACTCCTGCCTGTCTTTGGCGTGGCAGCCATCTTAGTTTTCCTCAGGTCCTGGTTTTGGTTGGACATCAGCAGGATTGGTTCTTTTCTGGCTTCAGCAGGCAAACTGTTCTCTTGGAGGAACTTCTGTGTGTTGTAGCCATCACCATAGGTGCTTTCCACTAACACTACTCCATTCTCCTGGGTCTTGACGTCTGCCGAATTGAAAGATGGCTGGAGGTAGGCCTTCTGGATGCTCTTTAACTTGTTGTATGACCCAAAGACTTCATGAGGAGCTGATTGATCATGGAGTTGTGGGACGCTGCCTGGGTTGCCAAGTGTGCGGCCTTCCCTCATTAACTCTCCCATCTGGTTGTTGATGTCCAGGGGGCTGTTCAAGGCATCCTTGTGGGAGTCCATGGTGTAGAAGACTTCAGACCCTGCCTCCTGGTCCTTGTTCATGGAGTGTTGGAGGCTGTATGGGTCATAGGAGGTCTTGTAAAGCCCTGAACGCTCTCGGTTGTACTTGCCCTCATGTCGGTAGAAGGTCTCAGGCTGAGTTTTATCCACCTGCATGTCCACCTTACGTTGCCGAGCACCAATGTTGTGAGCTGGTGTCTGGGATTCTAGCTGTTTCCACCTGTTTGTGAAGAAATTGTACATGGTATAAATGCTCCTTTCTCAACTAGGTCCGCAGTTCAATGATGATAAATGGTATGATTGAAAAATGCCCTCTAGATGTATTTCATTGACAAAGATATAATTGATATCAATACTCAGGGGCGTAGGAAAAGGGGGGGGCAGGGGGACCTGCCCCCCCAATCATAAAGGAGGTGGGGCCTGAGTATGTCTGGGCCCCCCACACTGAAAACCTATGACTGCAGAAACTAATCAGTAGTGATCACTTTAGGGTGCTCAATTTGTTGCAGACCAGGGAGAGTACCCCTTTCATCATATGTGATTAGTTCTGGTCATCAATATGATTACTTCAGGTCATCAATACTGATTAGTTTTTCACATGCTGAGATAATAATGACCTGGATAAGCAAATTGATTGCAGTACAATGTTGCTCAAAATAAGAAATAAAAGAATAGTTTTGGAATTCCCCGACCCCACCCCATCAACCTAACCCCCATTCATTTATAAGAGTAGGTCTTCTCCTTGAATCTATGGGATTCATAGTTATATAAGTTGGAGAAGTTGATGCCTATCTTCATACTTCTTGATAGGACCATTGACAAAGAATAGGTGTTTATGCTCTGAATATGTCTATTTTACTTTCATTCTCATTTTACAACACATCCCCTTTTCAACACAATTTTACATAACTTCCCCACTTTAAACATGCATGTTGATACATTTATGGCAATTATTTATATCAATTTTACCACAACAATGATCTGAATCGTATGAGACATATCACATCATCACAAAGTAGGGCCCCCTGGTGGGAGAAATGGTATGATCAAAATGATTACTTTCTTTCAATAATGAGGAATGATGACCTAAAGTCATCTGCATTGATTACTTTTTAACATGCCTAGGTTTTCTGTGCAGAAACCTTTCTACTAAATGCACAGCAATTAAGCTATTGCTAGAGAAAGTCAAACAAAATTTGTATTTGTTGGACAATTTGAAATTCCCGCATCTATTGGAACAAAAAGGCTAGACAAATAAGCAAATGGAAATAGGTGGACCTCCCTTGAATTGCAAGACAAAAGGGAACACAGATTTTATTTTCTAGGTGTATGTTCCCAGCAGACCCATGAGCTGCACCTACCTGTTCTGGGCCTCCACCTGCTGGTGTCGATCCTGTTGGTCCTTGAGGAGTCCGTCCAGGTAGGTAGCCTCTGTGCAGGGTGCGGGGGGCTGGCCTGCAGGTACATAGGGCACAGGGTCAGCTCTACCAGCCTTACTCAGGGCCTCCTCCATGGTCTTAAGGCCTGACAGGGGGTGGTTCTGGTGGTCTAAGGTCCTCCACTGATGGGTCTCATTGTCATATGGCAGCTGGACGTACTGCTTGCCATTCCACAGGCGGTCCTCCTCCCTCTCTGTCAGTGTCATCTTTCTGTTTAAATAATAGATCATTTACAATTCAGTGAATTACAAAGTTAAAGCTAGCCGCATATGATTTTGACAATACAAAGCATACTGAATCTATATAATAGCTAGAACAAATAAGTTTACATTACCTGTAGCTCATTTGTTATATCTGAAATGTTAATGCTCTTTCGTACCTATGGCCAGAATGTTCCTTATTTTTACAGTTACTCAAACACCTCTAGTAACCTGGGCCAAATCTAAATATTTTTATTTCATGTTGAGAGAGAGAGGTCAAGAATTCAGTACAACCCATGAGATGATAAAAACTATGGTTCCAAAGCTGTTTTCTAAAGGCATTCTGAGGCGCTTAATCTAAACGGTTTATTTTGATTTTCATTCAATTTAAACATTTTCCAGTCCTATGACCTGAAATACACAGTTTCTTTAACCTGTTCATCTTTATGACTTTATTAAGTAAGACATACCTGCGGTAGGTGGGATCTGGTTCTGGGTTTGGCCATTTGTCTGTTTGGGGTGGTGGGGCAGGTACCAGGGCACGGGCTATCCTACCCTCCACAGGCCGAGGAGGGTCAAAAGTACGCACCTCCCGGGTATGCTGCAAACAATAACATTCTTAGTATAGTGCATGATATCTAGTGCACGTTCTTTCATCGCCTTCCAGAAAACCCTTTAAACCATTGCCTTTCCATCCTCTCTTTGTTAATGCTTTCTCATTCCCTTAATCCACAAACTTCTTCAGTCCATGTGAAACCAATCCGACTCTCTTTGCACAATTTGTCATCTCCCTTTTTGATAGCTTTCCTCTCTCCTGCATATTGGCTTCTCATCCATTTTCTACCATTGCCTTCACACACCTTTCTCCTGCCACACACTCTACAACCACGTCTTGTTACCTGTCTAACACGTTCTTACTCCTCACTGGTTGATTCCTCCCAACATTTTACCATATATTGAGTCTTCCCCAGATTCTAGATCCTTGTCAGCCTTCCGCTCTACAACCCCCGTTGAAATAAGCAGCCCTAACAGCAACCTCCGGACAATAAATCTCCCCTAACTCTGTCTACAATGTATTCATGATGTACATTTTCAGCAGTATATAAACCATACAACCATACTCAAAACTTAAATTTTCTGATGGAAATTTGCCCGGACCCAAGAGAATCAACCATATTCTCCCCAACCCTACACCTACCAGGTCATCTTCATCCTTGCCATGGCCTATCAGTCTCTTTCTCTGCTCCTTGTCTTCCATATTGTCCAGAGACCTAACATTAGCGGGCCCCAGTCCTGTGTGGTTCAGGTCGTACGTGGTCTGCCACTGTTCGCGCTCCACGTTCCTTGTGGCATTAGCTGCATCAGCACTGATCTGCATGTTACCAATGTTGGGGCTGAAGAGTTTGTTGTCATCTCTGGGGTCCAGGTTGGGGTTGAAGATTTTGGGTGGGGTAGGGTAGTAGGGCTGCTGACCACCCCAGGGAGACTTCACCAGCTGCAATCAAATATTTATAGTCTGAGCTTTACAGCAAAATGAAAAACACATTTGTTTTACCTTAACATTATTTTCTGTCTAGTATGTTTTGCATGTTGCCCAATAAAATGTCAGGGTGCCTTCACTATTGCTTTATGGATCAGACAGATGCATCCGTGGTTAGTACTTCCGATATGAACTTAAATATCCTCCGCCCAATCAGGCAGGTACAGCAGTCAGCAACTGTTTTCATTTATTGGAAAAAAATGTTCCCTTGTAACTAACTCTATACATTTTTCCATGACTTGAAATTGAGCCATCAGAATTGAATGGCCGTACCTGGTCGAATCTGTCGCCATCGTGCCAGTGTAGTGCCTCCTTCAGAGACTCTGGGGGAAGGGCCTGCTGCTCGTGGCGGAACGCGTTACCTGGAGTAAGCAATTGGGAGGTTATGATAGAAAAATAATACCACATCATTCCATTGCCCCTTACTATTTCACTTCCAACTACATGCATTCCCTACTCGGCACCATCTTAACTCTAGTACATTTGAATTAAAAGAAAAGACCACGCTATTTTCATGATGATTTAATTTGGTGGCTTGTATATTGAATAAAGATATTCTGCTACACTTATTTTCACATCTGCTGTTATAATAGCAGGACGAAGGGCCATCTGATGCATTGCATGACGTCACAATTGGTCCAAATGCATCAAGTGGGGCATTGCTTAAGCTTGGAGACTGTTGCAACCGTGATAGTATTATTAATACTAAAGTGTACTTCATCATTGTATTATAGACCATGCTAATTATCAAAGTAAATATGCATTCAGTGTAAAAAAGCTCCTATGAGCAGCACCTATTTGTAGATAGGCAGCACTTTGCGGGCAATTGACCAATTATGATGTCATACACTGCATCAGATAGTCCTGCTTCCTGCCCTTATAACTGCAGCTGTGACAATAAGTGTACTTCAGTATTCTCATTCAATACAAAGGCTACCAAATGAACTCGTCGTGAAAATAGGGTGGTCTTTCCTTTTAAGAAAGATAAACGGTTAGAAAAGGTAGAAAGCTAACCTAACACTGAAAAGGTTTTCTTTCTAATAGACCTGTGTAGTATTCAAATTATGTAGAAAAGTTTAAGACAACTTTTTTGTTGTTGTTGCGACACATTGAACTCTTCACCCACTCAGTTTCTTTCTGTGAATTTTTCTCGCCCACCCGCCACAATTGAATCTTTTTATGTCCTTTTTAGTAACATGCTTTTTTGGCAAATTCAAAATTTCTGATTCAGACCTTTGACTTTCCTGACAATGGTAACGTCATAGGGTTGTGAGGGCATCTCTGGGTTCTTGGGGAGTTGGTCCCGGGCGGCAAAGCCCCTCTTGGCGTCTTCTGGTGTGTCAAACTTGGGGAAGACGGCAAACCGGGACATGTGGGAGGCATAGGGATGTTCTGCTGGGAATGGCTTTTGGATCATCATCTTTCTGTGGGTCAAAAAAAAGGTCAGTGTAAGGCCATAACGATGCAGTCCTAGAATATTTCTATTGACGCGACAGGTTATACCATACGTATCATTGAAGGTCGAAGAGAAAGGTCCACTTTTTCGATACAACATATACGGTTACATCATTGTAGAGAATGATATGGTGTAAAGTGACCAAAGCATCGATAGATTTCTACTACAGCAAAGGAGAACACCATATCTAGATGTGGATAAACTTCAAACTGAATCAACAACTATGAGAACCTACCCCATTTCGCAGTCCTGTGGCCGAGGGAGCCTATTGAAGGAGAAATAAAATTCTTGTCAGGTTTTAGTTAATACAATTTACAAATGGTACTCCAGAAACAATAACGTACTATTTGGAAATCGCCACATTGGTATAACCGTAGGCAGACACAAAATGAAAACCAATACCTTTTCAGTAAGACCAAGGTGTCCAGTGTTTAGGCTTTGGATTTACTGTGATACCTTTAAAGTCAGTGATCAATGATGGGCCATGATAATCTAAGTGTTGGTATACTTACAACTGATCGTTAAGACGGACATTGCTGAGCTTCAGCTGTGTCAGTGTGTAATGCTGCTGTGTTGGTTCTCCTCTGAAATTATCAACAGGAACAAAGTTCAGACATTCGAAAAGGGTACCTCCTTTGCATCTTTACCCTCAATTGCCACAATGTGCTTTATTGAATATCAACACCAATTCTCAAATACAGTGACCATATACATACTTGTACATGTCAAGCTTGGGCTCCCTAACGACAACAGCTGGACGTAACAATAGATTGCTATTATTATTATTTTATTTTATTTTTGGACTTGCTCATTTCATTAATGAACTGCTATGTTAATTTAAATAATGCTATATATTCATCCCCTGTTGTCCATAGTTTAGTTTAAAATCAGTCCACATTCACCACTACAGTACAAGGACTGAGTCTGTACACTAATTCCACAATTGTTCTAAGGGTGTTAATTACCAAAAACAGCCTATACGATTAACCCTCTAAAGGCCATACTGCTCCATTGGGCAGTGTGGTTTAATTGCAATGCAGAATGCACCCTGTCTTAATAGGCCACCAGGAGGTTAATTTATAACTTTGAAAGAATATTCTTTCATTAAAATGATCAGGTTGACATGGTCGTTTCATGCTGAGAATAATACTTTCATTGAAACGAAGATCTTTCATGAAAATCATTTACACTTTTTGAGGTATCAATCAATACAGCATGTTGTGAATTACATCAAAACGATCAAGAATTTTTTTTCTCACCAACCTAATCGTTTTCAAACAAAATCGATGTCTTATAATTTTTTAACTTATGAATCGCCATCCAGTGCTAGGTTCATACAATACACGCATCCTACGAGTTTCATGCACCCCTGAAGAGTTTGCTGCACCGTCACACTTTTAAATTGCTTGTCACTTGGTTTTTTAAAGATCAGTTTTAATTACAGACAAATAAATTGAGTTCGAAGCACTTATCTAATTTAAAATGTCAGAATGAATATTTTTTTTTCTGAAGAATAGTGAGTAAACGTATGACTGCTGCAGTCCTAATCGGGAGACTGAGAAGTGGGCTTACTACATGTACGTTTATGTTGTTGTTTGAAATTTTTGTTGGCTAATTAAATTTACAATGTAATATGTGGCCCTTAAATGAGTGTAGAAGTGACTAAATTGCATATTCTTGTTAAGCAGAATCTTTAAAGTTTTATTTAGTTTGTGGAGTAACGACCAATAGTCTCAATTTAGCTGGTGGCTGGCGGGTATTGTTAGTTCATCATTTGTACACCAGGGGTCTCTGTAGTACATTGGCTCTATGGAAAGATGAAATGTGCAAAATACAGGGAGGCTTGGCATGGATTTGAACCGAGGATCTCCTGTGAGTAAGGCAGAAACATTACACATGAGCAATTGGGACTGCTGTGTGTGAACACCTAGAAAAGACTGTATAACCTAGATGTCATTATTCTAACCATATCCTTACATTTATTATTTCAATCATCAAAAATATTAGAAATATGCCTGGGACCATATACCAATATTCCATCTACTGCAAAGATATGCTTAATATCTTAGTGCTGAAGAAGTTCTAAGAAAAATTTAATTACTTTTGGATATGAATCCAGGGGTTTATGTGACAAATCACTATATGATCCTATATAGGGTTGAATCTTCTGTATCTCAAAAAAATGCATAAGACCACCCTATTATTTTTGCACATATGAAAAGTACAACTCATTTTTAGACTTTGGTGAGAATATGGCGAAGATCTAATTACTTTACTCTTAGTATCCCCGCCAGCCACCTTAAGCTCTGGTAAGAATTTCAATATTTAGTTTATCTGATCTCTGAAAGGGGGCATGACTGTGTACAAGAAGTGGTCGTAGAAGGAGTTAGCAGCGTTTGTGGATTTAGTTCGGAACACGCTCTGTACAACTATTCAATACAGGAATAGAAGGAAAGCAATGCTCGTGCTATACAAATAGTCTTAGCATACATAGCATCGACACTAATTATCTATGCTTCATACAAAAGACAGGTGGACGAGAGCTCATGTAATTGCTCTATACGGACAAATATGGAAATACCTTTTTTTTTTATACAAGAAGAATCGATAGATACTATTCTTAATTTATGCCATAGTGTAAAACTTTTAACAGCACCACACTCTGATAGTGATCATTTACCAGTGGGTGGGGGTGGGGGGAGGGGCGGGCACTGCAAATAAAATAGCTAGTTTGATTGCAGAGTCTCTCCCTCACCTGCTCTCTCCTATCCACGTGCACAAACCTCTGTATTCTTTTTTCATACTAAGTTTCTAGGGGGAGGGGAGAATTATTTTGACATCAACCTAGTAAATAATTAAAAGAGAATTTTTTTTAGCAAAACGTATATTATTTCCTCAATCTCAGGGAAATATTGACAAGAACGCCTATTTAACAAGTATAATGAATCAACGTGAACATCTTTCCACAAACATAATTGGTCTGAAATCACAGAAGGTGTGCAAATGGGAATTTTGGTGAAAGTCAGCCCCCTACACTTAGGATTTTGATTTTTCCCCTTTTTTTTTGGGTCACATTTTTGGGCTCAATGAGTTCTTGATGTTATATATGGGTTTTAGTGGTCCAATATCAATATTCTGACCTCCAGGGGGTTGAACATACCTAAAATTGACCCCTTTCAGCTTGGAAAATCAATAAAATCGACATATTTCATCATTTTTTTTTTAGAATGAGGACTAGGTATGTGTCTGTCCACTTTTATTATGTAAATTAAAGAGTCTTGTGGTGAAATAGGAGCAAAAATTATGTTCCTGGCTGGATTTTTTCTATTCTTCTGGAGCATTTTACTTTTTGTAAAGTGGTCTGTCCGGGCGATAATTTGGTCATTTGGCCTCCCCCCATTAAATATCTAAAAGTGAAATGCGTTCAATTATGCTCTAAAAGATTTGCTACATGTTGGGGGTAACGTATGTTGAAAATAAAATTTGATTTCCTCCATAAACTTCACTGTGAGAGGGCAATAAGTGATTTTACTTGAAAATCCCCCTTTTTCCTTGTCCGGGCGAAAAATCATGTTCCTTCCTCTCCTGTGTAGGATTAACGCATTTAACTATCCTAACTAAGTCAGTTATTTACCCCCTACATATACCTAAGTGCCCAATGTATAGGACAATGGATTACTCTCCATCCTTTGTAGTAGCAGAGATGGGAAGTGCTATTTTGTCCGGGCGAAATCGTGTCCGGGCGAGTGACCATTGAATAACATGCCATGTTGAGGGGTTGATTTCCTACAGAAATTAAAATTTTATCTTAATGAAAATAACAGCTCTAGACCATTTACACCTGTAGATTACAGAAATCACATTGTTATGTATGTCAGATGTGTCTTTTATATCATACAATGAGTGTACTTATAATAAATGTTTGTGACTCTTGGCATATGTCCGGGCGAATGACATTTGAGTAATATGCCATGTTGAGTGCTTGATTTTCTACAGAAACAATTTTCATATTACCATGACAATATCAGATCTAGACCATTTTGACCTGTATATCATGAAAATAACATGTTTCTTTATGTCAGATGTGACCTTATTATCGTAAAATGAGAATTCTTTTAACGGTTTTTACCATGATTCTGCCTACATTTCTTGTCCTCACACAAATTCAATATTCCTGCCCCTCCTCTGCACAATAGGTATATTCAAATATCCTAACTATGCCAGTTATTTACCCCCTACATATACCTTAGTACTCAGTGTATGGGATAATTGATTGCTGCTAATTCTTTGCAGTATCAGGGATGGGAAGTGTTTTTTTGTCCAGGTGAAATTGTGTCCGGGCGAGTGACCATTGAGTAACATGCCATGTTGAGGGTTTGGTTTTCTACAGAAATAATCATTTTATCTCATTGAAAATCACAGATCTGGACCATCTTAAGCAGTAGATGATGGAATTCACATTGTTATCTATGTCAGCTGATTCCTTGCTATCATAAATTGGGCCTACTTTTAATGGATTTTGATCACAATTCTGAACATAATGTCCAGGCGAGTGATGAACTACAAGGTATTTTGAACAGAAATTACAGATTTTTTTCCCCATCAAACTATATACCACCTGAAAGTACATGCCTTGGGCATTGTATTCCATGTAATCAATAGTTCCTACCATAGTCTGTTCAGCTTTTATATAGAACAGAAAGAAATAATTATCTTAGAATCTGAGATTTACTTGAATTCCAGGCTAGGCCCTATAGGAAAATGACCTGAGGGCAACGCAAAAAGCCCATTACGTCTGACTACAATACTCCAAACCCAACCATTAGATCCAGTACTACAAGCAAAAACATAAAAACAGTAGACCAGAAGCATATCACAGGTCATTTTGAATCAATAAAGGGAAAATACCCCAAATGGTCACTCGGGAGGTTCTGGGCATTGCCATAGCAACAGTTTTCATATTTAACTCATAATATTTCATGTGCAGTTACCCCAAGACCTATACACTATCCGCAAAAAATATTTTTTAGATACTACATAATTTTTTCTCAGACCTCTCAAAACTCCACCAAGGCCTATTTGCACACTTTCTATGATTTTTGACCAATTAATGGAATTGAAACTCCTTTTTTGGTCTTATTATGTTGAAAATCTGTCCTATGTTAGTTGGGTAGCTGGTTACTAGTTAAGTTGGGTATGTGTCAATATGGCACAGTAGTGAGTGTGCCGTCATTACCCTCAGTATATACACACTACCTGTAGGGTAATGGTGGTCCACAACTACATACTAATTCATGCCTCCAGGTATCGATCCAGTCCCTGGGCGAGCTCTATTCACGTCTGTTAATCCTTTAAGGACTACAAAAAGGACCTTAAATTTCATGCTCGTTTGGTGTCATGATAAACCCATGCAGTAAAGAGTCAATGCTGTACTAGGGGATGATGCTGGTCCTGTACCACTGTATACGTCAAACAAGGTTGACACGGTGCTTGAACGCAGCCCTGGCGAGTTACGCACCAGGTTTGCATTAATGCATCATGAATACAAAAGGGTATATAGTACTTATCTGCACTGTGCAATTCTTTAAGGGTTACCAGTGTTGGGAAACTTGCCCTATTCAAGACGTATGACTCGTAATACTATTTACACAAACAGAAAATAATTACATGAAGGAGGCTTTTCTTCCTTAATACCTCATTAGACCCTTATTGATGTGGCCTTATATTGGATATGGAAGTGCTGTTTCTTTAGATGTATGAAACAGAGATCTAGTAAGTATATGAGATTTGGTTTTCCAGGTCTTGTTCTTAGCTCCTTCAGTGTTAAGTGCAACTGGATGATTTTCATCCTGATATGACCGTGATGTCTCAGAATGTGACAAAACCAATGCGCCTCTAGTTATCTTAATGAATCTAGCACTGCGCCATAATTGTTATCTTCTAGAGCGACCAATGTTAACACAAGCTATCAATCTTTTGCTGGGCCCCAAAACAACCGAGACTTAATATGGAAAATTGAGCTAAACTAATGTAGTCATTAGGGATGTTAAGCAGACTAAAATACACTTCAATATTTCATATTTTGAGTGGTGGCACTGACATGGATATTGACATAGTTATTGACATATTGACGTCGGGTGACGTAGGGTAGAGGTGATAATCGTGTGGGATATAAGGTTATGCTAATAGAATGCTATTTTATATTGACCAAGCTACGTCCAATAAATAATATGAACGTTGCCAGAACTAGCCCAATGGTGTCATCTCCACCTCCGGGATCCCTGTGGCTTAGAATATAAACGTTCCCTGGCTATTATCCTTTGATTTCTGACACATCTCTCTAACCTCTTAGGTATTTTACTCCATGATGTATCATATATGGTAACACTTTAAAGGGTGACGGCCAAGGGTATGATGCTTCAATGAAAATGAAGCCACTAGGGGGATAGTCATACACAATTGTATGCTCGTTGGGAACGGGAATCTGCATACTGACTTGAACATGTTCGACGTTTTACCGATCAATATAGATCAATAGTTTGGACTACTTTGCATAACAAAGGTAGTAAAATGTACTGGTCATCAATATAACGGCAGCTGTACGTCCCCATAAACTTGTCACATCCTTGTATCACATTTCATTCATTGCATACTTCTACATGTTACAATTAGTTTATAAAAGACCTACTACAGTAACATGTACTACCTACTTTACAACATTTACATACGGGAAAAGTACTTTCATCTTGATATTACGCGCCTCTAAGTTCCTGAACAGTTTTAACATGAGAGAAAAAAGATACCATTCAATTGGATGTACCTTTTAGAACTAATCATATATTGCCAGGCTATGGCAATTGAACTACCTTGCTCACATGTTTGGGATGCACTTTGCAACAAAGCTCATAATAAAAGTAAAATATATTCAGTAAAGCTTTGATGGTTGATCCCCCCCCCCCAACTTAGATTATGTGGTTATTTTAGCGTATGATGGCTGGTAAGGTCTCACGTCTCTAGACTGCCAATACTGGGACGTATATACTTCTAGGTATGGCGATATACAGTATCAGTACATGTATTTCAATTATCTATACTGTAAAAAATAACTGTTGAATCTACCTGGGGTCCTCATAAAGCTGAAAAGTGAACCGCCATAAGCGCATACCAGTGAACCAGTGTATTTTTTGCATGAAGCCCCAGATGGCAGTACAGTGGTTTACAAAATTGTACAAGGAATCTCTGTGAAAATAGCGATAGATCTCTGGAGGGCATTTCTTAATATTTCTATTAGTATTGTTAAGAAATGCCCTCCTGGCAACTCTGGGGTGAGGATTCCAATGTTATTTTTTTCAGTGAGGAAATGATAATTTTTATTTAGCCAACTGATATTTCAGAATAAGGCGAATTTGCCAGTGACATAATTTGTAATAATATGCCATGATAGATAGCCTTCATTCAAGCTAGTGTCAAGGATCATACACATAGAAACCACTAATAGCGCTCATATTTCACCTCTGTATGGTGCCACAATGATTTGATATTTTCTTACCCTGGGCACTCCAGTTATGTATAGAATTACTAGAAAGCCGCTACAATGAGAATACGAGTAAATCAAAATATGGAAACCCCTACTTGGCACTTTGTAAGACCAGCCATTCACCGCTCCATTAGTTCCCAACATAGTCACTTTGAGCCCCTTAGAGAGACCATGTTGCCTCTATATCACAAGTTCTTTTGTGTCCATGAACCCAATGCTGGCGAGTAACTCATCAGCACTGCATATTAGTGGGTCATACCCATGGAGGTGGGGGGTACATTCTGTCCATTGTGGCAGAATGACGCAAAATAACAGACAAGTTAACATTGCATTCAGGCACCATGAGAATATTTCTAAGTATGGGATATTAAAGTCATAAGCGGTCCTTAAACTGGTTAAGGCACGGCATGTGAAGGAGCAGTGTGTATAGAAGGATCCATTCAAGGAGCCTCAGCTGATCCTCATTATTAAACTGTGTAAGGCCTTGTAAAGGAGAAGGGAAGATTTTAGTGCGATTTAAGAGTCATGCTTCACTGCACACAGCAACACTTCCGCTTTACAGAATAGAGGCTTCTGTGAGAAGGAGAGTTCCTCTTCCGGGTCCCTAGAGTAAAGTTACATGAATTTTACATAGGTCTGTAGAATGGTTCGGGCTGTTGTGGCCTGTGTATATATAGGTATACTGGAGGGAGTGAGGCTCGTATTTGACTGGGTTTGTTGGTGTGTTTCATAGCAAAGATTTAAGTAAAGCTCTCATATTGCGACTCATATCAAATGGTGATAATAGTATGGAAATGTTCTATCTGGAATGAATCAGATAACATATTATTAGAGGGGGGCCCGCAGATGTTAACCAACAGTTAGTGTGGTGTACATAGTTGAAGCTACTTCAGTTTAATTCACTACATTCTCAAGGCTATTTCAAAATACCTTTGCATCTCAGTGCCATTATGCCATTATTGTCTATTGGTCTGATTAATTGGTCTTACTTCCTGGTTGAGTATTAATGATACCAATGGGTACACAGCACCTTAAATCCTCGCGAATAAGGCGCGGTGGTGTGTCTTATAAAATATGCGGATTTTTTCGGTACATGCCAAATATAGTGCACTTTGTTTCATATTTGACTTGCTGCAGACAAGTGCAGAGGTACATTTTACTGTATGGATAAATTTTCTCCCTGCCTCCCTCCATCTCATTTGTTTTAAATTCTGCCTGCCTTTCCATGTCTGCCTATTCGTCTGCCCACTTCTCTTTCATTTCTGCACGTTCTCTTTATTTTACAGAGATGAAAAAGACAATTTGCTTGATGTTATAAACTGAGGCATCTGAAAGGAAGTCTTCAATGAGCTCTATCTGGTGTTTAAGACCTAAAACGTTGACACCCAGGAATACCTCGAATATTTTCGTCCCTACTCATTCCTTCCCAGGTTCAGACCATGCTATACCTCTTTCACAATGCGATTGACCATAGGCTATACAAGACCAATAACTCCAAAGTCTTAATTAAGCTGGGCCCTGTATACCCACTGGACGAAGTCGGGGTCACGCACAGAGTAGCATATAGATTTTGACATTCCCAAGTTGATTACAGACAGTTTAATTATTCAGACTAACCTTTACCTTCCTCAGGCCTGCCCCTACTTCTCTACTCCACATTCAGGGTATCCCCTGGGACCCTAGCTGGTATATATAGCGTGAAATACGGGACATTAACCCTTTAGCTTCTAAGGGCCGGGTAGGGTCGGCCGTGTAATGCACCAATGTTCACGATCTTTTGTTATCATCCCGCACCAATCGATGCTAAATCTTGCCATCATTCAACTTCAAGGGACACCCTGCCTGTAGGAGATATGTTGTGCAGAAGTTTAACTAGGATAACCTATGCAACAAAACTCGCATGAGACACAACATTTCTGAGTGTTTACCACTGTTTACTTCGAGGCTCTGAAATCTGTTAATTTTCTGTATTGTGGTGTTTCTGTTATTGCTTTCAATGCATGCTTATTCAATTTAGGGTGTGGGTACTTCTTAGTTAAAACCATCGCTAGACTTTCTTTGAGACTCTGCCACTAACTTACAGCCATATTTCTGTCAAAGTCTTCAAAGTAAAGATCTGGATCACCGTTTTATTCACTCACAGGCGCTGATATAAAAAAGATCAATTCACCAGCTTTATTTTTCAGAAATGTTTGATTTAAGCTTTCCATTACTGAACATATTGATGCTGTTTAACAGAAAATTCTTCTTTTTAACACCTTTTTTTAACACCTTTCTGTTTTTGTTAACACCTCGAAGAAAACCCGACTCCCTCAAGATCTACAACCGCCACATATGATAGCACCAGGCTCTAGTTCCTTAGTCATTATCATCTACCAATGCAGTGCCGACCTGTAGGGAATGTATTAACCCTGTGAATTTGCCATGAAACATGGATATGGATAGACTCACAAGAAGGGCATTTCTTAACAATGTTAATTAACACTGTTAAGAAATACCCTCCAGAACTCCATATATATAATGCATCTTGAAGTCAGATTGATATTCTTAAGACATTAGATCCTGATGCAGTCCTTAGTGGGTTAAGTCTATACAAAGTACATGGGTGGTATTGGCTACATTATATTTCCAGGGAGTGGGTTTCAATATTTCTCTCTGTTGCTGTTTATCAATATGAAGTGGTAGTAGCCAACTACTAAGTGTTCCCTTCACGACCAGAGGACGGGGGATGGCAGCTGTAAGAGCTGTAATATGCTTATATTTCTCACAAATCCCGGATTATTGGCCCCCAACACACCAGGCTTAGTTCTACATGTATAGGGACACCTAGGTATAGCTACCTAAATTAGCGGCCCCGGCTCGGGTAAGATATCAGTGTGGAATTTAGGATATTGCACCAATTGTGTGCACTCGCAGTGTGTGCATAAGACCTATGATATCTAAGTTTTATGACTAACATTTTCTCTAAATGTCGTGAGTGAGTGGGAGTGTCGATTCCCGCTAGGTTTTATGATCTCTCTGGGTTTCAATTATGTAAAAACAGTACATGACCATGTCGTGATAATGGTAGAACTAGTATGGTACTTATGTTTATTGATGTGCACGAATTAGGTGTTAAAAACGATGTCAGAATTAATGTAGTCTCAGCTGATTCCATCAAGTACCCTTTGCATATTGGATATATATAACCAGCACCAGTTTTTATGGTCGATATAACTCACTTGTGGTCCATTCTAAGATGAAATTATCAGCGTCGGATCCAGGATTTTGAAAGCAGGGGGCGCACCCCTTATTTAGCCCCTACTTTTAGCTAAATTCTACAGTAAAAAGGGATAAATAAACTCTTAAGTAAAGGCAAAAAGGAGGGGGGAGGGCGCGGGGGCCCCCATCTAAATCTGCCACTGGTTATATTTTAACACCTGTTCATTATTTCTGTAGAAGAACTGAGAAAGAAGAGATAAAATACTTTGCTACTGTAGCAAGTCTGTCATATATGTTTTACTTTGATACTACAGATGAACAGTTTTACATCACCTCAATAATTATGATTATGCTACATGTATTCGGTATGGGTGAATACATCTATATGTCCTAACACTGTTTTATTGTGATTCAAATAACCTTACCAAACGACTTGTTTCAAAGTTACTTATTTTCAGAAAAATAGCCATTTTGCCGCCAGAGTGTGGTTGTGTATTATGAGCGTGTGTGAAGTGTAGGTACGTATCCATATAGCCTCCGGTAGTACCTCACTGAAGGTACACTGACTGGCAATCTCAACGTTTGTTTTGGGATTAATTTGTAAATGTCACCTCATTAAGATGTATTTGGAATCACTTAGGTGTATTTACAGGTGTATTCGTTTCTCCCTGACTCCTCGACCCCTGGCGTTGGGAAGGGGTGCAGATCTACATGGGTTTTCTGCCATCTACTACTACAGCAGTTGGTACCAGGATTAATTGAACATTGCAGTCATTTCTTTGTCATAATATACCCTCTGATATGGGGAAGATATGTGGGATGTGAAACAATGGATATGGAATCTCTCCGACATATTCAAACATTTGTGTTTTTTTAGAATCCCCTCCGAGGTCCACAAATCAATTGCATTGTTTGCAATGTGATGGAGGACGAGTTGACGCCATTGTTTATGATCCAACTACATCTATCACAGGGTCATTCTCAGAGGCCTATGTATTGAAATGATAATCCCATGTATCCAATATGTTTGACTAAAACATCATGTAATGCACCCCACCCGAGTCGTCTATAGTCTTACCTTAATGTCTATGCAGCAATGCAGCACCTATACTGTGCTTGCCGACCGTGCAATGGTCATCAAATTGCCTCCCTCAGGACTATATATCAATTACTTAGGGGTTACTTGAACAAGGATTGCAGCAGGGACGAGTTACTGTCAGATTCTACATTCATGCATAATGCATATAATCATGCATGATATGCATAAAGAACATGACTTATAAACAAATTACTGAGCAGCCCTTGAATGGGTTACAAGACATCCCAGTAGAAGACATAGATCTGTGGGTGTTGATTAGAGGGTGGTGGCTACTGACTGTCAAGAGGCCTCCAATATACAGGTACCCAGCTGGTACACACATCAGTTAAGGGCCAGCCCCTGGAGGGTGTGGACATATGGTGGAGGGTGTGGACACATACTCCAGTTGACAAGTCCACTGTCAATATTGTAAATGTAAATGCAGTATGGTGTTTGGATACACCATGTCTCTTCTGCATCTTAATGCATAAGTGCAGCAGTTACACGTCAGGCCTGAATTCATAGAGCATGCGGACTTTTCATGATTGATACACTCCCTAGTGGTCAGCATGATGCTCCAGTACAGTGCTGGTGAGTCTACTCTGCACTGTATATAGTGGCACATTCTCACAGGGGAACATAGGATTAGAGGCATCATGTGGTCCCTGGTGGGTTAAAGACTTAATGTGTGAGATATACTGCTGACATCTGACCCACGTGTCACGGGAGACGCTAAAGGTCGAATCCCACATGACGAAATAGGGCTCCAATATCTCTGTGTAATTTTGTCTGTTGCATTCTATGGCCCTTGTTGAGGCCATAGAACGCCAGGACTTTTTAACTCATTCTAAATCCAACAGCTGTTTAGGGTCAATGTTGCAGTAATCCTTGCATTTTATGGCCGCAGCAAGACCATACACCGCAAGAGACAAAATTGCAGAGATATTGAAGCCCTATTTCACCATGTGGGATTCGACCTTATGACTTCTTGTTGCCAGGTAAGAGGATAGCAATTTTTGTTTGATGATTTCGTATCCAGTCCTTTAATGTGCAGTCAAATGTATACTTTTCTCTAAAGATGGGGCTAAATAATGCAGTCCCCCATCCCCGAGAAGGTCCAGCTTCTTTTGGATCCCAACATCCAATCATAATACATACATGCTGCAAATGACAAGTCCGTGATCTATTGAGGGTTAGAGACGGGACTTAACTCGGCATGTGGTCACTATACAATACAGCAGGCTACTAAATCATTGCACATCTTTCAAGATCGATAAACTGCCTCTGATCTCTCAAATATGATATTGCAAAACAGATTGGATCGCAACAATACACTATCCTATAGAAAACGATACAACATAAATGCACGTACCAAGAATGAGACGATCATTATCTCCTATATCTCGTAGATTTTCCTTTCGTTTACAGTGAAACATTGTTTTCAGGGCTTTTTTTAGTTGTGGTAGTGATTTGTAATGCGAATACTACTATTTTGATTATAACTATAGAGGTAACAGATAACGAATTTCTAATCTTTATAGTGAATTCCCTTATGTTTTTTTTAAATACCATTGGTATCAATATCTATATATATGCTATATTAGCCTTGATTGTTTTATCGTGGAATTACTTATTGCGGGAATGTACAAGATCCTAACATTTATGGTCATATTTGTAGAGCTATGATAACACCGGTATGGACGTCATGGGTTATCTGTTGTCAGTGAAGTGGCATTAAACGATAACACTCAGGCGTCATGAGAGGTGTTATCTCATAAGCTGACATTATAACTGGGATACCTAGGATAATCTCTCGACCATTATTAACCATTTAAATGACCACATGGTGTTAATTCCTGTATTTTTGTCTTCATAACAAATAGACTTTGCAGCCTTGGTGTCACCTACATCTGTCATGACGACCACTTGGTGTCACCTACATCTGTCATGACGACCACTTGGTGTCACCTACATCTGTCATGACGACCACTTGGTGTTGATACATTCCCAGGGGATCAGCATGATGCACCGATGCAGTGATAGAGAGTTACTCGCTGCTGCTGCATCAGTGCATCATGATAAAATATGAACGGCATGAGCATGGCCCTTCACTCCTTAATGGGGCTTAGGTATAATGCATTCTTTGAAAGGTTAAGGGTTAGTTTTTTTATAACCCATATTAAATAATTTTAAGGTAACTAGTAGTTGTATGGTGACTACTTGATCCAATGAAAAGAAGAAGAAACCTTATCCTGTACATAGATGCTCAAAATTTTCAGACTGCCATTCTGTCACTTTTTTGGAAGGATAAAGCGTCACTCTATATATACTGGGAACTTTTGAAAACTCTTTTGATCCGTCAATTTTTTAAAACCCCTACCTGCGTCACTAGTGTCACGGACCCGAAACAGTCTTTTAGGTCCGTGCTAGTGTCAATGTTGAACTGTAATAAATTTCAGTTCACGTTATCCTGATGTGTTGTGTGCATATATCACAACTGGTACACATGTGATATAGTTATATTGTTAATACTTAATAACTTAAGTGGTATTGCGACAGACTAATCCCCTATTAGTATTGATACGGTCTGCCTGTATATGTCACTGGGCTGTATGTACAATATGATTTTGCTCTTACCAGGAGTACCTTAGCTGCTGGTATATTATTGCTCTTGGTTCAATCAACCTAGTGATCAATATTTCTATCACATGATATGTTGTATACACATAATGTAGTGTAGTAGATTTACAGAATACACTAGCTAGAGTTATAGGAGGCGCTGCTTCAAGACTGTTGGGTTTTGATTTAAAGAAGGCCAAGAACGTCACAAAAAGATCTTTCAATGTGAGAAACTATCACTTGAAACAATATAGCTGTGGCACACTTATAACTTAGATCTTGGTCTACGTGATTGCCTGTCTGCATATATTTGTATGACCACCATCAAGAGTATATGCACTAAATGATATAGCTTGGCCACGGTGGCATTTGGTACATGATTTGCGTAGGCCTATATCAACAGTCAGACATAATTCCACAGTGAGGTATACATAGTCTAACTCAAAGAGTATAGAGGAAGTTGATATAAATCAGTGGCACTTTAGGGAAAGTACACCCGACATACAGCCACATAACACACGCACACATAAAACCAAGATTAAGGCAGGCTACATACACCAGCCTACTCAGTCCAGCTAGTCTCATACAAGAGCTGACCTACGGCACAAAAGTCAATGTTTGTGGGCTGACTTACGTGTAGATCCATGTTGCAGCTTTGGGGGCCCATAAATTCACCTTGGGTTTCTCCAGCAGTTTTCCTGTTCCCCATTCAGGAGGTTCGGGCTGTGGATAAGCCTTAGGCTCATCGTTCCTAAAAAGTTCTATAGAGGTCATAATGCCGACCTTTTTGAATCTTTCAAAGTAAAATAGATCCTGTGTTATGTCCTACGAAGTTTCACCCGTCCCGTGGTTAGTCTCCGAGGGGTGGGGACTGGAGGTGGAGGTCCAGTAGGCTGAGGGTAATAGCAGAGAGGGGGTGGAGGTATACAGGGTCTTCCAGGACCTATACACACACAGCCCAGGCCTACAGGTACCACTCACACACCAGCATTGCCTTAGTGCTCGTCTCCATGGCCACAGCCCCGCCACCACCCGCTAGGAGCGCGCGTGTAGCAGCGTTCGCGGTTAAGGCGGAGGTGGTGCTGCCATGCGGCGGCGTCTGGAGGTGTTAAAGGTGACGGTGGCACGTCTTTAGGATGAGTTCTACAAGTACCTTCGGCACATGATGCTAAGTAAAATCCTGGTTCTAGATGTTAGTTCCTTAGTGGAGTTCAGGTAGTGTACTTCACCCATATGTGCTTCCATACCTAACAGAGAGGTAAGAGTAGGAGGGAGGGGGGTCTTGAAAAAAGATAACGTATGAATATTGATGATAAAAAAACACTTACTTTTATCCCTCTGTAATTCCCTATGATTTATCATAACTGTCACTTCACCTAAAAATGGGCCGGACATCTTGAGGCAAATGTAATTTATGATGGAGCAGATTCCCACGCTGTAATCGAGTGATCCTGGGCCATTGGCCAGTTCTTCATCCTAACTCCTTTACTTGTGTAAGTGCGGGGATGCCAAAATAGGATTAGCTGAACTGCCAAACAGCGTGAACTACAGAGCACTATGGAAAGCTTTATCAAGGTATTGCTATATCTAACCCCAGCAGGTATAGAATATCATGGGCGTATGTTTTTACATTATATAAATAAGTATATAATGTAGCTATCTCCGCTATCTATAGTTCAACAATACTGGTACCAAGCAGTGGCGGATACAGACGTAACAGAGGGGGGAGCAGGGGCGCCCCCCCTTTTCCCCAGTACTTAAGAGTTTAATTAAATCTTTTGGATCCCAAAATTTCCTCAAAAAAAGGGGGTGCGCCCCTCCTTTTGGGCCGCGTCCCCTCCTTTTTCAGATCCTGGATCCGCCACTGCAAAGTACCACACTGCGCTCACTAATAGTGACGGTCATTTAAAGACATTAGTTCAAAATAATTCTTAGCCGTTTAATGCCGTTGACTAACTGGCCGGCGATACATTGGTGGCAACTCTCCATGGGTATATCAACTCTGTATGTATGCTATAGTAGGGTACATGTATGATAATTTTCACATCTATTCCCATCAGTGAAACAGACGTCATGTTTGATTGACAGCTTGTTAACTGTCAGTGGCACGTGTATGACATTCACACAAGGTGTCACAGCCAACGATAACTGTTTTGACACTCACAAAGTTTATCTTACCCCCAGTCTCGTCACATCTGGACTATTCTAAATATTTGACAAACGAGAGATGCCACCGACGAAATGCAGGGGAAAAGTTGCATCTACGCGAACACAAAGCTATAGCTCTATAACATATATTTGTCAAAATATTTCTGCCTTACAAGGGCTCATATCGTTAACATAGTTAGATGGTCTTGATTAGGGTGATGAGGATACTTCTTATAATTTTTCTCAAAATGTTTATAAATCCAGGACAGGACAGCCATGTTTTGATTAATTATGTGTCGGATCCGGGATTCTCGGGAGCAGAACCCTGGTTGCTAGGGTCCTGACAAAGGGTCAAATTATATAGGCAATGTACTAGAAAAAGTAGGCTTTTTACTGTTTTCTTTTCAAATTAGGATTAGAAAATAATGCATCAAGTATGTGATGCAAATTTTGAATATCTTTCTGATTTTGAAATGCATTTTGCTGTACGATGCCTAGATACTTTCTGATAAGGATGTTAACCCCTTTTTCTAGTACATTTCTTATTTAATTTTTAACCCTTCATGAGGATTCTTATCAGCAGCGAGATAAGCCTGATAAGGGCCGCGCTGGTTGCTATGACGTCACTGCTGCTCTCTAGAATCTTGAAAATGAGGGGGTGCACCCTTAGCGGTGCCCGCCTGCCAAACGTCTAACTGGAATAACAACGGGCAAGCCGAAAAAGGATTACTGATTTTTATTTCTGTAACACACAGAATCGTGGATATCATAGTTACATGGCTTGCGGTATAAACATGAAAAGTAAAGCCATGTGTATCCACGGGGCAATAGAATTTGTAATGACAAAATTCGTCATTCATTTCTGGCGATAAAACCACTTCCGTCATCCATTTCAGACAATGATATCTAACATATTTGATTTTTGTCATCGAAAATGGACGACAAAAGGGGGTTTATCATCACAGAATTGACACTGGACATATTTTTGTCGTCGGAAATTTTGTCTGTACCAATCCCGGGGTACCAATTCTATCGCCCTGTGGACACAAGACTTAAGATATCAAGTTTGAAGTAAATTCCACACTGAACCTGTCGTAGCCATCTCGACAATACAATGCAGGAATGCAGTCATGAGACTTGTTTCAATACGACGGCAGATGGCACTATAGTGTTTGAAAAACAAACTCACTATGGAGCTTTGCAATCATAGGGCAACACTCCCTATGACCGGCAGTTATGTCATCATCAGATAAAGTTTGGTAGGGCACTCATAGCGATACAAACACTGACAAAGGGGACTATTGGCGGCGTCATTATGGCTCGATTTGAAGGGGCAGAAGCATGTGCTGGAATAGATAGCATGTGAGCATGGCAGTATGTGAGTGATCTTAACAATGCACCGATTCTACAGTAGTAAGGGAGTGGTCATTATTTATCAACAGGTGGGTGGTGGGTTTGAGGGGGGGGGGGGGCGACGTCGACCCCTCTTGAGGGGGGGGGGCTAAAAAAATTGTCACTCTTTTTTGACGAAAAAAGCTAGTGCGCTACTATAGATCAAAGAGTGCGCGAAAATTGACTGCTGTCGAGGGGGGAAGGGGGCTTAACATTTTTCGTGTGTCTGAGCAAAAACCCGCCACCACCCCCCTGTTGATAAATAATGACCACCCCCTAAGTTACTTGTAGGTGTTGTCTTTCTACATTGTACCACCCTTGCAGGGGTTGGCCAACACTATAACCCAATGAAGCTCGAGGTGAAAATGGCACTCAAAAGGGATTTTATATAACTTAACCTTACAGAACTCCCGCCAACTTTCCTTGTGGTGAAAGCAGCAGGCTCTGTTACAGGCTCAGATTCGCCGTGGTGAGAAGACGTTGGCGGCTACTGGATATACTCCTCTATGATAAGATAATGCCATAGGGTAGAAAGATTCCCCACTCTCTCTCTCATCATCATCACATATATGGTGTTTAGGTGATTCTGTTTTTCCCATATTATCTCTATTAATTTAGCTTCAAATATATGCAGGATCACGGCAGCATATATATTTGATATTTGGTGATATTGCAGACTCCATACATATAGAAAAGAGAATTCTGACAGAAGTTCCTTCAATCTTGTGTAGATTGGACGTAGAAATTTCAGTTATTAGTTTAAATCATTTTGTGTAAGCATTATTTGTTATACACCATGTTCAAACTGGTAGATTAGAGATGAATCCCCGAGAGGCCAAGTCTGATACCCCTCTCCCCTATATACAGAACCCCCACCTAATGAAAAGAGAATTTTGACACTAGTTCCTTCAATATCATTTAGATTGGATCTAGAATCCATTATATTAGCTTAATATAAGCATTCTTTGTTACATGCCATGTTCAGTTCTGGTATACCAGCTATGGATCCTACAAGATATGAATCCCCGAGAGGCTAAGTCTCTCACCCCTAGAGCTCCCCTATATGCAACTGTCAAACAACTACCTGGGCCATCTTGTAAACGAGTACGGGCATTATCAGACCCCCTCCCCTTGTTTCACGTTCAAAGAGAACCAATAGGCTAGCTTTCATATGATGCTATAGAATGTACCATAATATCCTGCCTAATAGGTACAAACTGTTCGCCATCTACCCTTTAGATGACATTATATCTGAGGTCATATATATACCTTATGACCTGACGAATTTCCATAGAAATTAGCGAAAGAAAACTGGCACATTTTCGCAAATTTGGCGAGAGAGAATGATTTCCTATGGTGAGCCTAGACTGAACGGCAGTGGTGGGTTAAGTTCCTGGGGTCCGGGGTCAGTTAAGGCTGCCTACAAATGGCAAGGGGTATGATAAGAAGACGCCCCACCGGGTGTGGGGAGACCAGCACCTGGAGTAAAGCTGCCTGGGACATGGTCCAGTGAGCGCCGCACGACAATGAAAATATGGCGCTAAATAAAACTGCGACAGCGCCGGCGTCTTTGAGACCTAAAAGAGGCTAACTAACTTCTAAAAAAATCGCCCCTGTCATATTGGTGATGAAAAGCCAGTTCTTTTTTAGTGGCCTAAAACTTCACATTTACAAAATATCCATGCAGCGATAAGGGTTGCAATATATTAAGGACCGTATCTTTCTTCTGTGAATGTAGGGTAAAGGCCCCCTGAGTTGGACAGACACCTAAAGTCGGTCACCTTTTGGATTGAATTACATAATTGATATGAGGAATTCATCTATCATTTGAATAAGACACAAAAATTTAGAAGCTTTCATACTCTCTAACAATTGAGGAATAAAAGATATTGTATTGGTTTGGATTCCTGAGTTTTGCATGCTACCTGTCTTTATAGTATGTCTCACATACAGTGACCTTTTGTGTCTGTATCTACTAGATAACATAGTATTTGACTCTAGGGTCACCTCTGACATGAGCTATCCGACTGGAGGTGCACTTTGATGCTCTGAAGACAAATATGTACAGTTTATTTATTCATAAGGTCGAATCCCACAATGCAATCTAACCCTGGAAAGTTCTTGCAATTTGAGGACTATTGCAAATAGGGGGACTTGCCTTTACTGCAAATTGCAAGGCTTCTAACATGCCATTGCACTTTACAAATCTGACTGTTGCAATTGAACTGAACCCTAACCCTTGTAATGTAGATCTTTAAGCTGCATTAAATTGCAATGCCATTCTCCTAGATTTTGAATTTGCAAGCTGTTGTAGGCAAGCACAGTGCAGAATGAGACTGAAATTGAACTCTGTGTGTAATTTATACAGACATTTTGCATACAAATTGCAGGGTATGGGGCAAGTTTAGATTGCATAGTGGGACTTGGGTTGCAAGTTGAAGTGAACACACATCCCTATTCATCAGTGACTTTATCCACATTTCTGTAAATTGCAAGGGAATTCTGTAAATTGCAGAAACCTTTCGCTTAAGCAAGGAAAAATATCTAAATATAAAAATCTTAACTTCAGAGCAAATCTACAAGGGATTCCTTGCCATTAAAGCCCCCCGTAGCCGTTATAGGTCTTGCAATATAAGGGCAGGGTCCCAGATTGCAACAGATGACTAAATTGCAGAAACTTTTCAGCCTAAATTGCATCGTGGGATTCGACCTATATGGATTGGAGAAATACATCAAAACCTCTTTATAGGCATTGACATCTAAACATCATGTATCACCTGGGTCAATGGATTGGAGAGATACATGAAAACCTCTTTATAGGCATTGACATCTAAACATCATGTATCACCTGGGTCAATGGAAAATAAAATATACCACATTTGAAGGTACAAGATTAGAGCACCAAATATGGTCACCACCTGTGTGGCCAGGTGCGTCCAAAGTGGGTGCCTCTACCCTAGACTGTGTTGAAGTAAGGCTACAGGCATGTCACCTGGTGTGAGACACAAGAACTGGCCTGTGTCTACAGGGGCGCCATCGGTGGAAAATATTGACACTGAGTGCTCCTTCTGCCAAGTCAACACAATTGTCACAGACTCAATAAGAGAGCCCCTCCAGGCATCCGTAACTAACTACCAGCCCACATGTTATCATATAATCAAGGTACTAAGCGAGCTAATTGATGACCTTGCCACAGTTTTATCAAAAGCTAACTGCTCGCCCATCGTCTTACAACTGGCCTGCATTGCGCCCTTTTCTTCTACAATATCAGAGTAGCAGAGTTATGGCTGTTGGTAGAGGAAATGAAATTTACCATTTACGGCAAGGATGGGGGAGTAGATCTACTAGGGTGTGAGTAGTATAGGGAAAGTTGTCTTTGTGTGAGGCGTGTTAGGGTGTGAGTAGTATAGGGAAAGTTGTGTTTGTGTGAGGTGTATCAGGGTGTGAGTAGTATAGGGAAAGCGGTGTTTGTGTGAGGTGTGTTAGGGTGTGGGTAGTATAGGGAAAGTGGTGTTCGTGTGAGGTGTGTTAGGGTGTGAGTAGTATTGGGACAGTGGCGTTTGTGTGAGGTGTATCAGGGTGTGAGTAGTATAGGGAAAGCGGTGTTTGTGTGAGGTGTATCAGGGTGTGAGTAGTATAGGGAAAGTGGTGTTTGTATGAAGTATGTTAGGGTGTGAGTAGTATTGGAAAGTGGTGATTGTTTGAGGTGTATCAGGGTGTGGGTAGTATAGGGAAAGTAGTGTTTGTATGAAGTATGTTAGGGTGTGAGTAGTATTGGAAAGTGGTGATTGTTTGAGGTGTATCAGGGTGTGGGTAGTATAGGGAAAGTGGTGTTTGTGTGAGGTATGTTAGGGTGTGAGTAGTATTGGAAAGTGGTGATTGTTTGAGGTGTATCAGGGTGTGAGTAGTATAGGGAAAGCAGTGTTTGTGTGAGGTATGTTAGGGTGTGAGTAGTATTGGAAAGTGGTGATTGTTTGAGGTGTATCAGGGTGTGAGTAGTATAGGGAAAGCAGTGTATGTGTCAGTTATGTGAACGTAGCAAAGGGAGCAATAAGGGAGGCGTAGATAGTCTGTAGTGAAAACAGGAACCAAAATGATTACAGATTGGTACTTTAGAGATGTCCAGTTTAGATTGATCCAAATGTAGTAGTTCAATGTGAATGCACTGATAGGCACTTGGAAATAATTTTCAAAATGTTTGAATTTTTCTTTTCCACACAATAGACCAGGTTAATCCCTTTTCATAACATCTTTAATTATGAACCTACAATGTCCAGGAGTGGAGAAATGGATGAAAAGGTGCAGGGTTGTAAAAGTCAGTTCCTTCTATGGAAAATTTATGTGGACTGCCATTAGAAATTGGAACCATCATGATTGCTTGCCATATACTAATTCTATTCATTCTGACAAGTAACATTGTTAATGGAAATTCTTTGGTGTTAACTGGCAGAGAACAGCTGAGGTGGGGGGGGGGGTGCATCTTACATGATACACTCCATACAAATAGTAAATATTCAAGATTGAGGGGATTTACACAATTCTAACAAGTGGTCTGCCATTTCCGTATGTTTCCCTTTTATGTTTCTATTGTCCTTTTGTAATATACCTGTGGGAGCAGAACTCATTTTTATCAAATATGGCTAAGTCTATTTAACACCTTGCTACTCGTCTTAGGAAGCTATAAACTCATGTATAGGACCATTTGGCTATGTATAATAGGTTTATCATGTTTAAAAAGTTGGTTTGATTATTATTTTAAATAGATTTTCATGGTCAGATTTGACCTGTACCTCTGAGGAACTGCCATTTCAAATGAGGTAAAGGCAACCATTTTTAGAGATTGTTAGGTCATAGCCTTATTCAAGCCCTTAGAATTAACTGCTGCCCACCCTGGTATCTACGTTATTCACTGAATGAGAATAAAAATCCTTCAGCTCATCGTAGGTGGTATGTTATAAGGGAACCAATGTCTCACTCTCTCTCATGACTGCTGTTTTGAAGCCAGTGGTGTGTGACTTCAGAGTGCCTACACTGATCGAAACCAAAACACACATTTTCGTTGATGACACCTTTAGTGATACCAAACCACACCAGAGGGCGGCACAGAGCCAGCAACAGACCAGGTGTGGGTAGATGGTTGATAGTGAATGAGCATGGGGCAATCGAATGATGAACCTTCAATCCCAGATCCAACAATAGTGAATAATATACAGAACAAAATGTCTCAAAAACATAAGAACAGATATAAAACACATGTCCAGAATCCAACGCTGGTTCAAACCAGGACTTAATAGACTTTTATTAACATTTTCTGTGGCTTATCACTAATGGTTCGGTGCATAGGTTTCTCTGTCTGATGTCCGATTAAAAGTAATAGATGACCGAAGTGATATTCTTGATTGATAAGTCTGCCAAGAGTCGAAATGGGAGGGGGGGGGCAACAATTTCAGACCACTCTTTGGGGGAGAATAAAAAAAAAATCATTGCCTTTTCAGCGGTCCGTACATTATCTATAGAACAAAAGGGGGAATGAAAAATTGCAAGCCCCATCTAGGTGGGACCAAAATGTGTTTGGTGCAGGCACAAATGGACAACCCTATTCCACGTTGGTGAACCGCTAAGCATTCCTTAGATCAGATTATGGACCGGTAGACAAAATCTCTCAGTGTGACATCATTACCCTTCCTTCATGTTTGATTTATCAGAAAACTATAATGTGAATGAACGAGATGTGAGAGGTTTAAACACACCTAGTCAACTGCTGTCTCAATTATATACTTTTCTATGTAAGCACATGATGCACCAATGTGGTACTTGTGAGTGGGCTCACCACGCCTACATGGGGACATCGTTACAACGCTACAGGAACATCTTCAGCATAATGCATGTACATGATATATGAAAGCATCATGACAGCAGCCTGAAGGGTCAGGAATGTTACTACACACTTGTATATCATCCATAATCTTTAACTTAAAGGTCACAGCTTTATGCCACTATCCGCTATCATTACGGCCTAAGCTGCACATTAACAAGGTACTTAATCACCTATTATTGAGACCTAACGTGGATGTCATATTTAATCGCCGCTTCTACTCCTAAATGAAATATGCCCATCAGGCAAAAACAAGACATCTGTTTCACGTTACATGGTCTGAAAAGTTGGGCTAGAGAGGCCCTTTCTTTAAAGTTTTCTTTCGCAGAGATCTCAAGATATTCCTTTAATCTTAGAACTCTATATCATTCAACATCTGACTCACAGAGAGTCCCTTATTAATCCACTCCAAAATATGCCAATATTGCTTAAAATATATTTTAAAATCAGCATATTTCGATGACTTCCAACCATTTCAATTGGCCCTTGACTATCCAGACCCGTCTAAAATACCTAGATCTATACAAAGGTGACAAATAATTTTCTTGTCGGCCATATTAGATTTGGCCTAATACACATAGAGTTTCCCTTTTTCTTTGTAAAAAAAGACTAACCTCATATAAACTCCCTGAGCCTGCACCCCACTTTTCGTTTATAAAACAGCTCAAAAATAAACAACAAACTTTAACACATCTCACGCTGGTGGAGAAGTGACATCCTTGACCTTTGGCCCCTGCATGTCGCCTCTGTTTACCCCCTGCTTGGGGGCTGTGTCGTCAGGGGGCGGGCTTATCGCCCGCTTCCGGTACATTCGGGGGTAATTGGGGCCCACAGCGGTGGCACCCCCTATACTATCCTCCAGTCCCACGCGACAAAACACTTTTATCCCATGATCAATAGGGGGCCATCTCCTGACGAGCGAGGGATGGGAAGAGGGGGTATTTACTGGCAGCAGTCACTTCTGGTATTTTACATCTCATGACCAGACTGCTGTTTGGGTAGCCAAGGTGGTCACCCCAAGGAGGAGGAGGTAGGAGCCGTGGGTAGTGGGTGCATGTGTAGACGTGGTAGGAGAGTAGAGAGGACACCGACCATTGCCAATAGGACCTACACTGCAAAAATGGTGTTTAGATCCTAAACACAATTCTAAACATATTCTTGCAACGTTTTTGTAATCACATTAATGTCCTAAACATGTTTAGCCAAACAATATGCTTAGCTCAAGTGTTTAGAAAACTAGGTGTTTAGGTTTAAACTTTGTGTTTAGATATCTATGAATTTTTGTGTTTAGATGTTTATGAATTTTTGTGTTTAGATGTCTAAATGCTTTGACGGAGAGTTAGGGTGTGCAGACATGTATACATTTAAAAAAAAGATGTCTTTTGTTTGTTTTCTCATTTACTTGGGGGGGGTATTCACATATCAAAGTCTCCAAAGATGTCAGCCACACCTATTTAAGTGTACATGTATGTACACACTGCATCAGAATGAGAGACTTGAGAAAGTACAACAGCTTGGCAGGAAGGAAATTGCTTTGTTTATTCCAGAATAACATGTAATAGGTGTAAGTCATTGAGCTTATTGATTATTTCATGCTAATGATGGTGGTGTAAGGTCAATCTAGTCAACTTTCCATTGCCCTTTCTCTTCTCATGACATTCAATGAATAGAAACTATAACAAACATGGGGTTTGGGTACATTTGTCACAAAAATTGATTATAATTGTGTAAAGATAGTCCATTCAAAGGTAGTGCTGCTACCTGGTGTGGATTCAACATCCATGTATCTAAACATAATGCTGTTTAAATCTAAACACCTACTATTCAACTGTTTAAACTCTAAACATCTAAACATGTTTAGCAAAAATGTTTATGTAGTTAGAATAAAAGTGTTCATTTCCTAAATGTGTAGTCGATGAGACATCTAACTGACCTATGTGTTTAGGTTTTAAACGTGTTTAGACCTAAACACGTTTAAAATCTAAACACCATTTTTGCAGTGTAGAGGTGTAAATATAGCTACATGTTAACCCTTTAAAGTAAAAGACCAGCCTATTTTTGTGATGCCTTCTTTTGGTAGACTTTATATTGAGTTTTAAGATTTGGGCTTACTTATGATCATATCTGCTATCACAAGGAAGAACAGGGAGCTTCTTTGGTGTCGTCTATGGCGTCACAATATACCAAATGCATCAATTGCTGGCAGAATTGGTCTATTGTGACGTCATAGAAGACACTAAAAAAGCTCCCTGTTCTCCCTTATGAAAGCAGATATGATCATAAGTAAGCCCAAATATTTTTATTCAATATAAAGTCTACCAAAGAAGGCATAATGAAAATAGGCTGGTCTTTTTTTTAAAAGACAGAGCAGTGATTTGTCTCTTGTGATGCCATGACTCAGCACAGATAATTAACATACTGGCACTGAAGTGATTGTCATAACGACCCTTAGGAAGTGCATATAAGCCTATGGACTTGGCGTGTATCAAGGCTACAGATTTAGCATGATGGAAATAAGAAGCAATAAAAGGTGCTCACTTGGGGTACATCGATTCTTCAAGTCACCCCAAAAGAACACACACTGTAAGTGCACTGTAAAGGGTTGCTTCCATAACAAACAGGTCTCAGGAATAAAATGAGAGCTAAGTACCAACAACTATAATTATAAATAATATGGTTATCTTGACGCCTCATTACACATGAAGATTAGAAACTCAAACATAACTTTGGAATAGAATCTTTCTTAAAGTAGAGAGCCTATAGCTAACGGGTACAGGGTTACCTGCACTGGTCGTTGGAAACTGCAGTCACTGTTGAGACATGACTGCTCCTTCCCCCATCTACCCACCCAACCAACCAGCCAGAATTCTGACAATTGGCAGACAATTAGATTCAGATGACACCGGGAGGGGGCGCTAAACAGGGTCGACAGCCACGTGACCCACCAAGTCTCCAGGGACAGGCCAGTGCCAGAGACACGTGACACTGTTGGCTGGTGTCCGGCGATGTGTGTTTACGGAGAGAGCAGAGTCTGGGGTACCAGGAAATAGAGAGGTCCATCCCAGTGTGTTAAGTATAGAGCAGCTTTGACATCAGATATACACCAATATTATACTCTCTGCATACTACAGAGATATACACCAATGGTATACTGTAAGTTTGTACACTATAGACATATATAAGCAAATATCCACGACCGTGGAAGTCATTATAATTGCTGAGTTGGATGCGACCGGTCCCACTGAGGTGAAAACGATGCAAAATATTTCATGGAAGTGAAGTGGACATTTGCATTTATGTCATGGATACACAGTCTTGAGAGCTTTTAGATAAAGAAAATCAACAATATCTAGCTATGTTCGCTGCAGCAGGGCACATGATTGTCAGGCATTGAATACATGCACCTTGTATTCACTCCCCCCATTGAATACGATGTGTTCAGTACGTAGTAAGATCGTATCTGCCATGACATAAACAAAAATGGTATACCGTCTGTTTCTATAGTAGATATACACCAAAATTCAAATGTATATGACACACCTTGTGTAGTACACTGATGTCTATAATAAAATATCATATAAGCCCACATAAAATCCCAGTTATTACCCGCAAACTGCGACTGTTGTTCATCTCAGTGGAAACTTACACTTAACGGTTCAGAGCGCTGAGGAGATCAAGACCCCTCTATTGCCGCTGCATATTTTTTTATGAACACATTAAATCAACAGAATCAGACTTAGGCCAGAAGCACAAAAATAAGGAGAGAAGGTGCTAATTAGGGCAACTCCTCTACATAAATTCTGCCATGCGCTTTATACTGGTATGTGCCGCTTTAGCCAATACTTGATGCTGCCTTCTACAAATATATGCGTCAGCTCCTGCATCCCTCAAGGCCCTGGTATTATACACAAAGCAATTTGCAATGGTAACTAAATGCATAAGACATAAGACAGGATGGTGGCAATGTGCATATTCTGTAACATCTATCCGAGGCTTGTTGTCTTATATCATGAATAATACCGTCTGTAGCAGTGTGCGGGATAAAATGCCCACAATTTATCTTTCTATGGTTTCTACACCATGCAGTTTCCATTTCCACAGGGGTGACCAACATTTTATTGCATAAGCCCACAGGTATTTTACATAGTGAATGTATAATGTACAATGCTTTTTAGATTGCCACATATCTGAAGAAGCCAAATTACTTTGCTTGACATTTGGGCTGCTCAGCTTTGCTTTAGAATTAAACTTGATATAGAGCAGCATCAGAAGTACGAGAGGAAAAGTACAGTCTAGGCAGCTGGAGCAAAAACCGTACAGTATACTCTTCTTAAACCTTTAAAGGCTGCTGATGCAGGAATACATCATGCCCATTGGTCGTTATGATGCACCAATGAAGCCCTGGCGGGACTACTGGAGCATCATGCCGACCAATGGGCATGATGCATTAATGCATCAGCGGCCTTTAAAGGGTTAACGTACTGCGATCACTCACAGCTTTATGACTACAAATGCCATTGCTATTCTGATGGGGATTTTGGTACGACTTGAAGGATGCAGTCATAGGCTGTTACGAAATGACCTCCAGAGCTGATATCCAACACCAGCTACAAGCGCATAATTCTTAAGACTACACACATTCAGTTGTCCCAATCCAATACCAGAACTGCATCATGGCAATCGAACATGAAATAGTAGCGTCAATATGATCCATAAATGCGGATCTTAAGACTGCATTCATGGATCGTATCAATAAGGGACAAACTAATCCGCTAAACGGCTAAACAGGCAGGACGATTGTCTCGACAGGTGAAACATATTTCATGTAGCCACGCTTGTGTATCCTTTCTGTTTGCATACTCACATACACACAACAGCTGTGATTATGAGGGGGGGGGGGGTTAAGGGTCATAGAAGGGAGGGGGGAAGGCAACCGAGTCAAAAGAAATTTTTGTTTTACATCGTTTTTAAATCTTCTGTGGAGGACAAAGAGTCGATTTAGTATTGCCAATATTCCTCAAACTTGTCATTTGATTTGTCACATGAGATTATTTATCTTATCCTATGGACACAGAAAAATTCTTTTTGTCTGTGTATGGGTAGGAGGCCTGTAAGGTTTGTGTGCTGCTGAAGCGGCCCTAAGTGGAGACAATCCGGGGAGAACAGGGGCTCCTGCGGCCAATAATCCTTTATCAACAAAAGCTCACCCTGGAGGCAGCATAAAACACACCCAGCTCGCCACCAATATTTTCTGTATCCCTGCAGACCAAGCCTTACTTATCTACCCAGCAACATCCAGCCCACGGCCGTATCCAGCGCATCGCCCAGCAGCGCCATAGGCAGAATTTCATTCACTATATCCCCAAGCTTTTAAAAGGCTGCCACTAAAATAGGCTTATCTATATGGAGGCTCATTGGAAGAGCCGTCCACAGGGTGGCCCTAGGGGTAGAGGATAGGTCCCCGGTCTTATATCCTTGCAACCTTTGAGATTTCATTCTGGGAGGGGGCAGATACCTATCCATCGCCCCTTATCTTATGGCGTCTAGAGAGAGAAAAAGAAAGTAAAATCCAATCCATTACTGCTTCCACTATACCAAAACTTATATCTATAGGTTTTCTCTCACCCCTCCCCCTTGTCGTTAATCATTAGATTTATTTTAGACTGTGGATTCTAGTCTCGGATATATGCTTCATTTTCTTCAGATTTTCTGATATTTTCTGGACAAGGGTTTAAATCAAGAATCATAGTTTCAAAACCTGGAGGGGAATTTACTACTGTCGTTTTGGAGAACACCATTGGCGTTTTGGAGATTGAATGTGATCCCCCTGATCATCCAACATTGCAAAATCAGAACACATGGTCATAATTTTGTAGAGTAAGGAATATATTTGGCTACAACTGTAAAAATGGAATGAATATGCACAAGGTATACATGCGAAGTGTCATTTGGTTCGTTGATATGTCTCTTCAGTGCCTTTAAAAGTATGCTAAAGTATAGTGAATGTTCAAACGCAGTCCAGGGAGCATTACGATAACAATAAAGTGGATGTTCCCCCCCCACACAATAGCTCTTCATCATGTAGAGGTACAGTGAAGACAAACACTTTTACACCTGTCATAAATCTGGAATATAAGTATCACTTATATTCAAAATTGGCCAACTTTATGTGTGCTTGAAACAGAGAAAATCATATGTTAACTTGGTTATGATCTATAAATTTCCTCTTTAAATCACTGCTGAAGTACATGTCGATCGTTAACTTTGAACGGATGAATAGCATTGACCGCATAATATTGTCACAATGTTAATTTTGTGGTATAAATATGTTCAGAACACTCCAGTTACCAACATGAAAAGTCAGCTCCTTAGATGGGCTACAGGTGACTCTACTGTAGTTCACATGTAAAGCATAAAGATGCTTTGTACCATGGCCACTAGGTAGTAGCACATTGCTGTAGTTCACATGTAAAGCATAAAGACGCTTTGTACCATGGCCACTAGGTAGTAGCACATTGCTGTAGTTCACATGTAAAGCATGAAGATGCTTTGTACCATGGCCACTAGGTAGTAGCACATTACTGTAGTTTACATGTAAAGCATGAAGATGCTTTGTACCATGGCCACTAGGTAGTAGCACATTGCTGTAGTTCACATGTAAAGCATAAAGACGCTTTGTACCATGGCCACTAGGTAGTAGCACATTGCTGTAGTTCACATGTAAAGCATAAAGACGCTTTGTACCATGGCCACTAGGTAGTAGCACATTGCTGTAGTTCACATGTAAAGCATGAAGATGCTTTGTACCATGGCCACTAGGTAGTAGTACATTACTGTAGTTTACATGTGAAGCATGAAGATGCTTTGTACCATGGCCACTAGGTAGTAGCACATTACAAGGAGAAATCTACGATGACAACTGTGTACACACTTTGCACAGAAGTGTATTTGAATAATTTGGATAATTCACTCTCTAGGAAAGTCATTAAACGATGCTCTAATTCAAGTTCCTGTTGTATGAAAATCCCCCAAATATTCCAGATAACTATCTGTAGACAAACCTACTTATTCTTATATCCAATACATATAAATGTCCCTGTGCTTTTCAATGGACGCCTACAGTTTCTCCCAATGTGATGGTCTACCGCTGCCAATTTCTGTTCCTATCCTGATATTTTGGAGTATTTAAGCTGGAAGTGAAAGCATCCGAATCTATCACGTACTGTTGCAAGAAGACTTGCCACCACTTTGTTGGAGCATCATGCCGACCCTCCGGAGGAACATCAACCCCATAGGGGGCTGCATTCGCGCATCGCGACGACCAAATGGGCATTATGCATTAATGCATCAGCGGCCCTTAAAGGGTTAAACGCTATATGGTGTTTCTGTGTTCCGGTTCCTTTATTATCATCATGTGCTTGAAGAATTCAGCTCTGTGTTCTCATTATTGATCTACATGTTATCATATCTTACGGCTCAACTCTTATCAGCTGGTCATTACGCATAAGTATAGAAGTGGTGAGCTACATCCAACATACCTGCATCTCGGGGAGAAATTGACATCGCGAAGTAATGCATTATCCTTAAACAGTTATGGGTGCGGTTATGATGAGTACTTGTGACACAATAAACAGACAGGATGTTTTTGTTTTAGTACAGAGTTATCGGTCTGCTTGAAGGCCCAACACCTTGCTCACACCCTGTGCTACATATACCACCCCCTCCCCCTTCCTTCATCACCCCCGACATCATAACTCACAGCCAATAGATACCTCAGGTGCACATAAAATATGATCTGGTGGCCGCCTTACCACCCCCAAACACCCCTACCAACACCATCCTCCATTGACGGTAACCATGACACTATGTCATCACGTCACCAGGCCGCATCTGGTTGCTAAGCTACCATAAATCGGGACGCGTCGCCATGACAACGGGTGTGCTTGCCGTCCAGATGGCCAAGTAATTGATGGAGCAGACAATGAACATGCTCGTTACCATAGTTGCAGTGCTGTAGTGTGATTAGATAAAATATAAAGGAGATGCAGACTTGGGGTGGTCTGTATCATAACTATACGGTTATATTCTGCTGCTTGGGTGTCTGTGATATAACACAAAGGCCAATGTTTACATGTAGTTCCATCCCCCCCTTTCTTGGACCCAGTAATTGTACCTAATATGTAGGATTTCCTATGGACAAGAAGCATCTTCTAATCGGAGCACCCATGTTCCGTTCGGCCCTCCTTCACTAGGTACTAATTGTTTCTTTCCCTATCACTCCTAGTTATTAATCTAGTTGCCAAACATGTTTCTAAGCAACTTACACAGAGTCACCTCAAAGAGAATGTACGCTTTGATTGGTCTTAGCAGCATCTCATAGCCCTACAACATGGCAAATAAGATACTAATCACACCTAGCCACGTCTTAATAGAATTCTAGACATGTAGAGACTGACCCTCAAGTTTATCCCCACTGATGTAGGCCACTTTGCAGCCTTAAGTTTAGTATTGTCTAAAAACTACATGGTTATCTGTATCCTACATCATAACGTGTGGCGGAAAACAAGACTGCGCAGGCCCATGGGGACCGGAAGTAGGTACCAAGTATGTGTTTTGTCATGATCGTCCTAGGTCAGGGAGGGACCTCGTAAATATTACACATTCTATGAATGGATTGTGATACGAAGCTGGTTTTGGTGCAACAAAAGACCTCTTTGGCCGATCATTCTGCCATTCTGCACAATTTGAGTGTAATTACAAGTGACATTGAGCCCCTGCTTTGTTGGTCTTCCTCAATGCAATTGGTTCCATTTTTCTCCCAGGGCCCAATGCCCATTGACCCTTTCAGGCCCGGATGAATATATATATATATATATATATATATATATATATATATATATATGCCGACCCTCCATAACTGGGACACTCAAGCAAAGGATGAAATGTGGCCCAATGGGGGAGAACGTGCCTCCGGGGGGGGGGGGATTTTTAGTACTGTTTTTGGCCACCAGGGGGCAGTATATGGGTAAAACACTGGCAAATGTGCTAAAAAACGCTTTAGACCAATTTTTGACAAGGAATCCAGTGGTATGCTTAAAATTATTCCATCTCCACTAAAAATGTTCCATTTTTGGAATATTGGTTACCATGGAAACATAGAAAATTAGTAGATAAGGTGATTTCTGGTTGCTATGGAAACCACTCTTCTAGTCCAATTTGGAATTTTTGCCACAAACTTTCTTTGAAATTTCTTCAAGAACCCACAACTGAAAACAGAGCTCAAAAATTCCCTCTATAACCAATTTTATTACAAAAACATCACATTTTCAGTTGTACACACCAACCTTAGTTTGACAAGCAATTACAGAAAAACTACCAGGGATATTTTAGCTTAAGATATCTCATTTTAAAACCCATGACTTAAACCTTAAAAGCCATTTCCCCCAGGAGGCACGTTTTCGCTCACCTGGCCACAAATGATTTCATGCAGCCCATTTAAGAGTTTAACTTGTGCCCATTTAGTGCATACTTGTCATATAGATGCACATGCCGATTGACAGAAATTAGGTTTGTTCAATTCCTGTATGAAAATTATAAGGGATCTTTTTTAAATTTCAACCTTCCACAGGAAATTGATAAAGTTCATCATCAATTCCAGAAAAATAGGTAGGACTTTGTTTAAAGGTTAACCCTAAGATCGGCGAATGATCTGGTAGTATCTATCACACCCTGTTCCATCCCCACATCACAGTTCTCCCATACCTTTCAATCTGTGCGGACTGTCTGCACCTTTGGTTGTGGACAGAGCATAATTCTCACCTTACTCCCTCTTCCCATATCCTCCCTTCCCGTTTGTGTGCGGGGGGTGGATATGAGGGTGTTGCTCCTATAGTAAAAGGAAGAGCTGGCTAAAAATGCCCTCATTTCCAGTCCTTTCTTTTCATGTGGCTATAATTTGTTCCTTTTGTTGCTCACAAGTGGTCATTCAAGTATGGTGCTAAAAAAGGGGGATTTGAGTAGGTACCTAGTTGGGAGAAGTCAGTCAGTATAATATACTATAGAGTGTGTGATGTGAGTAGGTACCTGATAGTGCAGCTGTCTCTGTTTTAAACAAGGCAGGTCACTTTTCAGACTAATGTGGTGAGTGCAAGTACTTTGGTGAAGCAGTGCACGACTTGTTTAGAAAAGAGGGCACATACTCACATCTCTTTTTACAATAGGAGCAACACCCTCCTGAGGACGTCCACGTGGTGAGCTCCCGGGGGAAGCCGCACGTGCTGTAAGTGTACCCTCTGTGTGTGTGTGTGTGTGTGTGTGTCTGGGAGTGGGGGGGTCAGACCCCAACAGATCAATAGCCTGGATCATCATGTCTCCCTAACCCCCTGACCGGTAAGTACACTTCTACCCCCCCCCCACCCCATCCACCATACCCAGCAGCAGCGTCACCTAACCCTACAGGAGCGGCAGGGTGCCTATAGGGCCTTTCTTGTGATGTATGAACGGTGCCAAGATGGATCTTTACTCCAGGGTTCCACATATCATGTCTACCCAGTATACCTATATATCAACCCTGCATAGTTGACATGATGCACAAATGCAGCCTTGGTGACCAGACCTTTCATTGGGCACAATGCATTTAAGCACCGTTCGCCCATTACAGGTCACTATGACTGGTGCTTTCCCAGATACCCGACATGGTCTGCTCCCACTCTCACCCCTTCTTTAGATCTATAAACATTTTACAGTATTTCACTTTAAAACCCTCAGCATTGCAGAGTGTATCCGAAAAGGACAGAACAGTTTTCTTTTGCATTACTAGTATGTGTAAGAATACACGATAGTATTTTTTTAATGCATAAGATACCTACATGTAAAATCTTATCTTAAACTGCGTGTACTGTTGTAGACCATGTTATGTTATCTATTTAATCTGGGCCTCATTTTACTCATCACCTACATAAGTCTTGTTTGTATACATTTCATGACATTTCTCACATAATCATAAAGTAAATATCTCTTCCTAGATTTCCTGTTTACAGTATTACCCACCGCTCTCCCGTTCGTCTTGCCCATTCGTTGTTATTGCTATTCATATTCTCCTTTCTTTGACAGTATTTCTGTAGGGGGCAATTTTGCCAAGTTTCAAAGGTCTGGTAATCAAATCTAATAGATAGCGTTATGATATCATCTAGCCTTATTCATCACCTACACTCTATAGAGATCTGTAGCTACGTACAGGCCCCATGCTGCCTGCAGATTGCGGTTCACGGTTCATTGGAATGATGCACCAATGCAGTGCTGGTGAGGCTACTCACCACCATGCATTGGTGCATCGTGCCACATCCTCTGGTATGCATGATCCCTTGATATGATGCATGAATCAATGCATCATGATGACCAGGCAGCATGACACATGAGTACATGATGCAGCCTTTGGAGGGCTGGATACCCGGCCAGGACGGCCAGCGTGTAAGGCAGCAGGGAGACGGATCTAGTAGCAATGGCAGTAGTGTCATTGGAACACTCCATCCATATCTCCCGGCCTTAATAACCCTGCACATCATACTGCCACTCCCCCTGCCTCATCCCACCCACCCTCAACACACACTCCCCAATGTCCAGTCCCTGACCCCTTAAGGGCTACATCTTGTTCTAATTCACCATGCACCATACTCCACCAAGTGACTCGAGTTTGATACACTCCTGGAGACAGCAGGCAGTTTATGGGAAATACCCGTGGGGAAATAGGCTCACCAGTACTTTATTGCTGCAAAAGATGACCAAGGAGCGTGGACCTAGAAGCATCATGCAGGCATCAGAGGGGTAAATAAGCCCTTCCCCTCCCCCAATCCGCCCATCCTCTCACCCTTCTCCTGTCAACCCCAGACGGCCCAAATCACGTTGTCGGCCCAGGACGGGACTGACCGGATCGCCTCTGCCCGCCTCCCCACCATGGGCCAGTGTGACAGGGCGCATGTGCAGTTGTGAGTGGTTGTGGAGTTTCTCACGGCCCAGAGGAGCACATAGCACAGCTGCTCAACGTGGAACTATGTCATCGCCAATGATTTCTGTATTTCACACTAAGAGGGTTTATATTCTATGTTCAAATAACTTAGTCATGGACCATGATGGACCATCTGCTTGGTCCATGGTCAATTCTCACGAATCAGTCCACGACTGGACAAAAGCATAGACAATGAAGGATTTCTCCATACTTGGGGCAGTGTATATGGTCTTGTCCACTATCCGCCAATGGTGTATTCTCTGATGATATTACCCTAGGAAGGATAAACTAATATACATATTGTAATGTTCAAGAAATGGTTGTCACTGAATTGGTTCTGACCTCAAACAGGTTGGGGACGGGAATACTTTATTGGGACACACCAGGATCAGTGTACAACAGTCAGATTTTAGTCTGTACCTAGATTCTGGTACAAAGTACAGTATTGGGATGTACTGGGATCAATTTGTAGGCATTTATCTCCTTGATAGTCTTTTGGGTTCATATTTATTAGGAGATTTAACAAAGAATTAGGAAATAGATTTACTATATACTAGGACTCAGGGGAAATTCATACAAATAGCCATTTCTCAGATAATATTCTGATTTTAGCTCTCTAAAAATGTACATGTATAAAATATAGACCCTTCTACTAATAGTGTTATCAGAATGATGTATTTTGATGCAGAAGTAAGAGAGATTTTGATGATAAACTAGTGTAGCAAGTTCTTAGTACACCCCATGATCCAGGGACTATCATCCAATCCTAGGGCGTACCAAAAAACATAGACAGGTCGATTTTAATAAGTTACTCACCCAGGTATGTGACAAACTTTTGACAACTTATTCTTAATTTTGCATATTAAGGTCCCTAATTAGCATATTCTAATTAGGTAGGACAAATATCTGATTGTGCACGATAAAGTGATGCACAATTGTTAGAAAGCGCTAAAACAACCACACACCTTCTTATATGGGTGGAGATCAAGATTGCATTGTCATATATTATTTTCATATAGGCCTAATTAGCATAAATTATGCAAAAACTGAAAATTTTGTCATATTGGCACTGTTAGCCTATCAGGCAATGGGAACCTATGAATTCTTTATGGGAAAAAGTCCAAACCTCTCTGAGAGACCCAGCAAGTCTTTGCCATCAATCCTACATGTGGGGCCAATTCAGATTAACCAATATGGTAGCCACTTTTTAAAATAGTCGACACTGAAGTATTCAAAACTATGCAACTTGGCTTCTTATCAACTTAGAAACACAATTTTAATGGAAAAAATCTATATACCTAAGGTCAAGGAATCCATTGATGATAGTTCCAAATGCATATCTGGCAGCCATCTTGAATTTGAAGTAGGTCATTAAAAGAAACCCTTTCAAATATGTACATAATTGCATCATTCTACCTTTTACATTATGTTTCCATCAGATATGCTTCTCTTAGGAAATTACCCAGTACCCACGTTTTAAAAGGAGGAATGGTAGCCATCTTGGAATTTTTGGAAAATTGGTAATGGTGGGAATAGTCAGATTATTATTGATAGGCTATTACTGAGAGGGCTTTGGCATGACCATTAGATGTGAGGGCCATACCAGTTTCAAGCTGTGCCATATTTCTCTGTATATTGGTCAGGCCCCATTTACAAGCCTTCCCCATGTATTCTCCATGGTAAAAAACCCCCTTTGTGGAAGAAAGGCCAGGCCTCACGTATTAACTGGGAGCGGCAATATGTGTTAATTAATTGTTAGATTTTTGGCCATACAACATATCTCCACCTGTAAGTATTACCTGTATTATGACACATTACCACTGATGTAATTCCTATTCATGTCCTACCTATTAAACCCATAATCATAAATGAAACAGTAAATTATTGATCTCATTGTAAAATTGAGAGAAACATTCTGGTAAATATGCAAAATGGAAAAGTTCCTCTACAGACCTGTATTGAAATGGAAGCCTACCTCATGTATAAGCCTGCCTTATGTATATGTTTGGTCTATTTTGAACTCATTGGTTGTGTAAGCCCTGCTTGATGCATGTCAATTGTCTACTGCACTGGCAGATGTATTTTCAAATTTTAAATTACTATAGGCAGATTGTCATCATATATTCCTGCAATTACAAAATAGAGAGAGAAATTGAATTGAATTATCTGCTATACCTAGAGTAAAACAAGAAGGTTCTTCAATAATCACAGTAGGTATATGATGACCTTAGAATAATGTTTGATAATTTGCTGAATATGCAATGTTACATTGTATAAAGATGTTAGTTACAATCAAGTCATACATAAATATCGATACTGTCAGCCCTTGATAGTCTGTCCCTTTATAGTCCACAAGGATTGGCCAGGCTCAGACTGGGAATGTTTTAATGCATTGGTATTCAAATATGACTTGAGAGTCTGCCAGATTTGATTTTTGCCATCATTTTCCTGCAACCACAAGGGGCGGACTAGAAAGGTGTGACATGTGAATCCATAAATCACATTAGACCATGGATTCATGTAGAATGCTGTTTAATGCCTGCATAAACTGATAAATCTATCTATGAGAAACTGTTTACCAGCTGGCCAAAAAATCCGCTATTTATTGCAATGTACTACTTGTTTATTATGCACAGCAGCTCATATATGAAGTTTTCCCTTTGCTTGGTCTTATAGGAGTCTAGACATATACCCAGTGGGTCCACCATTTTGAATTTTGCCGGTCCTTCTAATAGTGGCAAAACATAATGAAAAGACATGGTATGATGGGTACCTTATGATGGGTACTTTGTCCCTGGATAAAAACACATCCAGGGACAAGCTGGTTCCATGTTTCCAGCTCTTATCAGTGCATGTCACCAGAAACCAGCTCCAGTCCCACTCAGACCCAATAGAATCTGTCTAAAGTCAGGGTGTGCCTTATACTGTAATATACTAAAGGTAGCCCTGATGTTTGAATTTCAGCAGTTTAGTATTGCATAATATCTCTTATAACAAACACAGTTTTTTCATGCCGATTGTAGATGGCTCAGCAAGGACCTTCCCTCACCTAAGCAAGATATCATGGTATCTGATGCACCCCATAGGACTCCCTCAAGTTATATTGGGGGTGTGCCTTATACTGGGGTTATTGCATTGACAATAGATGAGGTTTCAAAACTCAATTTCTCCTAAAGAAAAATACATATTAACATACATTCCCAATTATATCCATATGACATCAACAAAATAATAATCATTCTGTGAATATAGAAAAAATCAATTATATTGAATATTGTAATGTCCCTTTGGCTATATGATGTATGAATGTGGTGTAAGTGAGTAAGTCAACAGGTTGGTCTCCATAATTGAATACCTTTAGGAAGAGAATATGCACAGGTCAGCAGCCCTTGTCTTAAACTAAGAATCTATCAGGCTCTTCAGGAGGGACTATCATTTCTCCAGCTACTTCCTGTAATGCCTTTACCAGTGATTTTACAGCATGTGTGATGGGTTATCCATACCTTAAAGAAAAAGACAACCATACATCTATGGCTACTGTTGTGTATTGTATAACTTTAGATTACCTATTCTCAATAGAATAATCTCAATAATCAGTCCCAGTTATTAACAAAATGACAAAGAAAGCACTGTAGTTGTCCTTTAATGGGTGTTGACTGTTTATGGATAAGTGACATCATGATAGCCCATGCCAATAATCTCCCTGTCCACTAGCCATACAGGGTGATACCTACGTTGCTTCCTTTGATTGGTCTAGACAATGATAACTTCCTTGTTGTTCATTTCACCTCAGCTAATCATGTAGCCCTTGGTGGCCAAGTGTCGGTTAGTTAATTGGTCTAGACTCAACTATAACTACCATTGCTGGCACCAGGATCTAAATGGTCAATTGTGATGTCATAATATCTCAGAGAATGTTCTATGTAGGAGAAAGGTCAGAATACCATTCCTGAATAGTCATATGAATGATAGGAATCCATTTGTAAAACTGGTTGTTTTTTCCTTTTATGCCTTTATACCATGATTAATACATTTAGGATGCATCAGATTTCATCAAAAGGCATCTGAATGCATCATGCCAGGTGCCAAAAACTCACAGCAAGTGAGCCTCAAATGCATGCACCCAACCTTGCTATGGGCCATATTTTACTCCAGTGGAGACATGCAGGGTTCCCACCACTGTAGCTTTTACAGCTCAGCCTTGATATGGACAATGCCACAATCACTGTGAGGTATAGGGTCCAAACTGTCACCCATGTCTGGCCAGCTGGCTTGGTGGATAGCATGTTATGCTTTGGATCTGAACCCTGAGCATGTATATCCAACTCTAGGCATTGCATTTCCCATTGGTTTTAACTATATATGTACTGTACAGAAGATATTAAACAGCCTCTCACATACAGAAAATGTACTAGCTGTCAGTTCAACTTACTGTCAGTGTCAGTGTCAAAAGTGTCGGCTGTTTAATTCACTATACAGTATGTATGGTTATATAGTATCATCTAGGTGATGTTCTCTTGAATATTACCGAATAAAGCAGATCTTTGAATAGGCTATCAACAATGTCTACTTATAAAGACATGACATGGAGAGGCCTATGTCAATTTCTGGAATACAAACAGTGTTTATTTTTTTTTCTAAAAAATCCAAGATAACATCCAAAGCCTAGAGTATCATATCAGGAAATGTTTTATGGTGTTTCTTTGGTGAGTTCAGCCAACAGAATCATATCAGAAGGCAGAATAGACAGGCTACAACACTGTCATGAATTAAATAGGATTTCCTCGTATGACCTACTTAGAATTCAAGACGGCTGCCAGATATACTTTTGGAAGCATTGCTAATGGATTCCTTGACCTTGGGTTTATAGATTTTGGCTTTAAAATCGTGTTTCTAAGTTGATTAGAAGCGGAGTTGCATAGTTTTGAAAACTTCAGTGTCGACCATTTTTAAAAATGGCTGTCATATTGGTTAATGTGAATTGGCCCCACATGTAGGATTGATGGCAAAGACTTGCTGGGTCTCTCAAAGAGGTTTGGACTTTTTCCCATAAAGAATTCATAGGTTCCCATTGCCTGATAGGCTAACAGTGCCAATATGCTAAAATTTTCAGTTTTTGCATATAATATTATTAGGCCTATATGAAAATAATATATGACAATGCAATCTTGATCTCCACCCATATTAGAAGGTGTGTGGTTGTTTTAGAGCCTTTCTAGCAATTGTGCATCACTTTATCGTGTAAAATCAGATATTTGTCCTACCTTATTAGAATATGATAATTAGGGACCTTAATATGCAAAATTCAGGATGTCCCCTGGCAGATTTGTATTATACCTGGGTGAGTAACTTATTAAAATCGACCTGTCTATGTTTCTTGGTATGCCCTAAGATTGGATGATAGTCCCTGGATCATGGGGTGTACTAAGAACTTGCTACACTAGTTTATCATCATAATTTCTCTTCCTTCTGTATCAAAATACATAATTCTGATAACACTATTAGTAGAAGGGGTCTATATTTTATATATGTACATTTTTATAGAGCTAAAATCAGAATATTCTCTGAGAAATGGCTATTTGTATGAATTTCCCCTGAGCCCTAGTATATATAGTAAATCTATTTCCTATTTCTTTTGTTAAATTTCCTAATAAATATGAACCCAAAAGATTATCAAGGAGATAAATGCCTACAAATCGATCCCAGTACATCCCAATACTGTATAAGGTACCAGAATCTAGGTACAGACTAAAATCTGGTGTGTCCCAACAAAGTATTCCTGTCCCCAACCTGTTTGAGGTCAGAACCAATTCAGTGACAGCCACTTACTTAGTATTGATTATACACTGATGAGTTGGACACGTTGGAGAGAACCATTTCTTGAACATTACAATATGTATATTAGTTTATCCTTCCTAGGGTGATATCATCAGAGAATACACCATTGGCGGATAGTGGACAGATTTGGATTCCTTGGAAAAAACTGCATAAGAATAAGTTGTCAAAAGTTTGTCACATACCTGGGTGAGTAACTTATTAAAATCCACCTGTCTAACAGGTTAGTCCTGAACCTGGCAAAGAGTGCATACAGCCAGTTAAAAGGGAAGGGAGACAATAGATAGGACGGATTAGCTTGTGAACACAAAGTGGTCCCATATATGATGGGGTAAAAACCTCTGGTCAAACATTTCAATCTATCCTAAATATCTATGTCTTTAGTGAATACTTATTTCTATAAGATGCATCAGCATGTGTGGGAATACCTAATTGGCAGACATAGCTAAAACTAACTACTTTTGATTATTGAAACACTCAAAAAATGGGTTTCTTATTTTTCCCTAACTGTCAAAATAAAATCTGGCTGTTCCATCAATATACACCCACCCCCTGTTGTCTGGTCGGTGGGCATTTCATGGAGCTGCTCCAGCCACAACCCCCATACCTAATGACTCCTATCAGTCCAAAATTCGCAGAAGGCACCCTGCTGGGCAATAAAAGTTAGCATCTCTGTGTGAATTCGGTATACACGTGCTGTAAGGGTAGAGTAGGTTTCCAGATCAGTTAACGAAAGTTTAGCCTTTAAAGTCTGATGATGGATGAATACAACCCTATAGGCAGTTTGCGGCCATTGCAGGGTTCCTGTCAGTGCTTCATCACACTTTTGTATTAGACATTAAGATGCCATCTCAACCAATACTGAGACTAGCAACTATCTAGAGGCCTCCTTCAGGAAAAAGAGATGTATTTATGTCGCACACGAATAGACTCTGTAAAACAATTGATGTCTTGGCGACCTAAACATCAATACTTTGTCTTTAAAACTGAAGGCTACCACAGATCTTCTCGATCTTTGTCAGTCATATGGATTACATAAACTGATACATCAATGTACTAGACCATATAAAAAGTGGCTATCTTGTTTAGACAATATCTTGACGAGCTACAATGACAATATAGTCTCAGGGACCTTAAATTTTCTGGTCAGTGACCATTTACCGGTATATTCTGGTCAGTGACCATTTACCGGTATATTGTATAAAAACAAAACCTGTGAATGTAATTACACACAAGGTCATAACAACGAGGCAATACAACAATTTTGACCATGAATTGTTCGTTGATTGGCTATTATCAACTGATTGGGATGACTTTTATAACCTAGAGAATCCTAGTGATGCTTGTATGTTTATAGAAAAGCTGGATGGCGTTTGCCCAATTGTGACCAAGACAGTTTGTGATATGGGACACAAGTGGATGAACACTGATATAATGAGCTTGATGCATTAAGGGAAATATGTATTTCACTCTTCATGCGCACCAGGGATGGAAAAAATTTGGACCGGGCTAGAAAATTAAGATGTCATATAAATGTAAACTGTAAGTATGCTAAGGAAGCCTATTGTAAGCTTGAACTTGATGACAGTGAAAGTGATCCTAAAAGGTTTTGGCGTAATATAAATACAATAAAGCCTTCTGTTGATCCGACTCCTCCAATGTTAATAGGGGATGACAGAGAGATAAAAAACAAATCAATAATCTGTAGAGTATATAAATAATTATTTTGTTAAGTTCTTGATGTATACACGCTGTACTGGGGGATCTGAGAGTGATAATAGCTTTGGTGTTGATTTTGATCAGGAAATAAAAGTTTGTGAAGAAGAGGTTGAATACCTTGTAGAAGAGATCAATATCAACAAAACTTCTGGGATTGAGAATATCAGGTGTGGTATTTTAAAACTTGCGTTAAAACGTAAAATACCTCAGTTCACCTGGTTGCTGCAGCTTAGCTTTGATTCTGGAATATTTCCAGATCAATGGAAATGTGCCAGGGTAACACCAATCCCTAAGAATGCAAATGAAAGATTAGTCTCTAACTGGAGACCGATTTCGCTACTTTCAGTATCCTCCAAGATAGCTGAATGGATAATGCATGGCCATATTCATCATTTGTTAGAGAGCTAAGCGAAATTTGATGTTAATCAGTTAGGTTATCGCCAAGGCAAAGGTACAGGAGATGCTATCTTCACCTTTATAAATGATCTCTATGATAATATGAATAGGTCTCATGTCACTGCTGCATGCTTCCTGGATTTAAAGAAAGCCTTTGACAGTGTCCCACACTGTGGTTTGTTAGACACTCTTGAAAGTTTAGGTTTTTCCGAGAATGTTGTTCAATGGATTAGGTTGTACTTGACTGATTGTAGACAGTATAAAAAAATTAGAAACTATGTCTCCAGTATACAGCATGTTAAATATGGAGTGCCACAAGGCTCGGTTTTAGGACCGTTATTGTTTATTATATATGTAAATGACATATGTTCCCATATACACCACTGTAAATACCTTATGTATGCCGATTGTAATGGTTCGTATCGACTTATATGTTGGGTGGCTCGTTGGCTCGCTTATCACTAAAGATACCAACACAACACGAGTGATTCGGGTTGGGCAAAGCCCCGGATACCCCTACCTCTCGGGTAGGACTTTATTCACTTTTCAGCTGCTTATGGTTAAACGTCTTGACTGGACTATGTCCAGTCCCCTTCTTCGGCTCGTCCGGCTTCTTAGTAGAAGCTGGAGGTGAGGCATGGTGCTGCCCCCTCTTGTACCAACCCGGTATCTCAAAGCGACACCTAGTTGGCATAGAAGGAACGAGCACCACACGAACACGTCTCTCGGATGAACCGCACTAATATAGATACAACGATGCCGGCCCCTACACCACCCCCACTAGACTTTACCTAGGGTTGGGTGTATTTAACAAATACCTATTGTTAACTTTATACAATAATAAGTTATATTTACATAGGTAAGTCTATACACAAGTGTTCGTATAGATTATACAACATTAAAGGGGCATTATAAATAATATGTACATGATAAGGCATCGTCGCATATAACCCGAAGTAACTAATAATAACAATTAGGAAGTGGTGCCTTATGCACCATCGACCTAAGGTGATAAATGGTAACAATGTTACAGTGTTATTATAGTTTAAAGACGTGATAAAAGTGATGGATATGTGGTGATATGGTATTAACATTATTTTACAATAGTAAGTAACCGACCCGAGGTGGGGTGAATAACCCGAGAAAAATTTTTGTTTAGTTTGATTACAAAAATATAAATAGTATATAAAAATAGCTTTACACAAAATTTTAATACTGATGAAAATGGACGTCCTACCAGGGTAGTAGGATCGTCCTTACAAAATACCGAACTTCCGGCGAATCTGGAATAACTGGTGTCTGCAGCTCCACCCGGCGACATATGTGTGGTGGCAAGCCACGTTGCTGTTGTGATGTGCCCTGATGAAGATGGGAAGATGGAGCCCCGGTCTGGTGTGGTAATCCGTTTTGTGTTTCAGGTAGCGTCCACCTTCGCTGCAGGTATGGTTCCAGATCGGCGAGTCCAGCATAAGGATAAGAACCTCTGGCATGGTAAATGCCTTTACCCTCGGGTACCATCGGCTCCTTCAGATGGGCACTTAGAGATCCTCGGGATCAGTGTCCATCTTCTCAGCCGACTCCGGTTGGGCAGCCGGAGCCGAGCTGCTGCAACTGCTCATGGAGAGCAGCGTTGGGGTTTCGCTGAGATACTCGCTACGCAAGCTCAGCGCGCCCATCCCCTCGGACGGACTGTCAACTGCCTCGGGTTCGGATGGTGCAACCGGAGCGAGGGAAAGGGACGACGCAGAGCCGTCCCACTCGTCCAGGTGCTTCCTGAAGCAGAGGAAGAACTTGAGGTCGGCCTCCTTGTACTTATGAATGTACCCGGCGTTCTCAGCACGGTGGAACTCCTTAAGCTTTTCAGCTTCCAACTGCTGGCGCCGGCAGGATTGGATTGCCTCCTCGACATTCTTCCTCTCCTGTACCCGGATCTTCTCCTCCTCCCTCTTCTGGATCTCATAGACCAGGTTGAAGGTGGCTTCAGTCATTGTACGCCAATAGTTGACTGACTTCTGGCGATGCAATGCCTGCCATTCCGCCATCAGGTCGTTCTGGATCGTCGCCGTTTGAACGTCGCGGTGATCGACAAACGTGTTCGGATCCTGAAGACCTGACAGCGTACCTGCAATGAGTTCCATCACGGGCACCCGAGGGGCCGTTGGTGGAACTATAACCGGTGGGGGCGCGGCGGCCTCCACAGCGACAGACGAAGCGCCTGCTGGAGGGACCGAGGGACCCTCAACTGTCGCACCTCCTCGGCCTCGGCCGCCACCCGGGGGAGCTCGGGTGGACTCCATGCCACCACGGCCCCTACCCCGGGGTTTAGACCGGCCCAAGGAGGTTAGGACCTGAGATTCGGGTCCCGCTGGTCCCATTGCAGGGAACTTCGCCGCGTATTCACTATACGTGGGGCGCTTGCCGGATGACCCCTCACCGGCCCACCAAGATCCATATCCGGATGGGGCACCAAAGTATGTGCTCCAGTCATCCGGACTGCCAGTGGCTTCACTCGGGGGGTGCTCCTCGGGTGCTGTGGGTGTTGGTGCTGGGGTGGCTGGAGTGGCCGCCTGGCTAACCACCCTACGGGTCTGGTCGCCAGGCATATCCAAAGCCGAGACTTGCTGTCCTGACTGGCGACGATCAGCTGGGTTGGCTGGTCTGGGCTGATCCTTCTTACCCGAAGGGCTTACGAATCGGTCTGCGCGGGTCCTTTTGGAAGCACCGGTAGCCGTGGCTGTGCCTCCATTAGGACCCTTTGAGCGGGCCTTCCCCTTTTCCCGCTTGTCGAAGTAGGCCAAGACGTTGCCACTCCTCCATGAACAGAATCCGGTCTCGAATGCCTGTTCCTTAACGTCCTTTACGCTCAACAAAGCCCAGTTAGCCAAGAGCTCGTTGAAGCAATTTACGGCCCGTTTCCTTGTTTTTTCCAGGCCGGTGCCATGGGCTTTCTGCAGATGCAGAGCCATGTCCCGACGCCGGTTGGTAGAAAACGAGCCGTCACAGAGTTTACTCGGACGGTCTCCGACTACACACTGAAGAAATGGCTTGTGGTGCATATGATGCTCCACGATATGTCGAGCGAAGCGAGGCTTCGTCTCAAACATCTTCTCTCCAGTGAGGGCAAGCTGGCACGACTCGAATGGGCACTTTCGGCGGTTGCCGGTTGGTCCCCATTGGGTCATAGCCCACTGAACTTTCGTCCGGGCCTCATAATTGTAAATCAACCCCAATTTGGATTTGAGCTGGTCAATCCAAATGAGGTAGAATTTACCTACTGGCGTATCCGAGGGGCCGGACTTCATCCACTCCTCGTCATTGCTATCACCATCCTTATTGACGGCGCCCGGGCACATGTAGTGGACTGTGTCGTAAGCACAGTCCGCGAAGCAGCGGGGAGTCCGTTCCTTGAACCCCTCGGCTGCATTCTTCCACATCCACTTCTGATTCTCGTCTTTGGGAACGTCCGTGGTCATTGCTTCCCACGTCGTCACAGACTCCAAATCAGATTTGGCTGACTCGGGCAGCTCTGGGTCGCTTGCGCTTCCCTCACTGTCCATGTAGATGCCCTCCCCTTTACGGCCGGCTCGGCTGGTGGTAGTAGTACCAGTCGAAGCCTTGGTAGAGGTTTTGGCGCTCGTCCCGCTGGTGCTAGCAGAGGATGCTGCAGTAACTGAGGTGGCTACTGTAGTTGCTGGGGTGCTGAAGGCGGGCGTCTTTGGGTTGCCCTTCCCCCTCGGCTTGTTGGGGGGCGCGGGCTCCGCCGGAGACGCTTTCGCTCCCTTCTTTTTCTTGCGGCACACAACCTTGGTTGGCTGCGCTGGCACTTCGGGACTAGAATCCGACTGGCGCGGATCCTTGTCCTTTGAACGAGGGCTCCTCCTGCCACTGACCGGGGAGTCAGAGTCGGAGGCGGCCTTACTTTGGGCCTGTTGTTTCCGGTGGGCCTGACGGGTAGCGGTTAGCTCCTTCTGCTCTTTAGCCAGCTCGGCTCGCTTGGCTTCAACAGCAGCCTGTTGCCATGAGATGTCCTCTTCCGAGATCTCACCAGCCGCCTCCGGTATGTTGGCGCCCGGTTCCTGCTCGGTCGTGGACCTCTCGATGGCGATTCGGATGTCTTCCACCTCCAGGTCACTCTCGGTGAGAGGACCCTTTGGTGCTGGCTTACGGCTCAATCGCTTGACCCGTCCGGATTCCACTGACGACTGTGTGACGGTGGAGTCTGTATCCATGTCGGATTCAGACTCTCTTAACTGCGCGGCCTTCCGGGTAATGCCTTCGGAAAGCAGCACAGCTCGGGCCAAGCTCTCGTTGACCGCCATCTCCTCCGCCAACCGTTTGTAGTTGCAGAGCCAAGAAACTGGCATGTTTTCTGCCAACTCGTCAGTGCACGAGTCCATGACCAGAGTCTTGAAGTCATCTGGTATGGTATCGGGCACGCCGGGTGTCTCCGCGAGCGGACCGCATCCGAACATAGAGGGATGCATGGGGATGTAGGTCCCCCAAGAGGTGTACAAGACACCGGATTCCACGTCTACGTGGGCCATGCGCTCGATGCGTGTTCTGAATCCCGGAGGATACAGCGGAATGTCCAGGACATCAAGACTGCCACCCGAAGCCGTTGCTGTAGACGTGGGCTCCGGGCGTGGTGGTGGTGGAGGTGGCATCCTCTCTCTGTCAGTGACCTCGGCCATTGCAGAGAGCGTGAGGGCTGCTTCCTCGACTTCGGATCCCCTTGCAGGGACCGCCGTTGAGGAGTCCATACTCTCCTCAACCCGAGACGAGACCGCCGGGTCCTCGCCTGCCTCCAACTGGACGTTGGCGGTTTGACGCGCGGCGTCAATCGTCCCTTGTGCCATGGCACTGAGGGCGACTTTCCCGCCGCACCCACGGCGCCACCTAGGGGACTAGATCCGAACTAACATTCGACTCGACATGCAAGACGCGGCCTACTACCCGAGTGCTATCGTCTGGAGCTTGGCGGTGTAGACAACGCTTCAAAGCGAATGTACCGGTTAATCCGACCGCCGCTCACAGGATACAGCTACCCAGGGAGGGCGCGTTCGGCATCCCCAGCCGTGGAACAACACGCAGCAGCTCGTTGTGTACTGCGTTAGGTTACAGCAGACCTCAACCGGGGACTGCGTCTAACGCCTTCGGTTAGCATTTTATTCTTCCCGGCTTTACGTACAGCCTTCTCTGGGTCCCGCTTAACCACGGCGAGACCTTTCCCATACGTAATGCCTTCACTCAGCGAGACATTTTTCCGTTTCTTACGATTAGGTCGTTTCCTGGCCTTCGTCTTCCTTTTAACTATTCCCTCATCTTCCGGCGTTTTCCTCGGCCGGCCTCTTCTATCTAGGGCGTTTCCCAGGTACCACCACGTTGGGCTTGCTAGGTGCAGGCTCAGCTGGATGGTAACCGAACTCCCTCTCCGCCTCTTCGCGTCCCTTCCAGGGCCGAAGTTTTCCGACATTTGTCTTCCATTTCCTACCAGTTAGGCAGTCCTCCATCATCACCGTGGACTCGGAGATGATGCGAATAATCTTAAATGGACCTTCCCAAGGCGTTACGAGCTTCAACCGTTCCAGTGGCTCGTAGTACCTTAGTACTTTGTCCCCGACATTAAAACGAATTCTTTTGGCATTGGTGTCATAGCCCACCTTCTGCCATTTCGCACTCTTCAGCAGTTCTTTCCGAATGGCCTCGTATGCCTTTTTGAACCTATCCCTTAACGACTCTACAAACAATACGGTGCAGGGCGCCTCCGGGTCTATCCCAACCACTCCATACACTAAGTCGGCGGGCATTATGATGTCCTCGCCGAACACTAGCATGTTTGGAGTACAATTAGTAGATGAATGGACAGTGTTGTTGTAGGCGTGTACTACAAACTCACACTGTTCATCCCAGTCGCCCTGGTGGGTATTAACCAGGGGCTTTAGCACTTGTATCAGGGTTCTATTGAACCGTTCTACCTGTCCATCCGACTGTGGTCGGTATGGGTTGGTTGGGGTCTTGCAAATGGCTAGGTAATGGCACATTTCCTACCATAGCTCTGACTCGAACTCTCTCCCTTGGTCGCTGTGCATCATAAGGGGGACACCCAAATGAAGCACCCAGCCTCTTACAAACGCCTCAGCGCATGTGGCGGCTTTGTGATTAGGAAGAGGAAACACCTGAGTGTACTTAGTATGATAGTCGGTTACGACCATCATGCAAGTATTATCTCGGGGCGTCGTTTTGATTCCTGAGATAAGGGTTGCTTTCCCAGGCCGGGTCCCGGCTTGTTTTTACAACAATCCGGGCAAGTGGCGATCCACCGAAGTAGGTCACCCCTCATTCCGGGCCAGTAGTAACGTCTTTGTAGACGCTCTATCGACCTCTTCTTACCGAAATGACCACTAGTTTGGTGGCCATGGCAATAATACATGATATCCCTCCTCATCGGGGTGGGAATCACTATTTGTAACAGTCTACCGTTGGTAGAAGTAGTCTTCCACCTGCACAGTATGCCGTCTCGGATCTCTAACTCGGTCCATTGAGCTAGCAATCGCCTCGTTTCCCTATCTTCTAGGGATACCAACGGCCTTGCCGGTTTAATACCTGTCCGTAGGTATTCCATTATGCGCGCAGTGGTGGGATCCTACTGTTGGAACTTCTTGATTGTCTCCAGGGACCAATCGAGATAGCTACATACAGCCTCCTCCCAGGGGATACGGGGGGTGGTATAATTAAATACCAACCCAGCGACCACGGCATTGTGGGCCCCGCAGTCTTCACAAGTGGCATTCTGGCACTTTCGGACGGGTCGCCTCGACAAGGCATCCGCATTGATATGTTTAGCACCGGGCCGGTGCTCTATTTGTTTGTGCTCCAATCCGAACTCGGATAGATGAGCTAACCATCGTCCAATCATCCCCTCGGCATCCTTAAAGTTAAGGAGCCACCTTAGAGACGAATGGTCGGTTCGTAAAGTAAAGTCACTTCCCCAAAGTCCGAAATGCTCAAACTTCTTCGTATACACCACTAACGCGAGGAGTTCTCGTTTAGTGGTACAATAATTACGCTGGGTCTTGCTTAGCGTGTTGCTAGCGAATGCTATTGGGACTTCGACTCCATCCTGGACCTGAGAGAGAGCCGCCCCTATTGCATCATTGCTCGCATCTGTGTCTAATATGAAATGTCCCTCGGGAGTGGGATATTTCAATACGGGTGTGTTTCTAAACAAATCCTTTATTTTATTAAAAGATTCTTCTTGCTCGCTGGTCCATGGGAATGGGTCCCGTGCCCTACCCGGGGTCCAGTGAGCTAAGCACTGCATAGGAAAGCTGATACGAGAGTAATGAAATCACGGTAGTAGGAACAAAATCCTAAAAATGATCTCACCTCCTTAGCACTCGTGGGTCGTTCCCAATTTTCTACAGCTTCTAATTTCTCCGGATCTGCACTCACTCCGTTAGGGGTGATGATCCTTCCCAGATAAGTAATTGTTTTCTTAAACAGATTACATTTCTTGGGTTTTAGACCATTGGATAGTATCCGGTCGAGTACCAATTGCAGGTTCGCATGGCATTCCTTAAACGACTTGCCGAACACAACAACATCGTCCAAGTAGACCAAGCATTTCTTCCACAAAAGGTCGCTCAACAAGGATTCCATCATGGCCTCGAATGTAGCAGGGGCGTTACACAATCCGAAGGGCAAGACATTATACTCGAATAGCCCCATATGACTAGAGAACGCAGTTTTCTCCTTGTCGTCGGGGTGCATCGGTATCTGCCAATACCCGGATACACTCGAATCAACTCCTTGATCCATCCTTCCTCTTCCCCAGTGCGGCCACTCGCCTCCATATGTTCATCACCGTACACATAAGCACTAGGGTCCCTGGCTCCGGCCGTAGTGCAGGGGTGCGCACCCACAGCCACCCGGCCTCCAGGTGAATTTGATTCGAAATCTTCCACCGGGTTACCCCCGGTAGCATTTTGGCATTCGTTCCATCCTGGGGTTATACCCAATGCCGTGGATACAACCCCCACTAGTTTCCCACATCAGTGGAATCTGTAGCGTTCTCTTCACCCTTACCGTTATCTTCGGCTTCATAGAAGGCGGCCATTACCGGCTTAGCAGCGGTACATTCAGACGAATAGTGTCCCATGCGTTGGCACCTGAAACACTTAACCGTCCGGCGATCCACTCTGGGTCTCTGCCGGCTGGCTTGGAGGGCATCTGTAATTTTCTTACACATCTCCTCCATAAGTTTGGTCATGTCCGGAGGTTGACCCTTCACTTTATCAGCGCTGTCAGAGGGCTTAATTGCCTTCCCACCAACTTTCGGGTCACTCCTGACCTTGGATGACGGTTTAGAATCCCTCGGTTTACTAAACGCCCTCCTCGGAATGTACTTCCTACCTGAAGTATTTTTCATAAGCTGCATCGAGCAAAAGGTGCCGTCCTCCTGCTCGATTTCAATCAGTTCGAAATCATCCGAGGTATTATCTACCTCGGATCGCTGAACTACCGATGCTAGTGGAGCCGAGCCCGTGGCGTTCGGCATGTCTCCAGCTAGCATGGCTTGCTTCTTCACGGCCATATCTATACCATTAAATATACCGTGTAATGTTATGCCTTCCTTCCAGGCATCTCTCGCAGCAATTTGCTCGTCTCGGTCTCTCAGACCCTTGACGAATTGTGTGATTAAATCATCCATATACCAGTCCTGGTTCTCTGTACCGGGTCTGGCCTTACTTAACAGGGCATGCAGGTCCATAACGTATGCTCTGAAAGCTTCGTTTGGCTTCTGTGTATGTTTTTTAAAGCGGACCATCGGATCCTCCTTGACCATGTTACACAAAAGTCCGCTAGCAGATTCAACTAACTGCTCAAAACTTCCTACGAGACCATACCAGGTCCGCCATTGCTCTACTGCCATGCGACCCGGCCCGCCTTTCAAGCATCTTACCAGATGCGGCTTGGCCTCGTATGGGGTCCAACCATTGCAGTTCATCACATCGATGAAATCTTGAAACCATTCTTTCCATGGCCGAGTACCGTCGTATTCTTTAGGAATCACGGCTACCCTTCGGGCTGAATTATGGGCATACATCAATCTAGTGCATTGTTGTTTACTCCATTCAATCGTCTTGGTTTCATTCAAGGTTCGATTGCCTCCCATTCCACCAAAGCTTGTATTGCTTGGTGGAGGCGGTGGTGGTGGTTGGCTATACGTCCACTGTGTACCACTGTAGTTCGTATAGCCACCACCCCCTTGGTTAGGGCCGGTACCCGAGGCACCATTGCTACTTGCATTACCCGAAGTACAGTCCCCACCCTGAGCACCAGTGTAGTTGGTGCCACCCTGGTGACCACCATCAGACGGCTGGCCCGTATGGTTTGGTTGACTGCCACCATTAGGTGGAGTTTGTTGGTTGCTGTTATTACCAGCTCCCAATCCGACATCTTCTGTCTGATCCACGTGTATGTGGAACCCACTAGTTTCTGCCCTCCCTTAGCTGTGCATTCTCTGACAAGATCTCGGATCGAATCTTCTCATTATCTGCGACAGCTCGGTTACGCTGCTCCTGGGCGGCTACTGCCTCCCGCTTAAAAGTATCCTTTAGCAGACGATACTTTTCACCCTTTTCCTTTTGAGACCGCTGATATTCATTGGTCTCCCTCCGGATCTCGGCTTGTTCTGAGATTAACTTGGCTTCTGTCTCCGCTTTACGGAGCTGAAGTTTCTTTAACTTTTCCTCCATGGCATGCAACTCGGATTGTAATCTGTTTACATCCCGGGCCTTAGCAACTTCCTCGGCTCTAGCCTTTTCGATTGCTCTGAGTCTATTGGCTTCCTCGAGCTCCAGCTCAGCCAACTTTTTATCCTTTTCTTTCTCGTCTTTCTCCTTTCGCTCCAATCGATGGGCTACAGAAGATAAGCGATATTTGAGGTCGGATTCCTTTAGAATCGCCTCCTGTTCAACGGAACGGAGTTTACCGATCCGAGCTTTTGTCTCCTCCTCTATCTTCGCTTGGGCTGCCATGAATTGTTTATGCTGCTTCTTAGCCTGTAGCTGTACCTGCTCTCTGGCTTTCAAATAGGCCGAAGTAGTTTTATACCCGTGGCCCATCCGACGTCCGTATATCGACTTGCGACTGCCTCTAGGGTTAAACATGGAGTCAGACAAGCCTTCGTCCAGAGATAGGCCTAGGTAGTGCCTTTCCGAGCTCCTCGGTTTGGCATCCCGGGGCCTAGTCTTTGGCGTTGCAGTAGGAACCTCTGGATCCTTTACGGCTTTACTATCGTCGCTATCATGATCCGACGACGATGATCAGAGGGGGCTACCCCGGTTGCCCCCTCTGGTATCGCTCCCGGGGGGGGGGGGGGCGGTACGCTGTATAGGGCTCTGGGCTATTGGGGTACCCAAGTTGCTAGCCGAGCCTGCTGGTATAATAGGTCCCAGCTGGCGTCTGCTAGTTATAACTTGGGACCAATCGCTCAAGTTCAAGGTTGGGGGTCTTAGTACCCCCCTAAACAATCCTGTATCCGGGGCTACCATTTGAGGTGTGCCCGGATACAACTTAACGATGCCATCTCCATTTCTGGTGGCACCGTCTGTTAGACCGGGTGTCGAGAAGACAGTCTGGACACCCTCCGGGTTGAACATATGTTGTTGACCCGGTTTTCAGTCTAACAATAGATGCTGGGATGTGAAACCATCCTCTTCGAATCCTTCTAGCCCAGGGCTGGAGGGATCCGCATCGGGTTTCCCGAGGCTTTCGGCCAATGTGGCCGCGCACCACCCCCGAACCAACTGGTCACGGCACCAGTGTAATGGTTCGTATCGACTTATATGTTGGGTGGCTCGTTGGCTCGCTTATCACTAAAGATACCAACACAACACGAGTGATTTGGGTTGGGCAAAGCCCCGGATACCCCTACCTCTCGGGTAGGACTTTATTCACTTTTCAGCTGCTTATGGTTATACGTCTTGACTGGACTACGTCCAGTCCCCTTCTGCGGCTCGTCCGGCTTCTTAGTAGAAGCTGGACGCGAGGCATGGTGCTGCCCCCTCTTGTACCAGCCGGGTATCGCAAAGCGACACCTAGTTGGCATAGAAGGAACGAGCACCACACGAACACGTCTCTCGGATGAACCGCACTAATATATATACAACGATGCTGGCCCCTACACGATGATCTGGACTTTTATATCTCTAACAACAAGCATGATATAGCACATAGGAAGTTGCAGGATGTATCATGCTGGTGTAGCAACAAGAGGTTGAATGTTAATGTAGACAAGACCAAAACAGTATGGTTTGGTTCTGGGTGTAAACTTCCTAAGCTAAAGCTAGGAAGTTTCACTATGAATAATTATGCGTTAGGAAGTCAGGAAGAATACACTTATTTAGGTGTACGAATTGACAATTATTTAACCTTGAATCCTGTGATGAAGGTTATCTCTCAGAAGGTCAACAACAGGCTGTTTAGGTTTAGTAAACTCAGAGGTCAATTGTCATTGAATGCTGCTGTTTTGGTATATAAAAGTATTAAAATGTCCCTTTTTGACTATTGTAGCTTTGCCTACTCAGGGTGTAGTAATGAAAATAACCTCACCAAAGTGCAACGACTTCAAAATAGGGGCTTATGTACTTGTTTTTGTACCAATCGCACTTGCCTGAGTGTGAAAGAAATGCATACAAAGGCAAATGTGCGTTTTCTCGACAGGAGGCGTGACGAGATGCTGCCTACCTTGGTGTATAAGTATTCTAGAAATAATGATATGATAGATGCAAGAGGGGGCGATAGGGTCACTCGATCAGACTCTAAAATCAAATTTAGCACGTGTAAAAGGTCCCCTATATACAGAGGTGCCTCCCTCTGGTGCCTACTTGGAAGCTGGTATCATCATTCAGAATCCAAGCTACAGTTCAAACAGTGAATACGAGCTATTGAGAATCTCCGTGTAGAGAACAATGAGCCCATGGAGGACGCCCTAACTGAGCTACCAGTGATGTCGATTGATGATGACGCAGCCAGTAGTTATGTTTACCTGACAGATGATGATGAAGACCATGATGATGAATTCCTTTCCTTTAATGCTGAGAAGTGAAGATCAGTATATTACTGGCACTAGGTTGTACTTTACGAGACGCAGATATAACTCAATTTAAACTTAAAGCCCTATCACTTAAGCCAAGGAGCTGACAGATTAAGAGGCACCTTGGTAAGTCATTATTATTATGTAGGGATGATGAGAGGATGATGATAAACCAGGAGAGGACCAGGAGCTGACGGTTTGTAGGCAAAAGTCAACTCGTATGGCTGGAGGCTGTTTTTCCACATAGATGTTTTATATGTAAATACGGAGTATCAAATGCAGAAAATTTTTTCATATCCTTGAAATCGTTTTTATTTCACCTCCGTGTTGTGTCCGTATAATAAAACTAAAATTTAGCACATGCGGGGATTTACATGCGGAATCCCGTATCCAAATATGGGAATCCGTATGCTGTAGTCCACATGCGGTGGGAAATGATGGAAGTCTTCGTTTAGTTTTATCTGCCCCGGAATTCCCTATATGACATCACTTCTGCCACCTCATCCGCTATTTGTAAAAACTGTTTTCGAGTGTTGCACAAGATGACTCGACCGCCTAAAAAACGTGAGTACTAAGTTATTTTCTTGCATTTACCCATAACAATTCATCTTCCTTTGGGTGCCTAGGAGACTTGGGGTCATGTATGTGATATAAATAGCATTCATTCATTCTCATTGATTTGTTTATGGGGCCTGTCCTCGCCGGTGTCACTTTTCTGTATTATGTCATATAAATACCTACCGCTAGTCAATGAATGTCCTCCGTCATGTTATTTTTAGGTGGTCCATTCTTCCTGACCAGATCTGTGGCCCTTTTTTGTTTTGTCCAAAAGGAGGGGTATGTCATAGGGTTTAATATGACCTTCATAGGACATTCAAAACATCTTTTTGTACATAGTTCGCTTATTTTTTATATTTGTATCCCGACAAGCGTACATTCACCAAAGCTTTTGAGGGGCTTCAAGATCTAAAGAAACTCCTTAAAAAAAAAAAACAGGGCGATGACAAGTCAGGAAGCTGACCCCTACTTTGAAGTAAGTATTAAGCCTTCAACTTTATACCAACTGTCACCAGTCTCTTTGAAATACTATTTATTTAATAAAAAATAATTCTAGACATAGATGCTCACACAATCATGCCATTTTCTGTTCTAGAATAATAATTACTGTTATCCTAATGCATCTTTTTCCTTTTTGTATGCTTAAAAATAAATTAACTAAAAAGATTCCTGTATATTGATGGGCCATCCAGGAATGACCTCAGGCCAAACTTAACCTATATTGAACCCCTTACCCCCCATGGCAATTTTTTTGCAATTTTGCACAAGTCTAGGAATAAGGAAAATTAATTCCAATCTGGCCGACCAGACCCCCCCTCCAGGTTGACCACATTTGTGGATGAACCCTTCTGTGGTATTTTATTTTCTGTGGCATGAGGAAAAAAAAGTTTACAATTGAAATCCACGTTTCAGTCCTTTGCCGGGTCCTCTCAATGTACCAAAGTTATTTATTCTATCCTAATCTTTGTTTTCCTATTTTCAGAGCGATCAAGATGATAATGAGGAGGAGCAAGAGATTTATGAAAAAGAGGTGGATGACGTAAACCCTGTTTGAAGGCGATGCTGGTGATCAACCAATTTAATATATGGACTATTTAAGGAAAATATTTCTCAAAGGAAGGGTAAAGGTAAAACACCATCATCTCAACATCCCTCGCATGAAAAAACAAGAAGAAACCCCTTTTCAAGCCTCCTCCCCTAGATAATTCATTCCATGACCCTTCCTATGTGCCGAAATCACAAACACCTCCTAGAGAGGCAGGGGAGGTTCTTCCCGGGGGAACCGATCTATTGGGCGAGGAGCAGGGAGGGGAGCTTCCTTCAGTGTCGGAACCTCTTCTCAAAGGGGACGAGGGCACCATGCTGACTCAATGGGGTGGATACTCTCCTGAAAGGGATGCTCATAGGCAGTGCTGGCGAGTCTACCCATCAGCCCTGCAGTAATGTTTCATAATGATTAAGAGACATCATATAGACCTTAAAGTCTGCCATCTTTCATAACTATTCCACTTATATATATTTTTTAACAGTGTCACAGCATATCTCTTAAAGTATATGTCTCTTGCAGACTATGTCAACGCTGTGGCAGGTCGGTGAAACAGTGCGATGACAAGCTGGGTTACTTTTGCCAGAAGGCAAAGAAAAAGGTAATCTGTCTCACCTAAACAAGTGGCTAGAGTCATCCTTTTTACCTGTAGAGTCTATCACGATTTCATATAGTTGCCCTTATCATGCAAGTATAATACAGGCTAAGTCACAAATGAAACAAAATATTTCAAACTCTTTCTCTCATGAATGTATGTCATGAAGAATTCATTGTATTTAACCTTTCCATTTTCTTAGCACCAACGTATAGACGCAAAATACACCTCTGGATCAGGGCAGCTTGATGCGGAAGACATATTGCATGAACTGGAGCAGGCTGCACTAGACTACTGCGGTGAAGAAGTTGCGCTGGGTCAGTTCAGGAAATCAATTTTTATATTATTTATCGGATCAACGATTAACTTTCAAGTGCTTCATGCTTTGTTTTACAAAAAATACATGGAAACTCCCTCAGCTATATTGATTTATGGCTCTATACACAATACACTAAAGCTTACAGTCAAATTAAATGGTTCGCGTATAAGTTTTGTCTTAAAGGAGCCCATATAAAATATTCAAATAATAACTTTTTCTTGTCTCACATACTTTGTGTTCAGGTATATCAGGGATGAGGCCTGCGGTCCTGAAGAGTGGGAAAAGGACCCAAGGCCATTGGTCTTGTCATGACCCCATGCGGCCGGATAAGGAGGACTATGAGAATTTGTGTATGCCAAGCAATGCAATGACTGCCGCAGTCGAGGGTGACCTGCTAGAAGAAGATGCAGAAACAGGTTTGTATTTCTATTAGATAAATCATGTTATACCTTTCTTTAACCAATGCTAATTGTAACTACTTATATGATGACCACATAATGTGTTCTACATTTTTATATCAGTGCACTTAATATCTATTCAATAAAAATATATATGTTTTAACCTGAAGTCAAATATATCACACTACCTCCAGCTTTCTAAGCTGATGCATCACATATAGACAAATAACGTCATGACTGTAGAACCTTTTGAGGATTGTCTTACATGATGAAGGTGAACTCAGACAGTGGAATGGGGAGGACCCTGAGGCAGAAGATGATGAAATATACGAGGACCCGGAGAAGGAAGAAGCAGGCGATGAATTGTACAGCCCTATTCCAGTGTATTGAGACAAGATCAAAAAGATTAAAAATCAACAGCAACTTTACTTCCTCTTTGAAGGTGGCCCAATCCAAACAAAAAATTCCTAAAAGAAATGTAGCTGAAGTCCTTCTGAGTAAAGACAATACAAAGTCTGATCAGTCCCTCATTTCTAATGCATTAAGGGGTATGAGTAATGTTCAATTCCTGGGGTTGAAAACCTCAAATGATGTCCCAAGAAAAGATCCAGGTGGAGGGAAGCCTCCTAATGGTAAAAGCTAAATTTTCGACCTTCGCAGCAACCCCAACCTGGAGTTTCACGCCAACGTGTAGAGCCGTCCACATATCGAGCAGGTGCTGGACCTCCACATCCAGACAAGTTGGTGAACCCTCCACATCCCAAACAGGCTATTCCAGCTCAACCTCTTGCATGCGAGGTCTGTCTGTAGCACAAGACAGAAGTCGAACGAGGACTTGATGAGAGTTGTAAATGAGCACCAAGAATTTACTTGTTGGGCTCTCAAGGAACACTGCCGAGACAACAGGGATAGGCACGAACAAACTGCAGAGGCTATACAGACAGTAGATGAAAAACTCACATCTGTCGTTCTAAAAAAGTGTATGAACTTTGTCAAGAGCATGGATGACATAGGGACTACAGTCAAGAATGCTGCTTCCAAGTTAGGAGAGGTAAACTAGGTATACCTGGAGAATGCTGAAGAAACCACAAAAAGTCTCTCTAAATTGACCTGTATGGTCGGGGCTTTGTCGAACAACTTAGCTGCTGTAGGTGTACATATGAAAAAACTGACACAACACATGTCCATTGCAACACAGACATTCAATGAAAACTCCATGGTAAGTGCAACTAACTTGGAGAGGACGGACAGAGTTATGGCTTCGCTGAGTGCTAAATTTATATCTAAATAATATGCCATTCATAGAGATTTGTAGACACAAATCTCCATGTATGACATATTATTTACTTTCTATCTCTTTTTGCTTTCAGTTTGTTTGTCTGTACTTTCTATGTTAATAACCTATTGAATATTGCCAGTCCCTATTTTTCCATCTCCTGATTGTGTTCATATTGACATTTGTCAAGATCTATGAAGTTATTGTACTGTTTCATTTGTGACTTTCCTTTGAAAAATCAATAAACCTTGGTCTGCTCTATAGCATTATTGAAATGAAAGAAAAGAAAAAAAGAAAGAAATCTCTCTTTTTTCAGTCCCTAAGAAGGAGGTCCCTACAAAGGAGGAGACAAGTAGGTCTATAGAAAAAACTCCAGTCCAGCGTCACCTGTGCCAGGAACTTTAGGTGGTGCAACCATCCCTTCTATACCTGTTGATCCTGAGCTACAAGAAGAAAAGTCTCGACCTGAACCCTTCTCCCCAAGGAACACATCAGCGTAGTTGACCCATCCAGAACCTGCTAAAGGTAAGTGGTGGGAAGGCCACATGAAATATATAGTAATTTTAAGGCTGGCATGGGTATGTATACCTTGAGCGCTTGCTGAAAGTCTGTATAAGTTGTTGCAGAATGTGTACAGCCGTGAAACATTTCATGAATGCGGAATTTGGACAGAGGTCTCTATATATGGCAGTTTGTTCCATTCTAAAGGTAAATGAAATATGAACTTCACCAAAAAAATTAAAGAGAAAATAATTTCCTCCTATGTTTGTGATTTTCAGAGGAGCCACCATTTATTGATCCGCGACTGAAGTGCCCGTACATGAGGAACAGGACGAGAAAGAAGACATGAAGGATAACAAAGAGGAAGTTTACCTCCTACCAACATCAGGTGAGGCTTGTTTACTTGAAAAAAATCAGTAAATACTATCCAGAAGTCTACTAGTCTAAGGGATTCTGTATTGGGTGTATAAGAAGATACACATTATGGTATTTTAGAGTTCAGCATTTTCACATTTGTAGTTCAGTTTTTAAGTTTGTTTCATGGATAGCATGTTAAGGTTTCCCATGTTGGACAGATTTTATACAAGATGGGTGCTTATCATTGCTGTCATTGCTCAAAAGCTTGTCTGAGTCATCTATCTATCTGTGAGCCAGCAAGCAGAAAGGACAGTTACTGCGGGATTTAGTACCAGATTTAGCCACCAGGGGACACCACTATGGACTAGAATATGAAAAATATGACTAAAACTGTTTTAGGCTACTTTTTTATGGAGAATTCAATAGTTTTTGATAAAATGTTCTATTTTAGGTGGAAAGGTTCCAAATTTGGCATGTAAAAAGAATGTTTTTGGGCCAAAATAAGCCTTTTTGTTGATGTCTGTTGCCATGGAAACAGGATTTTCATTCTAAATAGGAAAATCAATGATCCCATTTGAAGGAACATCCCACAAAGTTTACTATGGTGAAAACAGAATTAAAATACCATTTATAGATCAAAAGTTATGGGCAAAAGAAGAAAAATATTATGCAAATTTAGCTAATTAGCATAAATTATGCTAATTAGGTATATATCTCATGACCAATTAGACATAGAGCTTATTAACATTCTTGAAATGGTCACACCTACCCATATCTAGGAAGCCATTCCTCCAAAACTAACAGGAGTATCTTCTCATGCTATGTATCACTGTAAAGCTATTGATTTGAATTTTAAAGTTGACTTTTAGCACGGAGCACCCTTTCTCCTTGCCTCTACACATCTATCTATCTATCTATCTATCTATCTATCTATCTATCTATCTATCTATCTATCTATCTATCTATCTATCTATCTATCTATCTATATATATATGTATATTTGTATATCTTTTTTTTTGCTACAGTTTATCATATATGCCATGTATGAATAAACATGGGTTTGTTATGTAGATGTGATATATTACCAACAAGCTATATGCCTTTTCTTGTGGAGACATTGATGTATACAGAGTTATCAGCGCCTTACAGGAAACATTACATTTCAATGCACAGGTCTGCTATCCCATATCAGAGAATAATTAAAACATAGCACTGGATACCCCATACATTATTTACAAAAAGGTTGCAGTGTTTCAAACATGCCATTCTTTGTTTAATTGGACAGAACGTCAACTGAAAAGAGCAGATATGTATACCTCTGTATGTCTTAGCCAAAGTTTAAAAACCAAAACTGATTTTTGTCATTTACAAGGAGGAGCTCAGAGTGCCATGACACTTGTTGCCTACATATGGACATCAATACAAGGATAAAAAACAGGTTACAAAATTTGCTTTGTAGTTCAAAAGTTTACAATAAAAGTTTGAGGATATATAACTGGTCTCATGTGTACTTCATTGTTTAATGTGTACGATGCCCACGGCTAAAGCCACGGCAAGCAGGAGTCCTCTTCTTAGGCTTGAAGAGGTCCTCAATGAAGAAGCTCTTGCGCAGGTTGGCGAACTTTGCCTTCTCCTGAGTCAGGTGTGGGTCGGGTTGAGTTATCCTTTGCAGGATGGGTTTGAACCCGTTTTTAGCAGGGAAGTCCCTAAGTAGTTGTACCTTCCCGACTGTAGCACAATTGTGCAAACAAACACTGCTTTCTATAATTGCCCCAGCTTGTGGAGTGTCATGGCTTAGTTATCCTCCTGAAGAGTCTAGCCACCTGTTATGATATGGTACATATATATTAAATATGGTAAATATTAAATATGGTAAATATATATTTGTCATAATGTAGGTGGAAGTCTTCAAAGTAGAAAAAAATTAGGCTTGGCTTAAAGGTATGACAATGGGGAAATTCAAATTTAAAAAGAACTATTTTAGGGGCCTAAAACAAGCATCTCTTACTCATTTTCTTTTTAATTTTTGTTGTCATAGCATGAAGGAAATTATCTATGGAATTTTTTAATTTTAAAAGTAAGTTAACTGAATGAAAATATAATAACCTCCAACGCTGCTTGAGAACTCCAATGGTCCTCTCCACTGGTGAGCATGTCTTTCTGTGCCATTTGTTGTACAGATGCTCCGACTCTGTGGTCTCTACTTTCACCGGTGTTAGGAGGTAGTCAGTGAGGACATAACTGCAAAAAGAATAACACAATAGTGAATTTCATATATTATATATTGACTTGCATTTTAAAAACATGTGGACCACACACAAGTGTTTTCATGTAGAAAAATGTTACAAGCTCAAAGCAGTGAACTTACCCAGAGTCCCCTAGCATATAGTACCCCTGGAAGTTCTGCCTTTCCCCGAGGTATTTAATTTGGCTGCTGTTCATGCAATAGATGTCGTTGCAGCTACCCGGATTGCTGGTATCCACATGGAATATAATTCCGAAGTAGTCACAGGTGATCTGCAAAACATTAAATCCAATGAAAACTTTTAAACTGGTAGTTAATGGTTGCGATTATTACCATTGAACAACTTTTCTCATCTCTGCTATATCACTGTACCTGTCTTAGATGTGTTGTTATATACATAATATGATACATGTAAATTACAAACATGTGTATATATAAACATGTATGAATAATCATGTTCATATGATGATTGAATAAAGGCTTAAATTGATTTGGATATGGTAAGCTATTTATTGTGCAAATGGTTTCCCCATTATTGAAATGCAAAAGCAGTGTACTAATTTTGTACATTAAATGTTGGTAGTTCCTATTATATATGTACATACATCTTCTTTATGGCCTCTATCTTGGGCTGTAATTCTTTTGTCTTTGTGTGTCTAAGCCTTGTAGAGTAAGGTGTATTGTCCTGTCCGGTTCTTTACATTTATTATCATTATTATTATTTCATTTTATGCAGTATATGTTATTGGGTATCATATTTATCTTTTGCTTGGAAACTAAAGCAACAGGTTATTACGTTTGATTTTATCATGTTGGTCTAGTGAGCAAATTATTTAATAAACACTTGAACCTTATTAACAATTGTACGTCAATTAACCACTTATCTGTATTTGTGATATGTAGAAAAAACACTTTTTAAAACTCAAAAAAAAAAAAGAAATCCCTGCATAGACCTATTTATTGAATATTAAACCTAACAATGTGGAGTTTAATATGAATTATTCCTAAGAGTTATGGCATTAAGCCATAGGGGTAGCTATGGTATATAGCAGGACCTCGCTTGCAGGTTGTCATGTATTCGTCATAGCCGTGTTTTAGTTTGATTATCCTATGAAATAGGGTGGGAAGAGAGTATAGTGAACGGATGGGCTACCCCTATGGCTTAATGCCATAACTCTTAGGAATAATTTATATTAAACTACACATTGTTAGGTTTAATATCCAATTATTTCACAGAGTGGTATTTAAGCCAGGGGTAGCTATTTTGTCTCTTTGATAATCTAACTCAGGGCAGATATCCTAATTGAAGGACCACAAGATTTATATTAAGTAGACAGGTTTTATTTACACTTTGTAAGTTGTCTGCTTACGCAGAGTAGGTATACATGTTTGTATGGCTTATGATCATGAATGCTTTATGCATTTTATGTAGATCTCATGTATAGTCTTTTTTTCTATGTTTGTGGGACACTATTGATGTCTACCCCCCTTCTTCATGAAAAGAGGTGGTTGGGGCCACCTTCTGCTGGTGGTCCCCCCCCCCCTTTCTATCTACATGCTAATTGGCATGTATCTGAGAAGGGTGTTAAGGTGTCCATGTTTAGTTTAACATGTGTGTCTCTATCACTAGTGCACTAGTGTGCATAAATATATATGCATTCTGGGATAAATATCTTGATAAATATTTTTTATTATGTATGGTTAAGACTCTGGTTGATATGACCGCCACTGTGTGTACTGTCTGGTTGGTGGTCTATTTCATGGTTCATGTTTGCAGTTATAAAGTTAGTCTCATGTGTGTTGTCCTCTATGTCTTCCAGTAGAGGTCTGTTGTAGAACCTGGCAAATGTATTGGTTCTTGCCCATCCTGTCCAATGCACTGGTGGCGGCGTGTCTTGTGCTACATGCCCCAAAGTGTTCCTGTATGCCTGTGTCTCGGAGCTGGCTGGGGTGGAAGGCGTTTTGATGGTGCCAAACACTGTGGGGTGTGCTTCCTTTGTGTCCTCCCTGTCCAGGTAGGCCTTCAGGTGTGAGTAGACACATATTCATGTGTCTCCATGCTTATCAAACCTGAGCAGTAGTGGGTTCTTTTTAGGGTGGTTGGACTTCAGTTTCGTGGAGTATTTGATCCTGCTGGTATCATCTGATAGTCTGAGGTCAGTTCTTAGTAGGCGTAGGCTCTCTGTATTCTCTGACATGTTGCTAGCATGAAGAGTAGTAGCGTTCTCCTTATTAGCTTATCAAGATCTAGCTCCTTTATCTCCCCCCACTGTGCCAGCTTGTGTAATACTGGCACTGGGTCGTATATGTAAGGTTCCTGTGGTGGATTTAGGGATTTTGCCCCTTTTACGAGTTTTTGGGTTAGTGCATGTTCCCCTAACAGTCTGCCTTCTATGTAGATGAAGCAAGACATCAGGGACCTGGTGGTGGCGACTGATGAGTGTCCCACCCCACTGTTGGAGATCTCTGTTAGGGTATCATATTTATCTTTTGCTTGGAAACTAAAGCAACAGGTTATTACGTTTGATTTTATCATGTTGGTCTAGTGAGCAAATTATTTAATAAACACTTGAACCTTATTAACAATTGTACGTCAATTAACCACTTATCTGTATTTGTGATATGTAGAAAAAACACTTTTTAAAACTCAAAAAAAAAGAAATCCCTGCATAGACCTATTTATTGAATATTAAACCTAACAATGTAGAGTTTAATATGAATTATTCCTAAGAGTTATGGCATTAAGCCATAGGGGTAGCTATGGTATATAGCAGGACCTCGCTTGCAGGTTGTCATATATTCGTCATAGCCGTGTTTTAGTTTGATTGTCCTATGAAATAGGGTGGGAAGAGAGTATAGTGAATGGGTGGGCTACCCCTATGGCTTAATGCCATAACTCTTAGGAATAATTTATATTAAACTACACATTGTTAGGTTTAATATCCAATTATTTCACAGAGTGGTATTTAAGCCAGGGGTAGCTATTTTGTCTCTTTGATAATCTAACTCAGGGCAGATATCCTAATTGAAGGACCACAAGATTTATATTAAGTAGACAGGTTTTATTTACACTTTGTAAGTTGTCTGCTTACGCAGAGTAGGTATACATGTTTGTATGGCTTATGATCATGAATGCTTTATGCATTTTATGTAGATCTCATGTATAGTCTTTTTTTCTATGTTTGTGGGACACTATTGATGTCTACCCCCCTTCTTCATGAAAAGAGGTGGTTGGGGCCACCTTTGGCTGGTGGTCCCCCCCCCCCCCTTTCTATCTACATGCTAATTGGCATGTATCTGAGAAGGGTGTTAAGGTGTCCATGTTTAGTTTAACATGTGTGTCTCTATCACTAGTGCACTAGTGTGCATAAATATATATGCATTCTGGGATAAATATCTTGATAAATATTTTTTATTATGTATGGTTAAGACTCTGGTTGATATGACCGCCACTGTGTGTACTGTCTGGTTGGTGGTCTATTTCATGGTTCATGTTTGCAGTTATAAAGTTAGTCTCATGTGTGTTGTCCTCTATGTCTTCCAGTAGAGGTCTGTTGTAGAACCTGGCAAATGTATTGGTTCTTGCCCATCCTGTCCAATGCACTGGTGGCGGCGTGTCTTGTGCTACATGCCCCAAAGTGTTCCTGTATGCCTGTGTCTCGGAGCTGGCTGGGGTGGAAGGCGTTTTGATGGTGCCAAACACTGTGGGGTGTGCTTCCTTTGTGTCCTCCCTGTCCAGGTAGGCCTTCAGGTGTGAGTAGACACATATTCATGTGTCTCCATGCTTATCAAACCTGAGCAGTAGTGGGTTCTTTTTAGGGTGGTTGGACTTCAGTTTCGTGGAGTATTTGATCCTGCTGGTATCATCTGATAGTCTGAGGTCAGTTCTTAGTAGGCGTAGGCTCTCTGTATTCTCTGACATGTTGCTAGCATGAAGAGTAGTAGCGTTCTCCTTATTAGCTTATCAAGATCTAGCTCCTTTATCTCCCCCCACTGTGCCAGCTTGTGTAATACTGGCACTGGGTCGTATATGTAAGGTTCCTGTGGTGGATTTAGGGATTTTGCCCCTTTTACGAGTTTTTGGGTTAGTGCATGTTCCCCTAACAGTCTGCCTTCTATGTAGATGAAGCAAGACATCAGGGACCTGGTGGTGGCGACTGATGAGTGTCCCACCCCACTGTTGGAGATCTCTGTTAGGGTATCATATTTATCTTTTGCTTGGAAACTAAAGCAACAGGTTATTACGTTTGATTTTATCATGTTGGTCTAGTGAGCAAATTATTTAATAAACACTTGAACCTTATTAACAATTGTACGTCAATTAACCACTTATCTGTATTTGTGATATGTAGAAAAAACACTTTTTAAAACTCAAAAAAAAAGAAATCCCTGCATAGACCTATTTATTGAATATTAAACCTAACAATGTAGAGTTTAATATGAATTATTCCTAAGAGTTATGGCATTAAGCCATAGGGGTAGCTATGGTATATAGCAGGACCTCGCTTGCAGGTTGTCATATATTCGTCATAGCCGTGTTTTAGTTTGATTGTCCTATGAAATAGGGTGGGAAGAGAGTATAGTGAATGGGTGGGCTACCCCTATGGCTTAATGCCATAACTCTTAGGAATAATTTATATTAAACTACACATTGTTAGGTTTAATATCCAATTATTTCACAGAGTGGTATTTAAGCCAGGGGTAGCTATTTTGTCTCTTTGATAATCTAACTCAGGGCAGATATCCTAATTGAAGGACCACAAGATTTATATTAAGTAGACAGGTTTTATTTACACTTTGTAAGTTGTCTGCTTACGCAGAGTAGGTATACATGTTTGTATGGCTTATGATCATGAATGCTTTATGCATTTTATGTAGATCTCATGTATAGTCTTTTTTTCTATGTTTGTGGGACACTATTGATGTCTACCCCCCTTCTTCATGAAAAGAGGTGGTTGGGGCCACCTTTGGCTGGTGGTCCCCCCCCCCCTTTCTATCTACATGCTAATTGGCATGTATCTGAGAAGGGTGTTAAGGTGTCCATGTTTAGTTTAACATGTGTGTCTCTATCACTAGTGCACTAGTGTGCATAAATATATATGCATTCTGGGATAAATATCTTGATAAATATTTTTTGTTATGTATGGTTAAGACTCTGGTTGATATGACCGCCACTGTGTGTACTGTCTGGTTGGTGGTCTATTTCATGGTTCATGTTTGCAGTTATAAAGTTAGTCTCATGTGTGTTGTCCTCTATGTCTTCCAGTAGAGGTCTGTTGTAGAACCTGGTAAATGTATTGGTTCTTGCCCATCCTGTCCAATGCACTGGTGGCGGCGTGTCTTGTGCTACATGCCCCAAAGTGTTCCTGTATGCCTGTGTCTTGGAGCTGGCTGGGGTGGAAGGCGTTTTGATGGTGCCAAACACTGTGGGGTGTGCTTCCTTTGTGTCCTCCCTGTCCAGGTAGGCCTTCAGGTGTGAGTAGACACATATTCATGTGTCTCCATGCTTATCAAACCTGAGCAGTAGTGGGTTCTTTTTAGGGTGGTTGGACTTCAGTTTCGTGGAGTATTTGATCCTGCTGGTATCATCTGATAGTCTGAGGTCAGTTCTTAGTAGGCGTATGCTCTCTGTATTCTCTGACATGTTGCTAGCATGAAGAGTAGTAGCGTTCTCCTTATTAGCTTATCAAGATCTAGCTCCTTTATCTCTCCCCACTGTGCCAGCTTGTGTAATACTGGCACTGGGTCGTATATGTAAGGTTCCTGTGGTGGATTTAGGGATTTTGCTCCTTTTACGAGTTTTTGGGTTAGTGCATGTTCCCCTAACAGTCTGCCTTCTATGTAGATGAAGCAAGACATCAGGGACCTGGTGGTGGCGACTGATGAGTGTCCCACCCCACTGTTGGAGATCTCTGTTAGGAAATCTACATATTGGTGTATTGTGAGGTGGGTGATGCTGATGTGATTTAGCCACTTCCTTGCTGCTGTTGCGTAACTAGCTATGGTAGATTTTGACCATGAAGCCATGAGAGCCTCCCAGGATGCCTTGGATATTCCTATATGGTCGCACCAGATGATTTCCAAGAGGTGCTTGTCATTTATAGGGGCAGGCATAGGAGTCTCATCCTGTTGGCCATGGGGAAGATTTTCTTCTAGTCCCCTGGCCACTTCAGCGTTGATGTGTTCACCCTTAGGGTCCATCTGTTCTTGAAGGTGGGCAGTCTCTTGAGGTCGGGGTACCAGGGTTGTGTCTTCCACTCCGGTACGAGTAGCAGCCCTCTGGGTCTGTCTTCCTTCAGTCTCCTTAGTGTTCTGCCAATGATGCCAAAGGGTGGAAATATGAGTACAAACTTTCCTGACCAGGTTATAGAGAATGCATCGGTTGCATTTGCATTTGGGTAGTGATGTAGAGATACAAAGTGTTTGCATATTGCATTGGAGGATGAGGCAAATAGGTCAATGTCAGGTTTTGGGAACTTTTCTGTTGGCTTTCGGGGCTCAGTGTCCATTCCCCCGCCGTGGAGAAGGCTCCTGATGCCCTCTCTGTTTCAACATTGTCTTCTGAGGGAATGTATGTGGTTTTGAATGTTATGTTCATTTCCCAGGCCAATCTGAATACACTTTCAGTGGCTTTATTGCAGGGAAGGGATTGGCTAGATCCCCCTTTGTTCAGGCAGCTGATGGCTGTGGTGTTGTCTATGAACATGTGTATGTGTTTTCCAGTTAGGGATTTTCTGAAACGTAGGAGTGCCCTGTGGACTGCTAGGATTTCTTTTATGTTTATGTGAAGGGGTTCTATCTACACCATTCTTCTCCATCAGAGTATGTTTCAGGGATGTAGGCACCCCACCCTGTGTCTGAGGAGTCTGTGTATAGTGTTATATGTGGGCACTTTTCTGTGTATGTTTTCTTTGCAAGTGGCAGGTACTGTAGGTTTTGTCTCAAGGTTGGTTTTATAAACCCTCTGAGGGGATGAATTTGTCATAGTTACCCTGTGTTGTTATAAAGGCCTGTTTTTTTTAAATGATGAGCTTTTTGGTAAGTACCTTTGCTCTGTCATTTCCTTGTCCTGTGGCTACTAGGGCTACTAGAACCTGCGAGAATTACCTCAAGGATATCCTCCACTTTTTGGGAGATATCAGCCCGTTTTTTGTTTGGTAAACCCAGGTACTCAATTGTTTGTGTTGGTTCTAAGACTGATTTGTCAAAGTTAATCGTAAAACCTGCATTCTGTAGCACCCTGAGTGTGTGTATTGTGGCTGTTCTGATTCGTCTGCATAAACTAAAGTGTTGTCTATGTAAAAGATGTTTTGTTCTCAGGTATGCCATGAGTGCTTTCATGATTTTTGTTAAGATTCTAGGCCCTGGGGAGTAGCCATTAGGGAGGCAGGTGAATCTGTATCTCTTGCCATGGTGTATTAGTTGTAGGATGTCCCTGTCCCTCAATTTTACCGCTAGTGAGAAGTAGGCTCAGTTATGTCTATGGTGGATACGTAGCTGTCTTTTGGTACCGAATTCAACTTCTGACAGATGGTCCATCTTGAAATGCTTATATGTGTGTTCATGTAAGCTTGACAAGTTTAGTATGGGTCTGTATGTTCCATTAGATTATTCCTTTAGGAGCATGTGTGAGACAAAGGCTCCCCATGTGTCCATATCCTGAGTGGATGGGGCTGGTCTGTTGGCTGGGGAGTCAGGTTTGGCTCTGTGTGCCACCAGGTGGCAGTTGAGTGCCTCCAGGTAGTGTGGCGCCGGCCTTGGCATTGTGTGATGTTGAGGCGGGTTCTGGGGAGGTAAGGGTCTCCTGTGTGTGACGCTGTGTTCTGCGTCCACTCTGTATCTGGGGTGCAGGTAGTATCCCATGTCTGCCTCCGGTAATATGGAGGGTACTGGCCTCCTTGGCCCTCCCTCCTGTAGGTCACTGTAGTGTGGGGCCGGGTAGCCATTTTGTCTGTGGTTGAAGGTGATGTCCCTGTAACCCTTGAGTGGCATCCTTGGGTAGTGGTCCCCAAATGTAGGTCACCTCACCTGGTAGGCTACCCTGCCTCTAGGGTCATCTGGCACCGGTGAGTTAGGTGTGTACCTGGTGTACCCCGCTCTAGTGTGGTGGGTTGGTGCTGTGTGAGGTGTAGGTGCCTGGGCCTCTTCCATTACATACTCCTGTGTTTTCTGCTGCTGCTCCAACCTCCATCTCGGCTGGTCTTTTGGTGGAGTATCGTGGCTCAGGTCGCACTTCCTGTGGCCATCTCACCAGTGGCTCCTGCTGGAAGTCCCTGCATGCTGGGGCACTGCAGTGACTGCAGTAGGGGCATCTCCCTGCCGTACTCCCTGAGGATGTGTATGTGATCTTCCACCTGATCTAACCTGCCAGCGTTAGGTTGCTCAGTTTCTGGTTCTATCCCATCTTCAGATATTGAGTCAAATTGTTGTGTTGAGATGTCACCCTGGGCGTCAGCATTAGTGATGCTGTCAGATGTAAAGCTGGATTGGGTCGTACATGCCCTGTTTATAGCTATAATGTCCTCCAGGACTCTCTGACTGGACGCTGTTGCTTGGGTATGATCCCCCTGGGGGGTACCCTGTCCCTAGGTAATGTTGGGGCCTGAGCTCAGGGTGCTAGGTTGGTGCTCCATATTTGAGAAGTGATGCTGAGCATCTTGTGCTTGGCCTTTTATACACCTTCTCACCCCATCCAATTGGATATCTGATCTGATCAGTAGGGGGAGGGGTGGGACCTTAGGGCGGCGTGATGGGCAGTTTTATGGTCGTTTGCCTGTTTTCTCTGACCCTGGGATCAGGGGGAGAAGATCGCTTGCTCTGTTTGCTCAGAGTGGCGGCCATTGGTAGCGCTTGGATGCACACATCGTTTGTGGAGGCGTTTTATGGCCTCCAGGCGCTTTGAAGCTGGTCCCCTTGGTTGTAGGGTTGTATAGGACTAGTCCCCATAGTTTCCCCCCCCCCCGACCCCGTGGCCCAGCCCCTACTGGCCTAAGCCCGTGTAGGTTCCGTTGAAGCCGCCTTATATGGCCAGCCTCCTGCAAGGTTTGCCATGGAGGGGGAAGGAGTATAGCTCCTACCTCCACGGCGGTCGCTGTAAGAATGGCAACCTGCAAGCGAGGTCCTGCTATATACCATAGCTAACCCTGGCTTAAATGCCACTCTGTGAAATAATGCCGGCAAAAGCACACAGTACTTCAAACAGCTAAAAGGGTAAGCCTTTTAAGGGACCCTAGTGCATTGGTTCGTCATTCCCATTAGTCTACATGATCCAAGGATGCAGGCCGGGTGGGTCTACTTGCCGGCGATGCATTCATGAGTTCTGGTGATCAGCGGGCATGGTGCATCAAAACATCAGCGGCAACCCACATCACAAACCCCTATAATCCCTATGGTTCACATGGTGCTTTTCCCACACTTTTCATCTCAGACGCACTATAGCTGACACATATATTTCAAATATCCTTGAAAACTTCTCCCTTGCAGATTGTGCTGTTAGAAGAATGTACTCTATCCTCCGTCGTTCTCCCCCGTCCTCCTTGCTGAAATCACTGCCAAATACAAGTCTTTGCTTTTCTGAAAATATTTTCATATTTCTTATGATGGTCAACGGATTCAGTGACAAAAAAATAAAACTAATAAGATAAAAAGAGGAAAATAAAACAAGTAGAATTTCAGGAAGGGTACTATTCTTAAACTTTTTGAAACGTTTGTCAGCCACATGCGATTGCAGCTATGGTGAGAAATGTATTCAGAAAACCAGAAAATTTGCCTTTGCCTGTGTAGTATACATCACCCAGTCTGCTATCTATAATTGTGTATGGGAGGGGTTGGTGGATAAAGACCTGCAGGCTGGTGCAACCAGACAAGTGTATCATGTTTGTGTGTGGGGGGTATGGGCGTAGGCTGGGGTGGAGACAACATCATATCTATAGTGTCTGTATCATAGCTCCCTATAGACCTTCTCCCACCCCCAGGCCGTGGAACGTTAAAGGGCCGCCCGACGCCTTCAGGTACAGGTCCTGTACATACCCTGTGTCACCATGACCCCCTCAATGCAATACTGGTAGGCACCGCCACTCCATGCCTGCAACACGTATGCCAACAGGAGTACTATCAATCCCTTATCAGCGGTATTACAGTAGTGAGATGAAAGCTGTGTAGCCTTTAAAGGATCAACTCTCCCCCTGAGGTCACATACATGTACATATATAGCCTCCATGGTCGTGAGGCAACCAGAGGACAGTGTTTTCACATGTAGCAGTGAGAGGTCAGTGTTCTATGAAGCAATCACATTGGTGAAAACAACTGTAAGCCACTATAAACACAATATTATAGGGAACAGGGAGAGGAGACAGAGAGACAACTACAATGAGGAGAGCAAGAGTAAGAAGAAGAGAGGAAGCAGAAGAGTGAGACATTACAAGGAGAACACATTGCTCTAAAGGCATGCACATTTGTCGTCATGATGGAGGAATACAGCCCTGGTGAGTATAATCTTAGGTGCTGGCTGTTTAATTACCGGAAAGCAACCTTATTCCGAGATGAGGGTCAACATGCTGCTAGAACCAAGTGTATTGACGGCATTCACCTGATCAAACCTTAACACATTATCTGGTGACATCATTCCTCGTGCTTTTGGCTGTTTGTTTCTTAAGAATATGGATGAATTCAAGCAGGGAAAAAAAGATGGATTACCATAAAAAGATTCGAGTTATGTCAAAAAGCGGTTACGTATAGTTATGTCTCTATGACAGTCAAACCTGTGAGAGTTGGCCGTGTGTGTCATGTTGCAGAGAAGAAAAATGAAATAGTGCCCAAACAGTGCCAACTACAAACCACCTCCTATGGCAGCTCGTCAATTACTCATCTCCCCAATTATCACTCACCCTCAACCATGTATGCACAACACTGACACCTTTCGGCACACGCTGACACTACTTCCGGTGGGACCGGAAGCGGACCTGCTGTGTCTTGTAAGTGACAAAGCCGGCGGAAGTTGCGGAAGTGGTGGTATTGGTGCCGGAAGTAGTGTGGTTTGCTGTGGTGTGTGTCCATTCAGGGCTGCACAGAAAAGCAAAGATACAAAGGAAGGGTGTGGTGAGATGGTATTATTCCTTTAAGGGCAACATGGACTATCGTGTTATCATGATACAAAAAGATAGCCCTGGTAGGTAACGCACCATTGCGCTGCTAGATTGCATCATGACAACCCTTCATGCAGATTCTATTGCTCATGGAGTTAATTGATATGCCACCAGAGGGTGGCAAGATGAACAATTCACACTGCTGAGCACTACATTGATGCATTCCGATAACAAATAAAATATGGAAGTGTTAGCATCATTGTTAGAGCTTAAAGGGTTAAAGGTACATGTGTACAGAGAAGGTCATCGTGTCAATCACCCCAGCAGCAACCCAAGAAGAAAGGGAGGCTCAGGTTGAAATTCACTACTCACTTAGTCTAACATCTTTTTGGCCACTCTGATAAAGCCCAGCATTGAGACGTTTGCAGTACATAAACCATTGTTCTGTAAGACAATTCATGAGTCAAATGATTACTAGGTACACATTTTATTTGGAAACGATCAGCTTTTAAGGGAAAGTCATGACCGTTTTGGTGCTATTCGCAATATGATGTATACATTTACCAGGGGCAATTACAAACAATTACCATAAAAGATTTTCGTTCTAATGAAGGTATAACTTTCAGTATGAAACTGATCGCTTCAATGAAAGAAGATTCTTATGACTTAACCCCCCTGGTTATTTATTCTTTCATTCTTGGTATCATTGATAGCCTCATCCCACAAGGCCTCAGGCAAATTGTTTTCAAGATGCATCAATGCAGTGGTTGGAATCAACAATGCATGTTTGTAGGACTGCCATCGTGATTACTCCTGGACTATATCAAAGAATGCAGTGACACATAAAGAGGGTAAAGTAAGTATAGTCTCTACAAACACTGGCCCAGTTGTTTTAAACAAAGCTAGATCCCTAGAGATATAGAGCAGATGGTGGGGTCTGTTGTGTTTGCACATTGTGGCTCTAAATACCGTCTCCCCATATATTCCCTATACATTGTATACTCTATGTTACAATGCATTAGTAGATTAGGTACAAAGGGATATTGTGATGCCAGAAGGATGGGCTGGAGTGGGATACAGATACAGTTTAATGGTGGTAAGGGTTAGGGTGTAGGGTACTCAAACACTGGGGGCATGGTTTAACCCTTTAAGGACCAATGCACTATGGTTACTTATCATGATGGTGCACAAGTGCAGCCCCGGTGAATCAATAATCCATGTTATACAAACGGTGTGTCCACTGCTCAGGAGGGTATCAACCCTGAAGGCTGGGCAAAGCGTGTATTGCACAATGCGGATGACCCAAAGCTTCATGCATGCACAATGGGCAATGTGTTTTAATGTCACATGCAGTCTTTAGAGGACTAGAGGTCCCCAGGGGTCGATCACTGAGGGTGGGTGATGGATAAACCAGATCAATAAATTCACACACAGCCCACCCCTCAGGGCCTCCAGGGCAGCGTATGGAGAGCCCTCCTGGGTCTAACCCCTCTCTGTCAGACCCATACAGATCCAGAGCCCACCCAGCATATACCATGTATGTACAGACACTGTATGTGGGTCTAACCCTCTCTGTCAGACCCATACAGTCCCACAGCCCACCCAGCATATACCATGTATGTACAGACACTGTATGTGGGTCTAACCCTCTCCGTCAGACCCATACAGTCCCACAGCCCACCCAGCATATACCATGTATGTACAGACACTGTATGTGGGTCTAACCCTCTCCGTCAGACCCATACAGTCCCACAGCCCACCCAGCATATACCATGTATGTACAGGCACTCTATGTGGGTCTAACCCTCTCCGTCAGACCCATACAGTCCCACAGCCCACCCAGCATATACCATGTATTTACAGACACTGTATGTGGGTCTAACCCTCTCCGTCAGACCCATACAGTCCCACAGCCCACCCAGCATATACCATGTATATACAGGCACTGTATGTGGGTCTAACCCTCTATGTCAGACCCATACAGTCCCACAGCCCACCCAGCATATACCATGTATGTACAGGCACTCTATGTGGGGATAACCCTCTCTGTCAGACCCATACCGTCCCACAGCCCACCCAGGATATACCATGTATGTACAGACACTGTATGTGGGTCTAACCCTCTATGTCAGACCCGTACAGTCCCACAGCCCACCCAACATATACCATGTATGTACAGGCACTCTATGTGGGTCTAACCCTCTCCGTCAGACCCATACAGTCCCACAGCCCACCCAGCATATACCATGTATTTACAGACACTGTATGTGGGTCTAACCCTCTCCGTCAGACCCATACAGTCCCACAGCCCACCCAGCATATACCATGTATTTACAGGCACTCTATGTGGGTCTAACCCTCTATGTCAGACCCATACAGTCCCACAGCCCACCCAGCATATACCATGTATGTACAGACACTGTATGTGGGTCTAACCCTCTCCGTCAGACCCATACAGTCCCACAGCCCACCCAGCATATACCATGTATTTACAGACACTGTATGTGGGTCTAACCCTCTATGTCAGACCCATACAGTCCCACAGCCCACCCAGCATATACCATGTATGTACAGACACTGTATGTGGGTCTAACCCTCTCCGTCAGACCCATACAGTCCCACAGCCCACCCAGCATATACCATGTATGTACAGACACTGTATGTGGGTCTAACCCTCTCCGTCAGACCCATACAGTCCCACAGCCCACCCAGCATATACCATGTATGTACAGACACTGTATGTGGGTCTAACCCTCTCCGTCAGACCCATACAGTCCCACCGCCCACCCAGCATATACCATGTATTTACAGACACTGTATGTGGGTCTAACCCTCTATGTCAGACCCATACAGTCCCACAGCCCACCCAGCATATACCATGTATGTACAGACACTGTATGTGGGTCTAACCCTCTCCGTCAGACCCATACAGTCCCACAGCCCACCCAGCATATACCATGTATGTACAGACACTGTATGTGGGTCTAACCCTCTCCGTCAGACCCATACAGTCCCACAGCCCACCCAGCATATACCATGTATATACAGGCACTGTATGTGGGTCAAACCCTCTCCGTCAGCCCATACAGTCCCACAGCCCACCCAGCATATACCATGTATATACAGGCACTGTATGTGGGTCTAACCCTCTCCGTCAGACCCATACAGTCCCACAGCCCACCCAGCATATACCATGTATTTACAGACACTGTATGTGGGTCTAACCCTCTCCGTCAGACCCATACAGATCCAGAGCCCATCCAGCATATACCATGCATGTACAGACACTGTATGTGGGTTTAACCCTCTTTGTCAGACCCATACAGTCCCACAGCCCACCCAGCATATACCATGTATATACAGGCACTGTATGTGGGTCTAACCCTCTATGTCAGACCCATACAGTCCCACAGCCCACCCAGCATATACCATGTATATACAGGCACTGTATGTGGGTCTAACCCTCTCCGTCAGACCCATACAGTCCCACAGCCCACCCAGCATATACCATGTATATACAGGCACTGTATGTGGGTCTAACCCTCTATGTCAGACCCATACAGTCCCACAGCCCACCCAGCATAGACCATGTATATACAGGCACTGTATGTGGGTCTAACCCTCTCCGTCAGACCCATACAGTCCCACAGCCCACGCAGCATATACCATGTATATACAGGCACTGTATGTGGGTCTAACCCTCTCCGTCAGACCCATACAGTCCCACAGCCCACCCAGCATATACCATGTATGTACAGACACTGTATGTGGGTCTAACCCTCTATGTCAGACCCATACAGTCCCACAGCCCACCCAGCATATACCATGTATATACAGGCACTGTATGTGGGTCTAACCCTCTCCGTCAGACCCATACAGTCCCACAGCCCACCCAGCATATACCATGTATATATACAGGCACTCTATGTGGGTCTAACTAGACACAGCTTGGTCTCAGTATATTGCATGAACAAAGTATCACAGCTGGATACTCCGGTTAGGGTCTACCCCTCTCTGTCAGACCCATACAGTCTCACAGCCCACCCAGCATATGTACCATACATGTACAGACACTGTATGTGGGGTACCATTTCATACAACTTGGCAGGATTCACAGTACCCTCATAAAGCTGTGGTTAAGCTCAAATCCACAAAGCAATACCCAGATATTTCCTGAGTAATATTCAAAGGATTTCAAATGAAATACAATAAAAAGAATTATGAATGACCTTATTCATCTGGATCAAATAAAGCATTATATCTAATCAAAACCTGAAGTAAAGGCTTCCATACTTGTATTATTCAATGGCTTAATGACTTTCTGTGAATACAATCCACGTCCCAGCTGTTAAACAACTAACACACGAATGAGAGCAGGTGTCCTATTATGTCTTTAGCCAGTGACGTTCGTATTGTTTTTTCGGGGGTATGTGGTGGTATCTATATGCATATATGTATTTTGTTTTATTCATTTTAACAAAATGGTATAAAGGGTTCTACTGTTCCTTTTCTTTTACTCTTATCTTGCTCAGTTCGGAATTTTTGTTATTGATTCTAACTTTACATATTTTGTATCGATTTATTTACGTGAGATTCATATAATATGCTTCTTGAACCTTTAGCTATGTTACCCAGCCGATGTCTATTGTCCTCGAGACTTCCAATGATACCAGTCTGAGTCACAGCTTTGTAGAAATTTGTAATTCCAGCTACTATTGATCGCTAGAATATCAGGCTGATTTGTACACTTGCTATAATCAGCACACATCTTTTATAAGCAGAGTTTTATAGATCGATCCACCACATGAAGAAGAGATAATAATGACGATTATTTTGAGTGCTACCTTTCAATAATCTGGTCTATTGATGAAAGAACGAAATGATATTTACAATGATCGATGTCGAAAGCAGTGTCACATTATGTGAACATTTTATTAAAGGATCCAGTCTAGCTAGTTTAACCATTGAATCCCGTACTGCTATATCTAAAACTTTGTGCCAGTGCTGCACTGATTTACCCTACCGTCCGTGCTATCAACAATACTATAATGACTGTGGGGACAACAGTTTTGAAAATCCAAGTGTCAGTATGATGCACCAACTGAGTGCTGGTGGTGCATCGTTTGACAGCATTGTCGTTGTGTATCATGACGTTAAATGCGCCTGCCGCCTTCATGCACCATGGACCCCTTAAAGTTCTAAGTACTACAGGGACGATATGGACGTGTTAATGGTTGGGGTGAGAGATCAGCTGTAGATATTCTGTCTGCCCCAGGGACAGCTTAACCCTAATGTGTCACGTCATGGTGACGTCACAAGGGTTACCAAGGTGTATGATGACGTCACAATGGACAGCAGGTCCTGCATTCGATATCTAACTAATCACCCATAGCGTACTGATCTTAACCATTTAGGTGCAGCATGATTCCACAGGATCTTTTGTTCATGTGTTAAGATACACGGGGACAGCCCCCGGCGGATAACTCGCCAGAACTCCAATACTGAACTCTCTGCTTTATGACTGCGGAACTGCTGAGTATTCTGCAGTAAAGCACTCTGGGGGAACCTTTAACGATTAATGCTAATCTATATATGATCCCTTAAGCAAACAGATTAGCCCTAATAGCGATCAAAGGAGTGAATATGTAGCTGCTACAGCAGGGCCCGCCAACTTCCCTGCCACCTTTCTCTCGCCAATTCTGACATTGTTAAAAACACACGACATTTTGTTACCTAGATAGCACTATCGTAATCCATTGGCCTTGTTTGATTCGCGTGGTAGGCCTCCTTAACCTAGTTGTGCCCACTCCGCATCTTCCTGGCTTTTCTTAATCCTTGAAGGGCCGCATAGTAATATATATATATATATATATATATATATATATATATATATATATATATATATATATATGCAACATGACTTTTATTGTCATTGCACATGAAAGCAGCACTGACAAGTAAATCATCAGTATCATAATGTATGGGGTGAACACAACGCACAGTTGCAACTGTCATCATGTTGCAACTGTCATCATGTCATGACGACACAAGAACATAACCCTGGAGAATTGATGCCGCCATTAAAGGGTTGATCTGCTCCAGATGTATGTATACGCACACTGGCCCCATCTCGTAGTCTCAAGATTACGTCACTGGTAAACAGGCACGCTGGGAGGTACTATTTTTCTTAGCTTGTTGCTGGTGAGTCAAGCTGGCAGATGGATACCAGCAAATGCTGGTTCCCACAAGCACCCAGTATTGGGGTCAAAGTAGGTCCAACACCGTGCAGCGGTGTATGAATATGGTAATTTTTGGTCAAAATGGTAACCTAGGGGAGAAGGCCCGGTCCCTGCACTTTCCATGCTACAGGTACACAACCTGTGTTCCCAAAAGCAGGAAAATAGAGTCATTTTTCACTCAATTCCAATATCCCTGGAATCAAGAAAAAGGGGTCTTTTTTTCCACACAAACTCCATGGATTAGAGAAAAAAGGGGTAGTTTTGGGGGCAGACTCCATGATCTTGGAAGAATGGGTATTCCACTCAGGGGATCTCCATCTATATTTTTTTTGTTAACAAATAATCACACACAGATTTGGAATTCATACTGTTTAAATAAGTTCACCAAATACTTTCAGCCTGTGAAAATAGAGCTGCTAAAAATAATGTCCATGTTTTATCGAAAAAAGGGGTATTTTTGTCGCTGGAAAAGTCAACACTTTTGCATAAAAAGGGGTCTTTTTTAGCTTAAAACTCTATGGATATGGGGTATATTTTGGAAGGAGGGAACGCAGGTTGTGTACCTGTACCATGGGAAGTGCAGGGACCGGGGGAGAAGGCTTAGTTTTCCCACCAAACTAGGTCGCCGGAGAAGTTGGATGTATACGCTGGTCGGTAGGGAGGAGGCAGAGTGGTAAAACTGCTGAGTCATGTCGTTGTAGTTAAGCCGGCTTAGGGACAGGACAAAGATCGGTGAGGGCCATCTACCTGGTACAGCCACCACTGGCACCACTGTCACACCCAGCACATGCATCCCACAATGCCACAACAAACATGGCCGCCGGTTCTTACTGAGTACAAGGACTACCTTCTTGGCTACAAGGCTGGTAAACTCTCAAATGGTCAGCTTATCATGGTTTTATCTTTCCTCGGTCTTAATACTTGCCCACAACATTGCTGTCCGTTTTATCACAATTCTGCAACTGACAAGTGAAAAAGTAAGTTTCGAGCAAGTCACAAAAGAAGAAACTTGCCCAACACCCGTCTAGGCTATATTGTCTACGAACAACACCATTAGACGGCCTGACCATACCCAGACAATTTCCCATTGACAGGGGACATCAAAACCACCACAACCTCTATCCTGTCCATCAAGTGCCAGCATATCCATCCCCTCCTTCCCTCAAGCTCTGTATGTCCACCACTACCCATCGACCCTTAACAAATGCCATTATCACGGCCGTAACAGTAGCCCCCTGCTGATTACGGGGCTGATAAGGCCGGCAGGGAGGTAAGGAGCTAAGATTACCGTCACTGACGGAGGAGGGAGGAGTGGTCAGTAGTGTCCATATTTGCCAGCAGGGGAGGAGGGAGCAGGCGGTAAGGAGGATTGGGGGATAGCGGTGCGGTGCTGCAGTGCATGGGCGGTTAACCCTTTATGGACAGAACAATGTATTGATGCAGTATGGCTAAATTTATGGCAAAGAACATGCTCTATACCATGTAACTTGATAGGGCTGCATTCTAACATCATACTAACCCTACATGGTTGATAAACTCTCTAAGGGTTAGCATGGTGGACCAGTGTAGGACTGAAGAGCATTCATGCGAGATTTCCTGCATTCCTCAGTTTTAAGATGCCAAGTGTGGATAGAGAGGCGGGGGTGGGCTAGCTAGGACTACACTTGATGCATTACCAGTCGGTGCTATTTCCGTCTGCCGCAGCGTGACAAGGGATACACTGAAAAGATGGATCTCTATGAAGGTGATCAGTACAGATGACTTAAGGTCCTCTTTCCATGTTGATGACCCAAGGTAATCATGTTGATCACCTTGGGTCATCAAAGTGATGACCGAAGGAGACCTTGGGTCATCAATGTGATGACCCAAGGTGATCATGTTGATCACCTTGGGTCATCACTTTCTGCCACCAGAGGGCCCTAGTATACAATAATGGAAAATACAATACCCACTATGTTGAATATATTGATTCTTATCCCTAATCCACTTGATAATTGGTGTTTATAAGGTAGAAGATGTTAAGAATATCACCACACTTGAATATCAGATGATATAAAAAGAAATTTAGGCAACATTATCAAAGGTACAATCATGTTTAAAGATGGACACCTCTTTTGTAACTGAAACTATAGTTACAACCATGGGTACAAGCTGACATTTGTTATACACATCTAATATGCCTCATTAGGGCATTTATAAGTTAGCAGTAAATGCCCACAATAAATGCTTGGTTGTGGGGAGGGAAGGGGGTAATTATGCAATTGTTGGAAATGATAATCAAAAAGATACTCATTAATGACAAACAATCATTTACATGCTCCCCTCTGATCTGTTCAGACAGGTCATCAATATGATCACCCATGGTGATCACATATGATTAGTTCAAAGATCACCGGGTACTCCCCCTTGGGCTCATCAATAAGATGACAAAAAGTCATCACTACAGAGTACCTTTTTAAGCCTTATCTTTTCAGTGTACCCACGTGACTGCTTCCATTGTTAAGGACCCAGTATTTGTTTTTCTGTAGGATGCCTTTAACTAAATGTACTGTGGACCAGCACCAGTACTGGCCCCGTTAGCCTTTGAAGCGCCTTGAGGTTCACGTTCACCCTTTCTTCATATTTCAATGATTTGAAATATGCAATTATCATTCGGACGCAGGTGTGCAGCTCTGGTGAGTAACTCACTAGGGCCGCATTCATACACCATGCTGTATATTGCTTGATACACCACTGAAGGGTTGATCCCATAGGTGCATTAGTGCTCTATGCCACCCTCAGCCACCACTGAAGGGTTGATCCCATAGGTGCATTAGTGCTCTATGCCACCCTCAGAGGGTAAAGCACGCTCATTATTCCCCATTCTCCCTTTCTTCAAATAATACCGATAAGTCTGCTCCCATCACAATACTGGGTTTTGTTATTCTCACCACCCTAGGGTATCTTGCCATATAATTTTCTAACAATAGATACCAGCACTTTCCATCAAACCTCATCCTCCCCAACCTAACAGGGGTAATCAACAAAGGAGGCACAGCCATCCATATCTGAACGTCCCCCACTGCCTACCACTGCCAAGCCTTAGTTAGCCCAGAGACCAATACCTTAGTTAACCCCGGCCTCGCCATCCCCCTACCGGCAGTCACCCTCACTATCCACGTGACCTCTGTAATGAGACATGCGTCCCACCGTGAAGGCCGTGCTGCTTTCTGATTGGTCATTTTGACACTGTCACATGACTGTGTTACGTCATCCCGGAAGGGAACTTACGTCCTCGTCTGCCAAATTCAAAATGATTTATTCCCCCACGTTCTCTTGTTGATTCCCGTAATGTCTCGATTTTATATGCTTTTTCTTTTCTTCTGTTCTGGTGGAAAAGAAACCCTAACAAAATCAACGAATCTTATTTCATTGGAAGTCAATCATTCCCGATGTCAGATAGGAAGTTTATAAGATAAAATCGTCCTTCAAATTATTTTGTCCAGCGATACCATTGCCAGAATCAATTCATCTGAAGGAGCTTGCAGAAAATCTGATAGTAAGTTTCGATATTCTCACAAAAAATACAAAGCTCTTACCGCCTGGGTTCTGATCTTATCGGAATGATTACTTTTATGTGATTGCATTCCTCTGCAGTGAAAATGCCGAGAGTATTTGCGATCTTGATAGATGTGATTTTATAGCCCATTTCCCATTTGTCATTTGGTCGTCGAACAATCTTTGGAATTCATCTTCAGATGAAGAACATTTTGTATTGTCTACTACTACCTTTGTGTGGTCACTTCTACAGCCAAGTTGGATCTTAGTATTGCGATAAAAGTAAAATCAGAATTTTACTGTTTTATTCACTACACACAAGCACATATACAACACACACACAATAGCCACATCAAAACCACACTTTAAGTGTAATACTCATTGTAACCACACATGTACGTTACAGGACAGCCATATCCAAACCACAGTTTTAGTACACTACTCACCGCACCCATAATATTATGTACTTGTAGACGACAGCCACAACAAAACCACAATTTCGCTACACTACCCAAGACACTCATTCATGGAGCATGGACGACAGCCACATCAAAACCACTATTTTACCACACTACTCACGGCACCCATACATTTACACAACAGCTACATCAAACCACAATGTGACTACACTACTCATGCCACACAATGGTTTCACGCAATAGTCACATCAAAACTGCAATATCACTATATTACTATGCCACCCACACATTACACGACAGCCACATCAAAACCACAATTTTACAATACTACTCATGCCACCTATACATGTACAATACACAACAGCCACATCAAAACCACAATTTTACTATACTACTCATGCCACCTATACATGTGTAATACACAATACACAACAGCTACATCAAAACCACAATTTTACTATACTACTCATGCCACCTATACATGTACAATACACAACAGCCACATCAAAACCACAATTTTACTATACTACTCATGCCACCTATACATGTACAATACACAACAGCCACATCAAAACCACAATTTTACTATACTACTCATGCCACCTATACATGTACAATACACAACAGCCACATCAAAACCACAATTTTACTATACTACTCATGCCACCTATACATGTGTAATACACAATACACAACAGCTACATCAAAACCACAATTTTACTATACTACTCATGCCACCTATACATGTACAATACACAACAGCCACATCAAAACCACAATTTTACTATACTACTCATGCCACCTATACATGTGTAATACACAATACACAACAGCTACATCAAAACCACAATTTTACTATACTACTCATGCCACCTATACATGTACAATACACAACAGCCACATCAAAACCACAATTTTACTATACTACTCATGCCACCTATACATGTACAATACACAACAGCTACATCAAAACCACAATTTTACTATACTACTCATGCCACCTATACATGTACAATACACAACAGCCACATCAAAACCACAATTTCCCTATAGTTCTATGCCAGCCATATATTATACGACAGCCTCACCAAAACCACCATTTTATACCAAGATACTCTTGCTACTCATACATGTATGATACACGCCAGCCACACCAAAACCACAATAATCTTCCTATACTACTCATGCCATACATATGCAATACACGAGAGCTACAGCAAAACCACAATTGTTCTACACTACTCACGGCACCCATACACATTTACAGCGCACAACAGCCACATCAAAACCACAATTTTGATAAACTACTCATGCCATACATACACATACATGTACAGTACATAACAACTTACCTGTAGTTTCCCTAAACTACTCAGACGCTTCACCAGTAACTAAGACTACATAGGCATGAAGCATGTTTCTTAAAGTTTCTTTTTCAAGAATTAATGTGTTTTAAATGGGTGTGGGGGTACTGGAGGAGGGGAATGTGTCTTATAGGTTGAGGGATGACTCTCCCATGTCAGATCCATCACCCCTCCTATTGTCCGTCCCACACACCCTCCGGGTCCTCCACCAGGGCGTGAAACATGAAAGTTTGTACGACCTTCTTTTCTTATCCTTCAATGGCCTTTGTAGTTTTGTGGCTAAGTGCTTTAAAGGCTGCATTGTGCTTTAAGGTAGGGTGCTCTTTTATCATCGTGATGTTCTTCACGACTACAGTCATCCATTGTACGTGTATGCCCGTAAGCTCCATGCATTAGTTAGTGAATCATGACGACAAAGGAAGCCTCATGTTGCCCCATGTTTTTGTACCGACGATCTCTTCTTGGAAATAAACTTTGATATTCTTTTTCTTTCATCCACGAAACTTAACTTTGATACAACTGTAAGAATCAAACATTACAAATGGCACCAAAAGCCTTTGTGCCTCTGTACGACTAGATATATACTTTTGTTTCGGATGTGTGATGAATCATTTAGACTTGGGCCTTACTTTGACTTTGGGTGGACGCCCCCATGGCGCCATTTACATCTAGAAGACAACATCATGAGGCAAAATACCGTCTGCTCCAGTCAAGATGGCGGGAAAGTCCAATATCACATGACAGGCGCGTGGTGCGATTTCTGTCGGCATCATGACGAACTACACCCTGCGTCTCTGTTCGCTTGTCCTTTGCTGGTTTCCCGTTTGTCAGCTTTATCTTACAGTGGGGCATATTGAGATAGCTGGGAACCAGCGATAATACCGATACCCCAGAAACTACAGGGGAGGGGGTGATCACAGTTGGAGGCCTATTAGAAAACATATTCTATCACGCTTTAGTATGCCAACTCATGTCCACGTCAATTGTCTCCCTTTGTCTGTATAGCGTCAGAACCCATGGTCACTTCCCCCCCCCCGCCACCTCGACAACCCACCCTGAGAATTCTCAGGTGCGGCATAGGCCCTATAGGCCTACTTCTTTTGGTCGTATGCGCTCTGGCCTTTGCTGTAGAAATCGACTAAAATGATCAATATTAATGATAGCCTTGTTCAACATACTCTTTTGTTCTTCCTATGTTTTCTTGCTCTTGTGCCATTCCTTCTTTATGTAGCTGTAGATATCTAAATTGGTGCCCAGGGTGTGATTGTGCCTGTGCTGCCATCTGGCGCCGCTAGCGGGATGTACTTTATAGCCAAAGAGAAGGCACCTACCTCACCACACAGTTAACCCCGGGCCCCATCCACCCTCTTACGACCAACTGTTTCGTTTCCCCATATTATCTAAATAACAAGACTGTTTTGACTAACGTGGTCAGAAAATTAATGCAATAGGTGTTCACTTTATGCAAAATGTAATCAACAGGATTACTTCAGCTCTTGTCATCAACTCAAATTGCTCTTTGACTTTGTAAAGCAAGTATGGTATATTGTGTGATTTCGGAAAACTGGCACTCGGATGTGTAGGACAACCTGAAACAAATCTTTTATTCATAGGGTCTAATCTTATAGGGGCCTATGTGAAATTCGGAAATTACTGATTATGCTCCATGTGCAGGCCTATAATTATGGGCCTTAAAATGGACCCCTTTGTGGTTCCACCATTACTTGATCTAATCACTAGAAGGATAAGTACCGATAACAGCATGTAGGGGACCAGTTGATATGTAATGTTCCCCAAAAAAGTTCTGCAGTGAATAGAGTGAATTATCTGCAAGGCATATAATGCATTCTGCTTGATTCCTATAAGATGGGTCTCAGTGGATCTTAGGTTAATGGTTGATAGAAATTCAGCATTCAATCATTCAAGTAAAGCGTCATGTATGTGTAACGCCGCTCTTCTCCTTTGTCAGTATTTCTGTCATCATGATGAGCAAATGCAGCGTTGGTGATGGACTATAATGTTAACCTAGAGAGTGTAGATCTACTACAGGCTCTGCCGGATACAACGGTGCAGTACAGTGCAGACCATTTAATGCCTGTTGGTGTCACATTAGCCGTAAGACAAAGGTGCATCAATCAGCCATGGTTCAAAGAGAGGCCTATTATTAGTTGCTATTTCAATTACTCAGAAATCTAGCTAGATCTCCATGAATAGACCATCCCCACAGAAAAACAGCCCCTCGGCCAATATAGGCTGTAGGATTAAGAGCAGAACTAAGTAATATAGAAGTCTGGATGCGATATGGGCCCCTCCCCTCCCCTCACCATCCCATCCATCCACTGGTCCCATTGAGGGACATGTATCATGGGCCATTAGTGAGTGCTACTGTTCTCAGCCCTCGGCAGCCGCCTGGGACTGCCTCCCCCCCTCCAGTCTCCCCACTACCACTTCCCTATATCGGCTGTGGTGAGATTTGTACCTGGCCATCTAAGGGCGGTTTAATGCTTTATCGGTGCCCCATATAGATGTTTCCAGGCTGCTTGCAGGCATACCTATTCAGGAATATTATGTTGTCAAACTTGATCCTTCACCTAGGGTTGATTTATGCTGGAATATCCGACATTTACCATATTCATAATGCACCTTTAATCAATGAATCATAAACCTGACAGGATTACACCTCATGGAATATTAACACTGTCACTGTGCTGTCGTTAAAGGGTTTGTATACCCGAGGCACAGTCACAGTCCGATTGTGATGGCTCCTTGGGTGGTAGGCTGTATACGATGAAATAGACCATTGGCTATAATTGACATGTGATGCTGGGAGCTCTCTGTTTTGAGTTTAGCAAAGAGCTGAAGTGTTGTGTATGAGTGTCAGATATATTGGATTACCATGGGTTCTTACAAACACCAGTATGTTTTCCATGGACGCTAAGGCTTACAAAAGGTGGAATTGTGCATCAAACTCTTTAATAGACATTAAAACTAATGACAACTGATACCAAACCACACCCTGGGAAGAAGGCCGAGCTTTCACAAATCATGTTACAAGATGAAACACTCCTGTGTGAAATGTATAAGATTACACACCTACATTCAAAAGATCCCATCCAATGGGTTTGATTCTTACCAGTATGCCTTAAAATTATGCAACGCCCTAAAAGTTATTCCATGGCACTAGATGGAAAGTCTAACATACATGATAAATCTACTCAGTAGGACTGCACTCATGCATCATGGCGATATGGAATTGATACCTTACCGCGCCACTTTGCACATCCGAAGCACAATGGCTTTCCTTTCTTTTTTCTTTTTCTTTTTTTTTTTTTTTTTGGGGGGGGGGGGTTGTCATACTTTGGCCAAATCCATTAGAATGGTTCATACATATCCCCGTCGGGTTGGCATGATGCCCCGATATAGTGCACCCAATTTATGAATCAGGATGGCATAAGTTGATATTTGAAGAGTTACTAACTGACACAAATTGCTAATTATATATGACCTCAATGATAATAACTTTTAATAGTAGGAAAATTTTTGTACAGAGATGACAAAATCTTATAAAACACACAGTATAAGTACGATTGTAATAGATGTCTTATGTGAGCTTTTCTCATCACTGCTTACCCAATAAAATGTTGCTTCCTTCGCCCCTGCTGGCAATGCTTTCCTATATCATGCCTACCCTGTGCCATTGGCTTGATACAGCATTCTGTGGTCGTACACGGGCTATATGAACCAACGGTAAGGTAGAGGATGAAGGTGCCCCACAACCCAGCAAATTGTCGTGACTCCTCGTCAACCTGTGTGAAGTGGCTCACACATGTCGCTAGATGGAACACGACGTCGCTATAGCACAAGATCACCAGGAATAACAATGGTGGTGATCACATCGCCTCACCTCAGATGGCGAGGATGGTGATCACTCAGACTCACCAGGGATGGCGACGCGGGTGATCACTCACCTCGCTAGACGAAACACGCACCTCGTCATAGCACATGTTCACCAGGGATGGCGAGGATCGTGATCACTCATCCTCACCAGGGATGGCGACATGAGTGATCACTCATCCTCACCAGGGATGGTGACATGAGTGATCACTCACTTCGCTAGATGAGACGCACACCACGTCATAATGCACATTCACCACGGATGGCAAGGATTGTGATCAGTCACCTCGCTGGATAAAACGCGTACCTCGTGATAGCACAGGTTCACCACAGATGGTGAGGATCTTGATCACCCACACTCACCAGGGATGGCGACACGAGTGATCACTCACCTCGCTAGATGAAACGCACACCATGCCATAGAGCATGTTCACCACGGTTGGCGAGGATTGTGATGACTCACACTCACCAGGGATGGCAAGGCGGTTGATCACTCACCTTGTTAGATGAAAAGCTCATGATCATCGACATTGGTAATCATGCAGCCTCACATCTGCCAGATCAAAGTATGTTTTGCCAGAGAAGGTATTGCCATATGTATCTTCCCTCTAACCACAGACAAGGTGTTCATGTTGATATTTCCCTATGTATTTTTCCTGTAACCAGAGAAAAGGTGTTTATGGATAGTTGCTTTCATTTTAGAGATACCTCTATCTAAATTCAATTGATATTCTCTCTATATAATCTTGTTTGATTCAACTCTGAAGTATTACATGGAAATCAGTGTGAAACAAAGCACATTTGATACGTATGGGACTTATACTTCATGCCCACACTTCCTAGATAGGCTACATGTTGAACAGTGGTGCTGTCTCAACAACTTTGGCAATGGTGGTGATAAGTTGCCACTGTGAGTGAGAGTGAGTGACGGATGATGCAATCCTCAGAGAGCATTGACTTGGAGTGACACAAATTCACGCATTGAGTGAGACAAAGGCTGGCAATGGTGGTGATAAGTTGCCATTCTGAGTGAGAGTGAGTGACAGATGATGCAATCCTTAGAGATCATTGACATGGAGTGACACAAGTTCACGCATTGAGTGAGACCAATGTTGGCAATGGTAGTGATAAGTCGCCATTTTGTGTGAGAGTTGATGCCAGTGGCACGGGAGTAGTACATAATCACACAGTGATCCATGTTGGCGATGCTTGTGATAAGCCGCCATTCTGAGTGAGAGTTGACAGGCAGTGGCACATACTCACGCAGTGAGTTAGATCCATGTTGGCGATGGTGGTGATAAGTCACCATGCTTTGTGAGGGATGACAAGGGGTGGCACATACTCACGCAGTGAGTGAGATCATGTTGGTGACTGTTGTGATAAATTGTCATGCCATGTGAGACTGACACACAGTGGCGAAAGATGACGCAGTGAGTTATCACTCAGAAAGGAGTCACCATTGATGACCAATCATGGCGACAGATAACGACAATTTGCTGGGAATGGTCCAATAGGACATCATGTCAATATTTAATGGTCTCATGTATGTCTAACGAGTTTCTGAGAATAAAACCATTTTCATTGGTTGCTTTAAAGAATTTTGACATATGAATATTTATTAGTGCTAGAACCATATAGTTAATAGAATCCTTAAGCCTTTAACTACTAAGACTTTATGAATCAAGATTACCATAATACACCCGTATAAGGCGCGTCTCATAAACGAAGTTAAGACCCTAGTGCGCCTTATAGGATGAGAAAAAGCTGTAGGCCCTATACTAGGAACTAGAACACTAACACTGCCCATGCCCATCCTCTACCCCCTGGCCACCCGACCACACACATAGAACCCATTTACCCAGCCTGCTCTGTCCACAAGCGTACCACGTGTTGACGATCGCCGTGTGTCAACACCACCACTTCCGGTGGCACTTTTGAAGCGGCTGGGTTTTCCCGCCAGACCATTTCCCATCAAATAGGGACTCTCTGGTGCGAGAGGCGAGCCGGGAAAATTAGCCACAAATACCATGGGCCCTCACCACAAAGAATAACACAGGCGAGGAGGGGTAATGTTATCGCAAAGGATCCTGGAAGTTTCTCTCACCAGGATGGGAAAAACGTATCAAAGAAGCAGCGGTTAGGGCCTAAACCCATTGCACGATTGTAAAACTGGCCGATCATTTGAGTACAGATCAAAATCGGTTGCATAATCGGCCATTGTAGGTGTTTAAAGGGGCACTTAATGTGCCAAATGACACAAATCGGGTGAGAATCAATGCTATACTACAAAGTAATACCTCAAAAGATAATGGTACTGCCTTGAATATAATGATACAATCCAATGCATTACCTGCAAGGATTTTCTAAGGGCCAAAACCCATTACCCGATTTTGCAATAATCGGTGCAATTGGTTGAATATTGCATAATACACATAGATATTGTCCAGTTTGAGATGATAGGGTGTTGAAATCTAACAATAAGTCCCCGATTTTGTGGCTGATTTGGCACCATACTGCAGACTCATTATTTTTATTCACGATTTTAACATATCAAACATGTTAGAAAATCCTGGTAGGTAATGTATTGGACTGTGCTATCATCTTCAAGGTTGTACCCTTCTCTTCTGTGGAATTATTATGTACTAGCTTTGATCACCACTCGATTTGTATCAGCTGACACATTGATTGTTTCTCTACACCCCTACAATGCCCGATTTTGCAACTGATGTTTACCCTGTTGATCGGCCAGTTTTACAATCGTCTAATGGGTTTAGGCCCTAACTTGTTGGATGTGTTAAAATCGGTAATGAAAATAAAAATCAGCAGTGTATTGCACAATCGGGCACAGAATAGGTGGCCTCTTCCTAGAATATACCACCAATATACCTAAAACTGATCAATATTGATGTGCATTATGCAATATTTGGCCAATAAAGGTACCGATTATTGCAAAATCGGATAATGGGTTTTGGCCCTAAGAGTCATGTGGGCAGCGAGATCAAACGCGAGAGTTGCTTCAAGAAAAATGGGCTTGAAATGTAAGGGAAAATTGTCGTCTGCTGCATATCCCTACCTTCCGGTTCCGGGTATTGCAGAGTGTCAGTCAGAAGAGACACGTTTAGAGTGTTCCGATAGAGTAAATCTAGAGTAGTTTACTTAGGGATCAGGTGTAGAAGTGAGGTAGTGTACTCAAAGGTTGCAGTACAATAGTTAGTGGCATGAGGACAAACACCCCTCTCACTGGGGTTATCTTAAGTTTTACGAATAATCCTTTAATAGAGTCTAGCATGTTTGTGCCTCTACATGGGTGAAACTTGACGCTTGTGACGCAGGGGTTTTACAATCCCTCAAAAGGTATTCCGGGTTAGCTGGTTGTTCCATGGGCGCCGCCATTACCAGGTTCTGTAAAACCCCAAAAATGATCCTGGGTGAAAAATGACCCAGGGTGAAAAATGACCCTGCTCTGTCTGCTATGGAAAAAAGCAATTTTAATTTGCTTTTTGGTGCCATTTTTCTTTATCTATCTATCATAAAACCATCATATATGAAAAGAGGAGGATTGATAATGGTAGTCTAGAATACCAAACTACTTTTTAGCCATCTTATTTTGCATTCTGTTTTAATCATTGCAGTGGGTATGAGGGAAAATAGCTCTCTGGGCTCACAATAATGCAAATGATAAGTTTGTATCACATTTGAGATTGATCAATCATACATCACTGGAAAGACCAATATGTATCCTAGTTAAATCTAAAATAACTTTTGGATATGAACTATAGCAGTTGAGAAAACACAATTTGAAATTTAATCTGCTGCCCACTCATAACTGAAAGTCAGTATAGGGGAGAGGCCACTTATCTAGGTCAACTGATAAGGCAGAGAGAGGGGGAAGGGGAGGGGTGGGGGACAGGGTCATAAATGACTCTGGGTCAAAAATTACCCAGGGTCAAAAATGACTCTGGGGTGAAAATTCTTCAAGTAGGGTAAGTGGGGGGATGGTGGGGGGCAGGGTCAAAAATGACTCCGGGTCAAAAATCACCCAGGGTCATTTCTATACCTTAGCTTAGACCTGATTACTGAAGCTTGTTATCAGCGAGTTCTACTGATATTACCTATCAGATGGGTACCTGTTGGCCCCCGAGAGGACCGCAGTGAATTGTTGGTGTCATTTCATTGGCTGATAATCAAACCAGCTAAGGCCATATACGTTTCAGTGACCAGCATGAGTCTTCTAACAACCTATACCTAAGTGACACGTTTCAACATGATGACTCTGTGCCAGGGCTAACAGTGACATGATAGATTTAACGGGATTAGTTCATGCCAGAGAGAACTCTCCTAGCCCTATATATTTTTCCGTCATGATTGAAATCCCGCTTAAAATCCATGAGCAACGATGCAAAAACAGACATTGACAAGACCCTAAACCACTCACCCACCCCTCAACTCCATGCACAATATCATCATATCAAACCTCCCTGTACCTATTTATATTTACCCCCCCCCCCACACACACCTACACTAGGATCAGACATGGAGGGCACCAGGCCCATTGTCACCTATTGATTACCATGGTTACCCACGTTACCATGGTGACGGACGCTGTAATGGCGGCTGACCCTGGTGACTGTGTTACCGTTATGGTCATTGTCTACAGTCGCAGGGGTTCCCTTCCGAGGCTCTGTTACCCACCACAAGGCAGTATTTTTGTTAGATCAATATATTTCTGTTTTATGTTGTATTGGGGAGGGTGAGGGAGGCGGGGTGATTCATTCTGGATTATGTTATGGGTAACAATCAGTTTGACAAATGTAAATAACATTCAGCATTCTATGCACCATTTCATCATATTTAAATTATCTAACCTTTTTATTGATTAGTTGACTAGGAGTAGTGTCATGGGTTTCTTTCCCACAATCGTGTCTCTGCATGGATATTTGAGTAGAATGATATTTATATATAAACGGCACTTGAGAATCGGCCAAATATAAAACATGTACCACATGTCATCTTTGACCACGCCTTGCATTTGGCGTTACACTGGGCATGAAAGAGCAGAGCATGTTTTATGTAGACGACACTAGGGGGCGCCCGGGCGTCCATCTATATCCGGGTATGACAGGCCTCAGACATGTAGGCGTTTCAGCTCCATGATATATAGGTGGGAAGAGCTGTCTCTAATCAACCACGAACAAAACCCCTACCATGGATTTTCATCTAATGGTTCCCATTGTTTGTTTTTATTCTTTACTTCGTATCTTAAACTTAACTAATCCTTTTCATACTGATTTTTGATATGCACTCTAGTGTTTATAATGCTGCAATGTATGAACACTTCCTAGAAACATTGCTATTCAATGAATTGTAAATGTTCTTCTTTCATACCATGCTTATATTAATTGTTATCGGGACCTACTGACCAGACTGCCTTAGTTTGAAGTGTCTGATCATAACACAGTCCACTCTGATCACTCATGTCGCCTTCCTTGGTGAGGATGAGTGATCACTCATGTTGCCATCCCTGGTGAGGATGAGTGATCAGATCCTCGCCATCCCTGGTGAACATGCGCTATGATGAGGTGCATGTTTCATCTAGCAAGGTGAGTGATCAACCGCATCGCCATCCCTGGTGAGTCTGAGTGATCACCATCCTCACCATCTGAGGTGAGGCCATGTGATCACGACCATTGCTATTCCTGGTGATCTTGTGCTATAGTGACGTCGTGTTCCATCTAGCGACATGTGTGAGCCACTTCACACAGGTTGACGAGGAGTCACGACAATTTTCTGGGTAACTTAGGTGGTAGGATTGTTTAATTTGATTCCCAAAATAAAATGGAGACACCTGCAGAGACCAGAAGTCTCCTATTAGGAGTCTTAATAAATTAAGACAAAGAATGAATTAAAGGCTCTGATTCCAATTCTATTTAGCTGTTTGTTGCATGTAGGTCATGTAGATGACCGCAACATACATGGGACAGAGAAGAAATTAGAAAGTAACTTAACCTTGTAACAAATATGATACTATATTCACTATTGGGAACTCGTGTGTATGTAGGAGAATTACCCTTTAAACCGTATAAGAATCTTATAACCCATTGTTCAGCGTGATGCATGAATTCAACACTGATGAATCTCATCTCCAGGGATGCAATTCCACATCATGTCGTTCATAAGTGATTGATACACTCTCATTGAGTGGGAATGATACATCAATGTAGTGCTGGTATAGATTCTGCATTGTGCATCATGAGGACAAAGGTTTAATCCTTTAAAGACAAACGCTGCCCGGTCCACAGAAGCCACCTGGTGGCAGAAATCAAAACTCATCAGTTATACTATTTAAATGGTATTTCTTATCCTAACTGGACCACTTTACCTGTACATATTTTTTTTCAGTTTATTTTTGATCACTATTGATACATTAGAGATATCTTTATGCCATTTGAATTCCCATAGGATCTTATAGTTAAGGAAAAATTAATATTTTTAAAAATTCACAACTTTTTCAATTCAGCTGTGACCCCCATTTTTCTTTTTGCAAAATGTTTGTATAGATGCCCCCTTTCAATCCAGAGAGTCTTGTAGAAAAATCAGCAGGGGATCAGTATGTATGAGACATGATATGAAAAAATAGTTTTTACCATTCGTTTCTATAGTTAAGGCATTTTATACTTAAATTGTCATACTGTAAAAGTAAGCACCGTGACATAGTGACAAGGTCATATCTGGAGATGTCCATTGGGTTTGAGATTCCCCAACTTAACCTTAGATTTCGATTCTGCAAGGTTTGAATTCTTTTTACAACCTCTTTAGGACCACAGCCCAGTAAAACTGCACATTATTCACTAATAGGCATAACCATCTGCTTATACAGTCTTAGTGACAGTTTAGTATCAATGATGGGTCTTAATTTTCTCAAATGATACAATCTATTTCGTACACCTTAGGCCTTGTTTTCGCAGAATTTTTTGAATGTCAAGTGGCTATCAATAACTATCCCTAGATAGTTAAATTCTTTGGGTATTTCTAGTTTTCTACCATCTAATGTTAATGCAGGCTTGTCTGCATTTAGGATAGTGCGTTCCGCATGACACCACATAACATTAGTCTTTTCAGTGTTTACGGTCAATTTATGGCCGCAGCACCACCTGTAGACTTCATTTAGGTCTTCTTGCATTAGAATTGACATGTTTATCATATTACAGCCACTGATGTAAATGACTAGATCGTCAGCCTACATTAAGCATCTTGAGTGTTTGATGTGGTCTAGTACACTGTTATAAACTAAGAAAACAGAGGCCCCAGGACTGATCCCTGGGGCACCCCGCATTCTACCAATAGCTCATTAGATGTGATACCATTGACCACACACTTCTGCTTTTTTTCTTGTAGTTTGTCGGCAGGTATCTAAGTCTTCGTACTTTGATAGGTGAGAATGAGAATCTCGTGATTAATCCTCTCAAACTTGGCCAAAATGTCTTCATCAACCTACAACAATATTCCATCACTACAATGCCATATAATATACGCAACCAGTTTATGTGGAATTGGGGTATACCATCCAAAAGAGGCACTGTTATGGGTTAATCAGTGAACAGACTTGTTAATGATTTGTGCAGCTACATATTGTCTAAGATAGTAAAGAACCTCTGCATCTATTCAGTGCACTTCAGAGTTATTGACCACAACCAGAGACTGACATAATTGCTTAAAAAAAGAAGAAAAATACTAACAACAACATAGATCACTAAGCTAATCATTTGTGGTTTCAAAGACGCTTACTTCATAACCCTGCACCAGTTAAGAAGACCACACCCCTGGCCCCACCCTTTTGGAGTCACCAATACAGATACTCTAGATTTCTTTGGCTACAATTTCAAAGGTTACATTGGAGGCAGACATAGAGGGAACCCCGTCTATGTATTACGGAACATTTATGCGCCTTTAAAGTGGAGTCAGTGCCTAAATCTGGGTAAAGGTAAAATTATTCATCCATGTGTAATTGATCCCAGGCCTTGTAGTACCCATAATACAGACGCTGACACGTGCCATTGTATTCAACTATCGAGGTACAAATCGTCACCTTAGTGCAACTAGGTTGTAACTGCATTTTTAAATTATTGCAGAAGAGGTTGATAATATTGCAATCGGGCCGGTCGGCACACACATCATAGACAGAGCTTCAATACGTACATACTATGTAGATAAAGATCAGTAGATGTTAAAACAGAGGAAGTTATGACTTTATTGCAATTAGGTGGTCTACCATAAATGTATGCAAGCTACATAATTGTAAACTTTTTCAGTGATGAAATTTGGTTCAGACCAAATCTAAATTGACTCTAAAACGAATGATCATACCTGCAATAATCAAGTTTTAGTAGATATCATCTGCATCAAGATATGTACAATTACCAAACTGCCATTTCCACCCAGAACTCATGTAGTATTCTGTGTGGACGTTGTCTTTTGGCCAGAATACACTTAGTCAACTGGGGAAACCCTTATCTGTGAGTAATAAGGTCATTTCAAGTAACCTCTCATGAAGTGGCAAAACAACGAGTATACAATACATGATTTGAGATTATTTTTCATTAGCTCATTGTCCTGCAGGACAATGTTTGTCCACCACTCAAGTTATGTTCTTGAATTGAAAAATAGAAGAACTTTGTCTTAAGAGTCAATTGCACAACACTGTAAATAGTCCTGTTGAGAAATACAATTTGTATACTGGTTAATGATTGTGTAGGTTAGGGTAAGAGAATGCGTTGAATGGCATTTATGATTATTCAGACAGTTTTTCCTCTGGAGATAAAGCATTTAAGCGATATTTTTGATTTTCCAAACTAAATTTCCAGATAATGGTAGATGACGACACCTTAACGATTATCTATTAACCCTAAATGTTCTTCTGAAAACACATATAGAAATAGAATACTTACAACTCATTTCTGACCAATACTCAAACTGTGCAAACGTTTTTGAATAATCCTTCAAACCCATTTGTAAACACTCATTGTCTCACGAACTCGTTTGAAAAACAGAAAAAGGCCCCAGGCGACCTCACTTATAGTGGGCTATGGTTTTTCCCATTGAGGGAGTTGGCTGGTTGTACCTCTACTTTACCCATGTGCACCAACCTGAACAAACCAAACCAGGTGGTATAGAAATAGTATACATATAGCCCAAGATAACTTTTCTTCTGGCTATATTTTCTTTTCTTCTCTCTTGCTTTTGCCAAAAATACATGAAATATCTTTCAAATGGAGCATGATAAATGCAAACACTTGATAAAGCGTCACTCGGTGAAAATCCTTTTGAATACAACTTTTAGTGGTGATTTAGGCGTTATTCAAAGCAAACAGGGGGACCTTTTTGTACGTTTCACCTTTGTCTTCCAGCCTCCAGCAGATATATATTTTGATATATGTGAACATAAAGTAAACTGATACAGCAAGACAGAGAGTGTGGCCAGATAGTGAATGATATATGTAACAGCAAGCAGAGAAACCCCTCCCCACATCTCTCTCGTGGACACTCATCATCGATGCTCACAACTTTACCCAACATTTCTACATCATCTTCGACGGACCGATAGTCCACCGGGCACATTCGACCGACTTTGGCCATACCTTTCCTACACAAAGGTGAGATAAAGAGGCCCAGTGGACTAGTGGTCTTATGACACTTTCCCGTCACTATGAAAATCAACCTTCTATATGGGGAAAATAGAGAGGTAAGTGTCTCCAATCTTGTTCTGATATCGTGGATTATGTATTGAAGATGAAGGAGACACTGTAAAAAATAACTGTTGAATGTACAAGGCATCCTCATAAAACTATAAAAATAACTGTTGAATGTAAATAACCGTTGAATGTACCAGGCATCCTGCAAAACTATAAAAATAACTGTTGAATGTAAATAACCGTTGAATGTACCAGGCATCCTGCAAAACTATAAAAATAACTGTTGAATGTAAATAACCGTTGAATGTACCAGGCATCCTGCAAAACTATAAAAATAACTGTTGAATGTACCAGGCATCCTGCAAAACTATAAAAATAACTGTTGAATGTACCAGGCATCCTCATAAAACTATATCATGGCGTTTTTTTTAAACTGTAGGCCTACAGGATGCACAACACAAAGACACAAAGTGTTAAACTATCCCCGGTATACACCATTTTCTATGTCGAACCTTGGGCAAACATATGAACATGAACCACACAAACAAGCACACAGCTGCGCCTCCTGGTGCCACTTTCTCCTGGTGGGGGCGCTGATGTCCTGAGACAGATAAGGGATCCTTGTGCACACACGTAGGTCATGAACACACTTCCGTTGTTAAGGCAGCACTGTCCCGACAGATCTTAGAGTTCTGCTCCGACCAAGCATAAGGTTTTAATAGACTAGGTCGTTCACATATTCTACATCCTCTACACATCCAAAACGCCTTGGCTACAGGTTCTGTACTGCTAGATGGGAATACCCCCCACGTGACTTATGACGTTACACGTATACGTAGCCGTACACGTACATATCTCAACCTCTCTATTATCATTATTATTAGGGTAAACAGCCTCTGTGAGCTGAATGCTCATTGCCCGTGTGAATTTTGTAAAAATGGATCATAGTACATGAGACTGATTTTAATGTAGCTCAATGTCGCTCTGTGTCATAATTAGAACGGTGAAAAAGTAATGTTTACCGAAAGTACTTACTTTGTAGCGATCATTTGTCTCCACATCAGTATGGTTCAATTAAACCTTATTATAACTTCACCAGAAGGGAGCACGTGGCAAAACCTCAGTAACCGATGGGAAATGACGCGGGGGACAAGAGATCCTGCACGTCAATGAGAAGGCAAGTCCCGATGAAATCTGGCTATATTATTACTTATCCAACAAAGCTTACTGCCTGCATGCAATGTTTACATTTTATTCTGATATCTTTATGTGAAACGTTCTCTTCTCATCTCAACATTATCTCACTTAAAGACTTTAATCGGATAAACTTCCTTATCATGTGGTGGTGACTCTTGTTCGATGTGATTAATTTTATAAGGACCTGCTTAATGCTGCCATAGTAGTAAGGTAAGGGTCGTTGTAACAGTCATATGGAATTCATACATAGCATAGACCTGCTGTTGAAGTAATATCATGCTAAAAGTGAGACCATGAAAGAGACTGGAGGTCCGCTTGACGACTGTATGGGGGCTGAGGAGACAAGGAACCCATTCTGATCGTGACAAATTATGACGTATTTCCATTTTGGTCAAATTCATATCATGGGAAAATGCGTGTTCTTCTCTACAGACAGAAGAGACAGAAAGAAAACGAAATAAATACTCCTTTAAGATATGCTAGTGGCTTGTGGTGAAGCCTAGGCGGGGGGGGGTGCGGGGGAGTGTAGGGTGTAAATAGAAATTTATCACCGTAAATCCTCGCGTATAAGGAACATCTCGCATATGTACGATGCACCTGAGTTTATGCTGAACACATAAATCGTGCCTAGGACTTGATTTAGGAAGGTTTAATACTGATATTTCTTTATGAACCCTAGCTTATGAGGTGCACCCTGTCTTCAATAAAATTCTATGAAGTACAGCAATGGGCCATCCTCACGAATTTAAGCCACGGCTCATGCACGAGATGTTACCGTAGATCCGATCTTAATTGCACTAACATCTAGACCATTTTATTGAAATGTTGTTGGGATATCATGGAATGTTTTATTCATCTACCGTAGTAGGCGCAGCCAATGATACCCTATCTATACATGTATATAGCTACACCTACTGGAGTCTGGAGGGGGGTATACTGTAGTAGGGTGGGGTCGGAGACCATGATGGCCCCCCGGGATCACGGCACCATCTCTGCTTTATGTACCTATTTAGGTCAACACGGTCCTATCTTATCATCCCATCCATACGTCTCACCCTGCCCATGTATATAGACTCCCGAGGCCTCTTTCTGGATGGGTGAAAGTGAGGGGGGCAGGGAGTAAAACAGTGATTCTAAACCTTTCAAGACAACATGGTGCATTATTGTACTATAGCGTTAAGCTGATTTGTCGATCGTCATGGTATATACAGCCTTGGTGAGTGGCTCACCACCCTTGAAACAGTTTCACATTAATTCACCAGTAAAATCACGTGTTGAACTGGTGTCATTCCCGTGAATTCCCTTGAAATATACACGTGAATTCACGGGATTCTGTGAGCAGAAACTCACGTGATATCAAGGGATCACGTGAAATGACAGTAAATTCACGTGATATCACGGGAATATTGAAAATTCTTTTGCAAATAACCCCCACTTCTAACCTCAATTTAAGATTTGAAATCGATAGTTTGTATTCCTATGATGAGACTTTCCTCATTGTATTTGTCTTTGATGTAGATCTAGCCTTGAAATGCCATCATTTTGATTGATAGATTCTGAGCAATATAGAGATTCACACAAAACTAGACACATTGACTTATATTTTGATTTGAGCCTTTATTTGGGTAATAAATACATCTAGAATGGGGGCAATAAATGGGGAAGGTGGATGGCGCCCATAGGCTAAAAGTAGCTAAATTTTCGCCAGATTTTCACCACGTTTGTAATTACTTTCTCTTTTTAATAGTACAAAGAAAGCAGTCTTATAAACTAGCATAGGGTCCCATGCTAGTTTACGAGATATTTATCTATGAATCTACCATAGGGTTATACAGTGTTTTGCCATAATTTGCATGGAATCTCATTAAAGAGTAGCTAACTTTTTGTTTTACTTTCCCAGAATATTTTCATCAACTTTCTGCACCCAGAAAATCTATTACCATCATGTGGTCCCATGCACTTTTGAATCGTTTTTCCACATTGAAAATCTCCTGAAAATAATAGAATTACATCATGCAGGCTAAATACTGCTCATAAACCCCCACACAGCCAGCTGGCTTTGTGGCCTAACTAGTAAGTGTGCCTGGTGTAGACACAGAAGGTTGAGAGTTCACCCCAGCTTCATGCCATGGGCCTGCTATGATTTTGTATAGTTGTTCACTAGCGATAGAGAAGTACACATGTGCAGAAACCTGTACAGAGAACACGATTGGTATTAGAGCCATCTACCTTAAAAAAGCCAGCATCAGCATATTGAATAGAGTAAGCTCCACTGCAATGAAAATATTCAGGTTTTTCATCACACATATAGTCTCGAACAGGTAAACAGGATTGGTACCTAGCTCATGCTAGATTTATTTCCTAATTTTGCCACAAGGGAGCACAAGGGAGCAAAAGAAAATCAAGGAACCCATTTGAGGGAAAGTTCCATGGTTTACTATGGTGAAGGCAGAAAGAACTTTGGTGCATCTTCTAGATGCAGCAAAACTGGGAGTACGTTTTCTGTCTGGGAGTAAATTTTTCCCCAAAATCTCTGCAATATTCCCCCATCCACATACAGTGGTAAAGGTGGGTGAAGGAAGCACTGGGATGGCTATTGGTTCTTGAATTTTGAAGATCCATTGATTAGAATAAAATGTACAACATTTACATATCCTTTTATCATATTAGAAAGGTCTGGGTGTGCCTTAAATGTGGGGTGCACCTTATAGACAGGGTATTGTAACTACATTTTCTTTTGTTTAGAATTCAAGACTGCATGTCTGAATCTTTTTATTCAAATCTACCAAAAAAAGACATGATGAATCCAGGGTTGTATTTCCTTTTATCAACAATGCAAGCCTCTCAAAGTTTGGTTTCCCTAAATAGCCATACTTAATGTATCTTCTTCTGACAGAACATCTATGACAGCAATAAAAATATCATATGGGTGGCACCACTGTGCTGTTTATCAGCCAGCCCTCTTTTCTGGAGTACCTCTCTTGATATGTGCTATCTAGCAGATTTCACCAAGCTCCTGTGTTGCAATTGACTACCTGCATAAAGAAAACTCTGGGATCCCTCTATTTATTTGTATATATTTCTTATTATCTTTTTCATTGTATATTTTGTATGTCGACTACCACTAGAGTGAATGATTTTTTGGAGAAGAAGGGTTTGAAGATGGTGCATTTAAACACAAGAAGTATGTATAATAAAAGATCTGAAATTTTTGATCAATTGAATGGCACTGACATTGTTACAATGAGCGAAACATGGCTGCATGATGACTATAATGATGATATGATACATTGGGAGGGTATGCAACTTTATAGATTAGACCGCAGACGCAAGAAAGGGGGTGGTATTGCTGCCTATGTTAGAGATGATATTATTGTAGATGTAATGATAGATAGGAGCCTGAGTTGCTCAAACAAAGACATTGAATGCCTTGTTTTGGACTTAGATTTTAGAGATGGAAATAAGCTTCAAGTGATTATTGTATATCGCCCACCATCTGGTAAAATGGACCCGTTTTTTGTACACATGTTAAAATTAATGAAGCATGCTGAGAACAACAAAAAAGAACAATGGCTTATGGGAGATATAAACATCAATACTTTGAGAGATAAGCTGCCAAGTGCTGTTAGGCTGTTGGATTTGTGTCGCTTTGAGGGCTATCATAAATTGATACATCAATGTACGAGACCCTATAAGAAAACTATATTGTGTTTAGACAATATTCTGACAAACTATAATGATGATGTTACCTCAGGGGTTCTAAATTTTATGGTTAGTGATCACCTGCCTGTATTTAGTGTCAAATGTAAAATGAAAGTTAAATATACAAAGAAAATAGTGTATATACGTAGTGAGATCTCCCACATATCAGTGAGATCTCCCACATACCAGTGAGATCTCCCACATACCAGTGTGATCTCCAACATGTCAGTGATACCTACAACACACCAGTGATCCCACACCTTCCACCATGGCCGACGCCGATGAAGGTCCTCAACCCAATCAGGCAGCCAAGAAGATAAGGGCCTATGAGAAGACCATCCAAGATGCAGTTACTGCCCTAGAAGCAAACAGAGCCCAACATGATGCCCATGCCCTTGCCTCAAAGGAAAGGGAGAGGATCCTCAGTCAACAATTAGATGACCATCGGAAGGCCCTAGAACAGGCACAACAACAGATATCAGATCTCATGAGGATGGTATCATCCCAGACCTCACAGCCTCCCACACCCACAACCACACCTGTCGTCACACCATCTGCCTCTGGATCCAAGGAGGATGTCATGATCTCCATGATGTCCAACATGACCAGGATCCTAGACAGACAACAACACGACGACAGGAAGATCAGGCAACACGAGGTAACCAAACCCAAAACTTTTTCTCACCCATCACCACTCATGTCAACAGGACTATTTATTGATCACAAATTCCCAGAGTATCTGAAGGACAGGTACAAATTAACAGACAGTGACACCATGGTAACATATTTACCCAAGTACCTTGAAGGACAAGCATTGGCTTGGTTTGAAACCTTCAAGGAAAGTGCCACACCTGATAAGTTGACATGGTCCAATGTAGTACATGAACTAAAAGAGTATTTTGCTACTCAAGACAATATTATCTCCAGGACTGCACTCCGTGCACAAGAGATAGATGAACCTGTATCTGATTATGCAATGTATCTCAGAAAAGCGTGTAATGCCCAATGCCTAAAGGACGACACCTTATTTAAAACATTCATCCAAGGCATGAGGCCCTGGATCTCTGTAGCTCTTGAAAACAAGAAAATAGACTCTTTTAACCAAGCCCTAGACCTAGCCTTAGAGGTTGAGACCCAAGAAAGATCTAGGAAAACAAGGGATGCAGAGTCTAACCCACAGCCTACTAAGAAAAAGGTCCAGGAAATCACCACTAGTTCAAATGAAGATGTTAACCTAATGTCTAGTGCCCATGTAAGGCAACAGGAAGCTAAGGCTATATCAAAAGACCCTACCGGTAGATATAGAGGAAATAACTATGACCCCAACTACCAATCCAATAGAGGTAGAGGTAGGGGGGGCAACAGCAACAACCGGGGGGGTCACAACAGTAGGAAAGACAACAGCTCTTCCAACTCCAACAATGGTGACTCTTCATACAGTGATAGGAGAGACAGAACCCCAAGTAATGGCAGATCCTATAATAATCAGGGATCCAACAGTAGGAGCCATAGTCCACATAGGAACTACAACTCTGGATCCTACAACAACAATGGTTCCTACAACAACAGCCAGGGTTCAAACAACTCTGGATCCTATAATCAAGGATCCAACAGTAGGAGCCACAGTCCACATAGGAACTACAACAGTGGATCCTACAACAACAACGGTGCCTACAACAATCAGGGATCCAACAACTCCGGATCCTACAGCAACCAGGGTTCTAATAACTCTGGACAATACAGCAACTCTGGTCATTATAACCAGGGTTTCAACCCACATCAGGAGGATCACAAACCCAAAACAAGAGGCTACCAGGGGAACCAACACAGTAACCCCCAAACAATACCTCAAGTGATGGATCAACTCTCCAAGCTCCTGGTCGCAAGCATCGCAACCACCCCACAGAACCAGGAAAACTAGGATGTCACAGTGCCGATGGGCCAGTGCACTGTGACACCCAAAATACAAACAATCAATCAGGATTAACAAAGATCCAACCAGAGACAATTGCTAGTGCCAATCTACCATCTAACAGACAGAGACGTCCATCAGTGATACACATCACCCCACCAGATTCATCATCAAAGGATACAGGTGAGAGTACCAAGCTTTCTATTGTACTTCTTCAAAATGGCTGTATCAATGCAAATCTATATGATGTTTCAGATGTACAATGTTTGGTTGATACAGGTGCTACTATCACCTGTGTCAGACAATCATTCCTCATGGATCTCCAAAAGAGATTCCATATCCAACTGAGGAAATCTAAAATCAACATCCATTTGGCAGATGGATCGGTGTGTCATGTTAGACATTCAGCTATGCTGAACTTTAGAATCCAAGGTGTCAGATTCCAATACCAATTTGCTGTAATACCCAACCTCACACAGCCCGTTGTTCTCGGCACAGATTTCTTAAGCACTACAAAATCTCAAATTGAATTTAATGTTGATCCTGAACAAATTCTCAAACCCATTAGGGCAGTGAGGGGTTTTACCATCCCTCCATTCTCTGAACTTGCAGTATTGGGTAAGGTCACATCTACTCAATCACTGCAAGGCAAAACTGGAGTAGTAGATAACCTCCAAAGAAATAACAATGCCCCATATCTAGTTCAAAGGGCAGCAGTAACCCCCAGGGAAAATAACAAACATCCCCTAGTGTTACTCAACACCAGCAGGCGCCCACATAAAATCAAAAAGGGTGCCATCATAGCTCTATTTCAGGAAGTCAAGGAATCTGATTTAGAAAAACCTCAACAGGTGTCAGACACTACCCCACACACTGATCAATCCATCTCAGCCATACGGCCTGAGGATGTAACTCAATTCAGTGACACAGACTCAGACTGTGAGTCCACATATGCTGACCCTGAACCCAACTCAATCAGACTCTCTGAAATAGCTGCCATACATAGTGAGGCACATGACCTCGAGCCAGAATTGGAAGAGAATGTTCCACCAAAATCTGTGCTCACATCCAAAGATCAGCATGATAGATTAGAATCACTGCTGACCAAGTATGATGATATATTTGTAGGAAAAGATGGAGACATTGGTGCTACACACCTGTATACCCACTCAATACATGTGAAACCTGAGGCAGTACCATGTCATTTCCTACCATATAGACAAACACCAGAAAAACAGGCCGCAATAGGGGAAGAGTGTGAAAGGCTAGTACAACAGGGCATTCTGAGAGAATGTGCTGAGGGCCCCTGGGCTTCCAGATCCTTTTTAGTACAAAAATCATCGGGAGGCCATAGGCTCGTCACAGATTTTCGTTATTTGAACCAAAACACGATAAATCAAGCCTTATCTACACCCCGGGCCGATGACACTCTAGACATGATAGGGTCACTCAGACCAAGAGTATTCAGTAAGCTAGATGCCCAACAGGGATTTTTTCAAATTCCTATAAGACAGGAGGATCAGCATAAAACTGCATTCATAGCGAATGACAAAAAATATGTCTACGAAAGGATGCCGATGGGTTTAGCGACCACACCTGCGGGATTCTGCCATCTAGTCACATTAATTCTGAACAAACTCAAATACAAATGTGCCCTGCCATATCTAGATGACATATTGGTATTATCACCATCAATCGAACAACACTTCCATGACCTGGAAGATGTGTTCAACAGCTTAAGAGTTGGTAAACTCAAACTGAAGAAATCAAAATGTGAATACTTCATAGACAGAATAGACTTCTTGGGAATGAGAGTCACACCCAAGGGACTGCAACCATCTCCCACAAAGGTGGAGTCAATCAAAACCTTCCCAACACCAAAATCAGTCAAAAATGTCAGATCCTTCACAGGCCTATGCCAATACTTCAAAAAGTTTATCAAAGGTTATGCCCAAATTGCTAGACCATTATATGATCTACAGACACATCTCAAAGCATTTGTCTGGACAGAAGAGGCAGATAATGCTTTCAAAACATTAAAGCATGCCCTCTGTACCAATGCTCTTCTCAGATATCCAAACTATGAGAAAGAGTTCAGTTTGGCAACTGATGCTTCCAATGTGAGTTTAGGAGCTGTACTCTCACAAAGAGATAATGAAGGAGTGCTCAGACCAGTAGCCTTTGCAGGAGAACCCTCTCCAAACATGAGAGAAATTACAATACCACAGAGAGAGAACTACTGGGAGTAGTGTACGGAGTATTACACTTCAGACACTATCTAGAGACTAGACACTTCCAATTATACACAGACCATGCAGCCCTAATCCCACTATTAACCAATACAGGACTCACACATAGATGGGCCAGATGGGCTCTAGACATACAACAATTTTCATTCACCATCTAACATGTGAAATGTGATGATAACATACCTCCAGATGCTATGTCTAGAAGAGAATACCCAGACTCTGGACCCATGACTAACCCTCCACCCCCACCAAGGAGAGTTAGAGCAGCCAGTAGAACCAAGTTTGCAAAAGTAACAAAGAAAGTACCATTCAAAAGGGATGATCCACCCAACACCATTGAAAGGCCAGAGACACCCATTAGGGGTATCTTGAAGCAATCTACACACTATGTGTTTTGCCACTGTGAGAGAGAATACTCACAACTCTTTCCAGATAATGACTTCGAGCCTATTGAATTCTCATCACTCAATCAGATGGTGAAGGCAACTCCTAAGGAGCCACCCTTCACCCCACCTGACTCAGACGATGAAGATTCAGAAGACACAATATATGCTATTACTCAAGCAACTTCCAAATCAGTCAGATTCTTTGAACCAATGCAGGGAGAGGAAACATCAAACCATTTGTGTCCTATGACCACACGCTCAAAGGCTAGAGAAATGATTCAGGAGGGCACACCAAAACCCCCCACACAATCACAAACTATTCTAAATGAGAAAAAGGTCATAGGAAACAAACCTACCAAAACCTCACCTGCCAGGAAAAATGTCACAAAAGACACTGCATCTACTAAATCAAAGAACTCTGAGACAAAGAAGTTTGAAAAAAAGCAAATTGTGCCTTTAAAGAAAAAGGTTGCCACTCCCATCAAGGCGAGAATAGGCCCTCCAAAGGAGCCTACACACCAAAACAAGAGTGACACACCCCAACAAAAGGCACAAGATAGGCCAATAGTCGATGAAAAAGAAAAAGAAAGAGACAGAATAAAACAACATGTGCTAGATATAAATCAATTACTGGATCAGATTCCCGACACATCCATCTCAGGTACAAACCTTGGCTTGGAACAAAGGAAGGACAAGGAACTATTGCCCCTCATACAATATCTTGAGGATGGGACCTTGCCTGCACCGAAAGCACAAGGAAATAGAATCATCAACCAAGGCCAGACATACACCTTGGTAAATGGTACATTAGTCCATATATGCCCCATAAACTGGAGAAAAACCAATACTGTACCACTTCAAATTGTTATACCACAGCAATGGGTAACAAGTACACTACAGTATTTCCATGACTCACCTACCGGCGGCCATCTTGGTTCCAGTAGGATGCTGTCAGCACTCCGACCTAGGGTATATTGGAAGTCTATGCTAGCAGACACAACAAAATATGTTTCCACCTGCCACACATGCCTCACAGCAAAAAGGCAAGTACACTCACACAAAACACCAATGACAGTGAGAGAGTACATGGCTTCACCAATGAAGTTCCTAAACCTCGACGCGGTGGGACCACTTCCCACAACTGCCAGGGGAAACAAACATATACAAGTCTGCATAGATTATGCTACCAGATATGCAACAGCTTGGGCTACTACTGACTTAAAAGCTGAGACAACAGCAGCAGAGTTCTACAAGAATATAATTTGTCATCATGGAACACCAGCCACTCTTCAAACAGACAATGGGACATGTTATACAGGTGCAAAGTTCACAAAGTTAACTAAACACCTCAAGATCAAACATAAATTCTCCTCACCATACAGGCCACAATCAAATGGGCTTGTAGAGAGATTCAATGCTAGCATAGGCACAGCGCTCAGAGCATTCTGCTCAAAGCACCAAAACAATTGGGATTCATTTATTGAACCCATAACCTTTGCATTAAACAACACTGAATCCCAAACCACAGGATTCACCCCTTTCTTCCTACTCCATGGAAGAAACCCAGCCACCCCAATGGACTTAGGGCTGGGAATACAGGAAGACATATCCACCGTAGCAGACCATGTAGCTAACATGATAACAAATCAAGATACCTCTAGGAGGAAAGCTATAGAAAGGGTCGCCAAGCTACAAAAGGAAAGGAAGGATAGATATGATAAGAAACTTACACCACAGGAAATCAAGGTGACCGACATGGTGTACCTAAACATACCAAGAATCCTGACCAATACAGAGTGTAAGAAACTTCAACCCCTTTTTATGGGACCATATGTTGTAGTGAATAGACCTAGTTTGACAAGTGCCAAACTCAAAAACTTGGACACCAATCTATTGGTGGCCAGACCAGTGCACATAGACAGACTGAAAAAGGTTGTGGCTGTCAGAAATAATGAATTTGCACACAGGCTTATTCCACATGAAGCCAAATACTACAACAAAATTGTAAGGAACAAAAATGATATCACCCTTACAAAAGAAACCACAGGCATAGGCCCTATCAAGCCTAGGCCTGCACACCACATACTAAGAAAAACATCTAGGTGTGGTGCAGTTTCAAGAAATTAGAAACAAATTGAGATACCAAAAGAACATAAGATTTTCAAAATGTATTACAAATTCTCTTCATCCACACATAAGACATGTGTGACTGATAATGAATTACTTATATGTATATAAAGCCAATCAAATTTGTAAATATATCAGTAGGTTATTGCCTCTGAATGGTCAAAGACTGGGACCCTCCAAGTAAAGCAGACATGAAGTCTAAGAAGAGTAAGGGTAACACAATGGAGTGTCTAAAGCCTAATCCCCACATGAAAGAGCGCGCTATGCCAACACAGCAGTCTATAGAGACCAATTGACCTTATAAGCTACACTCAGACAACTGTCTAGACGGTCATGAATGGCTGTCCTGGATGACAGGAGGAGCTAATTACCAGTACACAGAGTACACAATAGACCCCCACAGTTGCAGACATTGGAGATCAAGGCCTTGACTCCAGAGAAACAATACCAGGCCCACAATGGATGTGGGTAGGGTAGGCTACGTAAGAAGCACTGTGGACCATAGCCCACCATCAGTCTTCATCCAGCTGCAGTCTGGAACACAAGTCTACCGGACCCCACTTGGGAATTAGCCAGCCCACTTCTCCATTAGGAGAGACTGCACTAGGATAAAGAACACACCTACTTCACCTTCAACCTGACCTTACCATTTACTGGTCAATCTCTATAGACTCACCGGACATATTGCCAAGACAGCTCAATCTTGCAAAGGTACAGTTTGAACCACTTCATTTAAAGTGTTGCACCATACACTTAGACTTTACCAGCACCAAATCACTACAAATTTGACAAGACTTTAAACAGCAAACTTGCTTTACACAAGCACCATGGGGAGACTGAGAGTTTCACCCATACTGCTAACTATGCTGTTATTATATACTATAGAACCACTTACTGCAGGTTATACACCTGTGGTGAGACAAAACATAGGAGTAGTATTTAAACCTAGCCCTCAACCATTGGTCAATGGACATACAACCACAACACTGTTGTTAGCTATCCCCTACAAAATACCTCGGGCACCCATTACCCAAGGATCCATAAGGGATAGAATACTCCATTTGACCACTCCTACTCTACAAGATCATACCTCTGGCCAAATTATCCAACAAGCCAAAGAGCTTGACACCTTGCTGGAAATTGCAGACAAGGAGATAAATGAAACATTAGCCTCCATCAAATTGTTCCTATCCAACCCCATAAACACATTGGACAAGGCCAAAAGAGAGGCCATACTGGGTTTTCTAGCACCCCTGTTCCGCGGTGTGCTAGGTCTAGCCACAGTAGAAGATGTAAACCAAGTAATGGGACAGCTCAAGAACATAGATGAAATACTAAGGAAATTTGCTAAACAAGATCAGGAAGCAGCTAGTCTCATTGAGAAGATCACAGACAGACAAGATAAGTTTGTTAAAGCATACATCCAAGATAAGAAGGTACTGGACAGCACAATCAACACCATAGGGGACACCGTCAACCTGTGGGCCTCTAACATGTCCAGGTCACTTGACTCATATTCAAGGCACGAGAAAACTCAAAGGGAAAAGATGCAAGTATTAAATGATGCATTAATTATCATAGCAGCAAGAATGAATACAGTTCAATCACTGCAAAGGACAAACGCAGCCCTGAGGATGCTATCATCAGGGATCCTAACCCCTGATATAGTACCACCCTCAGACCTTGCTAGATACTTAATTGACATTAATAGCAAACTTAGGATTACACACCCTGGAGCACAAGTCGCAATTAATGACTTAGATTTCTATTATTCACAGAAGCTGACCTCATACACGTACTCAGCTCACCATATATATATTCATCTGGACATTATAATTCAATCTACCACCTCGACCTTCAAACTGTACCAAATGATTACATCACCCATGCCTATAGACACACAGGAGACCCCCACCAGAGGAGTCACCAAATTACAAACCACAACTGAGTTTCTAGCAGTATCGTACGACGAATCATTATTCATCGAATTGGACTCAGCAGATATGCAGGCATGTGAAGGTACTACAGTAAAGGTATGAGGAGATGTAAATGGTAGAATTTATAAACACAGGCCTACATGCCCTGTAGCCATTTTTACTAACCAGGCTCAACAGATTAAGGAACATTGCAAGTTTACAGTTTCACCACTGCAAGCACCTACCACCCATGCTATTTCCATTTCTGAAGATGAGTATCTGGTCACTACTAATGAACCCCATTACTTTATCAACTGCCATGGTAAAACGTCTGAAACTCGAAAAGCCCAGTCCTACTCAATCATAGGTGTACCCTGTGGGTGCACGATCAGTGTAGGAGAATTTTCTCTTCCAAACACAAGGTTGCCCTGTAACTCAACCTTATCATTTCATTACATTCTCAAGACAATTAATTTACCATTCATGGCAGCACTTAACAAAATTTCTGAAACCAAACCAGATGAAAGAGAGAATCTTCCAAATTTCCCAGTAGTAAACCTTTCTAGAACCTTAGAAAAACTACAGGAAAATCCAATCATGGATGATATTACTCAACTAAATTTAGAGCCCTTTGCCAAAACAGTATTAAAAGATGCCTCCAACCTTAATAAGGAAATGGAAACGCGCTACGAGGAATCATACCTACGTTGAGTTACAGAGCATCCAATCTTCCAAAGCTTAGCACTCATCCTAGGGATATCAGCTCACATTTTTATAGTATACATACTACTCAAACTGTACAGACTAGGAGGGACTGTAGCCTACCTGCCTACAGCCAAAGCATTCAGACTAGTCACCGAGCTGCCCCTACACAAATTGCTCCCAGATAAGAATCCTACCAAATTAACACCTACAGAGGAAACCCACACCCCTTTCCTCACAATTCAGGAAACGCACACCCTGATAATTGCTATATTATTCACCCTGACCATCTACTCAGCCTACAGAATAATGAAGTACCTTAAGAAATTTGCACAGACACACTGTGGCAAGAGAAATGTGGCCAAGCGCACAAATCCCACAATATATTTTAAAATATATTGTGGAGACTCGAACTTCGCGCTACCCCTGAGGCCAATACCACATGAATTTGATGAGATTAAATCAGCAGCTGCCCCGACCTATAAGGATATAGTGGTTAAAACCTTCCCACTACCTAAGGCTATATTTACCTGGAATGGACCAGCAGTTATAACAACACAGAGAGGAGAATTTGCTTATCACCTCCCTCAGGTGATACACCTACCTTGGCGCACTAGGTTCAGTACCATACCAGCCCTTAAAAACAAAGGACTGTACTACTCCATGCTTCTCCAGAATGATTGTGGCACCAGCCCGGTGACCATGACAGCACTGGAAAATACAACAGATATAATTATTGACGAACAACAGGAGGAGACCGCAAGATCAAACATGCTAACTATTGCTAAATTTTTAAACCACCAGCCCTCCCCGGTGACTGTGGAAACAGCCTAGACTGCCCACAGCCTAGACTGCCCCCAGTCCACCACCAGGAGACAACATATCAGAGACAGTATTCAGAGCTTTTCGGACAACTTGCCGGCCCTGAAAAGGGCCTTTGGGATGGCGGGTTTTTACACCCTAGGTTTCAGTCAGTCGGGATCCTACCACAGATCCTCGGGTTCAACATCGATGGGAGAGTCCGAGTCCGAGTCCGAGCCATACATATGGCCGTGATCCTGTTCCCACTCAACGAGCCGGGCCTCCATCATCCCCAGTCCATACTCGGCGGCCATGGAGGGATCCCCGGATGCCACAAGATCGATGAGGGACACGGCCAACAAATAATCCCACAAGACTCGCTCCCGCGGTCCGAAGTTCAAGTCCATGGGCCAGAACCCTAGATTGCTCAAGGCCCTAGCCAAAAGGGCCACAGTGGCCCCCCGACGCAAGGCTGAGCCCAAGAAATATTGGCAGGAATACATATCCACCAACACATCTCCATGCTCACTGATCTCTTTGAAATTCCTCACTATGTAACCATAGTGTATGGCCTGGTTGGCCTCCACCAGAGCCCTAGCCGGACTCCCCATCACCATCACCTGAGAGACAGGCAAAGCAAAGATATTTTGAAGGTGGGCCATGGTGTGACAGCAGAGGTTTCCAGAGAGGAAATGATACTCCAATACCAGCCACCCACTCCTTAAATGGACACACACACCCCCCCCCCCACCCTGAACTGTCCACTGACACCAAGCTAGGCACTGCCACAGACACATGCCAGAATCTGGCACCTAACACCTCAAGTGCCACCACTGCATGAGCACATCAGGGAGGAGACTCACATCTCACTCCTGACACACCTCCACTGTCAATGAAATTATCAAAGTATTAGAAAATTTTAGAAAAAAAAATACACAGCCACTTGTTGATGTATAATATGAAAATCTATCGATGATTAATGAGCGCATATACGCGCAAAATTGCGAAATTGCAATTTAAAAATTGTAAATTGTACAAATCCAACACAAAATATACATGAATGCAGGTAGATAACTAAGACAGTTTTTGTACCCACTAGCACTTGTATACTATGCCAAGATTTACTTAAAGTAACACACTTTAGGTATCCAAGAAAATTGTTGAAAAATGAATGGAAAAAAAAAAAAAATTGTTGTTGAGAAAAATTGTTGACATGAAAAATGTTTACTTAAGATACTCACCAAATAATCTCTTCCAGGGACACATACTCAAGAAGGCTAGGGAAAAGTCAATTAAGCAGCGGCCCACTGCCGAAATTGCCAATTAATACACCCATATAGCAAAATCAAAGAGTAACTCAGAGACAAACAAGCCTATTGTACATAAAGTACTTTGTTTTTCCGGTCCTCGGAAAAATTTGTCTCAAATCCCAAAAATTGTAGAGTGTAAACTAGATTGTACGTTTGTACCCAATTTGCACACTAAAATTGTATGTTTGCAAACCAGATTGTACGCTTGTACCCAATTTGCACACAAAATTGTATGTTTGCAAACCAGATTGTACGCTTGTACCCAATTTGCACACTAAAATTGTATGTTTGCAAACCAGATTGTACGCTTGTACCCAATTTGCACACTAAAATTGTATGTTTGCACACTAGATTGTAAGTTTGTATCCAATTTACACACTTGAATTGTATGTTGCACATTATACTGTATGTCTGTACCCAATTCATACACTGAAGTCAGATTTTTTTTGGAAATCAACATTTCTATGTGTATCCAAGCTGTACGCAAAATTATATATGTACATACAGAAACTATCAATTGAACGCAAAATCATATATTGGCATACTAAAACTGTCAAATGTACGCAAAAATTATTTATTTGTACACCAAAAATTGCCAAATGCACGCGAAATTATATATTTGCATACTAAAATTACCAGATGTACGCGAAATTATATATTTGCACACTAAAATTGCCAAATGTACGCGAAATTATATATTTGCACACTAAAATTGCCAAATATACGCGAAAAGTATATATTTGCACACTTAAATGGGTGAGACTATGTATTGATACGGTCAGTACCACTACTACTCACCCACCTGCTACTCCTACACACACACACACACACACACTGCTACTCCTCCCTGAACATACCTGTGGGCAGTGACCCACTACTGCAGCCTGCCAGCCTAAGGGCACACACACATGGGACTCTTCCACTGCTTCAATTTTTTGTTTTTTTTATGCATCATGGTGGTCTGTTTGGTATGCCAACAGGCATACCATGGCAACAAAAAGCACTGCCCCAACTGTGGGGTACTAAACCACAAACTCACGGAGGAGACCAGGAGTAATGCAGTTTTTCATGAGGAAGAAGGGGGAGACCAAGGAGCTTCCAATATGGCCACCCCCTTGGGAGAGAGAAGGCAGAGTAATACACAGCCAAAGTCACCAGAAGCTATTCTCCAGGAGAAGATTGCTATAGCAGAAGAGAAGGCAGGACTACTCAGGAAAAAAGGTGACCTCTTAGCATTAGAAGAAAGGCTAGCCTTAATTGACTTAGAGAATGCAGAACTGGAGGAGGATTACAAAAAATCCCTCAAAGACATACAGCAGAAGCAGCAGAGTGCTGCACACAAGAGGAGGGGAGCATTCGTAAATTTTCATGATTTGACTGCACCTAACAGCAGCTATTACCAGGGAGAAACGTTTACGAACGCACCCAGGAGCAGCAGCAGATACGCCGACGACCGAGCGGAGTACACAACATTTACGAATGCAGCCAGCAGCGCCAAAGCCGAAGACGCCCGGACCTTGCCGAGCGCCTCCGAAGGCATATCCAACCCGAACACGGCCGGACACATACGGAGATACCCGAACGCCGCCGAAAACGGGCTCGGAGAGAGTCGGGGACAGTCGGCAGATGTACGGAGAATACCGAACGCCACTTCGGGTTTCTTCGGCGACGTAAACCCCTACAGCGGATTGAAAAAGAGCGGTCACGGCTTGGATTACGATACACACCAGAGAGCAAACGCAAGCGGCATATTAACCAACGAGGATATACCGAGCGCTGCCGACAGCCTAGGTCGGAAACTTTCGGATTACGTCGGCTCGGGCAAGCTCGGCAATGTCCGTGAACGCTCGGGAGTGCAAGATGGCGTTCCTTCCGCTTTCGCCGAGGGAGACAATTTGCAGCAGGAGTTTATGCTTTTTTTAGCTGGAAAACAGCAAAAATTGCTCAATCAGGCCAAGCAGAACCTAGTAGGCAGTGCTCCAGTCCCAACCACAGCAGCACAGGAGGTACCACAGCTGTATTACTTGGATGGGACACCCTACACTGGGTCTTTGCCTGACACACAACATCAACAACACAGGATCACACCACCCAAGCTTCCCCCCTCTGCTACCATCCAGGCTGGATTATCAACTGCAGGCCTGACAGCTGAGAATATGGGCGTGGAGGGGGACCTTGCCGGCTACCTGGATGCAAAGGACCAAGGTGACTTGTTATCCACTTTATTTAAGATAGGTGAAGCTTCTAAGAAAAAGAGGTCACAACACTGGTTAAGGCCAGATTACCACATTCCCACTGACAAAGTCTACTCTGATATGACATACAGAGAGCTAATATATGGTATGACATGTGTCCAGGAGAAGTTAGCTATTGCTAATTTACCACAGTGGTCTGCAAAAAGTTATGGTGACCATATGAGATTCGTAGCTAGGAAGGGTCTCAATGCCACTTACACCTCGAGTGCACTAGCTAAATATGAGCACGATCTCACTACTAGAGTGATTTCAGGGGAGTTACCCGGATTTCAGACAGCTGAGCACGCATCAGTCTCTGACAATTTGGGCTCCGATAACCTACAGGTGGTACAAGATTTGAAGGCTGAATTAGCCAGATTAAAAGCAGGTAACAAACAAGGCACTAAAGGTAAAGGCCCCTCTACTCAAAACAGAATCCATTGCCCTACGGATGTTTGTGCTTTGTTCAATTTCACTAGATGTTGGTATAACCCATGTAACAGGCAACACGTATGCGCGGTATGTAAGGGCCCCCACCCAGCAAAAGGGGGGTGCAAAAATCAGCCAACAACCACAAGCAGTGGAGCAAACAATAATGCGGGAGGGGGGTCAACCTTTTTCGCACCACCGATCCAACCCCGCGTATCTTGATGTACAAATAATATTGACGGTGCCCATGATATTCCGGATTCCAACGGTTCCGCGGTCAATGTAACAACCGACAATTTACCAGACATTTATTGTGATAGAGACTCGCTTGTGTGTACTTCGGACATATCAGAATTATTGTCAATTTATGTAAGCTATGCTCCATTGTGGGATATTAACTCCACCCATATCCTAAAAGGGGTCAGATCTCAAATGAAACCCGCAGGCTGGTTATCAATGCTTAGTGGAGGCCCTAATTCGGTTTATGGTACAAATGGTTGGGATTATGACGCCTCATTCCTAATGGACGGCATAATGCACGGGTTTAAAGTAGTGGACCCAAACACACATATTAGTGAGTATAGCACTAAGAACTATGTACCCCAAGAAGCAAGGAACTTCATTGATAACCTGCTAAAGACAGAAGTAGACCAAGGCAAATTGTCTATAGTCACAGCAGCACCTACTTGCATCCACGCCTTAGGTGCGGTTGAGAAAAGAGATGGCGGTTATAGACCGGTAACGGACGCCAGTAGACCAGAAGGTCTATCTATTAATTCACACATGAACGAGACATTCCACCACTTTAGTTACACTAGCATCGATGATGTGACCAAGGTGCTCCGACCCGGTATGTTCATGGCAGTCACAGACATTTCCGCAGCATACCGCTCTATTATGATTAGGCCAAGCGATAGGCAATTCCAGGGCCTACAGTGGACATTCGACTCACAGAAAGTGTATTTAGTGGACAACTTTGTGTCATTCGGCACTAGAATGGCTGCATTCCTCTTTAATAGGATTACTGACAGCATAGCTCGTTATATGAGAGCTAACGGTTATTATTGCTTTAATTATCTGGATGACTTACTTACTATGGGTAACTCATATGCGGAGTGCCAAAAAGCACAGTTGTTTCTACATAGCACACTCCACTCGTTGGGTTTTTTCTTATCCTATAAGAAGGTTCTTTCACCTGCACAAGTTCAAATTTATCTAGGGATAGAAATTGACTCACTACAAATGTGCCTCAGACTACCGGAGAGCAAGATCAATAAATTGCACAGTGAGCTACGTTTCTTTGTAGGTCGTCGAAGGGCAACCAAGAAACAGCTGCGCCGTTTATGCGGGATCTTAGCACACTGCTCTACTTTAGTCAGGGGGGGCAGGACATTCTCTCACAGAGTCATAGGCATGTTATCTGCGTTCACGAGCACTAAAAGGTACATAACCCTCTCTACCGGGTTCTTCAAGGACCTAGACTGGTGGCTAAGATTCGCAAAGTGGTTTAATGGCGAAGCAAAAATTGTCAGCACTCTACCGTCCACAAAAAGTGACTTATACATGGACGCATCAGACAGGGGTTACGGTGTCAGGTACGGCAAGGACTGGATATGTGCAGGTTGGGGATGCAGGATCAGTATGAACATAGACAGTCATGGACACTGCCTCCCGCCACCTAGTCAATTCATGCCTGAAAACATAAACATCAGGGAGCTATACCCCATCTTAATGGCGATTAATAGGTGGGGACCTTTGTGGCGCAATAGGAAAATTGTCTGTTACACGGATAACACCCATGTAGTAAGCGCACTGAATAAGGGCAAAAGTACAAATACAAGAGCGATGGACTTCCTGAGAGAACTGTTTTGGCTTACAGCTCTTTATAACTGCCATATTGTAGCATTACATATCCCAGGACGACTTAATGTCCTTGCAGATGCTCTGTCAAGAGTGTTATATTACCCGCATAACCTTCCTATGTATCTATGTTGTAGCGGCGGCTAAGCTATGCGAAGATTTGGACATGAAAGCGGCAATAGCGAGAGCGCATGCTTGGAGCGTTTCCACCTGGAAAACTAAATGCAGCCAATGGAAAAGATTTATTGTGTTCTGTACCATCTCTGCCTCTACAGTCGTACCCACTTCGGTTCAGACCATGTGTCGATATTCAGTGTACCTGTCTTCGGACTTGAAGTATAGCACTATAGACAATTACGTGAGTGCAGTGATAAGTTTAAATGCACATTATGGCTACGACGTAGCTTGGATAAGGACAAATTTTATGTTTAAGTGTACTATGTCAGGTCTGCGCAGGATCCTCGGTGACCCTATACCCACTAGAGTCACACTGTCAGTTTCGCAACTCTTGGACATGTCTACAAGGGTGAATCTAGCAGTACCTGACCATTTAGCTATGTGGGCATGCATCGTTACTAGCTTCAGGACCCTTCTCAGGAAGAGCAACCTAGTAGTAGACAACGCGGCAAAAGCATCACCACACTTTCTAAGAAGAAAGTCTGTATCATTCACTAGCTGGGGTATGATTGTCACGGTTTCAAGCTCAAAAACAATCCAATTTGGACAGAGAGTCCACCACATCCCGGTCGTAGGAGTCCCTAACTCACCACTTTGTGCAGTATCTTTACTCAAGAGACACTTTGACGGTACCCCCACGACAGACCCTGAAGCACCCGCCTTCCTAGTGCGTAAAGGGAATTCGCTGGTCCCATTACAATACTCAGCACTACTTAAGTTCCTGAAACACCTACTAAGTACTATTGGGATAGATACAAACAGGGCCGGAATACATTCTCTGAGACGTTCAGGCGCTGCCTTTATGCACCTGTGCGGTATCCCACTAGAAGACATCAGATACACCGGTGACTGGACAAGCTTGTCTGCTCTTTTGTACTTAGCCAAACCACTTGGTACCAGGATAGATATAGACAATATAGTCGCCACGGCACTGAAAGCTACTTTTTAGACATACTAATGTGTAGAGTATCAGGACTATATCATTGTTCTGGTGTTGCCGGGTCATTTGGACTCAGTTTAGCCCAGACCGCAGCTACTCGTCCTTCATTACTGTTCCAGAATCAATGGGTGAGACCAATCCTGATTGGTCTATGTATTGATACGGTCAGTACCACTACTACTCACCCACCTGCTACTCCTACACACACACACACACACACACTGCTACTCCTCCCTGAACATACCTGTGGGCAGTGACCCACTACTGCAGCCTGCCAGCCTAAGGGCACACACACATGGGACTCTTCCACTGCTTCAATTTTTTTTTTTATGTAATTTCTCTGTATTAATATGTTATTACTTGTTAATAAATAGGGCCGGGTCATTTGGACTCAGTTTAGCCCAGACCGCAGCTACTCGTCCTTCATTACTGTTCCAGAATCAATTGCCAAATGTACGCAAAAATTATATATTTGCATACTGAAATTGTCAATTGAACGCAATTACACGCGAAATTGTAAATTTGCACACTAAAATTGTCATTTATGTTCAATTTGCACGCTAAATTGAACATTGAATGCCAAAATGGCACACTATTTGCCAAATTGTATGTTGTACATAAAAATGGAAAACTGTACCCAAAATTGATGTTACATAAGCGAATAAGCTCAGGTATGGTAAGATATAGAAACTCGGAAATGTACTTATACCCAGGAGAAAATTGTTTATACTGACAAAGCTCTACCACAAAAATTGCATTTGAAGCACTCCCCATCACTTCAAATCCTCTTACAAACAGTATATAACTCCAAAATAAGGTAAAAATTGTATAAATTGTACATTCCCTCGGCGAAATGACGGAGTTTCGCATTCTCTCGGGGGAGACGGAGTATTCTATCATATACCATTTTATTATTCCATAAATTGTAACATATTTTGTATTAATCAAAGGATATCTATGAAATTAATACATAGGTTGGTTCTAAGAGCTATAAGAGCGCTCAAACTTTGTATAAGAGCGTTCATGCCCCACTGCACACCAGCCAGGTCAGTTACAAACACACTCTCTGACATCAAAGGCTCCGACCTAATGGTTCACTGCACAATATAATAAAAATGAGGGTCTCAGTGTGCGACCTCATGGTTCAGTGCACAAACTAATAACTTGTAAGTGAATGCAACCGGCCGCCACGGGTGCCTGAGCACCGCTGACGCCGTCATGAGTGTCTGAGCACTCTAATAACTGAACAATGGGTTACATAAGCACGACGCCATAACCGTCCGGTCGCTCTAGCGTCGCTCCTGAGCAAGCTAGGTCAAATATCAAAGCATTTATGGAAAGCCCATAATTAGACGGTCAGAATGAGCCCAAGATCAAGGCGGAACTCCCATTATTAAGGAAGTTATGCTATGGAGACTGAATGGAGCTTCGAGTGCACTACAGACAAACCGGTGGGAGTTATGCACCTATCCAACGAGCCGTTCAAACTTGGCATATTCAACTCCGCGCATGCGCAAAATGGCGGCTGTAGCTGCGTAAACGATCGAGTTATGAGGGTTTGAAGTTACAGAACCGACCAAGACAATGGGGGACACAGCGGCGTCCATGGGGGTCCTTTGTGCACTCAGTGACACATGAAAGGCTCCCCTCTAACATTGTAGTGTTAGGCAGATGCTACTGGCCCCAGTCAGTCTGGAGGTGCTTTTCCAAGATTTGCTACAAATAGCCTGTCTGCACCTCCAGGAGGACAGAACACCAAGAACCGCTCTAGAGGTAACATCTCCAGTCATCTCCTGCTACCTGCTATACCACTGCACTATGGTGAAACTATACTAGACAGGCATTGGTTTCTATCATTAGTGGCCAGAGGGTATCTTCCTCAAGACTTCCACCAGAGGGTAAATTTATTCATTATTACATTATTCCTCTAAGCAGCAGGTCAGGAGCTAGGTGTGGGAACCCACCTAGAACTATGCTGGACATTGTATTATTATTACCTCACAGGTGGAGTGGAACAGAACATTATACTTTATAACTTACTGTATATTTACTGTATGTACAAATTACCTACATACTAACTACTGTATGATTGATATTTCTTACATGTTGCCTAAAGCTGAATAAACCAGTGACAACTGGAAATAACACTATTTTATGAGAGCTTAATGTATTTACACTATATACCACTAGTCTTATGATATTTCTCATATGACAACTTGATCATGCACAATTACTAGTATGACATGATATTTTAAAGGTGGCTTTAAAATTCCTTTTAACACCAATGACTTGGCTGTATCAGTTAAGCTTTGATTCAGGGATCTTTCCTGATATCTGGAAAATTGCTAGGGTAAGTCCTATTCCAAAGGATGGAAACAACAAACTAATCAAAAACTGGAGGCCTATCTCTCTTCTCCCGGTGCCAGGAAAGATTGCTGAAAAAATTATGCATGATCATATAACAGATGTTACTAATAGAGCTGGTACAATGTCAGTGCGTCAATATGGTTACAGACAAGGTTTAGGAACAGGAGATGCTATATTTGCCTTCTTAAACAAATTATATGAAAATAGAGATAGAGGACACTTATCTTGTGCCAGTTATATCGACCTTAAAAAGGCATTTGACTCTGTGCATCATTTATATCTTATTGAAACTCTGGGGGAATTGAGACTGGATGATTGTAACCTCAATTGGTTAATGAGCTATTTGACGGGAAGAAGTCAATTTACAAAAATGGGAAATTATACATCGCAAGTAATGCCAGTTCGTTTTGGAGTCCCACAAGGGTCCGTGTTAGGACCTCTGTTGTTTATTCTTTTTGTAAATGATATTGGTACTGTGCTACAAAATTGTGATTTTTATATGTATGCTGATGATCTAGTTTTACTAACTTCTGGTTGCAGTGCTGATAGGGCCCAAGGAAAAATGCAGAGTGCTTTAGATAGTATACTGCCCTGGTTTATATCAAAAAGATTGACAATAAATATTGATAAGTCCAAAGTGGTCTGGTATGGTAGTAGTCATAAGTTAAAGAGAATGAAAGTACCTTCACTTAAAATTGGTAATACTGAATTAGAGGTGATTGAGAACTATTGTTACCTAGGCCTAAAAATAGATAAGACCTTGAGCTTTAATAGTGCATTGAAGGATCTTAATTCTAAAGTAAGCCATAGACTGTTCAGATTTAGTAAACTGAGGCACAATTTGACTGAAAATGTGGCTCTTACTGTCTATAAAACTACTATTATGTCAGTATTTGATTATGCTAGTTTTGTATTTGATGGTGCAAATGAGGACTGTCTTAAAAAACTGGATCGCCTTCAGCTGAGAGGTCTGAAGATTGTATTTAGGGGTAGGAACTTGTCTGAGGCTGAGATGTATAAATTAGCCGATATACCAACTTTAAAGAGGAGAAGGGAGGTAATGCTACTGTGTTACATGTTTAAACTTGCAAAGAATCCTGAATATCTTGAGAATGAACCAAGGCGGCCTGGTCTAAGATCGGATAAGAATGTAAAGTTTAAAGAATACACTGCTCAAAATCATGGTTACAATAAATCACCTATGCATCGTGGTATAACCTTATGGAATAATTTAGGGAGCTGGTACCAGCACAGTAAAGATAAGATAATATTTAAAAAGAGATTATCTGGCATAACTGACCTGACTAAGGTCAGTAAGAATCCTGTTAACATGGATGATTGATATGTTTTAATGAGGGAGCTGTTGTAATGACTACCCCCTCGTGTAAAGTAGGAGCTGTTGTAATGACTACTCTTACTGGACACTGTGTATGTTGCCTAATCTTGAAAATCTATTAATGGTCGTCGTATGGTTATCGTGTGCTGCAATGTCATTGTTTGTGGGAGCTGTTTTAATGACTACACCCATTGACAATCTTTACTGCTTATTTTGCCGGAGTCACTTAATAACTACATACTTCAAATCTTGTATTGTCTTACTCTCGTATTCAATACTAAATGTAATATGTAATGAAGCATGTGTTTGAGCCCGCTTTACCCTGTTATCCGCTGTGTCACTGTTGTGTGGCCATTAAGTCCTATGGTAGTCTTGTTTTTGTGTACATAATACATATATTCTCTACTTGTTTGACCTCATTTCATCATGTACATTCATATATGTCATAATGTGTAAATAACTGGATTTGTAACAGATGAATTGGATGAGGATTCACCTTTATTGTCATTATCCACTTTTGTTAAATTGTGTCGGACAATAAAATTAATTTTCAAACCTCAAAAAAAACATGCCCGTGAGTTAAAGTGAATGTGTGGGTAGTAGTTATTTCAAGTGGAACATGAATCAGGGGCATAGGAAAAGGGGCACCAGCCTCAATTATAAAGAAAGTTTATCTGGGCCCCTCAAAATTTGCAAAGTATTCAAAGTAAATTTAAATTAAACAAAAATTACTTTTCTACACAAATTCAAATGACCAATGCATGAGACCACTGATAAAAATTCCACTTATCTTAAAACAAGTCATTTAAATAATATTTTTTAGGAAAGTTTTAGTTTAAATCAGTTTTATTATGGAATGATAACAAATTAATCTAGTGTAGGGGCCAGCTCTGGCTGTAAGTCCATGGCGGTAGGCCATCTGCCCCGTTCCGGTTGCACCAGCCCTCAGGGGCTGGTCAGCTGGTATAAGCTGCCCCCCTTGTGTATTATACCGATCCAGATGTAGGTGGAAGGTAGAGAACGTCAGGTCTGGGGAAGTAGCTCAGAGGAAGAGCTTCCGCTTCGAAGTTGGAGGGTCCCGGGTTCGAGTCCCGGTTTCTCCAAAGACGTTTTCCGCCGACCTCTACACTGGTGTAGAGGTCGGGTTTGTTCGGGTCTTACAAATGGCTAGGTAATGGCACATTTCCTGCCAAAGTTCTGACTCGAACTCCCTTCCCTGGTCACTGTGCATCATAAGGGGAACACCCAAATGCAGCACCCAGCCTTTCACAAATGCCTCCGCGCATGTGGCGGGAAAGCGCGGAACTAGGTCACCGGATAGCCATGGCGGGATCTCGCGAGACGAGAGGTCTGACGTCATACTGGTCATAACTAGAGCGGACTCGTGGTGGTTAGACGCCACCCGTTTTTGCTCTAGTTATTTGTCGGCGGTTATACAGCCTGTAGCTGTCGTGTTAGCCTAGCTAACCCCCCAAAAGCCTTTCTGTTGGACGAATCCTTCGGGAGGAGTCCAACAAAACTTGCCAATTAATTTTGGAAGTCGAACCCGGTGCCATGGCACAGGGAACGATTGACGCTGCGCGTCAAACAGCCAACATTCCGTTGGAACAAGACGAGGACCCGAAGGTCCCGTCTCGGGTCGAGGAATCTATGGATTCTTCGACAGAGGAGGCCGCCCGGACGCTCACGGCTATGGCCGAGGCAACCGACCGGGTCAAGCGATTGACCCGTAAACCTGCACCCAAAGGTCCTCTCACTGAGAGCGACCTGGAGGCTGAAGATGTCCGCATCGCCGTCGAGAGGTCCACGACCGAGACCGACCCAGCTGCCGACATCCCAGAGGCACCTGGCGAGATCTCTGAAGAGGACATCTCACGCCAGCAGGCTGCTGTAGAGGCAAAGCGTGGGGAGCTTGGGGAGCGAGACTCCCAGCGAGGCTTCAGCGGCGCTCTCTACGAGCAGCTGTAGCAGCTCGGCTCCATCTGCCTCAGTTGAGCCGGCTGAGAAGATGGACACAGATCCTGAAGATCTTTGAGTGTCCATCTGTTGGTGTCTCCTGGTACCCGAGGGTAAATGCATTTAATATGCCAGAGGCACTGTTCCTTACGCTGGACTCCTGATACCTGGATCGTAACCTGCAGCGAGGATGGACGCTAACCCGAACACCCAATGGACTACAACATCTAACCGGGTCTCCATCTTCCCATCTTCATCAGGGCACATCATAACAGCAACGTGGTTTGCCACCACACATATGTCGCCGGATGGAGCTGCAGAAACCAGTCGTTCCAGGTTCGCCGGAAGTCCGGTATATTGTAAGGGTGATCCTGCTACCCTGGTAGGACACCTATATTTCATATTTTGTATAAATTTTTTATATATATCGTATATTATATTCTTGTAAGTAAAAGTCAAAATTTTTTCGGGTTATTTACCCCACCTCGGGTCGGTAAAAACATTGTAAAAATTTTTCAATATCACCTTACTACACATCGAATATTCTTCGTCGCGTCTCATGTTTAATAATAACACACGTGTAATATTATCACCATAGGTCGATGGTCCATAAGGGGCCACTTCCTATTTTTGTTATTATTTATAAACACTTCGGGTTATATACGATGATGCCTTATTGTGTACATATAACTTATAATGCCCCTTAAATGTTCTATATTTAATACGAACTGTGTATATATAGACTTACCTATTTATTTATAACACCACTATATAAAGTCAACAATAGTTACTTGTTAATTACACACAACCCTAGGTAAAGTCTAGTGGGGGTGGTGTAGGGGCCGGCATCATTGTATATATATTAGTGCCGTTCATCCGAGAGACGTGTTCGTGTGGTGCTTGTTCCTTCTATGCTAGCTAGGTGTCGCTTTGCGATACCTCGTTGGTACAAGAGGGGGCAGCACCATGCCTCGCGTCCAGCTCCTACTAAGGAGCCGGACGAGCGGCAGAAGGGGACTGGACATGGTCCAGTCCAGACGCTAATACTTTGTCATCAGAGAGATTGAATAAAGTCCTACCCGAGAGGTAGGGGTTTCTGGGGCTTTGCCCAACCCGAACTACTCGTGTTGTGTTGGTACATCTAGTGGTAAGCGAGCCAAAGAGCCACCCAACATATAAGTCAATACGAACCATTACACTACTACATGAATATCAATTTGTAAATTGGGTAGAATGACTTCTTTATAATAATCATCATTAGTGTATTACAAATTATTGGATAATAGATTGTTTTTGTGTGTCTTTGATACTAACAGTGAATGACAGCATTTGCTTTTCATATTGATTTTCATCCTTATGTCGTTGCCTCAGTGCAACAAGGTTGTATCTGCATATTTCAAGTTTTGCAGGAGAGGGAAAGAGGGGTTGCAATCTGTCTATATTTCAGACAAACACATTCTATGATAGTATAGCTTAATAACAGGGTTAGTAAAAAACCGTTTGATAGAGAGGGGGTTTGTCCCAGAAACATCATTATGGATGATGGTAAAAATGTTGACAAACATTGAAAAACGTTTTATGGTAGCCAAATTAAAAAAAAGAAAATCCAAATGTTCCCAAAATATTTGTATAGACAAAAACTGATGTTCTTACATTACCTGGCCTAAAATAGAACCCAAGATCTCTTGATATAGAGTCAAATGTGTTACCACTTCACCATGGAATCTGTGGTAGGTAGGTCTATGGGAGTATATACATGTACTTAGCTACCCCTTCACCACATGTTTGAAGTTGATGTTCGATATTTTTGAAGCCCCAAAACACTAGAAATATACCTGGGACTATATGTTGATACTTCATTCATTGATATGCTTATAATCTAAGTGGTCAGGAAGTTATGAAAAAATCTGTCAATTTTTTTATATAAATATGGGGAATAATGTGACAAATTACTGCATAATCCTATATAATATTAAAGGTTCTGTATCTAAAAAATATGTATGGGTCCCCCACCGGCGGTAAGCTACAAGCCTATCCATTCCTCCAGCACTAGCTGACCCCTCCTTCCGCCCATAGTTCAAGGGAAATGAATCTGTTTACATGTGTTCAGTATGGAATATAGGTTGCAGTTATTATATGTACAAGTGACAAGTAATCAGGGATGGACTATAGTTGGGCATCATATAAATTTTGATGGCCATGCATCAAATGCATCAACTCACCAACCTGAACCACTACATCCCAACTCACCAACCATTACATCCCTTGAAGGACCACTAATGCATTGATGCATCATGCCCATCGGTCATCATGATGCTACATTCATGCATCATGTCGACCATATGAGTTGATACACACACTGCAAAAGGGTCGGCATAATGATCCAATTAAGTGTTAGAGAGCACGCAGACTCTAATCCCACCTTACCAACCACTAAAATATAGAACCAGCTTCTACATAGCAGTGTGCGATACCTACCCTGGTACTGCTGACTGTCCAGGATCACCTTGTGCTAAAATTCTAACCCACATTAACAATTACTAAAATAAACATGTATACATATAAACCCAGCCTGTAAAATAGTTGTGTGTGACACCTACCAATGATGATCCAGGATCGCCTTGTGTTAAATACCTAAAACCCAAAACCACCAATCACTCTGTATGTACCTGAAGTGACCTGGGATGTGTAAAAGTAGACACCAGTAAACCGAACAACGGCTGTGTAGGTATTACCAGTCTGCAACATGTGTATTTGTAGCAGTAACTGCTCCAAATATAACAATACTATGTGACTGGGCTCCGAATATGGGAATGACTTGCTTGTTTTCCATTCTAAGACTCCAATTAACCAATGCCATGTCACTTTGAACTCCTAATATGCACTTCATACATTGGTGCATCATGATGCCCAATGGACATGATGCATTAATGCATCAGAGGCCCTGGAAGAGGTGTGTGCGGCCCTACGGTGGAGGAGGGGGTATGAGAGCTGTCAAAGTTGTGACCATTAGGGTGTGTTACAGTTAGGCCTCTGTGATGTCACAGGGTGGTTAGCTGCAGGCAGACATTGGCAACACATGGTTAGGTGACTACACCATGAGTAGAAGCTCCTCAATATATTAGAATATAGATAGGACATTGTTAGATGACTATATGGAATGCTCCTATGATTGGTATGTGAATTACATGATTTAACATGTACAATAGGAGATGAAGATCTAATTGCAATGTGTGTATAGTTTTCAGGTAAGTGCATCCTAGTCATCTTACCCAAATGTCAACTTAATGCATTGGTTTGTTTGCCCGAAAAGACCCATAAATAGTAACAATCAGTAACTGTAACACACCCTATGAAGGGCCAAGTGGGGGGAGGGCAGGTCCTCTGTGTGTGTCTCAGTGCTATGGTCACATGACCAGTTCTGAAGGCCAGGTGTACGAGTCAAGCTGACTTGTTCACAGTTTGTTAGATGTGCTTGATACTATGGATAGCATTATTACATAGCTGCAATGGTTAAAGGCTATGGGCCACAAAAACCAGAAAAATCTAGGACTTTGCCAAGCATGTTGTAGAAATTCGTTGTTTCTCCATACTATCAACTATTCAGTGATCATGGTCACTGAATAACAATTATTCTTTGCTGGGTTTTCACTGGTGGGTGAAAAAAAAACAATGGCAAATATGTGCATACAAATAACAATTTTAGAGAACCTTTGAAAATTTTGAAAAAATCATATGGAGTAGAATGTGTTGTCCTCTTGAACCACTAAGTAGGATGTTGCCTCCAGGTCTTCATTGGTCCAACTTCATGCACCTATAAAGACAAATGGTATATCCATTACTCACTAGGTTATGCCAAGCCAAACAGAGGGAGGTAGGTGTGGACATAGAGGGAGCTGGATATGGACATAGAGGGAGTTGAGAGTGGACACAGGGGGCGGTGGGTGTGGACACTGAGGGAGGTGGGTGTGGACATAGTGGGGATGTGAATGAAGATAGAGGGAGGTGGGTGTGGACACAGAGGGAGGTGGGTGTGGATAGAGAGGGATTTGGATGTGGACATAGAGAGATTTGGGTAGACCCAAAGGGAGGGCGGGTGTGGACATAGAGGGAGGTGGGTGTGGACCCAGAGGGAGGTGGGTGTAAACACAGAGGGAGGTCGGTGAAACAAAGAGGGAATTGAGTGTTGACATAGAGGGAGGTGAGTGTGGACAATGAGGGAGGTGGCTGTGGACATAGAGGGAGGTGGGTGTGAACACAGATTGAGGTGGGTGCTGCCATAGAGGGAGGTGGATGTGGACACAGAGGGAGGTGGGTGTGGACAAAGAGTCAAATGGATGTGGACATAGAGGGAGGGGAGAGTGGACACAAAGGGATGTGAGTGTGAACAGAGAGGGATGTGAGTTTGGGCTTCGAGGGAGGTGAGAGTGGAGAAAGAGTGAGGTGGTGTGAACACAGAGGGAGGTGGTGTGGACACAGAGGGAGGTGGGTGTGGAAATGGAGGGAGGTGGGTGTGGACATAGAGGTGAGTGGGTGTGGACTAAAAGGTAAGTGGGTGTGGACAAAGAGGTAAGTGGGTGTGGACATAGAGGGAGGTGGGTGTGGACACAGAGGGAAATGGATGTGGACAAAGAGGGAGGGGAGAGTGGAAAAAGAGGGCAGTGGGTGTGGACAGAGAGGGAGGTGTATGTGAAAATAGAGGGAGATGAGAGTGGACACAAAGGGATGTGAGTGTGGACATAGAGGGAGGTGGATGTGAACAAAGAGTGAGGTGGGTGTTGACATAGAGGGAGGTGGATGTGGATACAGAGGGATGTGGGTGTGGACAAAGAGGGAATTGGATGTGGACATAGAGGGAGGGGAGAGTGGACAAAGAGGGCAGTGGGTGTGGATACAGAAAGAGGTGTATGTGGACATAGAGGGAGATGAGAGTGGACACAAAGGGATGTGAGTGTGAACACAGAGGGATGTGAGTGTGGGCATAGAGGGAGGTGAGAGTGCACAAGGATAGAGGTGGTGTGGACACAGAGGGAGGTGGGTGTGGACATAGAGGGAGGTGCGTGTGGACATAGAGGTGAGTGGGTGTGGACAAAAAGGTAAGTGGGTGTGGACAATGAGGTAAGTGGGTGTGGATATAGAGGGAGGTGGGTGTGGACATAGAGGGAGGTGGGTGTGAACACAGAGGGATGTGTGTGTGGGCATAGAGGGAGGTGAGAGTGGACAAAGAAGGAGATGGGTGTGGACAAAGAGGGAGGTGTATGTGGCCATAGAGAGAGGTGAGTGTGGACACAAAAGGCAGTTGGTGTGGACACAGAGGGAGGTTTATGTGAATATAAAGGGAGGTGAGAGTGGACACAGAGGGAGGTGGGTGTGGACATAGAGGGAGGTGTATGTAGCCATACAGGGGGGTGAGAGTGGACACAGAGGGAGGTAGGTGTGGACATAGAGGGAGATGGGTGTGGACATAGAGGGAGGTGGGTGTGAACATAGAGGGACGTGAGAGTGGACACAGAGGGAGGTGGGTGTGGACACAGAGGGAGGTGGGTGTTGACATAGAGGGAGGTGAATGTGGACATAGAGGCAGGTGAGAGTGGACACAGAGGGAGGTGGGTGTGGGCATAGAGGGAGGTGGGTGTTGACATAGAGGGAGTTTGGTGTGCAAAAAAAGTGAGGTGTGTGTGGTCAAAGAGGTCAGTGGTTGTGGACAAAGAGGTCAGTGGTTGTGGACAAAGAGGTAAGTGGGTGTGAACATAGAGGGAGGTGGGTGTGAACATAGAGGGACGTGAGAGTGGACACAGAGGGAGGTGGGTGTGGACACAGAGAGCGTTGGGTGTGGACATAGTGGGGATGGGTAGGAAGATAGAGGGAGATGGGTGTGGGTACAGAGGGAGGTGAGTGTAGACACAGAGGAAAATGGGTGTGGACACAGAGAGAATTGGGTGTGGACACAGAAGGAGGTGGGTGTAAACGCAGAGGGAAGTGGGTGTGATCACAGAGGGAACTGGGTGTTGACATAGAGAGAGGTGGGTGTGGACACAGAGGAAGGGGGTGTGGACACAGAGGGAGATGGGTGTGGACATATAGGGAGTTGGGTTTGGACACAGAGAGATAGGGGTGTGGACATAGAGGGAGGTGGGTGTGCATATAGAGGGAGGTGTGTGTGCACTTAGAGGGGATGTGGACGTAGAGAGGATGTGGATGTGTGAGGGGGTGCATGTGGACATGAGGCATGCGAGTGTATGTGGATAAAAGGGAATGTATGTACATAGATGGATGTGAGTATGGACACATATACAGACATGTAAATATACTGGGACAGAAGGGGAATCTGACCATGAGTGTTGCAATCTACAACAACCCTGCATACAAGTTAAGTCACCTTCTGCTAGGTGCTTCTGTGAGTTACCCAAATTAGGCTGGCTGGGAATGGGTACACTGTATAAGAGGTAAGGTAATCAGTACACAACGTGGGCCCACTATGACCTGGATTAGGAAAGGGTCTGACTGCCTCTCACACTTAGTTGTATAGTAGTGTAGCTGAGTAGTATGTAGCTGCAATAAGGAGGGCTATTTCTGAACACAGCCAGTGGCCACACAATTACATGTATAGGGTTGCAATCATGCCTTCAGATGTACAATATCACATATTATTGCAAATAAAGATCCAGTCACGTACTTAGGATTTCTTTTATGGATCATTACAAATGCTGGTAAAGTGCTTGAATTAGCATTCATGAATATTGCACACAACAAGGTACAATGCCATTGGTAATATTGAGATACTATTTCCATTTCCTATTTAGGATTGTAAGTGCCCTTATGAATAGAGCAGCAAGTAAATGGTGACCTTTGCATGTCATAATGAATAGAAAATGGTGAAAAATGGCAAATTTATGCTTACCCACTGTTACCCTCAGTTTTTGGAGACAGGTCTTGTGTGTAGGTGAGCCAGGTGGATAATGAGAAAGAAACTGGTTGGTCCTGTTGGTGTTTGGGAGTGTTCAGTAGGTATCAGCAGGGGGTGAGGGGGCACAGGGGTGGTTCTATTTCCATCTGATATGTCATGTTCATTTTTCAAATCATACTCAAATATGTTCTCGACGGACACATGTCATAACATGGTATTTATGTGTTAATAGTCCATTAAATATCACATAGTTATAGTCCATTAAATATCACATAGTTCATAGTGAGTCTATACATGAGGTGTGATGGACCTAGGCATAAACCTGTTACAGTGTATTTTCAATGGATGGAACTTTGGCATGCATCCCATATAAAGGAAGTCTGGTGTAAATTTGAGATTTCCCCAAATATTTTCCCCAAAAAATGACACAAAAGAAAGTCAGAAAAGTTGTCCATGTGAGTATCTTGATGCTCATTTTTGAGAAGATTAATTCTTGACACTCAGCAATAATTGCTGGTCTCATATAAGTGCCAGTGGTTAGTGGGGGTAGGGAGGTGTTAAAATAACTCTTCAGCACTAAAATTTCATAAGTACCTGTCTTGGATATGGCCAGGGGTAAAGACCAAACCAAATGTCTGGGTATTTATTTAGTACAGTGTATAAGGCACAGTGAGATTTTGGGCGCTTTTACACAGTTAAGTAGACAGCACAGTGTTAAATGATGCTTTTAAATTCACCCACTTATGCCCCAGAAATCCCCCTCCCCATCTGACTAAAATGACCTGTTCTGTAAGTGTGTACCACATGTGGTTTGCCTGCACCCTACCACCTTGACAGTCTAAATTTAGCTGACTCTTTACCTAGTGCCCGTAAACAACTTAGCATGCCCTATAATCATTGAGTGCCTATTTGCCAGGCCTCTAAATGCTACCTAACTCTTTAAGGTCTGCTGATGCAGTAGTGTAATATGCCCATTGGCTGGCATGTTTTACCGATGAAGAGTTGGGGAGTCTGCTTGCCAGCACTTCATTGGGGCATCATGCTGATCTTCCCAAAGCGTAAGCATGATGCTTGAATGTAGCCCTGGCTGCATTAATGCATCATGACAACCAAAATGCATTATTGCATTAGGGTTAGCCCTTAAAGGGTTCAACTCTGTTCAAGACATGTCTAGCAAACATGCACATTTAGTGAGATATCAATAAGGGTCATAATTATTAGAACAGGACACATAATATTATGATTCAATCAACTTTATGTATCAATTATGTCAGTAGCTTAAGTCAATCAATTTTCCTTTTTTTGAGGGGGCAAGGCTCTCCCTTTTTTTTCTGCCTCGCTCTCTTTCTATTTTGCTCTCTTTCTCTCTCTTCCCTCCCTCTATTGCCTTCCTCTCTTTCTCCCTTTTCCCTCTCCCTTTCTCTCTCTCTCCTTTCCCTCTCTCTCTCTCTTTCTCTCTTTATATCTATGTCTCTTGCTCTCTGTGTGCCTCTCTTGCCCTCTCATTTCTTTCCATCTCACTCCCTCTCTCCGTTCTTTGGACCAAACCAGGATCCCATGCTCACACAGAGGCCCCTGGTGGACTGGCATCTTCACTTTATGCTGAAGAATCAGACTTATGTGTATAAATCTCACTAGAGGGCCCTGTTAAAAACTGGGGAATATCGGGGTAATTCACGGGATTGTAGGTACTATTCCCAGGATCTTCCCGAGAATATGTGCTCACAGAATCACCAGTCGGTCACGGGATTTTCCTGTGTCTTGTTTCGAGGGCATGACTGAATATAATCCCTATTGTGTTTTATGTAATCTAAACATCTCTGACAAGAAGCAACAATTCAGTGTCAGTGAGTTATTCGCCATCTGACCTGCACATCATTGTTGCAAAAATAGAACATAAACCTTGAGGCACCATGCGACCGAGAAAAACATAGTAAAGAAAAGGTATTGCCAAAAGGTTGGTTTTTGCCACTGTGCATGGTACATGATTACAAATACAGGGCATGCTGTTTCACTGGAAAATGACCATAAAAGATTTTATCATCCATTGGTTAATTTGGCCCTTACCTATGACAAGCTGCCTATAAAGGGAGGAGTAAGTAATAGGCTATACTGATGGTCATGATGTACATGTAGCCGGCGAGTAACTCATTGACACTGCAGAGCAGCATCATGCCAAATGTAGGGCTGCAGCAGCTATGAATTATACTCTGTCGGCCTGCATACGTGCGTACATTACAACTATGAAAATAGTTTGCCTAGATATGTCATATCAACTTCATTGGTTAGAAATATCACGGGGAAATCCCTTCTACTTCCTGCTTGAGAAAGCATTACCGTGAATACACATGTGATCCAATTGAATCGCATGTATTTCTATTTCCTCCAGGGCGCTCATGAATATCTGTGACGTCATAGTAAACATCCTACTACTATATAAGCCACTGGAGTCAAAGCCAACGGTTAATTGGTCATATTAGCTCGTATAGGACACACCACACTGGGTGGTCCCAGAAATTTAAACTGTTTTACAGTTTAATCTAATTAAATAATATGGTAATTACCCTATCATTATGGGTAGGAAAACATCTAATAGCACTGGTTCTAAAGCCAAAGGTAAAAAATCCCTGAAAAAAAAGAAGGAAAACGACCAATTCTAGGATTACGAGCAGTGTTGATTCCTCCAGGGTTGGACTGGAGCCACCTCACTCAAACATTACAGAGGACAGGGGGAATCTACCTGTTGACCAGACGGTTATGGACCTTGAGGAGAGGACTGCATCTATTAAAAAAAAATTTCAGACATTAGGAGTTTATTGGTAAGATCGTTGGCAGTTAAACAAGGTGGTACGGTACAGGCTGGGAAAGATGATGGAGGAGTGGGTCTACCTGCAGCACATGGCGATGTTATGACACAATCTTCTAAGGATGCAGTAACCATGCGACAGAGTCTTCGTCATCAACATTCACCTGGCTACCCTGGGCTCCATAGAAAAAGCAGGACACGCCGCCATGGGTCAAGTCGTATTCATCATAAGAGGAGCAGATCCTCGTCATCAATTATTTACCGTAGCGTTTCCAGTTGTTCTTTAGATTCTACAACATTCCGCCGTTGACATAGGTCTAAGTCTAGGGGTGAGTTCAATCAAGCTAATTTTCTCAAGAAGGGAGAAAAGGTTGATAGCTTTGAGAAATTGCTACTTGTCAATGTCAGTATGATGAAGCAATTAATCCAAGATGGCGAGGATATGCTTGTTGTAGTAAGACATATTGAGGTTCTCGTGGAAAAATCAGCCACAAAAATTTACACTGTATAGACATTAGCAACCTATGATAGTTTGGTTAAATCTAGGGCTAATGTGAAGGGTGTTGAAGCCTTCAGAGAGGTTAATTCTGCTGACATATTGAGGCATTTGTTGTACGATGGTGCCGTACATGCCCAAAAAAGTGCCCCAGTTAAAACTAAGCCATTTGGTAAGGTGAATAAATCAGTACAGACTTGCTTTGCTTTCAATAGAGAGGAAGGGTGCAAAAACAATCCCTGCAGGTACAATCATGTCTGCAGCATTTGTAACACGGCTGGACATCCAGCAGATAAGTGCACAAAGAATAAGAATGATTAGGATTCTGTTCTTAGGCTAGGTCCTGTTTCTAAAGGTGAATGTGTGATGCCTCCTGCAGATATGTTGGTCAACACGGTAAAAGGTATTCACAACGTTGAAATATATGCCACTTGTATAAAATTCGAGGACAATGTATTAGCTGATCAATTGTCAAGGTTGAATTACAAAGGCATTTCCAAGAAGTGAGTTTGAGTTGAGTTTTGAGTTTCAACAGGTTTTCTTTGGCAAAAATCATACATGTATGCTTTTCAGGTCAGCCAAAGTGTATACATATATACTTAAAGGTTACATGTACCACAGTAGTATTTTTAACTTATGATCTGTTTGTTGAGTGGATTATCCATTGTGTTTGGCAGGTGTGTGTTTTTTGGCATGTATGGTTTTGATATGGACAACGTCAATACCCACTGAACCCATTGTCTACCTTATTATTCCACATGTATATTAATATATCATTATTACCAGTATATGATTATTAGTCATTAATATTACCAGTATCCAATAGCGAACATAGTAACTTATGGAACTACATACATTCATGTATATATATATATATATATATATATATATATATATATATATAGATATATATATATATATATATATATATATATATATATGTGGAGCAGTTGGGACTATTTTCCTCCAGGGTACTATTATATAAGCCACTGGAGTCAAAGCCAACGGTTAATTGGTCATATTAGCTTGTATAGGACACAGATATTTAAACTTTATTATTGTTAACTAATATTATTGTATTTTATTGTTTTTATTATTGTACATTATATTGATATGTCCAATGTTCAAGTTTTATAATAAAGGCATGTATGGTTTTGATATGGATAACGTCAATACCCACCAAACCCATTGTATACCTTATTATTCGCATGTATATTAATATAATATCATTATTACCGGTATATATTTTTAGTCATTAATATTACCGGTATCCAATAGCGAACATAGTAACTTATATAACTATAATCATTATCAGAATGATAGTTTTACCAGTGGATTTAGGCCTTAGTTTTACGTAACGAGACTTCCGGTAGAAATACGTCACTTCCGGTTTTGTACCATTGTTAATGATTTTGGCCTAAAATCCTTATTTATAGTCAGATTTACATGCTGTAAAGTTTTAGATGAACATTTTAACACATTATCTACCAATTCCCAATACCAAACCAGTGATAAATTGTAGATTTCTCCTTGAAACCGGCACCCAAAATCACGAATCAGAGTTTCAACGATTTCCGCTAGATGGCATATCATTGTCATTGGAGCCTACAGCGACCTCTGTGTAAATCTTTATAAGTTAAAGATGGTCTCACTGATCTAAATGGTTGGATATAACCCAAAGTGGTCAGGGATTATAGATAGGTGAGGACAATGCTAATCTGATGGTGGGAGGAAATTAATATCTTAGGTCAGTGAGTATGAGATTAAGTTTAGAAATTATTGGGTGAGGTCTAAAATGACAACTCAATGACATCCAAAGGCACAGTAGCATTGCAGTCTATGGCGACTCCTCCTCTTTAAAGACCAAAGTTTCGTTAGTATACCTACAATCTGGAGGCCTGCTGTGCCCTCCCAGCAGGTCTTATGCCGCCTCCACACAGAGATGCTAATTTTATTGCCCTGCAGGAGGTCCTGTTTGATGGTTGGTCTATCTGGAGTCATTAGGGTTGGCGATGGTGGCTGGAGCAGCTCCATAAAAAGACCATTGACCAGACAACAGGGGGTGGGTATATATTGATGGAACAGTCAGATTTCAAAATTTTGACAGTTGGGGGAATTAAGAAACCTTTTTATCTATCAAAAGTAGTTGATTTTAGCTATAGATGACAATTAGGTATTCCTACACATGCTATAATATTATATCTTAGAGAAATAAATATACACCAGAGGTATAGGTCGAAAGTCATAGAAACAAGGCACATCCCCCCTGGAGCTGGGGGGGGCGGTCTGAGACCAAACCTAGGAGAATCTCAAAGATTTTTGTTGTGGATAGTATATAGGTGTTGGACTACCTCCTCATGAAATATTATTAGTTAAATATAAAAACGGTTGCTATGGTTTATACCCTAGAAACAGTGTTTTGGCTAGTGATAATTGGGGGTAAATACCCTTGAGGCCTTCCATATGTGATTTCATATATTAATAATGGTCTTTCATGTTATTATTCTTGTACAACTGGTTTTTAAATATTGAGCTGTGAAAACATAATATTATTCTGTGATTCATCTTTAGCAATGGGGCATTTTCCTCCAGGGCCAACACTGGATTTTAACTCAAATTTAGGGCACAAAATATTCATCGCCTCTCATTAATCATACACGGGACAAAGAGTTAGAGAGAAGCTACTAATTACAAAGGAGACCATGCCCACGACATGTACCTTCAGGTGTTATATAGCTTTAATCTGTTTATACAAAGGAATTTCAACAGAACATGGCATGATTCTCAAAAATCACTCGCCAAGACACTATCTCACGCAGACAAAAATCCCATTTCCCAGTTCTGCAACTGCAGAAGATGTGCAATAAGCAAATATTCAACACATTGGTTACTAAGGTGTGTTTTTGGGGAAAATAACTGACATATTTAAAACAGTTAATTATATCAACAGTACACAGGAGGGGCAAAATCATTGAATCTTCTTTAGGCAGGCAGGAAATGTGAATAGAATCGTGATAAATGTTTATTAAAAGTAGGTGCATTCTATGATGATAAAGACACATCTAACATTAATAAAAACTTTATTTCTGTTATCTAAAGGTCAAATTGGTCCAGATCTGAGACTTCTGTGATGATTTGATAATTATTTATTTAAGAATTCAAGCCCTAATCATGGCATGCTACTCAAAAATCACTCGCCAAGACACTATCTTGCCCAGACAAAAATCTCCTTCCAAGCTCTGCTGTTGCAGAGGATGGACAATAAGTAGCTATTTTACACATTGGTTACTTCCCAGGTAGCACAAAAAAATTTGCCAACGTTGACCCGACGCATCGGGCCAACGTTGGGCCAATGTTGGCTGCCCATCGGGCCTACGTATGCCCCACCAGTGGCATTTGCCAACCAAATGCCAACATTGGCCCAATGTTGGCAGGACATCAGCAAATGGTCGGCCAGGGGCCGACCATTTGCCGATGCTAATGTTTGCCGACCAAAAGCCAACGTTGGGCCTACATTGGCATTTGGTTGGCACCGTCGGGCCTACGTAGGCAGGATGGGCAGCCTATGTAAAGCCGATGGTTGGGCCAACGTTGGCCCAACGTTATGCCAATGTCTCTGTGCTACCTGGGTTAGGTATGTTTTAGGAGGTTATTGACATATCTAGAACAGTAAAATATATCAACTGTTTACAGGAGGGGCAAATACATTCATTTCTTTGGTAAGACAGAAATGGGAACGAAATCGCGATAATCGTTTATCAAAAGTACGTGGATTCTATGACCATAAGACACATCTGCCATTAATAAGAACTTGATATTCATAATCTACAGGTCAAAAATCTTTGAATTTCACAATGAAATAACAATTATTTATGTACGAAATCAAGTCCTGAACATGGCATGTTACTTTAAAATCACCCAGGAAGACACAGATTCGGGAAGACAAAAATCCACTTCCCTTTGCTGTTGCTGTTGCAAAGGGTGGGCAGGAATCAAATCTTTTACATGGCAAGTTAGGCACATCTGGGGGGTATATAACCCACATAGTCAGGATAGTTAAATATATAAACTCTGAACAGGAGGAGGAAAAATCATTTTATTCTGTCTTCCCGAAAATTTTTTCCTGAAAGTGGCTGGTCTTGCCAAAATCAGGTATGGGCTCTCATTTCCATCTTTATGATTGGATCCTAATCTTTTTCAACATGCATTAGATATAACCTTAATCTAATTTTAAAAGGCATTTTTGAACCCTTTTCCCTCTCTGATTCTGGGTATATGGCCGAATCACTCGCCAAGACATAGACCTTCACCAAACTTCAAATGATCCCAGCATATACAAGAAATATGCCCAGGAAGAGGATTTTTGGTCCTAAGACAATGTCTAACCACTAAATATATTTAACATAAATGGAAATTCACATATTTGGTACCATGTCCTGAAAAAAAAAAATTTTGGGGGATCTTTCTGGTCATTTAGGGTAAATTTTGGCCTATTTTGAGGCCCTGGAGGATAAAGTATAAATTTCCCACCCCAAAAACCTATATGTTACATCAAAAACTCATTGAGCCCAATGGTATTAGCAAAAGAAAAAAAACTAAGTACAGGGGCCGACAGAAGTGTCAAAAATAGGAAAAGCTGTGTTTCTATGACTTTGAATATATCCAGGATAGATTGAAATATTTGACCAGGGCACTTTACCCCACCGTATATGAGACCCCCTGTGGGTTCACAGGCTGTTCCGTCCTATTTACACCCTCCTTTCCCCTTTGACATGGGACTGGACAGCGTCTCCTCCTGGTTACTGCTAGTTCACATATACTATAGGAGGAGAGAAAACCCACAGTTCAAAATCTTTAACCTGGCAACCAACAGCGTCCAAATTCTTTTTAAAGTTAGGTTCAATATCCAATAGCATAATAGAAGGGAAATGACAGACTGGCTACTATACACAAGGGAAATGACAGACTGGCTACTATACACAAGGGAAATGACAGACTGGCTACTATACACAAGGGAAATGACAGACTGGCTACTATACACAATTGGAAAGAATCATTTTTTAAATTTTAAGAACGTTTGGAATAGGTTTGTGTAAACCTTTTGGTAAAAATGCACTGTTAAACCTATGGGCTGTCAGTATCTCGGGCATATCAACATGAAATAAGATATATCATAAAATATATCATGTACACTGGACTCCTATTATTGCCACGACATCTGCTTATTTTTTTCCCTTTCCTTTTAATTACATGCCCTCTCCTAGTCATTCCCAACCTCTCCTATTAATTTTACGACCTCTTCTTGCTTATTCCCAGTCTTCATTTATACCTGATACACATAGGTTACATTGGTCCATAGGATCCAATGCTAAAAGAAGGGTCGTTGTGAAGTTCCAGCATCTAATTTTTAACTTGGGTTCTTGAATTGTTATAACATGAATTTTTTTATATGAGCGTAACATCTGTTATGAGAAAACATTTGTGAAATGGGTGTTTCTTGTAATTAACTAATGAGACTTTTTTTATGGACAAAACAAAACTACTATATTTTTTTTTGTAACACACTTTCCTCGCTATGAGAGTCATTATGTAACAAGACCAGTTTGTGTGACGCCCCCTGACCTCCTGTCCTGTCTCAGGGCCCCCTCTCCTGCTCCTGCTGGCCTGTCCATACTGGACATTATTCTTCAGTTGGGGCTTGTCACCACCCTACGCCTCATCCCTCAAGCCTTGTTTACGACTCCCTGGTGGCAGACCTACTTAGGGTTGAGTCCACCCACTAGACTATGTCCCCCACCCTATGGACATACCCTGTCTAAATGTAGGAAGGCCTCTAGGCATAGACCAACAGATCTGGCAGTATCCCCTTATCGGACACTTGAAAGCGAGATTCTTATGTCCGCGGTAAATTTAAATTTAAATTTAAAACATGTTCATGTCCCATGTTTCTGCCCTGGGTAATAATCAGTGTCAATTTCAAAAAGACAAATCGAATGATATGTCTACAATATTACATATAAATTACAATCCCGGTTGACTGGAAAAGCAGTGTACCCCGGTATCATGGTGTTGGCGTTCGTAAGTATGGTAAGCATTTGTTGATTTCTTTTCAATTGATGCACCAGTAGCTAAGATTGGATTATTTAGAGATTCAGCGGGAATACAGAAAAATGTGGTAAAAGTGGCTTCCTTTGAGTAACATAAAAAGGGGTTCTATGGCGAAGGTTTTCACTCAACGTTTGAGTTTCGATGAATTGTAACAAGCTACGCTCCTACCTATGGTCTGAAGTACACGTTAAATAGCAGTTGTCAAGGCACACAGGTCAACGGGCACAGTATGTGTTAGCGTGCCTCATTGGTCGAGACAACAGCTTGTGTTGGCACGCGTGATTGGCTGTGATTACACTCTGGGGAGGCTGGAACCAGCAACCAACCAATCAGATCGCAGCCCTCATCGTGCCTCGCTGCGCGTGCAACAACTCGTGTGCCTGGTTTCTTGGATGTTACAGATTGCTGGGGGAGGAGGGAGGTCAAGGATTAAGTGGGGAAAAGGCGAAGAGGAAGGAGGAAGTGGAAGGTGGGTGGGGAGGGGGTAGACAGGGGTAACAGGATTCAGAGCATGCCGGGTTGTAGGCCTAACAGAAAGGACAGTAGTCTATGGAGAAATTGTATTTCAATGTTCGTGGGTTGTATTGGGGATTGGGAAGGTGGGGGGGGGGAGTCGAGGAGTAGAGACAAGGAATATTTGTCCTTATTGGGGTTCTAGAGGGGATGCTTTAGAGCTGAGTATAAGAAGAAAAAGGGTGCACATGCACAAGGAAGTGGGACAATTAAAGGGGGTCACAACAACTATCTATAACTGGATTATTCGAGCAGTTCTCTGTTGGCAGTGCTGTATGGCATTCCCCACTATGGTTAGGGAGCTGGTAGATCCTGATGATCTGTGAAGAAGGGGCAGATGTCTATTGGGGTAAGGATACAGATAGTGATACCAAATGGCTGGGTATGTGTGGATAGAAGTATGGGTGGGTGTGGGTTGACATGTTATCTGCCTCATCCATGCGTTAAGTCACACATGGGTAAGCATGTACCCAGTCACAGGTTCCATATCACTGACTAAGGTCACGAACCAATGATCGTAGACCAGATAAGGCATTGACCCACTTCTATTACCCCTATTAACTCACCATTGCAGGGATTGTGTTATAGTATATTCCGAGATCTATTTTGCACACATCTTGCATTTCCTGAAAATAACCCTCCCTTGTACTTCTCTTGGAATCCTACAGACGATTGCAGTGCCTGCATAATCCCTGATTTCTCCTACTGTTCACTCATAAATCCCCGTTACTATTGTACACTACTGGTACACAGTGCCTGAACAAAAAAAAATTCCCCAGTACTAACACCTAGTGCCTGAAAACCATCCCTGTACCACTGTTCCCAAGTAAACACAAGACTTTATCAAATGTAGCAAATTGGTAGATATTAAACATTTAAACAAGTTAAAACATTGTCTTGGTTATGCTGGGTGAACGTTTAGATAAACATAGCAAAAGTTCGTATCTATACCTCTCCTTCAATTTGTTTCATATGTGGAATCTTTGTATTGAGACATCAATGGCCATAAAGGTTTGTTCTTTGTCTTGATTTCCAAGGGTAATCACAGCATGGGTTCAAATCATGGTATGACAAGTTTTGAAAATGGCTATTCTATTTTTTTTCTCATTAGAGAAGGTAGGTTCAAACCTAATGTAATTTCATGTTTTATAACATAATTGGCTCAGATTTATCCCCTTTCATGTACTACTCACAGACAGTGCCTGGATAACATCCCCTTTTTATGTACTACTCACACATAGTGCCTGAATAACATCCCCTTTTATGTACTACTCACACACATAGTGCCAGGATAACATCCCCTTTTATGTACTACTCACACACAGTGCCAGGACAACATCCCCTTTTATGTACTACTCACACATAGTGCCTGAATAACATCCCCTTTTATGTACTACTCACACATAGTGCCAGGATAACATCACCTTTTATGTACTACTTGTACTTGCCTGAATAACATCCCCTTTTATGTACTACACATAGGGCCAGGATAACATCCACTTTTATGTACTACCCACACACATAGTGCCAGAATAACATCCATTTTTATGTACTACTCACACACATAGGGCCAGGATAACATCCCTTTTTATGTACTACTCACACACATAGTGCCTGAATAACATCCCCTTTTATGTACTTCTCACACACATAGTGCCCGAATAACATCCCCTTTTATGTACTACTCACACACATAGTGCCAGGATAACATCCCCTTTTATGTACTACTCACACACATAGTGCCAGGACAACATCCCCTTTTATGTACTACTCACACACATTGCCAGGACAACATCCCCTTTTATGTACAACTCACACACATTGCCAGGACAACATCCCAATTTAAAGGACAACATGCACGTTTCTTTTCAAGGAAGAATTCCACTATATAACCTTCTATATACTTTATAAAACAAAATGGAATTTGAAATAGATTGATATGTCAACATTAAGGGTCCATGTGAGCTTATTCTGTCAGCATAATGAGAATCTCTTCAAAGGCCTAAAATAAAAACAGGAGTGGTGCCCCCTCATGGATAGTGTGTGCATAAGGGTACTGATGATGTCATCAGTTCCCTTATCAGTGTAGGCAACCATGGTCACTTAGGGTGACTGGGGTGCCCCCTTGAGGGAGAGTGTGAAAACACTCACTGAGAGATAAGACAAGAACTGCATCTGTCAAAGCACAGAACAAAAGTAGGAATATTTATAAAAATAACAACTTTTGTCATAACAATTTTCTTTACATAGATTTAACAAGTTTAAAGTATGTAAATATTGGTTTATCTCAAGATTGAGCTTTTCGTGCATGGTGACCTTTAAGTACTACTCACACACAGTGCCAGGACAACATCCCCTTTTATGTACTACTCACACATAGTGCCAGGATAACATCCATTTTTATGTACTACTCACACACAGTGCCAGGATAACATCCCCTTTTATATACTACTCACACACAGTGCCAGGATAACATCCTCTTTTATGTATTACTTACACATAGTGCCAATATAACAAAACCTTTTCCTGCACTACTCAGAATCATGCAACTGTTTCCGAACACTCATCGTCATTAGGATGGGGTTGTTTGGGTATACTAGAGGATAGAAGGAGCACACTTAACAGCTTACAACCAATATACTCTACATATAGCATATCAGAAAAGTATTGAATATAAATAGATTGATAACAAAGTTAGGCCATCCCCTTTTATGTACTACTCACACATTGTGCAAGGATAACATCCCTTTTATTTACTTCTCACACACAGTGCCAGGATAACATCTCCTTTTATGTACTACTCCCACACAGTGCCTGGATAACATCCCCCTTTATGTACTACTCCCACACAGTGCCTGGATAACATCCCCCTTATATGTACTACTTACACATAGTGCCAGGATAACATCCCCTTTTATGTACTACTCACACACAAAGTGCCTGGATAACATCCCCTTTTATGTACTACTCACACACAAAGTGCCTGGATAACATCCCCTTTTATATACTACTCACACACTTAGTGCCTGGATAACACCCCCTTTTATGTACTACTCACACACAGTGCCAAAATAACATCCCCTTTTATGTACTACTCACACACAGTGCTAGGATAACATCCCCTTTTATGTACTACTCACACACAGTGCTAGGATAACATCCCCTTTTATGGATTACTTACACACAGTGCCAATACAACATACCCTTTAATGTACTACTCACACACAGTGCTAGGATAACATCCCCTTTTATGTACTACTCACACACAGTGCTAGGATAACATCCCCTTTTATGTACTACTCACACACAGTGCTAGGATAACATCCCCTTTTATGTACTACTCACACACAGTGCTAGGATAACATCCCCTTTTATGGATTACTTACACACAGTGCCAATACAACATACCCTTTAATGTACTACTCACACACAGTGCTAGGATAACATCCCCTTTTATGTACTACTCACACACAGTGCTAGGATAACATCCCCTTTTATGTACTACTCACACACAGTGCCAGGATAACATCTCCTTTTATGTACTACTTACACACAGTGCCAGGATAACATCCCCTTTTATGTACTACTCACACACAGTGCCAGGATAACATCCCCTTTTATGTACTACTTACACACAGTGCTAGGATAACATCCCCTTTTATGTATTACTTACACATAGTGCCAATATAACAAAACCTTTTCCTGCACTACTCAGAATCATGCAACTGTTTCCCAACACTCATCGTCATTTGGATGTTTTTTTTGGGTATGCTAGATGATAGAAGGAGCACACTTAACAGCTTGCGACCAATATACTCTACATATATAGCATATCGGAAATGTATTGAATATAAATAGATTGATAACAAAGTTAGGCCATCATACAACATTATAGAAACAACAATTTTACTACTCGGGAAAGACATTATCATCGCATTTGGGCTATGTGAGATATGACCCCACCCCATCCTAGCTCTTTTATTAGAGTGCAAATGTATAACACGATAATAAACACGGATGAAAGCAGCTGTGCTAGCTCTCAACAGGACAAAGGAGTGTGAGAAAAACCGCCCAACAAGATTCTGAGCCAGATGGGCCAAGTGCACGGTCGCTATGTGTGCCACTAATAATGTGGGTGTTGTTTACAGTTAACTGCTAGTATTACTAGGAAATAAAAAAGAGGCCATTGGGTACAAGTAAAAGGGAACTAAAGGCCATGACACGTCATTGGTGCACTGAAACAAGGATGACATATCAGGGGGACATTTCTCAGTGATACTAATCAATATATCGTGAAATACCGTCCTGCGCAGAATGTTAAAGAGGCAGGTCTTCGTGGGTTGCCATACAGGGATAGTTGTAATGCGATTTCATTTTTCTGATACTCTTATTTCTTCTTTACCCTTTCTACATCACTGTAAGTAGCTGGTTTAGACATTTGGCACTATTGCATGAATTGCATCATGGTCAGTGTCCAGCTGATTATCAATTTCAACTGTCAACCACCGATTGTGCTCATACATAACCAGTGCTTATTCTACACAAGGTGTACAACTGGTGAATATTTCATTTTAGTATAAAGAAAGATGATTGCATTAAGTATCTCATCATGTCTTTATCCAGATGATATGTGTATAGATAGACAGATCTACATGCTAAATGCCACACCTCCCATGTATTTCCCTCCCGTTCTTCACATGAAGGCACTACTTTCACTGAGTAGATCCCTCCGCCCCAAGGCGCCTGTCACGTGACCTTTAAGTACTAGCTTGGTGTCGTCTAAAGTTCCCGGTCACAAATTGCCTCCATTACTTATTTCCGAATTGGTTTCAAGAAGACAGAATAAAAGAATGCTGATCTAGCCCGATGGACATCATTCTACCCATGCCGCGGCAACGTGTGGGAATAGGGCAATATGAGTCATCCGTTGACTGCACATGGGCGGCCACTTGTTTTATGGCTGGGAAATTAGCTCTCTAATCAATTCATTAAAAGCTGTGCTTATTTGTGCCGTGCCACATGCAATTGTGCACAGTGAGCGCTCACCCCTATTCCCCCATCCCCTGTGTCTCTGCTCTGCCCCATAAAAATCACGCTGCTGTTTCATTGCTGTCCTGATTTATACAGGCATCCTGGGGCCATCCCTACACAACACATTGCATACTGTATTCACACAACCAGCAATTGTTAGACCAAGCTCTGCATAATATCTGACGTCGATTCAACCAAGTTAAGCCCAAATCTCTACAATCATGGTTGTTCTTTGCAACAATTGCCAAAATCTGTGAAAGGTTCATTAATGTGTTGTTGGGGAGATATTCCACCCCACTAGAATTAGTGAGTAAGGGTAATGGTATATGCTTATTACTATACAGTTGCACTAGAGGGTAATATTAAATATAGGTCAAATGGAAATCACTGTAAAGTTAATGTGAGGCCGAGCTTTCTTATAGAACCTAATAACACACGTATTGCGGCCTACAACAAGATGCTGCAATGATGAATATACATGGAGACATTCTGAAAGCATTAAGCGCTTTACAGTGCTTTAATGCATTATACCAGTGGTATTTTAGGATGACACATGGGTGTAAACAGGTCTGCATCATGCCGATACCTTGGGGTTGATAAACTCCTAAATTCAGTAAGGGCTACAGCTGGATGTAGACCTGCCGCTACCAGGACTGCATCTAACTTATTATATTCTAAGGGCTTATCAAATGTATCATGGCGACAAGAGTTCATTAAAGCATCTTGCGATTCCTAAATGGTTTCAGGTATCAGTTCCACCTATACGTTTAGTGCAACTAATTGCAGGACATGTCATATTATGTAGGATAATAATCTTTTTGTTCTACGTTAATTTAGTAGCGATTTATATATGTTATGAGTTCAGTTTGTGAGTATACGGTCAGGACGTCATTTGAAAATAATATTAAAATTATTTTGAAATAAGACTTCAGGAGCTAGAGTGTGCAATTAGCACTTGATATCCATAATGTTTCTAAAGTCCTGGGGGAATTCTATGAGATGTCAATCAAATTGAGTCATATTTCTTTCTTGCATGGAGAAAAGTGAGACTTAAATGTTCCCGAAAATTAAAAAGGACTTTCATGCTTCACACCCAATCTGATAAAATCAGGTTCGCTTAAATATATTTAGGCTTAATATCCAACTGGAAGCCCAAACATCTGTAATTTTACAAACAGGTGCTGAAGCTGACCAGTACCACCATCATGGTGAGATAAGCACCGATAATGGCCAGCATGATGGGTACCAGTTGGACTCTAAAATATCACAGCGACCTGTTTCATTGGTTAAAAGTCGGTCCCATCTAGCTACCTTAAATGATAAAACTTGGTGTCTGCACGTGCCTGGTAGGTATTGGGCTGGGAGCTTGGCAATCTTTGTCATTGCTTTTATATCAGTTTATAGGTGTTATGACCTCAACCCTAAACTCATATTCAATCTTTAACTTAAAAGTTCTCCTATATCACTCAAGCTAGTTTAATGCCGACATATAGGTTAATGAGGACATCGTGCCCAAAGCCTTTATGATCGTAATGAGCCATTACTTATTCATACCATGAGGGTGGTACCTGCCATTGGTAGGAAACACTAGAGATTTTATCATAAATGCAACATCCTTCACAGCAAATTGTCCTCGTCAACCTGTGTGAAGTGGCTCACACATGTCGCTAGATGGAACACGATGTTGTTATAGCACAAGATCACCAGGAATAGCAATTGCTATGCCATGTGAGTCTAACACACAGTGGCGAAAGATGACGGAATGAGTTATCACTCGAAAAGGAGTCACCATTGATGACCAATCATGCGACAGATGACGACAATTTGCTGGGTTTGATGTACATATGCTGGTAAGTAACACTATCTTAGTTCATCATGTCAACATCATGTCTTATGGTCAGCATGGTGCATTTATCAAGTACCTGTGAATTCCCTGCTATGGCAGCATCCAGGCACTAAGAGAACGTCAGCATGATGCATTTATTAAGTACCTGTGAATTCCCTGCTATGGCTGCATCCAGCCACTAAGAGAACGTCAGCATGATGCATTTATCAAGTACCTGTGAATTCCCTGCTATGGCTGCATCCAGGCACTACGAGAATGTTAGCATGATGCATTTATTAAGTACCTGTGAATTCCCTGCTATGGCTGCATCCAGGCACTACGAGAAGAACTGGATATATATGCACTAGTAAACGCTGCAGCCCTTACACTGCTATCCCGGTAGGTACAGTCAGTGTAAGGTGGTGGCAGGTATTGTGTTTTAATGTGTCTATAGTGTGAGCTGCCTCGGAGCCTCAGTACTTCTCTTCACCATTTAAAGGCGACCAAAGTGCTCCAATACAGGAGGACAGTGTCTTTTGTGGGTGTGATGCATGAATTTTGATGAGGATGTGTAGTAGATGCACTCCCAGTGGGTGTGACGGCTATGATACACTGATGCCTCAACCCCTAGAAGTTAGTTACTAGCACAGTTAGTTACTAGCACTAGCTGCATCATAACAACTCTTGAACTTGGGGCGTTGAGACCTTGTGTTGTCCCCAAGGGATTAACATTAAAAGACTGATGCTGGTGTTAAAGACTGTTGCACCAAAGATTAACCTGTATAGACGGAATTTAAAAGTGCCTAAAGTCTGCCACATCTTGCATTGCGTGCATTACCGATGCCAATTTAAGGCAGCCTCCTATGAAGTTATTCATGCTGAGTGAATTACATTTAATGAATTTTAGATGACAAATGTGATAAGGCGAGGGGATCCATTTTACAGCAAGACTTATCAAGAGTGAATAATTATTAATCAATTGGAGAGAAACGTCCATGAACTTTGACCTTAGCCTAGATGTAGGGAAAGGTACCATCATTCTTAATGGAGGAATCTGCTTTACTTATATAAAAAGAAATCAATTTTCCCTTGAGATACTAGGCCTACATATACACACAACCACCATGAATGAAACCCTCAAAATAAGAGTGGGTGGTCGGTCGTAGGGAATACCTTACGACTGCTCTGTACGGTCAGCACTTATAAATGTACAATATATTTATTAAATAGGGTTTGGCAGTGCAGGGGCTTGTTTTAGAGAGAGGTGTACACAGTATTTGTGCTCAACTTTCCATGCATAGATCTATACTTATGGGTTGCAGGTATAAGTATTGCATATCAACTTGACCGTATTTGATTAATCTTCAAAATAGGTTTCATTTCAAAAGCTGTTGCTGGGCTTGGAATGTGAATAGAACAAATATGTTCCACTTCAGCTTCTTTTCCTTTGAACGCCCCTATATATGATGGAATTTGAATGCCATTTCAAGGTCTAATCGTTGGATACTAAATTTGGAGTTATCATCCAGAGCCCTTTATATTCTTTAGTTGATATTCCAATTATCAAACTTTACAGAGCTCTTCAAAGCTGCATAGTTACTAACAATTTTAATAGGATGAAATGGGCGAAGATAGGGGAAACAAGGACTGGTGATTATTTCAAAATAATAACAAAGGGTAAATCAGCGTTTGAAATAACCTCCTGATATAGCCAGCATGTTGCCGTTGGGGATATTGAAATAAGCCCCTGCTGTATTGGTACAGCAATAGTGCCTATTAGCTAAAGACCTTATAATGCGTAACATAGTGAGAGCTCTCAGGAGGTCATTTCATAATGCACTACGATCGCACACAGTCCTACGACTTGAAATCTCAATGCTATACAAACGAGCCCATAGTATAGAGAAGTGGCCATTTGTGTATCTCAATGCTAAGACTGGTCTACCAGATGCCTTTGTCATGATTCCATAGAGATCAGTATCAGGGTGCACAGAAGACCTGCCACCACCTAAAACTCGTCAGTACAGAAAAGTTTAGGGTAGTCAAGGTCAAATGACGACCTAAACTCGTCATACTGACGATACAAAGTCGTCAGTCGTCATACTGACGACTTAGGTGGACAGGGTGATGACCTTTAGTCGTCATTTTGACGACCTAAAGCTGTATATTTAGGTATTGTCAACCTGAGGACTTAAGGTTGTCTGCACTGACCAGTTTCGGGATTCCAAAGTTTTCAGTGTGAAATTTCTGACGATTGCATGCCTCTACAGTGAGGTAGCCAAATCGTCAGTAAAATTTCAGCTCATCAATTTTATTGAAATAAGCCCCAGGTTAGACTAACTCCTGAATAGTTAGTATGCATCAAAGCTTTGTGCAGCCCTTAGAGGGTGAAGACGTCCCATGTCCATGGACTGGTTTGTAGGGGTATGCAAACAATGGTGACCCTGTGTTAACAGATCACCCTCTGGAGGACTGAGGTGTGCACCAACCCCCTGTCCACCCTGGAGGAAGCTAATGACATGGGTAATGAGAAGGGGAGCAGGGGCAGCTGGAGAATGGGTTAAGCTGGAGAGCGCATTAGTTGTTCTAATTACAATACATGTATTTGGAGATCTACTGAGTAACTTACCATAGCTGAACCTAAAGACGACCACATACCTAGAGTCGACCACCTGTCAGCTAGATTTTCTCACTCTCACATGTACTGCATTGGTCTTGAACCCTAATATTATTGAGATAGAAGTGTTATAGTACCCCATAGAATGATGTCCTGGAATATATGACGTAATTGTCATTGCATGATAAGTTCCCATGTTTGAATGGTTTTTACCATGACCAGCTGGCCTTTTCATCAGAATTGTCCAACTTTGGTTCGATAATTTGAAGATGACAAGTGCTCACATATACAACATTTTAACTCTAGGAATTGATAAATATCTTTGCTAAATGATAGCATGAGGAAAAGTGCAGAAATGTTAAATACTTTCTGTATAGGACTTATTTCCTAGAACATACCGATTTCACCTTGAGATGACCACTAATTCACCTTGAGTAGACCACTCCTTATACACCTATTTGTACATTTAATTGAATAGACACCAATGATTATGTAGGATTACATTACAAGATCCATTGCCAGAATAGTTTGGGATAGAAATCTTCACTGGATTATGTTCTGATGCATACATTTCAATCTTTACTGTAATGCTATGGTTATTACTGTGTAGAGGAAGTATTTGATACTAAGATTGTTGATAAAATTAAGGAATGGATTATTATAGTCCATATTGAAGGTCTATAAAGTACATTAAAAACAAAGCCTCTATAATGCAGGGTTGGAAATACCACTTCTACTTTGATGAGATTTACAATATCCATGGCCATAAAGTTGCCTCCAATTTCCATTCCAATTGAGTCACTGTAAAAACATACATTTTCTTATGATGCAATAGTTTTAGTTACACATGGATTTGAAAAAGGTAATTGGAGAAAAAGCCCAAATAATTGTCTTTCACTTAGTACCTTGGGGAACCCTAAGGACCTGTTAGACTCAAAGATATTAGCTACTGCATTTCCCTTATTGAAAACCTCATAGGAACGGTCATCTTTAGGTTAATCTACCCTAAGATGATAGAGATAAGTATTTGAAAATGTCTTTATATTGGTATGTACAATTGAATTAACCCTCAACCGACTTGTGATGATTCTAAAAGCCAAATGCCTTCCCCTCAGATAGTGGAACGCGTGGCTGAATCAAGAGACAGGAGACGGGGGTGTTAAGATAAAGAGGCTGCTTCCTAAAGGAGGCGGGGGTGTTAAGATAGAGAGGCTGCTTCCTACAGGAGGTGGGGTGTTAAGATAGAGAGGCTGCTTCCTACAGGAGGTGGGGTGTTAAGATAGAGAGGCTGCTTCCTACAGGAGGTGAGGTGTTAAGATAGAGAGGCTGCTTCCTACATGAGGTGGGGTGTTAAGATAGAGAGGCTGCTTCCTACATGAGGTGGGGTGTCAAGATAGAGAGGCTGGTTCCTACAGGAGGTGGGGTGTTAAGATAGAGAGGCTGCTTCCTAAAGGAGGCGGGGTGTTAAGATGGAGAGGCTGGTTCCTATAGGAGGCGGGGTGTTAAGATAGAGAGGCTGGTTCCTACAGGAGGCGGGGTGTTAAGATAGAGAGGCTGGTTCCTACAGGAGGTGGGGTGTTAAGATAGAGAGGCTGGTTCCTACAGGAGGTGGGGTGTTAAGATGGAGAGGCTGGTTCCTATAGGAGGCGGGGTGTTAATATAGAGAGGCTGCTTCCTACAGGAGGCAGGGGTGTCAAGATAGAGAGGCTGGTTCCTACATGAGGTGGGGGTGTTAAGATAGAGAGGCTGGTTCCTACAGGAGGTGGGGTGTTAAGATAGAGAGGCTGGTTCCTATAGGAGGCGGGGTGTTAATATAGAGAGGCTGCTTCCTACAGGAGGCGGGGGTGTCAAGATAGAGAGGCTGGTTCCTACATGAGGTGGGGGTGTTAAGATGGAGAGGCTGCTTCCTACAGGAGGTGGGGTGTTAAGATAGAGAGGCTGCTTCCTACATGAGGTGGGGGTGTTAAGATGGAGAGGCTGCTTCCTACATGAGGTGGGGGTGTTAAGATGGAGAGGCTACTTCCTACATGAGGCAGGGGTGTTAAGATAGAGAGGCTGGTTCCTACAGGAGGCGGGGGTGTTAAGATAGAGAGGCTGCTTCCTACATGAGGTGGGGGTGTTAAGATGGAGAGGCTGCTTCCTACAGGAGGTGGGGGTGTTAAGATAGAGAGGCTGCTTCCTACATAAGGTGGGGGTGTTAAGATGGAGAGGCTACTTCCTACATGAGGCAGGGGTGTTAAGATAGAGAGGCTGCTTCCTAGAGGAGGTGGGGTGTTAAGATAGAGCAGCTGCTTCCTACAGGAGGTGGGATGTTAAGATAAAGAGGCTGCTTCCTACAGGAGGTGGGGTGTTAAGATAGAGAGGCTGCTTCCTACAGGAGGTGGGGTGTTAAGATAAAGAGGCTGCTTCCTACAGGAGGCGGGGTGTTAAGATAGAGAGGCTGCTTCCTACAGAAGGCGAGGGTGTTAAGATAGAGAGGCTGCTTCCTAGATGGCAACAGTCCTTGGGGTAATAACCATTAAAATAGCTCAGTTGTTACAGTATTAATAGTATTGAAAGATTTAAACTGTACTGAAAGGAATAAGGTTATGGTTTACTGGAATGTAGACACGATTATCAATAAAACATTTTGTGCTGATTCACCCAGTAATGTTTTCTTTCTTAACATGATTCGAGATATTAGACATTCTCATGGACCCTCGACATTTTTGTGGCGATCACAAGTTATGACACAAGTTGACATCTGGAGTTTTTCCTGGGAATTAAACAAGTGGATTCGTGTTGCAACCTCAAATTATTCCCAGGAATCTAACATATTCTCATCAACTATTGGTTCGTCACGGTTGACCTTTTCTAATTTGACATTTGGCAGGGAGAAATGTCATGTTGACAGCAAATTTCTTTTTTCAATGAGACCTTTGACTGGGTGAATCATCACGTTTGACAATATCTTTTCAACTTCATTTTGAGAGTAGATGGAAAATAAATCTGATTTTAAAATTAATCTGATTTTTAAGTGGATATTTTTGATTGTATGAATTGTATGACCTTTCACTGCTTCCATAGGTATCTCAGTGCTGTAGTTTGGACCAGGTGGAAGCATTTAATTTCTATTGAAATATAACAAACTTTGCGTGAGTGATGAAAATATTGGTCTAAAAGTTTTAGTATATCTTCGCAAGATTACTTTGTTATCAAATTCCAGGAATGTTCGCTTGAAGGGAGACCAGGCCAAGCCAAGGGGCAAAATACAAGCAGGATACAGCATAGGGGGCTTGAGGTAAAGAACCTATAGATGCATAATACATGACCTATAAAACGGGGGGGGGGGGTGTGTGCAGGCTGAGCAATTAGCAACCATACAGGCCCCCCTGATTGAGATAAATAGGTGAGGGATGGGGATGAGGACGGGAAGGGGAAGAGGGTGGTGGAGGTCCAGCGGGGAAGAGGGGGTATGGAGAGGAGGGAAAGAGATGGAAGAAGCGGAAATAGGGAAGGGAGGGATGGCAGAGGGAGATATCCAGAAGAGGAATGGTCGGACAGGAAAAAGGGTAAAGGAAGGAGGTAAGACGAGAGAAGGGAGAATAGAATGAGAAGGACGACGGGGAAGATGCGGAAATAAGGAAAGAGAAGGCATATATAGGTCCAGGGGATACAGATCTACAGGTGAAGCGTAAAGGGTGGAACGAGGAGGGAGAGATAGACGTATAATCCAATACAATAGTCGGTATAGACCCACTGCCCTCCTCTGGAGTGTCTTCGGTAAAGCTGAAGATAGAACACTGGATTAAACTATTTTACTGTCATCCTATATGACCTGGGGAGGATGAGCACAAAGGTATCTCAATCTCAAAATTTCATAATTCTAGGGCCGACAATAATAATTCTTGGTCTCTTATGTCATGTTTCTAGTGAAACATATTGCTTCAGATATGTAGAAAATAATTAAGTCTCCTTATTGATCATAATTCCGTTAAATAAATTTGTCTATCAGCTTTTTATTAAGCATTTGTATTTATGGGGGATTAATCACCTCCAACCTTTGCAATGATAATCATTCGTCGATTGTACATAATGTAACCTGTTACTTTTGTAAATACACTCCAATTTAGTTATTAAGCTTTATATACATATTGTATGCCTCATCTTCACCTATATACATCGTATCATTATATTCATTAGAATGTGCTGGAAAAACGAAACTGTTGTATGACTAAAAGGAATCACTATATTGTCAGATTTCATCACTCATTTTAATTAGTGACTTGACAATAAAAACCTTCAACCTTTAAAAAAATGAAGGTAATTCACCTAGAACGATACTGATAGGGATAAAAATGCTCACAGCCAAGGTCATCTGATTGTGGGTCAGGGATGGGGTGATCAGCTAGGTTTGCACGGTCAGAAATGTACTTATCTGAGGAAAAAAACATCTTCATTTCATGGTGAATAACAACCATATGATAAATTAACCCTAGCCCGTTCCCAACACAATGGAAATAAGAGCTACCCCCTGTACATGTATTCATTACAAATGTTAAGGTCACTTGATCTGTTGATGATGCATAGAACCAAAAGCTTATGATTTGTAAACAGCATATGTGCAAAGGATTATTCCAAAATCCTTTGTGGTTCTTTCTATAGGTGGTGATGATTTTATAGGCAAATGGCCATTGTCCTACCCGCTATGTCACAGAGTAATACTGAAAATAGGTAAATTATTTTGCCCTCATCTCAAGAGCATAAACACTCGCCCGCCTCCGTCAAACCAACCACACCCCTTCAATTGATGAATAATCCCTTAAAACCCCTTCATCCACAATGGACGTTTATAAATGTATCTTGTTTTTTTATTGAAATGAGATAACCATTTTTTGTATGGCTAGTGTCTACATGTGTGATAGGTGGCTCAGGTCCTGCACGGCCCTGACCCAGGCCTGACCTAGTGAGGGAGCAGCTCTCAGTGTAAATGAATGGGGCCTTCCGTCATGCATCTTTAAAGGAGTTCAACACCTATTGGAAGGGGATGGTTATGTGGGTGTCAAGGGGTGGGGGGGGGGCAGTGGACAGTTGTTTCGCTGAGTTCATTACATCCTCAATCCGCTACATGGTAGGCCCCTTCTATCAAGGATAAACTCACACTTCTAATCTCAACATCGATATATGATGCAAACCTGCCGACTTAACGAAGGAAAATGTTATAAAAGCTCCCGGATGTTACACCTTAAAGTGTTGCTAGTCCTTACCGGCACAATACTAGAAATTGTGGGGATGCTTGCAAATCAAAACCGCAGCCTAGACCTGGTCTTGAATTCAATTTATCCTTACCATTATTGCCTGTCAGCCCTCACGCTGTTCTACATTTTTTCTATCCCCTATTCTTATCACAAATATGGCCTATAAAGAATACTCAAAATGAAGTCCCTTTTTGTGATAGGGGACCTCCTGTACCGGACTGCATCCAGGCACACATAATTAAGTGAATTACTCTTCCCTGCTCCTGCTCATCTTTTCATACGATTCATTTCCAATCAAACTCTTCTAGCTGAAGCAAAGGGGAAAGAGTTCTAATGTTGCCCACTTGGGGACGTGACTGTGAGGTTAGATGCAGTAGGTCCTGCAGTGGGCTTTGTGGGTGGGTGGTAATTGGAAAGGAGGCGATAATAGGGGAAAGAAGCAACTTGTGTGCGCTGGTTACCATAGGAAGCGGTGAGAAATGATATGAATACAGAATAAGGCGGCAATAGGCGGGCAACCAGTGGCAGGTTACTGGTTACAGCAGGTGTTGGTTAATCATACACGTCCTTGACGTTAACAACGACTTAAATACGTTATCAGTTTGCCCCCTACCCGTTTCAGGCAACAATTAGTCTCTCGGGGCCTATAAACATATTCAGCATACCATGACGAATAGGCATTTGATGAAAAGCAAAAAGCACTCATAGAAGCATTGCAAGAATAAAGGGGTACTGAACCCGTCTGTCCTAACAGACAACACAGAATAAAGGGGTACTAAACCCATCTGTCCTAACAGACAACGTAAAAAAAGGGATACTAAACCTGTCTGTCCTAATAGACAACATAGCATATAGGGGTACTAAACATTTCTGTCTTAACAGACAATGTAGAATAAGTATATAGGAATGACGAATTTTGTGTTCGTATAACTCACTCGAGGGAAATATGACCGGCTCTCGATGTCAATACAAACATTCAATACACAAAATTTGTCATTCCTATATTTATTTTTACATGTTTAGGCACAGGGAAGCGATGAAATCAAACAAAAACTCACTGTTTAATTGAACTTTTGGGGCAGGTCCCGCCATCTTGGTTATTTACTTCTGGTTAGGACTACTCCGCAGAAAAAGTAGTCCCGTACACAAAAATCACAAAAGTAGCTTTCATCTCGCAAAATATACGATCTCTAGTTGGTGTTCGCCTACATTTTGTATACATTTTCTTATAAATAAATAAGAATCCATTGATTTTTCAAAACGGTCCGAAATTTTCGGCGTCTTTCTTGTACGACGAGCAGTTGACCTATATCTACATCCGGGACACTGACACACTTTCGCCGGACAAGGAGGCGGGTGGGAAAGGCCGGACCGCGACTCGCGTACTTTGGGAAAATCAATGGATTCTTATTTATATCGAAGAAAATGGAGAAAATTAGCACGCATTCCTTGTCTATGGATCGAATACTTCTTGGGATTTTAATATTATAACATGTCATGGCTGGATTCCATACGAAAAGTGACTGTAAACACGGCGGTACCTCTCCCGGCAAGGAACAAAAACAATGGCTTCGCGCAGAGCGGACCCGGGCCGTATCGCTTGGTTTTACAAAATGTATTCTCCTGGCTATAATCTTTGGATTTCAGGTAAGAAATTAATACAAAATGGCTAACAATGTTTTCCTGTGAATAACTCCACCAGGCTCCATTGAAATCTATGCTAACGAGGTCTGCAAACATCAGGTATGTGGGGAAAAAAAATTCAAATGCTGGATATAGATTCCTGCGCCGAGTGATGAGGCCGGAAGGAGGGGAAATACAGTCGAAATGTCAAATAACTTTTTGGCAAATACGAACCCATATATCGTAAATAATCACAATATGCTTTACCGTGCGTTAGTCTACGGGAGTCCAGAATCTTACTAAACATGTAAAAATAAAGGGGTATTAAACCTGTCTGTCCTAACAGACAATGTAGAATAAAGGGGTATTAAACCTGTCTGTCCTAACAGACAATGTAGAATAAAGGGGTATTAAACCTGTCTGTCCTAACAGACAATGTAGAATAAAGGGATACTAAACCCGTCTGTCCCAACAGACAACATAGAATAAAGGGGTATTAAACCTGTCTGTCCTACAGACAATGTAGAATAAAGGGATACTAAACCAGTCTGTCCTAACAGACAACATAGAATACAGGGGTACTAAACCTGTCTTTCCTAACAGACAATGTAGAATAAAAGGGTATTAAACCTGTCTGTCCTAACAGACAATGTAGAATAACACTGAATAAAGGGATACTAAACCCGTCTGTCCTTACAGACAACATAGAATACAGGGGTACTAAACCTGTCTGTCCTAACAGACAATGTAGAATAAAGGGGTATTAAACCTGTCTGTCCTAACAGACAATGTAGAATAACACTGAATAAAGGGATACTAAACCCGTCTGTCCTTACAGACAACATAGAATACAGGGGTACTAAACCTGTCTGTCCTAACAGACAATGTAGAATAAAGGGGTATTAAACCTGTCTGTCCTAACAGACAATGTAGAATAAAGGGGTATTAAACCTGTCTGTCCTAACAGACAATGTAGAATAAAGGGGTACTAAACCTGTCTGTCCTAACAGACAATGTAGAATAAAGGGGTACTAAACCTGTCTGTCCTAACAGACAATGTAGAATAAAGGGGTATTAAACCTGTCTGTCCTAACAGACAATGTAGAATAACACTGAATAAAGGGATACTAAACCCGTCTGTCCTTACAGACAACATAGAATACAGGGGTACTAAACCTGTCTATCCTAATAGACAATGTAGAATAAAGGGGTATTAAACCTGTCTGTCCTAACAGACAACATAGAATAAAGGGGTATTAAACCTGTCTGTCCTAACAGACAATGTAGAATAACACTGAATAAAGGGATACTAAACCCATCTGTCCTTACAGACAACATAGAATACAGGGGTACTAAACCTGTCTGTCCTAACAGACAATGTAGAATAAAGGGGTATTAAACCTGTCTGTCCTATCAGACAATGTAGAATAAAGGGGTACTAAACCTGTCTGTCCTAACAGACAATGTAGAATAAAGGGGTATTAAACCTGTCTGTCCTAACAGACAACATAAAATAAAGGGGCACTAAACCCATCTGTCCTAACAGACAACATAGCATAAAAGGGTACTAAACCTGTCTGTTCTAACAGACAACTTAATTGACTTGGTGGTAATGGGCAAAGGGGTGATCTGTGTCTTATTTCTTTTGGGCGAAAGCACACACAAAACTTTTAGTGTCATTAAGGTGTTAAGTGCAGGGGTGTTAGATACAGAGTTAAAAGTTTTATTCATATCTATTTCTTTGTTTATTTCAATTTCTGATGGCATTGCATCCCCGATGACGTGCCATTATTTCCACATGGTGGATTGCCCCAACACGATATTCAAGAATTATACTAATAATGTCTATCATTTTCATTTACATCAACATGCCTTTCGTTTTTGTGTACACTTCCTAAAAAGGTTTGTCAAAATCTGAGTCTGCACTCATGGATCTAAACTGCTCCTTTGGCCATGAACCTGTGCTAATTTGATATTCTTTAAAGAGGCATTTTTTTGGGGTTTGGGGGATCATAGCCCTGTGTTCATATAAGAACAGCGCTCATTTGAGACCCTCATGCTTATACAGGTTTAAGCAGTAATGGTCATTACGTACATACTTTTATATATTCTAATACGGTGAATGAACGGTGGGACTTCAGTATAACCCATTCCAAACACTGTAAGAAAAAGCAATCAATGCATGGAATGTGTATGCTAACCTTAAAGGATCAAGTATGCAAAAGCGAATAACGAGGTGTACTCTTCATTGCTGCATATTGCCACTATGATACTGTCAATCTGTAAACTCTGGTAATTATATATAATATAGATATAGCCTAATCCAATGTGTAAACACCAGGCGGTGGCACCTGTAGTGTTGACAGAATGGCCAACATGCACGGCCAGGCACCCGATTCTAATCTTTATGATTTTTTTATGTTAAATTCAGCCATAATATCAAGTAATCTACCCGACAGGGAGTTAGAATAACATGTAAAGGATATACTGCTGAAATTATTTCGTCAGATTTGTTCTATAAGCTTCAAAAAAGGAGGATTTACTTTCGTGTCAACTCGTTGTCAAGGTATGTCCGCTCCACTGTCAATTTTTGGGTTCTTATATCGCCAGGTATCAGAACTCATATTATCCATTTTAGGAACTGAAATCAGTGCCTAAACTCGATAACCATTTTTTTTATTGAGATATAATATTTATCCAACCATGCCCTAACCTCTATCCTTCTACTGGGCCATACCAGCTGTTATTTCTCACTCTCCCTGCACCACGACATTAACCAGCACCAGACCAAAATAGCTGCAAAATATGCTGGAAGAGTGTATGAGCATATAAATGGCAAGGCGGATGTATAGCTAAACAGAAATGGCCGCTTGTTCAATTTCGGCACAGTGCGGCCAGTATCGACCCAGTGTGAGGGCGGAGATTTGGGGCTGATGGAAGGTCAGTGGGCGTGCAGTGGAGTGTAGGATAGAACATGGCCGGCCTCCTTAGACACTGCACCCTACGCCCCAGGCCAAATATTTACTGTGAAGACAAGTGTTTAGCAAGCACCGCCGTATCTGCAGCTATTGAACGGGCAGAGGGCGTTTCTTTAGGCAGCGATCAGTCAATCAGATGGTACGTTATTAGCTAGGGCCCGCATGAAAGGAACGGAAGTTGTAACAGGGGCACAGCCACGCCTTTCTTAAAATTTGATTGGATATTGATCAGCATGTGACCCAATGACCCGAAACTGAGTGAAACTGCCAGCGTTTCAACAATCTACTGGGCCCTTCTGCTCCACATATCACAGATTCGGTTCTTTATCTTTAGAAGTACATAACCATAGAAAATTTAGTCATTCTATAAAATCAGCTGTCCTGGAACAAGATTGGAGGCTATTACAAATAAGCGAAAATGAGAGTCAAGTGCTAATAGCTCAGTTTGAACAGTCGTGCTCTGTTCCATCCTTCCACTGATCACATTATAAATAGAGCTAAAAGCCACCTGCCTTGTTTAACCTTTTTGTGCCCAGGATTATTTCGCTACTTCTAGCTATTTCCTATTATGACTGCTTTAAATCTGATATATTGTAATATATTATTCACATATTGCTTTTCATAAGCGCAGCTTAGGTCATTTACTTGAATGTTCATTGGCTGAACATTTTTTATAATCATAAATATCAAAACATCCAAATAATCTTTTTTGGAAATAGGGCAACATAGTATATATACATTCTATCTGATGATGTTGGTAGATTGCTCAGGTGTTCGTAGGGCTGCGTCCTCTCAACTGTTTAGAAAAGTCTTGTAATTTGGGAATGAAATGATTTCTCTTGATATCAATATGGGAGCTTTTTGCAGAAGGAATAGAATGTTGTTGAAAACATAATCAGGATGTCCTTCAAAAGTTAGGGTGAGATGGTAAACCATTTTCTTGCCTATCTTTGCTAATATATTTGTATTCCTTAGTCATCCTTTATTCTTTAATGCATGCTCAGTGGTACCGGTAGTCTCACTGCACTCATGAGGTGATAGCCTTTCTATTCGGGGTTTAACCAAGAATAGTATTGAAGCTTCTTGGTTTAACTTTGAGTATCGACCCAGCAGAAGTGTCTGGGTGATTATATATGTCCATAATAGTTGTTTTAAGGGCCAAAACTGCGCCAATGGGCACCATAGGGTTAAGGTGGCTGACGGATATGGCAAAGACGTTTATTGCACAGATTTCTGCGCAGGTATAGAATGTTTTTCTTTCATTAACCTCTACCAAAGAGTATAGGTAAATGACCATATTTATAGTAAAATTGTCATAGGGTGGGATTTGAACCTAGGACCTTCTGCATGCCAAGCAAACGTGTTAGAACTGCACTACAGATTCTAATGGTTCGTGTAATATCAAATCTCCTAGCCATCAATATATTCATTGTCTCCCCATTTCCTGATCTTTTTCAAACAGCCAAAATATGAGAAGAAATGGCTGAGACCATACATCAGTGTTATATTTACTGAAAGATATGCTTATAATTTGCTGAGGAAGTTATAGAACAATCTAAATACTTTTAAATATGAATCTAGAGATTTTGGCACATTGCTGTATAATCTTATATGAGGTAGAAGGCTCTTTATCTCGGACATATGCATGGGACCCCCATATTTTCTTTTATATGAAAAGTATATAATTTTGAGAGTCTGTTGAGAACATGGCGAAAATCTGATTACTTTTAGTTTATCCCTGTGAGCCACCTTGATAGACTGTATTGCCTAAGTGTCCATGTGCCTTACTGTCTGGCTCTCTTGAGTTCTCTCATTTTGAGTGGCTATCATAGTTATGGAAAGGTACTTGGCTACTCCTGAAAGGTAACCTTACTCATCACACTTTTTTGGTCCCTTACTTCTTGACCACTTGTGGGCAACTTGAAAAATTGGACTGAAAAGAAAATAAGTGCTACAAGTGAGGTAGTTCTTAAAGGAAATACCTTTTCTGCAATACCATCCAAATCACTTTCATGCTGACATAATTTTTTGTCCTTCGAATGTACCGAGTTTGGCAAGCAGGGCCGGTCAGCAACTCGCCAATGAGTGCATGCTGAATCACCAGGACTGGCGAGTTACACCATACTGTCAGACGTCTATGCACTGTACATCACTTATGGGGTTAGTGGGGCATTGGCATGCAGGAGAATGTTGGTTTTGAAACCATAGTAGACTGCATTTAAACCATATCCAAACAATAGAAGACAATGCCTGGGAAAGCGCGGGAAACATGTCAGGCACAGTAATGGGAAATAAACACAAGTCCAGAGTTGTCTGCCTTTTGAAGCAAATTGGAAACAGCATCTTTAATTAGCAAAACAAGGCGAGACAAAGCGAAGTAATTGGACTGTCGGAGATGGTAGGGGCTCCAGCTTTGAAGAAGCCCCACTACAGGACTACTCATTCGGTGCTTTTTCATGACCAGGGGGTCCATAGCAAATTGTTCTGTTTATCACGTCTGGCTTTGCTATAAATTCGGGTAATGAGCTTCCGGTTATTGAGTCACACGATCTTCTTAAAAGAGATGAACGATTATAAATACAGCATAAAGCGGTCCGGAATTTCTAACAGAAAGATTTAAATGAAGCAGCCATCTTTCAGCAATTAACCCTTTAAAGTAGTCCTGCTGAGTGAATTACCAGGGCTGCATTGGTGTTTAAAGCAGCCCTGCTGAGAGAATTACCAGGGCTGCATTGGTGTTTAAAGCAGCCCTGCTGAGAGAATTACCAGGGCTGCATTGGTGTTTGAATCAGTCCTGCTGAGTGAATTACCAGGGCTGCATTGGTGTTTAAAGCAGTCCTGCTGAGTGAATTACCAAGGCTGCATTGGTGTTTAAAGCAGTCCTGCTGAGTGAATTACCAAGGCTGCATTGGTGTTTAAAGCAGTCCTGCTGAGTGAATTACCAAGGCTGCATTGGTGTTTAAAGCAGTCCTGCTGAGTGAATTACCAGGGCTGCATTTTGGTGTTTAAAGCAGCCCTGCTGAGAGAATTACCAGGGCTGCATTGGTGTTTAAAGCAGCCCTGCTGAGAGAATTACCAGGGCTGCATTGGTGTTTAAATCAGTCCTGCTGAGTGAATTACCAGGGCTGCATTGGTGTTTAAATCAGTCCTGCTGAGAGAATTACCAGGGCTGCATTGGTGTTTAAAGCAGCCCTGCTGAGGGAATTACCAGGGCTGCATTGGTGTTTAAATCAGTCCTGCTGAGTGAATTACCAGGGCTGCATTGGTGTTTAAATCAGTCCTGCTGAGTGAATTACCAGGGCTGCATTGGTGTTTAAATCAGTCCTGCTGAGTGAATTACCAAGGCTGCATTGGTGTTTAAAGCAGTCCTGCTGAGAGAATTACCAGGGCTGCATTGGTGTTTAAAGCAGTCCTGCTGAGTGAATTACCAGGGCTGCATTGGTGTTTAAAGCAGCCCTGCTGAGTGAATTACCAGGGCTGCATTGGTGTTTAAATCAGTCCTGCTGAGTGAATTACCAGGGCTGCATTGGTGTTTCATGCTGATGATAAGTTGGTGGATGTGTAAGCACTCCCGATAAGCCAGTACGACTTGTCAAGTGAGCAGACTCATCAGTAAACTACCTGTACAGGAGTGTGTCAACTCTATTGGCTAGGAATGTTGGCTACAATTTTCTCCGATGGCTTTGAGTCTGAAAATAAGATGCAATCATGTGAATGCAACGTGCTCCTACATATGACAACTTGCCAAGAAATAAGAGAACAATCTAAAGAGGCTAAATACTGAAGTCGATCCATACAGAAGCAGAGTCTGTTTATAAGCAATATATAATTCTTCTTCTTGTTGCATATTCAGTACGAAGAAAATAGTAGTCGTAATAAATACCAAAAACAGATGTTGAGTTCTTCAGATGTCTTAGAGAATCGTTTTATGTCTAGAGCGGGTGTGCCAAGTGATATCTTTTTCACCTTGTCCTAACCCTTTCTGGGCTGGATAGTGCATAATTGTATCACATTCATTTGTCGTCATGATGCAAAACTGCAGCCCTGGTGAATGAATTTGTAGGCATGTATTTATGCAGCATGCTGGTCCTACAGCATTAATACAGCCATGATCTCCTGGTATGGTCGCTAGGATGCACCAACGCAGTGCTAGGTCTGCATGATGCATTATGCAGACAAAGGTATACCCTCAGGTATAATCACACTGTACCCTAAAGAGTCAAACACCTAGAGGGTCGGGGAGTCCCCCCCCCCTACACGCATAGTGTGCGCACCTTCTATTGACTAGACATTGTTACTTTTTATAGGATCTAAAAACATCTAACAGAAGATCCATCATTCTGTACTTCAGTTCCCAAGTACCGCATGATGCCTTCAGGTTCAAGTTCCTTTGTCGTCATGATACACCGATCTTAGGACATCAATGACATTAGCACAGCATGTAGGCAGTATATTGTTGAATCATCCATAGTCTGCAGCAGGGCATGACATCAATGACAGTAACACAGCATGTAGGCAGTATATTGTTGAATCATCCATAGTCTGCAGCAGGGCATGACATCAATCACAGTAATACAGCATGTAGGCAGTATATTGGTGCATCATCCATAGTCTGCAGCAGGGCAAGACATCAATGACAGTAATACAGCATGTAGGCAGTATATTGGTGCATCATCCATAGTCTGCAGCAGGGCATGACATCAATGACAGTAATACAGCATGTAGGCAGTATATTGGTGCATCATCCATAGTCTGCAGCAGGGCATGACAACAATGACAGTAATACAGCATGTAGGCAGTATATTGGTGCATCATCCATAGTCTGCAGCAGGGCATGACATCAATGACAGTAACACAGCATGTAGGCAGTATATTGGTGCATCATCCATAGTCTGCAGCAGGGCATGACAACAATGACAGTAATACAGCATGTAGGCAGTATATTGGTGCATCATCCATAGTCTGCAGCAGGGCATGACATCAATGACAGTAACACAGCATGTAGGCAGTATATTGTTAAATCATCCATAGTCTGCAGCAGGGCATGACATCAATGACAGTAACACAGGATGTGGGCAGTATATTGGTGCATCATCCATAGTCTGCAGCAGGGCATGACATCAATCACAGTAACACAGCATGTAGGCAGTATATTGGTGCATCATCCATAATCTGCAGTAGGGCATGACATCAATGACAGTAACACAGCATGTAGGCAGTATATTGTTGAATCATCCATAGTCTGCAGCAGGGCATGACATCAATGACAGTAACACAGCATGTAGGCAGTATATTGGTGCATCATCCATAGTCTGCAGCAGGGCATGACATCAATGACAGTAACACAGCATGTAGGCAGTATATTGCTGAATCATCCATAGTCTGCAGCAGGGCATGACATCAATGACGGTAACACAGCATGTAGGCAGTATATTGCTGAATCATCCATAGTCTGCAGCAGGGCATGACATCAATGACGGTAACACAGCATGTAGGCAGTATATTGCTGAATCATCATAGTCTGCAGCAGGGCATGACATCAATGATGGTAACACAGCATGTAGGCAGTATATTGGTGAATCATCCATAATCTGCAGCAGGGCATGAACTCTAGAGGACCGGCATGATGCATGAATATAGCCATGGTAAAATGTTCACCAGAATTGCTTCAACATTTGTGCAACATGGCGATAATTGCAGGTAAGGCAGCGATTCACCATATGACACTACACATTCAAACCCAACGTTTAGTTTTCCCACTGCCTCACTGGTTCTGACACCATGTACTATTTGGGCTATACCATGCAAGCCGTTTGCTCCACACCTATGTCACTATCTCACCTTTACCGCTGAAAGGGTGTTCCTCTTAAAGCATTCACAAAGTAGCTAGATCTATACCCCCTCAATGCCACACTTTGGTATGCCACATCCCTCTGCAGTCTGGATGCTAATTCACAATATCAAAGAGAGTGAAAATTCATGAAAATCCGTGAAAATTCTAATTCTAACCAAGATTAGATTAGATTAGATTTTTATTGAAGCGGACTCTTTCGAGGGAACGATTTTCTGCAGCCATTTCACATCTTTACAATCTTAGAGAGGCAAATGTCGCGCTTAACTAGAATGGTTACATTTCAAGTCATTAGGCTTACTTATACAGTTGATAGGCTGAAGTTCATAAAGCTAGTCAGGACTTTAATTGGTAATTATACATCCAACTTGCCTATGGCATTTTTGAATCTTTGTTTAGTTGGGATTTTTTGGGTGGTTGTATCTAACATCGTCTAAGACCTCGTCCACCGAAAGTGATACAGGTCTGAAGTGAGCAGACGCGGGAAGAGCAGATGCGGGATGAGCAGACGTGGGACGAGCAGACACGGGACAGATATTTTTCCATTCTTTGCCTATGATGCAAACATACTTTGAACATATGGGACAAATATGGTACTGTGAGATTAGCTATGGCTCTGAACTTATCAAATCATTAGTTTCAGCTTTATAATGTCTAGAAAAAGAGAGTTTTAAGTAAATTTACTCTCTTGTCCTGCATCTGCTCATTTGCTTGTCCTGTGTCTGCTCATATATGGAGCAACTCATCAGTTTTTAGCCTATTACAACCACAATTCTTTTATCTATTGGGTATTATAGTCTCAAGTAATTTCACAGAACTATATTTGTCCCATATGTTCAAAATTTGTGGCTATCATAGTTAAATGATGGAAAAAATATCTGTCCCGAATCTGCTCGTTCCGCATCTGCTCGTTCCGCATCTGCTCATTCCGCTTCTGCTTGTCCCGTGTCTGCTCACTTCAGACCTGCATCACTTTCGCGGGACTTTGTCCTAAGGCAAACTCTGAGTGCTGTGTTTTGCATTCGCTGTAGTCTGTTTAGTTGGCCTATATGACCGTTGCCGGTGTAAAATGAACAGTAATCAATGACCAGACAAATCATAGCCTTATATATTTTTAAACTTACATCAGTTGTCATTGACTTGCATAACTTACATAGTTTATACAGTTTCCCAAGTAAAAAAAAATATCACTGTTTATTGTGATAAATACCATCGTAAATTTACTTGGGTACTTTGGAACGAACCAGAATTGATCTACTGTGGTATACTATAATATCTGCCCTGGTATTACTATTATCTGTACTACAGTATATCTGACATCAACCATGATGTACTATGGTATTGATATGTGGTATATCATCATACATCATGCATCATACTTTCACATTGACCATGATATATTTGTGTAAAACTGTGATATACATAATTGTTTTCACACACAGGATATGATGGTGAATTCACTGGGGTACTTTGGAACAAACTATAGTTACTACACTATGATATATCATGATTTTGATTATAGTATACTGTAATGAACCAGCATGGTATATCATATTGTTTATCTGGGATTCACTGCAGTTCTTATCGAAACTATAGTTTTTCAATGTTTATATCATGGTATTTATCAGCGTTTATTCTGGTATTTATAATTGTATACTATGGTACAAACTATAAGGAATTACCAAAAATCTTTTTCAGCTTATTTATATGAGGCGTGAGGCTTAAGGCACTGTCCAATTCAACGCCTAAATATGTATAGGTGGTACAACTTGGTTATTACAAAGGGCATTTTCATTCTCCAGGTCATTGATAAGGGATTTGTGGATTAGTTTCTCTAGGAGTTTACCCGGCAGCGGTAAGAGAGTAAAGGGACGCCAATTTTTTATATCATTGAGGTTTCCCTTCTTTGGGATGGGGACCAGGGTCCCCTTAGACCAAATCAATGGGAATATGCCCTCACTAATTGAATTCCTAAAAATGGTAGTCACTTGGTTTGGTATTACAAGTAGAGCATCCTGCAGTACCTTACTATTGATGCCCTTTAGTCCACTTGACTTATCTATGCTGATCTGCTTTATCAGCTTGATAACTTCATAAATTAACTCCTCCTCTAGATCAATGTCAGCTTCATCAGCCCGCACGGCTGGCTCTGGAATGTGCAGGCTGGTAGCGGGAAGCGTGGTAAACAAATCATGTCCAGTATTGGCACAGTAGTGATTGATATAGTTGACAGTTTCATGGATTGGTATAGTTTGTTAATTAAATAGTTAAGTTTTTTGTCACAGAATTCAGGAGTTCGTTTATCTCGCACCAAAACTTGGTGGGATCACCTGCAGCTTGCTCTAGTAAGTTAATTATATAGTCATTCATACCATTGTCTAATTGGCGTTGAATACGATTCCTCATTCTATGAGCTTCTTTCAGTAGATCCCTGTTATTAAGGCGGTGCATGTCATTCAGAATTCTGTGCCTGTCATTTAATATTTCAATGGTCTCGATAGAAACCCACCGTTTAGATTTCTTCCTGATTTTAATGGTTTTGATAGGATAGCTAATATCTAAGTACGGTATAGATTATGTTAGTGGTGTTGTAAAACTCATCCCAATTATAATCCAAGAGGAAATTCCGCTAGGTCGGCATTGTCATACGCCCATAGCTCCTACCGGTGAAATTTAGCTCAGTATGTACTTCTCTTGGCTTTTTTTGCGACATGCATCACAGCTGGTTAAAATATGATCCAAATGGGTTCCCCCTGATTCCTTACTATTTGGGTGTGTAATATCATCATTTAATCTCTTCAGACGATTATTTCTACATATGTCAAATAAACCTTAATCTCTTCAGACGATTATTTCTACGTATGTCAAATAAACCTTAACCTTTTTTTATAATTCTACCCAGCTCATTAATAAAAATATGGAGTCTCTGTCCCGTTGAGACTAGATAATATGCCTAAAAATACTCCCTTCGAATTCTCTCTTCAAAAAGGGTGGCGTAATCGATAGTTTAGGTTACCTCCTGTTAGTATCCTAAGATGTCAAATTCACTATTCCTGTATTCTCTGGAAGACTCAACAGACAAGCTGTTTCACTTTGTTGGATTCAAGTTCGAATTTTTTAAAGAATTATACCATATCTTTACACCCTGGAAACCTGCATGGAAATTCAAAAATCCAAAATATTCACCGAACTTTCTGAATTAGCTTCCAGGTCTACTTGCCCCTTCCCCCTCCCCCTCCCCACCCACGCACACTCATTTGACACACACTCCTTTCTCATGTGGCTCCTAAGGTGGCACGGTCGGCTGGACAGGACTACTTACCCAGATTAATCCGCCCAGAAACACTCCGCCCCCTGAAGCATCGGGTGTGCCGAGGTGTGTGATATGGGTGAAGACGTCGGGCAGAGGGCGACAAGGGGAGGCTGTGGAGGGTGGGTGGGGGGGGTTAGGGTGAGGGGTGGAAGACCCTGGGAAGGGGAAAGAGTTAAGGTAAGGAAAGATGAATGAAGGAGAACATGGAAGAAGCTAAGATAAAAAGAGCGCAAGGAAAGAGTAGCCTATAGTAGGGACAGGTGGTAGAGAAAAGAAGGGAGGAGGCAACCAAGAGGATATGGAGGAAGGGATGAATTTTGGGTGGAATAATGGAAATTTGGAAAATGGTGGTTGGGGCAAAGGGGGATGAAGGAACGAATGAATGGGACAGGGGAGGAGGGAGGTATAAGGAGAGAACTAGCAATGGGACGAACAAATGAAACAGAGAACAGAAGAGAGGAACACATTACTGGTCATAAATAGAGGAGGGAGGGGAGAGGAACGCAGACAGGTGAAGTTCTAAGGAAGAGGATAGGTAATGGCCATAATAACTCAGAAAGAACGCTTATAGAAATTGGAGTTATTGGTCTTAGAGTTGGGAGACTCCTCTAACATGGTTCTGCCAAACCTATATTAAAGTTCATCAACGCTTCCACAATCCAGGCCCTCCTGAGAATACCCATTACCAATCAGTACACCTCTTAGGTAGCACTAAATCTGATTCACCGGCGTTTCTTATTCATTAGAAAAAAAAAGATTTCTATGTGGACTGAAGCCTGTCTTGGAATATCACCAGCTGAGACTACAACACAGACTGGGCTGAGCTCTGGAGCAGCTATGAGTTATTCTATACACGTCCAAAGACCGTGAACTAACCATATATGGGCTCCATAGGACTTTAACACATAGTGCAGTTTGGCCATCAAGGTGCATCTGTAGATGCAGCTCTTGTTAGAAACCCTCAAAGGCTGCATTCATGCATCAGGTAGATGAGTTTGGGTCTACACATCATGGAAACATGGGGGTTGAGGCATTATACAGCTTATAAAGGGCTCAATCTGTATTATTCAGCTAACACCCGTAATACAAGTGGAGCCTCTCTCAGTGAAGACCTCTACAAATGGACTTCTCACAATGGTCTTCTTCCGTGAACAACGCTTAGGCTCAATGTAGTATTTGATATGAGAATGATATCTTAAAAATCCACGTTTGCCATTTGTATTTGTTATTGTTGTTAGAATGCAGTTAACGAAACGAAGTATGGAGGGTGATATGCGAGCTTTTAGATAACGTTATATGTAGGAGTGAGGGAGAGTGAGAGAAAAATGTAATGCTGGAGAGAGACACACACAGAGGCTGACAGTCAGAGACGATGCTTGCGTAATTCTTTCATGGTTAGCGGGTAGTTGAGGTGGGGCAGTGATATGAGGGCCGTGTAGGCGGAGTTTGTGACAAGCTTATATTAGGTTACCAGTATTATGTTGCCCATTCCCATAACTTTGGCCAACTCCAGGACACTCTTATATCGGAGGGGGGGGGGGTGGTGTGGAGAAAAAAGAATCGAATGATGTTGTAAACGTTATTCAGATACTATGTACGATGTATTACACATTACACAACATGTACATACTACTTTCCTACCTGTTTTATTCTATCAAATTCTGGCCACATTTGTGAGAATTGAGCAGGTAGGTGTCCAGATATCTTTACAGTAGGATAAATGGGAGAAGGATATGAGGTGGCGCCCTGTGCAGCACAGTGGCCCCCCCTACCAGACAGGGGCTATTTGTTGTATGTGTTTATCGGAGTCATTACCTGATTATGTCCTATATCTTAGCGGCCAGGTATTGAACTAGAATGTCTGTACACATCTTCCCAGCAAATTGTCGTGAGTCCTTGTCAACCTGTGTGAAGTGGCTCACGCATGTCGCTAGATGGAACACGACGTCGTTATAGCACAAGATCACCAGGAATAGCAATTGCTATGCCATGTGAGTCTAACACACACTGGCGAAAGATGACGGAATGAGTTATCACTCAAAAAGGAGTCACCATTGATGACCAATCATGGCGACAGATGACGACAATTTGCTGGGTTACGACTAGAGGGGATAATACATTCATTAAGTAAGTTTGTTAAAGGAAAAGACCATCATATTTTCATGATGACTGGTAGGATTTATGTTAAACAAAATTGCTATGGCATTCTCAGTATCATATCTGCCATCATAGAGCCAGGAATCAGGCCTTTTCTGATGCATTGTATGACGTCACAATTAGACAAAATACATCAAGGTTAGACTAGAGTCTACATAGCACTAGCCATCTACAAAGAAATGGTACTTATGGGTGCATGCTTTTGCAATTCTTATCATAATTAGCATTATATATTCCTTTAGAAAAAAATGTGTGGGATATAATGAGAACACTGAACAGGAAATTCATAAAGTGGAGTTTTATTACACTAACACAAGTAAATACGGTATATGATAAGCATGTAACTAAACTAATGAGATACCGGTTTGTATCTAAGAGTTGAATATGTAAAATGAGGTAAGGCACTAACTTGTACTGTATGTTATCAACAATGGATAAATGTTCAGAGTCCATAGTATAAAGTTTGAGTATACTTTATATGGTAAGTCAACATATCAAAGTGCAAATAAGTCTCTGAGGCACTGTGAGACTGATGGTATGTTGGCTCAGTATGTAAGGTCTCATGCCAGAAGTGGATGACCAGGTGCCATGGTGTGAGGCAGCCTGTTTGTCATATCCACTAACTAGAGCCGATTGAAGACCACCTCTTCTAAGAGAGTGGCCTGAGAAGTCCATGGCATACAGGCACTCAATATCTAAGAGTGCAGCTCTTCTAATGTTGGTGAGTTGGAGAGGGGTAAGAGGTAGTCCTGTGGGATGAGTGAAAGCTGGGGCAAACTGAGATGATGGTAAATAGTTTGCATATTCTACCCAGGCTTTAGTAGGGCAGGCTGGAGATGACGGGATGGAAGGTAGGGATATGACTACTGGGGCATCTCTTGGTCCAATAGTTTTTGATGAGCGTATTACTATATTATTACCGGTTTCAGTCAGTATTATGTCTCTCCTGAGTAAGGTATGTGGGCCAGACCACGGTGAGGCAGTGGGGGTGAGGAGATTAGAAACTCTAAGGAAGGCAAAGAAGCCAATTGTAAGGGCTGCTTTGTAGTATAATGTGTTTGGTATAGTATCCAATAGTGTGCAGACTGCAACTAAGTGCTGGGGTAGTAATGGTGGAGCTGGTACTGTCTCATGTGGTGAGAGTCTAACTGCTCCCTTAGCTACCCCCACTGATTCATATGATAATAATGAAGAGGGGTCACCTCCATGTGTTAGTATCCAAAGTTTGGCCCCAGATATATAGTTCCACCAGAATGAAGGCGCTGACAGTGAGTTGGCCAGATATTGTTGATATAGGGCAGCAGCCTGAGGTGATGGATGTAATATGTCTGTGTTGTAGGACACAGCAAAAGTTAAGTAATAGGTAGCTTGTCTAAGTCTGGAATAAGGCTATAGCCTGGTCTCCCAGAGTAAGGCCTGAAATGTATAGAATCAAATTATATCATAGGGTGAGGTAGGGCAGGTTGGAGTTTAGTGAGATTCCTTGTCGTGATTTCAGCTAGAGCATAGGTTCTTTTAGCTGGGTCATATTGGCGGGACAGTGCATCTGCCAGAGGTATGAGTTCACCTTTCTTGTGTCTAATATCTAGTGTGTGTTCATTTGTAGTAGCGTCAAGCCACAGCTGTCTTGCACAGGCAGATAACACTTTGTCTTGAGTTCTGCCTGATACTAGGGCCTGTTGGGATCCTAGGTTGTCCATATATATTATGATCCTAAAGCCATGCTTATCTTTAGGTACCAGTGTACAATAAGCCATAAGCAGATTTACAGCTTCGAGTCTATATATGGGCTTACAGGCTTCTATGTGTGCTTCGTCATATTGTAGTGTATAGTAGTGTTGGTCTGAGTTGCCACCCCCTGCCCACCAGTGTGGAGTCACATTCTAGCGAGTAGGTTTCAGTGGGTGGTAGTAGGAGGTGTATGCTGTTAGCTAGGGTGGCATACTTAACAAACCATGATATGTCAGATTTGCATGGGTTGTTGAGGAAGACCATACTGGCATCTGGAGCATTCCTTTGTGTCTCCAGTACCCTACACATGAACTTCCTTGAGTTAGGGGTGCATTTTGAAATGTGAGATAATTTGCCTACCATCGACTGAAGTTGCTTCTTAGTGGCAAATTTGGCCCTCTGATTAGCCTCATCCAGAGTCTGAGCTTCCCCACAGAAGTCGTCAAGGTAGTTCAAGGACCAATTCCCTTGTTTAGCAAAGAGGTGGGCAATAGCCAAGGTGGTGCATTGACAGGCTAAGCTGGAAAGCCTGGCCCCAAAGGAGGGGCAAGTGTGAGTAGTGGTAAGTCATTGACCTTGATTTTCAACTGTCTATAAGCACGAGCCATGTACGCCTTGTACATATACGAGCCTTGTCCAAGGGAACAGACTTTATTGACAAGGTCAACGATGGAAGGCAAGTTGTAAGGTCGATGCTGTCCATCGATACAGTTTTTAGTGACACCACTGTTCATGCCCTTACCATCAGGGAAAGATAGATCCAGTACTACCCTTCTAGAGGAGGTCTCTTTCTTTGGTCGGGTGAGTAGAGGTGCTACATTGCACCAGTGTGTAAATGGGGCCGATGTGAAAGGCCCAAGCAGTCCACCTAGTTCTAGTTCATTTTTGATTAATTTGTATATGTGAGTAGGGTATCTGAGGGCTGAGCTGTTGTTTGTTTCAGTGGAGACGGGTGGTGTGTCTGCAGTCTAGCCCACTGGCCAGCCATAGCGTAAGTATTCACATAGTTTGTAGTCATGGTAACCTTGTAATTTGCTTTCCCAGACATCCAGATTGAGGCCCGATGGTAATGTGAGTCTGGGGCCTAACCTGTTAGGCAAGCGGGTCTCTCTCAAAATGTTTTATAGCTTAGCATATTGAGGGAAACTATCCCAAAGGTCAGTAACCCTTACTGGCCAAAACAAGGCTTTGATAGGAGCAAATAGCTCTGGGGACGGACCTGCGAGAGGTGAGCTGTAAAACAAATCCGCATCAGAAGGGTAATAAGTTTCATCTGAATCAGTGAGTGAGCTCGCGGTGTATGCCTGGCTACCACTAGAGTCAGATGAGGTAGTATGTATAGTAGTGCGAGCTGGACTAGCGGTACTAACAACCTGATCCATTTGCTCTATTATATGAGTAGCACATGTAGAGTGGTCTACTGTACAGGTGTTGTCTGGAGTGTGAAGTTTAGTCTTGATATCTGACATGGGCCTAAATATGGGAGCATTAGGCCTAAGCTTGGATGAGGTAGCTTTATCACAATCATCAGCAGAGATAGATGTGGCTAAGTCTGTGTCCAAGTTTGTGTCAGCTGGTGTAATCCGGCTCAGGCCTGAAAAGAGGGCTCTTTATCTCCTGGTTGTTTGCAGCGGCATGCTGTGAAGCCATGGAAATGAAGCTTCTGAATATTGTGCCTGCACCAGGTGCACTGGTGGCCGTACTGAATGCCACCTTCTGTATGGCCATGAGGCTTAGTGCAGCCATTTCGAGACAGTTTCGAGTTTAGCTATTGTAAAATAGCCCCAAAGTGTAACTTCAAAAGATAATTATCTCAGGCCTTAATCTATTCCTTCCATCCCTTAACGTCTATCTCTTCACAGAGAGGAGCAAGCATTACTTCCTCTACACCATTTAGTCAGAAAGTCATTTACCTACAAACAAATATAAAGGATTAAGAGTCAGAGCCACCAAAAGAGACGTCAGGTGTCGCAGCGCTCATTCCCCTTTAGACCTTGCGAAGATAAATGCTTGGTGATAGCTGCCCCTGCATAAGGCATGGTGAAACCGCCATGCTCTATGTTTACATCAAATGGCGCATCAGGATCTTATCTATTACAAAGGTGGTGGATGGTATAGAGGAGACCTGTAGGAATATTGATAATCAGATAATATTGTGAGCTTAAAGGAAAACAGTGCTCAATTTTCATGATAACTTAATTGGATCTGATGACGTTACAATTTGGCAAAATTCATCAGCTGCTGCTTTATCAATGCATGAGGGGTGTTGCAAGATATGTTTTGATAAGAATAATGAACTTTGAATGATGAACATTAATAACTGTTTTTCTTTATCTATGAAGACGTTCTGTTTTTCTAGGGGAAAGTAATAATTGGCATTTGCTTGGTCACACTGTCAGAATGCGCGACTCTATTTACAGTGCATTGCATTCATTTTTTTTTAAAACAGTAAGAGCTACTGTTAGTACACACCCAATGACTCTACAGTAGGTTGCCCTATACGCAGTAGAGTGACATTTACTGCCTATTTACAAATCGAGTTGAGAATGTAGATGTGATACATTTCTGGTGCTAATTGTATTAAAGGGTTTCTATGTGTGTGCTATGATGATGGAACTAGAATACTTAGAAATACATTGGATAGACGAGATAGATAGTGGCAAAGTCCATCTAGATTCATCCTGAAGGGATAACAGTTAAAGGGATAGCCCTTAATACGAAATCAGTAAGTTTATATGAACATTGATTGGCACCTCTTAGGGTCATGTTCCGTTGCTGTATAATACAGGCTGTGCCTATGTCCTATGCTCACAAAATGACACCCAAGCACTCTGTATGCCTTTACCTCTATTAGTATAAAGGATTCCCTCAATGACCTCCAAACCCACAATCTGCACCACCACCTGCCCTTTCCCCGCTGCCATACTCTGACACTAACACATCCTTTGTGTGGGGGGTCCTCAGGTCCACTCCGGGAGGCAGTACTAACTGGGTCGGACCTGGAAGAACCTGATTTCACATACAACCCTTTTGCATCCCCTCTTGTGCATGCACTAGTATACTAATGTGTGTGTGTGGGCAGGGGGCATGGATAGGTGATGGGGGAGTGGTTGATATCTAACAACGGCTGGGGAGACCCCCTAATACTGGAGGAAAGAAAGAGTCCTATATAGTATATATAGCTTGGTCTTTGCCTAGTAGATCACTAGGTAGGGATATTTGTAAAACCTGATAATATATTCATGAGTATCTCTAATCATACATACACAAAACAGAGAAAATAATCAAACAGAAAGAAAAGTCTATATGATAGAATATCTCATTATCGGAGCCTTACCCCTTCCACCATTAGATAACCACCTGTGTGTGTGGCCCAGAGGATACCACATAACTCCAGTTGTCATTACATCACACCATGGTACAGTCCTTACACCTGCGGTTGTCATCATTAATAGGTACCTTGTCCTGAGGTATTCCACTCAGGCCCATCTCCATGTTAATCTAAACTGCTATGTACAGGACCTCATACAAATTGCCCAGGTAGCAAACATGGTGTGGCCCGAGTCTGGGCCAGAGCGGGCACCTGATGTGGGCCACACTGGGTTAACACAGTGGGCGCCCGATGGGTTTTGTCCTCAGCAAAGGGTCTGGGCCACACTGGGCTAACCGATTCTGGCACAGATTTGTTTGAAATTGGGCTCACCGATTTGGGCTCAAAGTGAGTTTAACATGGGTTTTTGGTGTGGCCTAAAGTGGGCTGCCCGATTTGATGAAAAATTAGTGGTGACATGTTAAAAATTCTTTTTGAGAAATTTATCCAAAATCTTTTCTCTTTTTTAAAAGTCAATAAGCAACAAATCCTTGAGCTAATCTAACCCCCCACCCCATCACCAAAGCAGTAAATGCAATATCTACCCAAGTGGAAAGGCAGATCAGTACCATTCATTTGAATCAAACTCATTCAGCCAACACAAGGCACTTTGATTCATTAAAGTGACATTCTGGCCTCAATCTTCCCCCACTAATTCCCTATGTAGGAGTAGAGAAGAGAGCCTTCAAGTTCATAATGACTGTACCTCTGCATATCTGCTCTTGTTCCAAGTTCAGTGCAATAGAAATGGTGTTGCCATTCTACTACTACTCAGATGACCTTGATTTGCACTTTTGACTAGAAACATCTAAGTATTTCCAGACTATGAGAAAGTCTGCACATTATTACTTCATATCTGATTTAGTAGTCTATTCCAGTTGTCCTATGTCTAAAAGAAATAAGTTTGGTATGGGTAGTAGAATTCTGCCTGGAGTGCTGTGAAACCACTTTGTAGTGAGTCTGCCATGGACTGGCCTACAGGGGCAGGGGATATTTTTGGTTTCTCAATTGCCTCTATATATAGTCCTCTTATAACCGGCCAGGTGTGGGACCTGTTTGCCCCCACACCACAAATACACCTTGCAAGCCTATTAGTATAAAGAAAGACATGAAACTGTTCTTTCCAGGACTAGTCAGTGTTGCATTTTACATGAAATATCTGGATCCCTACTATGAACCTACCTGTGTATTAATAGTATAGGGAAAGTGTCCTACAGCAGTGGTAGAGGGAAGGGAGGGGGGAGGGCAGGACAGGGTGAGAGGAGGGCAGGGCAGGGTGAGAAGAGGGCAGGGCAGGGTGAGATGAGGGCAGGGCAGGGCAGGGTGAGAGCAGGGCAGGGCATGTGAGCAAAGGAGATGCCAGGGCAGTGCAGGGTGAGAGTAGGACAGGGCAGGGTGAGAGGACAGGGCAGGGTGAGAGCAGGGCAGGGTAAGAGCAGGGCAGGGCAGGGCATGTGAGCGAAGGAGATGCCAGAGCAGTGCAGGGTGAGAGTAGGGCATGGCAGGGTGAGAGCTGGGCATGGCAGCCCAGCTCTCACCCTATATTTATAGGTTTAGATTAACCCGATTTCCAGGTATGTGCATGTTAGAGTCTTCAAGGACATTTTAATAGGTTTAATCCATGTTTTTTTCAATTCCCTTTCTACACCCTCTGTAGAATCCTTCAATTACTTGCTCAACCACATCCGCATAACTATCATATATATTTAGCTTTTCTCAGTTCCACCTTTGTAAAACGTTATGCTTCCTTCGAATCATTGGCCAAGCAATATTACTCATAACGCTGTTCACTTTAGATTCAACAACAGGGAAAGGATAACACAGGGAAACGTCAGGAATAAATACCCATCTTTGTGATTGAGATTTAGAATTCCGTGAGCAGTATCACAATAAAGGTATAAGAATGTTTGTATTTGTAATTAACTCTTCCTTTACCAGGATATTTTAGAGCAAATTTTTGGTTGAAACAGGGGTCATAAGCTTTCAAAAACTGTTGGAATCGAGTAATTATTCCAATTAGACAGGGAAGTTGTGATGATTTAAACAAGGTTAGTCGATCAGAAAGAGCAACACCCAAGATTTCTCTATCTATGTAAAGTTGTGAGATATATCATCATAAAAAAAAGTTGATCATTCTACCAAACTTCAAATTGTTATATCCCAGCACTCCCTGTACCAATTGTGATGAACTTGAATGCACATTGTAGGGAATTTGCTGGGATTTTGGTAAATGGTGAATTTTGCTAAATTATGACTTTCAGAAAATGTTCTTTTTGGTTGCCATGGAAACCAAACAGCATTTTCAGCATATCTGTTGCCATGGTAACCAGCCCAAATGGCCAATAAAATGGTAAAGGTAAACGATGAGCAGTTTGAGCTGACAGTTTCTTCACGAGCGTGTCCGGCCCGTTCCGCACGAGGCCGGTAGGCCGAGTGCGGAGCGGGCCGGACATGCGAGTGAAGAAACAGGAAGCTCAAACTGCTCAGAGTTCATCTTTACATTTATGTCAAGGTGTTTGAGAGGGAAATCAATCGATATTTCATCGATATCATTCAAAATTAACTAATCTTCACCTACCACCAATGCGAAATGCCGTGTGCCGCCATATTGGATGTTTACGTTTCAAAAGGCCTGCGCATGCGCGGTGGAGCTATGACGTCATCGTGCGGATTTCCCGCGGGTTATTTAACGCAGGGGTGCAATACGGGAGGCTAGTGCATTGTCAATGGAGCATCGATATTCACCTTGACATAATGCATTAAAATAAACTGAAAATGTATATGGCTGTATGTATCAGAGCGATAGAGAAGTAGTATTGGGACATGGTTGTATGTGTCAGGGTGATAGAGCAGTAGTATAGGCCCATGGCTGTATGTATCAGGGTGATAGGGTAGTAGTATAGGGACATGGCTGTATGTATCAGGGCGATAGAGAAGTAGAATAGGGACATGGCTGTATGTATCAGGGTGATAGAGCAGTAGTATAGACCCATGGCTGTATGTGTCAGGGTGATAGGGTAGTAGTATAGGGACGTGGTTGTAACGAGCTGTCCATACATTTTCTCATTTCAAAAGTTATATCTCATGGCTTCTACACGTTGGTGCCTAGGAGACTATATTTGACGTGACATGTGTGAAAAATACATTGGGGGGGGGGCTAAATGGAAATACCGTGGTTGTTCATGGTATAATTCGAGATGTGTTTCATGTATGTAAATCTATAGACAAGGGCCTACCCCCGTTACATATCTACTGAATTCAAGTTAGCAAAACGTAGGATTTTAGAGCACATTCTCATCATATATAATTTTCCCCATTTTCTATACATCAGATATGGCACAATCTCAATTTCTTTTTTTTTTCATTATCCCTTTGAAGGATTTCTTGTCGTATGACCATTCTGGAAATTTCCTAATCATTTCATTTTGTGTAAAATACTAATTACTCCTTCTGTGGAAAAAGCACAACTCATTTCGAAAGGTCCTGCGAGATAGGTCTTTTCTTTCAATCAGACGGAAATAAGCTTCCCAAAAAGTAATCCCATCGGAGGCCATTTTGTGGCACAACCTGATATTCTCATTTGAGGGAAAAAGAAGGGCTAATTAAGGGGAAACTTCATCGTGCATCCGTATTGATCAATCAATTATTTAAATGACCGGCCATGACATACACTATCATTTTAAGGACTGTCCAACTCTATGTTCACTTACTATGTTTATTTACATCATCACATCATTACTACTATTAAGTCCCGCCTATATGCTACCCCCACGTATCAGCCTCTCCTTAAGTTTGTGGATAGCTTTGTAAAAAATCATAATCCTTAATCTTTTAATGATCAACGGGTTTTCAAAATTAAGAAAATCCTTGGGACCTGAGGGCTACCCCCAGTCCCATATGCAGATACAAATGTTCGAAGAAGCATTGGGAAGGTGCTGCAGCTATAGGATATCCCTCACCCTTTCTCACCTCCTCCTTTGGCTTAAATGGTCTACAAGCCATGACCTATGCTTTACGGTAGTAAGTCAATAGCACAGCCTTTTTTTAAAATCCAACCTATGTCTTCATAGTGCAACAGTCACATACAATTAAAAGATGCCTGAACACAGCGCCAGTAAGTTACTTACTTCTTGCAGATACATTTAGTATATTTTGGACAGGAGGCCATAAGACTGTTGTGTCCTCAAAGGGTAAAGTTCTGGGAGCAACACATTGGCAGCTCTATGGAAATCTACAAGGGATAAAGTGAATCTAGAATTGATGACAGGGTACAGGAATCTGAATCTCTCCACGGCATTAATATACACAGCAGTGAGGGACTTCTAGGAATGGGCCATTGCTTTAAGCCTAGCTTCAGGCAAAGTGATGCATCTCAATAAAGCCAATAAGGTTTAAGGCGGTGAGGTTGTTACCTTAAACCTGTACACGGCTAAATAGTCGGGTGCCGCACGTTTAGATCACTCTCTGCCCCCATTTATCGAGTTACTCCTTCATGTGGGTCAGAGGCAAATAGCTCATCTATAACAGTTTGCATAAACCCAGGCCAAAGATACCACCACAAGCTCCACACGTTCTCACATCATGCCATCACTAGACAACATAGTGTGTTGCTGCATTAAGTAAGCCTGCCTGTGTGAATGCAGCTTTGTTGAGTAATATACACTGCCAATGGATTAGTGTAATGCGTTACACAGTGTTTAGAGGTCTACTGACCAGTACAGCGTCGGTGAATCAGAACAACACAGGAACATGAGACTGGAGGCACCATGGGACCCTTGTGAGGCCCCTAAGTCTCAAAATGTCCCTATCCCTCAAAATGTGTGGGATAGGGGCCGTTTGAGATTTAGGGCCCACCTAAAGCCCCTTATCTACAAAATGTCCCTATCCCACAAATGTAGGGGTCATATACATTTGGCCCCTATCTCACAAATATTTGTGGGATAGGGACCATTTATGAGATAGGGACATGTCAGGCCCACATGTTTCAAAAAGTTACTATCTCTCAAAAGCCCTATGCTTCAAACAGATTATGTTATTTTCGTTCTCTATAGTCCCCACACCAAGTAGCCATAGGTCAAACTGGATCAATTCTGGGTAAAACAGGTCAAATTGATCTGAAATAGGCTAACTGGGTCAAATTGGTGAAATTTGGTCAGAATAGGTCAAAACAGGTCAAATTGGACAAATTTCGGGTAAAACAGGTCAAACTAGCCGATTGGGCCAAATTAGATCAAATTAGGTCAAAATGGGTCAAAATGGGTTAAATTGGACTAAATCTGGGTAAAGCAAGTCTAATTGGCCAAGAATTAGTCTTCTTCAGGTCAATTTGGCTCAAATAGGTCGAATCATAGCTAATTGAGTCAAATTAGGTCATAAAGGGGTAAATACATTAAAATGGGTAGTCCTTAAAATAGGTCAAATTGGACTAATTCCCGGTAAAACAGGTCAAATTTGCCAAAGATGCGTCCACTTAGTCAAATCGGGTAAAATTATTCTGATTAGAACAGGAGTAATTGGCCAAAAATAGCCACATTGGTCAGATCAAGTCATAATAGGTCAAAATGTGTGAAAATAGGTCAAAGTAGACCAAATTCTTAATAAAACATGTCAAATTGGCTAAAAATGGATCAATTGGGTCAAAAAGGTCCAAATTGGTTGAAGTAGGTAAGATTAGATCAATTCTGGGCAATATGACCCAGAATTAGTCCAATTTGACCTTATTTTGCGGTGTTGACCTACTTTGACCCACTCATCCCCACTTGGCCCTTTTTAGGCAAGCTTAATGTATTTTACCCAGAACTGACCCAATAGATCTATTTTACCTGATTTGGTAAAATTTCCCTGGTTTGACCCATTTCTTTTGCAAATTCGACCCGTTTTGTAATGAATTGGTCTAATTTGACTCACTGAAATAATGATTTTGTGATTTAGGGACCTCACATAGCCCCTATGTAGCAAAAGACTTTGTGATATAGGGACTGTTTAAAAGATAGTGACTTGACCTAGGCCCTATGTCTCAAAACAGACGATTTTGAGGGATAGGGCCTTTTTGAGACTTAGGGGCCTCACAACCCTTGAAGTGGATAAGGTTTTCTTCTGCTGTGAATCTGTTGTCACACTGAGATGGTAATAGCAGCTTTATTACAGGGACTCAGAGATGAAATACCAGCAATGTGAAACTGTGTTACACCTGTACACAAGGGAACAATATTTATGTGTGTATCATACGGACCCTGGACATATTAGCCCATAGTTCAGGGGAGATAATAAAACATAGTCATCAAATTAAGTGAAATAATCATGTTATGCAAGCAATGCCCCTGCACAGCAATATCCATATCGTGTAATTGCAATACACTCAGGATGTGTAGCTTCCCCCTAGTTACGCAAGGTATGATATGGTGCCTCTGACTGAGAGACATTAGAAGGACACGGCATCAACTTACCTGCCCCATACACACCCTTTATCCACATGACCTTACCAAGCAAATTGTCGTCAGTCCTCGTCAACCTGTGTGAAGTGGCTCACACATGTCGCTAGAACGAACACGGCATCGTTATAGCACAAGATCACCAGGAATAGCAATTGCTATGCCACATGAGTCTAACACACAGTGGCAAAAGATGACTGAATGAGTTATCACTCAAAAAGGAGTCACCATTGATGACCAATCATGGCGACAGATGACGACAATTTGCTGGGTAATATCCAGGGCTAATGTGTGTGCACATACTTATCTGTTTTGGATTGCTGATCCTAAGTGGGGTTCAGATATGATTAGTAACACTCAATATCCAATAAAACACCACTGTGCAGTGATGAATTCTGCCTACAAACACCAATCCGTATAGTTACTGACCAATTCCATCCCCTTACAAACCCACCAACATTACCAACCCTGTATATTACATTTGCCACCAGACAGATCATACTGACCCAACATTACAGTTTTTCACATTTTAGCAGTATCTGCATCTCCCATCACATTCATACTAACCCAACCTATCATAACCCAGCCTTATCATTTCAGTCTTGCATAATACATCCAGACCTACTTTGGGACCATCTTTGTCAACCTACAACCACAGTCTTTCACATTAATACCCCCGTGTTGCTGCCACATCTGCCCCTAAACCATCCATGCTAAAGCAAAGGCCCCACTAGCGTCACAGCCGCGGTAGCGGTACATGCGGCACAGGTTGCCTATTGTTCTTTTTGTTAATATTGATATTATATGCAGTATCCTTTCTGCTTGCCAGTTCAACGCCAAATGTAAGTAGACAAAAATAGAACAAAGGATTTTAGGTAACACAGTGTTCCGATGCCGCTGGTGTCACGTAGTGGAGCTTGGGCATAACACCCTATGGATACTAACCTGCGATTGCAGCCTCACACATTATAGCCATATCTACCTCCAACCCTTCCTAAATCCTCATGTACATCCAGCATGTTACCAATCACCACCCTCAGGAAGTATTACGTCTTATTAGACCGGTCATATTTCCAGTACTAAGTAATATTTACAGCGGTGTAATGTCCACCCACGCCACAGCCCCTCTCATCCCCCTGTAACCTACACATAAAGGTGTCAGATAAATATTGCAGTTAGCCTTCTTAACTCTTTTAGGACGGCAAAGTCCTTGATACATTATTTTTTTTTGCAATAAGCAAAAATTGTGCATTCAAGCAGCCCTGCAGAGCAGCTACACGGTACTACTTTAGTCCATTATGCAGAAAGAATGAGGTTTACACAATAATGTGGTTGGTATAATGCATCAGTGCTGGTGCAGAGCTAGTTGGTCATACTGACAACTTAGGTTGACAACCTAAGGTAGTCGGTCTAGGTATTGTAGTTGGTTTAGATATTGTCTGAGGACCTAAAGTCGTCACCACTGACTAGTTTCGGACCTTCCAGGTTTTCAATGTAGTTGGCTCTACTTAATACCATATTGGAGATGTGGACGGGTCCACTTGACCTATGAGAGATGTCATAGTACTCTGGAGCAAGTACCCCTTCCTACACCTGAAGCCTTGTTCTCCATGGCTGGGATGGACACTAGGGTTAGGTTTACGAGGAATAATCATTGACTAAATGGGGCATCTATTGTGGGAAGACAATGTATAGTTTTCCCTCGGGAAAGACAAGAATGACTACCTTTTCTGAGAAAGTACCCATTTACCTTACACTTAACGACTGTGCTGGGAACTATAATTTATGATGAGGCCTAAGTTATGATATGCATGTCTGTGTCAAAGAGAGCAATTATATTTAGTGTTACTGCACTCCGAGGGTTTTGAAAATATCGAATCATCTACACAGGTTTCTAACCTGTACAGGCTCTACATGTGTCAGAATTTGATTTAATTACTTTAACCATATTTCACCTTTCATGTCCGTGGTAGGTGTTTAAACCCTGTAAATAGCTAGATTACAAAAAAGTGCACTTAATTTCCGAAGTAGTTTTACTACTTGTAATAATGATCTCATTTCTGTAAGCATTTGTTAAAAATGTGTTTACATAGAGAGCATCGCATTGAATAACCAAAGGCTACTTGTATCAAAAACGTGTTTTTCCTGACCGTCTGTACATATTTAGATCAAACGAGTAGGGGTCAGTAGGTTTAAAACCAGGGTCCAGGAGGTATAATCCTTAATTGGTGATCTTGTATAAACAGGTATGGTTTCATTTAACATATTAGGTTGACACATGATTAAAATGTTGCAACAACAAAGGGTTAGGACTCTGCATGGAGGAAAATTCTACCTAGTGGCCCCAGACTCCGTACCTATACTTCCCTGGGGCCACTAGGTATAAAAGTGAATGTTCCATGGGGCCACTAACAGATCCACGACTCAGAACTACATATTTTCAACTACTAGTACAATGTATTTGGGAGGACCATGCTTATAGATCCAATTCAACTTATAATAATTTGTTAACTTCTTTCACTTTACACAGGAAGCAAGCAGAATGCTTTATCAACCAAATCAGATAGTCTTCTGTGACTGCAGCACTTTACAGCTACATAAGGGCCTAGTCATTTATTGCCAGCTAGGGGTGCTTGATGGATTTTGGCTGATTGGCAGATTTTTTTCCGACTCCCCCCAACCACTATGACAAAAATGTTTGTAACCCCCCCCCACTAAGAACTGTTTTGGCAAGATGACATCATCTATTTTTTTCTGATTGGCCACATCACCCAGAAAATTGACCACATCATCCTTAGTTTGGCCAAATTGTCGACTGACCACATCATCCATAGGCCACACCGTCCATGCACCCAAGAGATATTTATGGAGAGAGGGTCCTGGGACCCCGGTATCCTCATCCCAGACCAGGTTCCAAACCTCTAACCCCTATATTCCATCCTTAATTGATATTAATCAGATAGATGCACCATAAACAGAAGATGGATGGTATAACAGTAGTAGAAACAGGAGGCCCGATGGGTCTACCCTAATCAGGAGGTTTAACCAGATCCATTTTATACCTAGTGACCGTCCCCTGATCAAACAACCTTGTCTAAGCCTATATATACACTATATAAGGGTGCATGCTTATGGAATATGTAATACCCTTCATGATATAGTAATGTTGATTTGTGGTTTCAGCTATATGGCCTATATTTTCAGCTCATACACACTTCCCTTGTGTATAGTTGAGAAGAAGAATGTCAAAAAAATGGGTTGCTTCCATGCACTAATATAACACAGGCTCCATTCCTGCACAACCAAGACCATCCCTAACCATTGCCACCCTCAAGGGGAAAATTGCACTTTTATGGTCCCTGCAAATCCAAGCCTATTTGTTGGCACCTATGGGATTACACCCTTCTAAATACGATAACATAAAAACCCCTACTGGGGTGTGGAGAGGGTGGGGATAGTGGGGCTGAGTATGGGGCCATGGAAGGGGTAGGAAGGGGGGGGGCAGTACTCAAGCAGCCAGCTTCCCAGGCCCAGGCCTGGACACCGACGATGCCCCTACAGTTAACCTTATTTAACGCAGGTAGAGGAGCATATTTATGTTAGGCCCCAGGGGGAGTAAAACGCATTAGCCTGAAGGCTGTGCCGTTTATTGCAGCCCACCCGCCGACACTTTGTCACAACAAATTTGGATTGAATCCAGTAGAGGGCGCCCTTGAAGGACGCAGGGGGTCTAACCTCCCACCAAGGGGACGTGACGTCACTTTCTGACAGGGGAGTTCTGAGAAAACTATGGCGGTCGGTAAAATTGACTGGCCCCTGGAATAACAAAGTTGGGTTCTTTTAGGTCGAAATATGTCTAAGTCTTGGTACTAATGAATACATAATACGCTGATGGCACTATTATGATACTTTATGGAGAGGGTGATGGCATGACTCAACATCTCGCTTTGTAACAGTGTAGCCAGAATCCCCGTGGCAGTCTATTGTGTGCCTTTATTTATTATAATATGAACTTATAGATTTACTTTATGGGCGTACATCTTCTGTTTCTACACCGTTTGACAAACATGTATTCATTCTTATTTTCTAGAAGGAATAGATGCTCTACCAAATATTATTCTAAGAGGCAATGTACTATATTTCATTTCAAAATAAATACCACCATGAGACTCAATGTGAATTGGACCAATTGTATCATAAACAAAGTTCTTAACATGACGGCTGGTACAATGTGTTCATCCACTGCTGGGGTGCCTGAGATGGATAAGCTAAAGGGGTGTCAGAACAAGGCACCTTGAGTGGGGCGGCGCATTGGTAATCCAGTAGATCTGCATTGGAATTGATGTACTTTGAAAATGTGCCAAAGGAAAATTTAGACATTTGCCTGCTATTTTAGGTCAGATTGTAGATGTTCACTACAGAAGTATACACTTGTTTTCAGTCTGGGAGGTGGGGGGGGGGGGGTCAAAATGTACAAGCCGCTCCCCCCCCCATATTCCGACACCCCTGAGCTACCGAACAGCTTTTTACCTAATATTGCAAAGTGTCTATATATATATAGAGCCCCCTCCATTATATAGATACCATATTGCAGCAGGTCTACACACATGTCAATGAGTAACTCAATATAGATGGCACACTACTAAGGATGCCAATTGGACGTCAGCTCAGCTGTCAGTATTATATGATATGGGTTTAAACCGGCGAGGGCATTATAGTTTTGGGATGCACTATTGCGTTTCTTGGCTATGACACACACACACACACACACACACACACACACACACACATATATATATATATATATATATATATATATATATATATATATATATATATATATATATATATATATATATATGCTGTCCTGGCGAGTAACTCCTCAACATTCGTCGGTCATACCAACTATATGGGATGGATACAGCCTTGGGTGGTCATAATGATGGACGCAGAGATGCAGCCATGGCATGTCACTCGTTGGGACAGCAGCATTGCATCATTATAACAAAATAGAACATAGAATCTGATGCATTAAGCAGTTCTACAAGGGTTTATCTCCATGTGTATTTCACCTAGTGTTGAGGTGCGGCAGACGTGCTGTAATACTGATGGAGTTATTCAGCACAGTGCCCAGGGACACTTCACGCATCTCATCACGTCCAATACTATCTGTATTCACAAGGGGACAACTACAATTGACGCCTGTCACACTGCACACTAAACCTCATTCAGTTCAACCAGGCATGGGAAATGCATCTACTGTTCATTTATTCAACATAGAAGCCCGTTTATTCCACTAAGAAATAAATCTTAATTAGGGAAAAGGGCCAATTTACTATTTACCTTATTGTGACCAAGGTTGACAAGTATGAATATGAAAACTGTAATAAGTATCTTCATACGTATACTGTTTAATTTCGGTAATTTTTGTTTGGTCATTTATATGATAGAGATGGACGTATATATTTTTGGGTCTAGACAAAGTTTAGTCTGTATATAAGCCTCGGCTTTCCCTTGTATGGCCGTCTGTCCATTCCCTGAAAGACATTCCAGATTGAAATCATGGAACACTGCATTAGAGAGGTAGACAACCGATATGATGCAATTATAGCCTGGCTTAACTGCAATTCCAGCTTTAACACAGAACAACTCCAATCCCCGACAGGGCACATGAATTCACTCAATGGGGGTGATAATAAAATAAGAGTTACGGTCCTCGAAAAAGAATCTTTAATACTTTCGTAATATAATATTATGATTGGTAATAAGAAATGGTGGTGGTGTGGAGTGGGTTGGTGAAAGATGTATGGGGCGAGGCGTGTCTATTAGACTTGATGCCACCAGACTCTGCCGTCTTGTTACCAGTCATCTGGTTTTATTTGATTACTGCTGGCGGCCTAGGCGTTGCTTATATTTCATTATTGACAACAGGGAGGCTGTGCCACCCTAGTGTTGGCCACCCACTCACTGGCACTTTCGGTCTGTAATACTTTATACACGGGGCACCTGCTCACTGAATCCCCGCAGTGACTCACATCTTCGGGTGACTGTTCAGTGGCTGTTATACATTGTAATGAGCACAGGTCTGTTCAGTGGCTGTTATACTGGGTAGAGGACACAGGTCTGTTCAGTGGCTGCCCCCTCACACCTTCTGTTATTGTGGATAGAGGGCACTGTTCGGTGGCTGGTGTAGTGGATAGAGGACACCTGTATATTGGCTGTTATAGTTGAAAGAGGGCACCTGTTCAGTGGCTGTTATACTGGGTAGAGGACACAGGTCTGTTCAGTGGCTGCCCCCTCACACCTTCTGTTATTGTGGATAGAGGGCACCTGTTCAGTGGCTGTTATAGTAGATAGAAGGCACCTATATACTGACTGTTATAGTTGATAGAGGGCACCTGTTCAGTGGCTGTTATAGTAGATAGAAGGCACCTATATAGTGACTGTTATAGTTGATAGAGGGCACCTGTTCAGTGGCTGTTATAGTAGACATAAGGCACCTGTACAGTGGCTGTTATAGTTGATAGAGGGCACCTGTTCAGTGGGTGTTATAGTAGATATAATAAGGCACCTGTACAGTGGCTGTTATAGTTGATAGAGGGCACCTATTCAGTGGCTGTTATAGTTGATACAGGGCACCTATTTAGTGGCTTCCCCCTCACTTCTGTCATTGTGGATAGAAGGCACCTGCTCAGTGGCTGATAAAGTGGATAGAGGACACCTGTATATAGTGGCTGTTATAGTGGGTAGAGGGCACAGGTCTGTTCAGTGGCTTCCCCTTCACACCTTCCTGTATGGTGGATAGAGGGCACCTGTTTAGTATTCTACCCACTCACATTTTCTGTTATACTAATGTAACCTCTTCAATGGCCTTCCACTCACATCCTTTAAAGGATTGTGGCGCTGTAGCCTCTTAGACCTATAGTGATCTATACAAATAGAATATAGCGGCCAATATGTATTGCCAATAATTTCTCAGTAGAATGCATGGTCCATTTTTATCTATAAAGAACACAATCTAAGTTATAAGTTATAACCACCCTGCTTATTTTCACTAAATGAGTTGATGAGAATGAATTTGTCGATACAAATCGTACATGTCTTATTTCCTTTTTTTGTTTCCCTTTTGGTAAGAATGTCCTCTCACCTGTTCAGTGACTGCCTACTGACATCTTCAATTCACCAGTGTACACGGGTCGCCTGTTCAGTGACTGCCTACTTAGGCCTTCTCCTATAATGTATGCTGCACAACCACTATCTGTATCAACAAACGCTATCTGTAGTACTACAGATAGCGGCTGACCATCCAACCTCTATCTGTATTAAAAAAACGATATCTATAGTAGCCATCCAACCACTATCTGTATCAACCAACGCTATCTGTAGTAACTTCTCAAATGCTATGTTTACATTATGTGTTGGCATCAGAGTGCATGGGTGGGTGGGATACTGTGTTTCGTAACTATAGTTTGTCTACCAGCCTTTGGCACAATAGCACTGGTGAGAAGATCCTCATTCTATCCTTTGAACTACTGCAGCTCCCCTTTATGTTAAGGGGATAGGGTCATAAGAATACTTTTAATTAAGCACATGTTACAACTCTACAACTTCACACTTCATTGTCATGCATACCTTTAAGGTATATATATGCAGGACAGCTTACACCTGCAGGTGCTGAGTGAATGCTGTCATGTAGGGTTTAGCTTCTGCTGGCTGCCTCCCACCCCAGTGTGGTGTTTCAGAAGCCGGACATGATAATGAACATTAAATATCTGTTTCTAAAACTGTTAGATTCTAAACTTACAACTGCAACCATTATCATCTCTCACCAGTCATATAGTTATAGACACAGTAAGGTAATGGTAATGCTTTAGAAACACATGCAGGTATAAGCCTACAATCACTATTAAAACTGTTATGATATCTCCTTATGACCGGTTGTAAACATTACCTGCTTCTGAAACACCCCACTGGTGCACTGACCCCGGTGACGTAACATACGGGTGTTCACAACAGAGAGCCTGACGCGGCCTAGGGTGCCTAGTTATGGTGTTGGCCAACGTATCACAGCTACTGTTAGTTGCTCATGCATCATGCCCATTGGTCGTCATGGTGCGCCAATGAAGTGCTGGCGAGCATTCTCACCAGCACTTCAGTTGAGCATCATGCGAACCCTCTGAGAATTGGTATATCAATCCTGTAGTGTATAGGGCCAAAAAAAGTTTGGTTTCCAGTCATCCGACCTACCTCAGTAAAAGGGGGCCGACCTCAGATATTCTTGAAGAAAATTTTCATATTTTTTTCAAGACTTTTTCATATTTTGTACTATTTTATCATAATATTGATTTCATATTTCTAATATTTTCATCATTTGCTCAAGAAGGTTAGATACTATAGGAGAGGTCACTGAGAGCATTGTCTATGGGTAGAGTGTGACAGGCCATCCCCCTCTACCTCCCCCCCATCTAACTGGGTGCCCCTCTGTCTTCATTGTTGATTTCTCTAGAGGATTAGGTGGTTTATGGAGCTGTGGTATTCCTTTATCAGGGTGATACTAAGGGAGAAGAAGGAAAGGCCTAGATACTAAAGCTTACTCCTTACTTTATCTAATTTTCTCTGGTCCTATAGTTTCCCATAGTTTACCTATCCTCAATCTGCCTATCATTGATTTTACCTATCCCTCATGGTGACTATCCCTCAGACCACCATGTTTAAACTGTATTGTTCATCTGTTTATTTAGGTCCTAATTGTTAACAGTACATTGCTTACCATGTCTGCCATTTTGATCCTACCTATCCTTAATGATGCCTATCATAAAGTCTACCTATCCTTCATTATACCTATCCCCCAACTCTGCATATCCCTCATATTTGACTTGCACATCTGTCGCTAGCACCCATGTCTTCTTGTTTTACATTTGCTCATCTTACAAGGTACTCTCTGTGCCTATATCCCTCAAACTGGATATTGCTAATGCTACCTATCCCCCTTGCTACCTATCCTTATGAATACCTATCCCTCATGCTCTCCATATTGCTTTCTTACCATCTCAGCTCAGTCAGTCTAACCTGCTCTCTCTCTATACATATCTCAGCTTGTGTTCAATTTCTTCCACCTGTCTCCAGGTCTATGCCTTGTGAAATATACCTATCCCCCATGATGCCTATCCTCCATTCATATCATTACATAGGTAAACTGAAAGATATGCAGCATGAATGATAGGTAGATGTATGAATAAGGTCGACTGTAACCAGTATGTTAGGTGATGGGTTGACTAAGAAATGGTATTCATAATGAAGGTTGGTTGTGACAGGTAGGTTAAAAGAGTTGAGATGGGTAAGGGAGCTATATAGAGCACATGGGGGATAGGTAAGGATGAGTTGCAAGGGGGATAGGTAGTATGAGTAGTCCTAGGTTCAGATGTGCAAGTCAAATATGAGGGATTTGCAGAGTTGGGGGATAGCCACAATGAGGGATAGTTAGGCTTCATGATAGGCATTATCAGAGATAGGTAGAATTGAAGTAGCAGACATGGTAACGAATGTACTGTTAACCAATAAAGGCTTATATAGCAGAGAAACATCGCAGATTAAACATGAGGGTCTGAGGGATAGTCACATGAGGGATAGGTTAAATGAATGATAGGGAGATTAAGGATAGGTAGACTAAAGGAAAGAAGGAACAAATAAGATAAGATAAGGTAAGGTGAGGGGTAAGCATTATAAGTTAAGCCTTTTAAGAGATAACCAGATTTAACAGCAGATGTTTTGGATTGAGGAGATAGGCATGATGAGTGATAGGTACACAATTAATATGCTGTATGTGGGATAGGCAGAGTGATGCACAGGCCCAGAGTTTGTCTGACTGAGAGATAGGCAGACATTTGGGTATGTGGGTTGAGGTATTAACCTTGATTTACATGTTCTATATTTAAAGATGTCCAATCATTTTCAATATCATTTTTGTACATTTTCAAAATATTTTTCTCATCAAACATCATTTTTGGGTACTTTCAGTCAAATTCTGAGAATAAAGACCATCATTTCTGGATTTAGCAGGAGTTTTTAGCTTAGAAGGTCTCTTCATTTCATTTTGTTTTCCTTTTCTGAAGATACATGATAGCTCCAGAACCCCCCTTATCCTACATAGGGCCCAACACTGAACACACAAGGTCACCTAGTTTCGTAGGGGGTAGAGGGGGGTTGGCCTTCACTATAGGACTGTATGGACCAATCTATCCTATACTGTACAATCCTTGATTTGCTTGCATCAAAATACAGAATCCAACACTACTGCCTAAACTTTCTGTTTTTTTATGTTACTTTAGATCAATTAGAATTTCTGTGTCTAGGTTATTGATAATAATGCCAAAATGGTTCAGAAAAATTCTTTTTAAAGAATAATCCAACCAACCCACCTCAACTTTTTGCAGCATGCTGCATGTTACCAGAAACTTACAAAAATCTTTTTGGCCTAGGCATGATGCATGAATGTAGCCTGCATTCATACATCATGACGACCAAGTTGATACACTTAGCATAAGGGGAAAAAGTGAAGTGCAGTTGATACAGATAACCCCTATTTGGTACACTTAATTTGATAAAGATAGCGTCTTTTTGATACAGATAGAGATTGGATGGTCAGCCGCTATCTGTAGTACTACAGATCGCGTTCGGTGATACAGATATATATTTAGTGAACGTACATCATTTTAAAGCTAAAATGTGAACGTTAGCTTTTAACATTTTCCAACATCAAGGAAATATTCAGCAAATGTTTGCAAATTTCCATTATAAGGCTCTAAACAAACATTTATTTATAATGTTTTGTAACATCAAAAAATATTCAACAAACGTTTGTTCATGTTCACAATAACTTAGAATGCATTCATTTCAAACGTTTTATAACATAGGAAAACATTTAACAAATGTTTGGAGAATGTTTTCTAACGTTTTTATACATTAGTGTCATAACATCATCCCACTAGGTGTTAGGTCGATTTGCGGGGAGATTTTTCCTACACATCCTGAGCTTTAAAGTTGCCTTACTTATGAATATTGTCATATATGTGACATATGTAATGCATCCTTGTATAATTATTCTAATCTTAAGTAGGGTTTGATTAAATCTGACTGATGTAAATATATTTTATTAATATGTTCATGATGTAGACACCTATTTGATATTGCTAGAAAATAGATATATCTCCCCTGCTGTTAGTGCCACTTTGTACTGGTCCTAGAGTTCACATACTGATGGAAAACAAGTAAAAGTGCTTAATTAGAAGTATTATGCTCTGTCAAACCCTTGCACCATTGTAGCGGAAAAGGTTTAGATAAATCTAAAAAAAGAATACCCCAACACCTACAAATGAACATTAAAAAACGTCAGAATGAGTCAACGTTTTAGCGTTAGAAAACATTCAATCTAACAATAAAAAACGTCAGAATGACTTACACATGATGTTTAAAAACGTCTTTTTGTTCACTGGTTAGTGGTTGTACAAGTGCCCTGACCTCGTACAGGACCTAAGGGGGAAACTAAGGGTGAATAACCATTTGAAATAGTCGTCCACTATCGTTTCCATTCAAAATGATCACATGACCGCATGACACCAATCGGTGACCTCTGACCCATGCAGTGTCAGCGATGGGTGCCAGGCGGAGGCTGTACGTCTCAATAAGGGGTATCTGGTATGTCCTGTGTGAGGGATGGAGGGATTGAGGCACATGTCTAACCTCTGTCCACCAACAGCTGACCAACAGTGGGCTCACTACAGAGCTACACAATGCGCACCACCTACAGCAGTAGGTATAAGGTTATTCAATGTGGCATGAAATAATCTGTCTGTTCTTTTTTTCTATGGAGATATAACTGGTCACAATTCACATCACACTGTTCAACACGTTGCCAACATAGTGAAACCAATCTCACCCAACCACTATATAGGTTTTGTTATGTAAAGGCAAGGTGTTCCTGTAGCCTTGTTTAGTACTCACTGCTACTATATAGGTTTTGTTGCATAAAGGCAAGATGTTCCTGTAGCAATAAGACCACTATATAGGTTTTGTTGCATAAAGGCAAGATGTTCCCGTAGCAATAAGACCACTATATAGGTTTTGTTGCATAAAGGCAAGATGTTCCTGAAGCAATAGGACAACTATATAGGTTTTGTTGCATAAAGGCAAGATGTTCCTGAAGCAATAAGACAACTATATAGGTTTTGTTGTGTAAAGGCAAGCCTCATTTGGTTCTCGCAATGTATAGAGTCTTCTGACCCTGAAGCTGCAAATCTCGCGTTAATTAGGCCTGAGCTGGTGGCTGCAGTGCAGTAACACCTGCATGCACTACCAGCATGGTACTAGCACCAACTGGTACACTTGCAACTGCGGTATATAGGTTTTGTTGCGTGAAGGCAAGGATATAGGTCCACACTATAGGTTTTGTTGCATAAAGGCAAGTCGATTTTGTGACATAAACGTTTTTTTTTTGTTGAATAAGTGCTTTTGTTTCGTAAAGGCTTTTGCAGTATAACCCCATCTTTGTGGCATAAAGGCAACGCATGGGCCTTTACGCAGCAAAATGATACTATCTTGGTGCGTAAAGGCATTTTTGTTGTGTAAAGGCCCCACACCACCCTTTTTCAAATCACAACAAGGGACGCTAGACCAACGGGCCTTAGACAGCACATATGAGGGCCATCCCAGGCAGTTTCATTTGTGAGCTTTACATAATTTGATACTAAATTCACAGATAAAAAGATATTTCCCGCAAAAGTGGAATTTCTGAACAACAAACTCCATACCCCATCCTTTCTGGTGTGCCACCTGCAAGACCTGCAATAGGATGCGGGATGGTGATGGGGGACGCTAGATAGGATGTCATGGAGGAGGGAGGGTAACGGGGCAGCGGTATTCAGGCCCAGGACATAATTGTGTAAGCGGACAGCAAAGTGAATGAATGCAGTTACAATATGGTGGGGAGGTGATGGCTCAGTCATAACTAAACCCATACAGAGGATGGGTGTCATGACAGGGCCCTGGTCTGTAAGAATGGAACAACTGACCTGTAGTCATGGTAACTGTAGTTGTGATGGGACGCAGCTATAGCAACTACAGTCAGGCACGACCTTTGCTGACTCAGGGGTTCTTTCAGCTGGGATGTGATTGTCAGGACAACCATTATAGGTGACAGGATATGTGTTTATGTGAGGTCATAACTGGAAATGGTGGCGCATCAATTCTGTAAGGAGACAGGAGCCTATGGGAATTGTTTCTCATCAAATGCAGTCATTTCTCTTACTATCATGGAAATAACAGCCCAATGCTCTCAAAATATGCTAAGAAATGAAATATATAATCTTACACTATCTGTATAATTTCTTCTCCGGTTGAACTTAATGTTTCAGGATGCCATTTTAAAGCGACCAAAAGTCTCTGATAAACCAAAAAAGGTTCTAACATAGACACCCTGACAAAGGAGAGAATGAGCTAGATTAGACGTCAGGGTTGGCAGTCAGTGTATAGGGCAATTAAGTATAATATCCAGTCTAATACCGCAATTATCAGAAGTATTAAGATTTATCGATACAGGGAGATTCCATGGAACTTCTCCTATTCATGTGGTGTTAGAATGTCCGTATATTCATGAGTTATAACTGATTTCTCCAAAGAAAAGTACAATTAATTTATTATTCCCTTCACCTTATGGGCAGGAAAGTCCATTTTGAGTTCATTGACCCTTGAATAGAGGAGTCTCTTTGAGCTTCCTCAAGTGGCAATGCCAAATGCACCACTATTACTCCCACTTAGCAGCTGAGAAGAATTGTTACAGGCAGGGGCGTTTTAGCTTGATAGAATACAATATGTCTGACTAAAGATGACGTCGACTGAACTGCCAAACTCCATTAGTTGTAGGCTTAATCCTCAATCCTGTGTCTTCAGGTATGTGAAGCATTTCTGCCAGGGTATTCATTAACATTGCATCGGTGCAGTGCTGGTACTACCATTACAGCGCTGCATTGCTGCATCAGGCATGCCCATTCTTCTGGGGTGTGCCAAATCTGAACAACCGATTAGCATGTTGTATCAATGCACATTGGTAAGGGGTTACATCCATAGTCCATACAATACTTTATGAATGCCGTCATAACGAGTAAAGGATACAGTGCATTGCAGCACTATCAATATGTGCTACTGACAGAGTTAACATTTCCTCACAACTCAGATATCTATAGCCATAAGAGAGGAAGGCAGACGTAAAAACGGCTATTAAACATCTTGTGAAGGCCATTTCAAAGAGAGCAGTGTGCATACTTCATTGTCTGAAGTGAATGACTGTTACTAGGTCATATATTAAGTATGCTTAACTCTACTACAAGGTACCATGATTGTTCATTTAGACACTAGGCATGCAGAAGTCGACCTGCCTTTAATAAAAGCAAGGTAATTAAGCTTAAGCACTAAAACAGTATTAAAATAGATATCTGTCTCATATAAGCACTGGGGGTGTAGTGGGATTGAAATGGGCGGCTGTGCACTCTCACACAGACCACTACAATAGTCCTACTTTACCTAGCCATCTATTCAAGAAGTACTATTTTATTGTAAGGGTTACTAGAGCACTGAGAAAATATTCTTACTCACATGAGTCTAGATCCAGACTCAGGCAATGTCGCCAAAATGAGTATTATTTGAGACTCAGCCTGATCCTTGGATGATACTCAGGCAGATCCTGAGGCTGATCCTGGTGTGATACTCTGGCTTTGCCTGAGTATCATCCAAGGATCAGGCTGAGTGTCAAACAATACTCATTTTGGCGACATTGCCTGAGTCTGGATCTAGACTCATGTGAGTAAGAATATTTTCTCAGTGAGGTTATTTCAAAACATCTTGTGAGGTTAGTGAAATGTATGACTATCCTTGCCGGGAGAGGTACCGCCATGTTTACACACACTTTTTGTATGGAATCCAACCATGACATGTCGAGATATTAAAAAGAATACATATTTAGATAGTCTAAATGATCCCTCCATGTCAAATGAGTCCATAATATTAACAATAAAGGAGAATCCATTGATTTTTCCATCGTAAGCTAGTCGCGGTCCGGCCATTCCCACCCGCCTCCTTGTCCGACGAAAGTGTGTCAGTGGCCCGGATGTAGATATAGGTCAAGGAAGAAAAACAATGGCTTTGCACAGAGCGAACTGGGCCGCGACTCGCGTACGATGGAAAAATCAATGGATTCTTATTTATATTGAAGAAAATGGAGAAAATTAGCACGCATTCCTCGTCCATGGATCGAATACTTCTTGGATTTTCGATATTATAACATGAAAAGGTTGGAATCAAGACGAAAACTGAGTGGAAACATAGGACAAGGACCCCAGGTTAGAACTTATTTATTTTCGCATTGGGTTTCATCACCGTTCAGTGTGGCGCTATGGCTAATGTTCAATTCTCCTACGAGTTGGGATAATTTTATTTTAACATTGAAACAATGGCGAGACTGAATTTGTATGTCTGCCACACATTTCCCAAAATATTCCAACTTGACCCCAAAAAAGTATATACCAAAAATTTCAAAAATGCACATGGCTGGTATATGCAGAATAATGCATGGCTAAACTGCATATAAAACCACCGGAAGTGCCAGAATCGTGGTATAATATATCATACCGACTGACTTCTCCTGACTAGGTACCTAGTCAAATGACCCTTTTCTAGCACTGTACTAGCAGGACCACTTGTGAGTAACCCAAGTGAAAAGTTATCACTACATGGAAAGACAGTTCTGCAGAAGAGGCACTTCTTAGTCAGTACTACCTTTTCCTAAGGAGCAACCCGCTCCAGTGGATGCTATTTGGAAGGTCCTTACATTAATTGGTACCCACAAACTGCACCCATAAACATCGGTCCTTACCAATGCAACAAATATGTATGTGTCCAACAATATCATTGCACAGGGTTTCTATACGAGTCCTGGTGCTTACACAAGCATCTTCGGTATGTCAGTATGTAAAGGCCTGCTTACTTTGAGTCTAGTAGTAGCTCCTGTAATGTCTCCTCCTCAATGTACATTACACTGCAGTCCAAGTTGTTACAATATTAAACTGGGATCAAATGAACCTCTTAACAATTTGAAAGGGGAGAAAGTTAATGTCAAATTACATTGAGACAGAGCCTCTCCCCTCCCCACCCCAAACCAACACAAGCACACACTTGCACTATAGGATGTGGCTTCCTGTCACAGCCTACTACTGACCGGACACCAGCTAAAGGTCATTGGGCATGCGCAGGACTAGACCAAACCGGAAGTCGTCACACCCAGGGTCTCTACACATGCTTGAGCAGGAAGCCAGAGTTAGGGGAGGGAGGGAGGTTGGTAGCCCTCTAAGAGCTGCAGACCGTGCTGCTACAATGCACCAGCCCTATCTATAAAAGAGTCCGATGAATTTATCCTATAGACAAGTGCAGCGCTGGCGGACCACTCACTGGCAGTGTAATAGTGCAACATGGTTTAACGACCCAACTCTCGAGAGTATGTAGTCCCCTAAGGGATTAAGACCCTGGAGAAGCCCCCTACCCCCACCCCCTACTCTTAACCCTGGTTCAGAATGGCCGTGGTCACTAAACACCACCATTGGGGGCAGTGGACAGGGGAGTAACTGCCCTTTGATGGGGCAGGTTTAGGGGAGCATAACGAGAGCTGGAAATGGCCCCAAATGTCCATGTACCAACGGGTCACTGCACACTACACACTGCTACAAACCTACATTAACCATTACACATGTACACATCTACTCCTTCTATACAACACTGCACACTACACACTGCTACAAACCCACATTAACCATTACACATGTACACATCTACTCCTTCTATACAACACTGCACACTACACACTGCTACAAACCTACATTAACTACAGTAAAATTCCTTTACAACGAATCCTGTTACAACGAAATTTCCTTTACAACAAACAAATATCATTGTCCCAAATCAGCCCCATACATTTCTATAGTAAAATAATCCCATTATAACGAATTTTATATCATCTGGAATCGTTTATAACGAATTTTTCATGGCTCTACAGCCGTCTCTATTGAACTCAGGGCGGCAGAAGGGGTAAGGGAGTTGGGGGGAGGGGGTGTTAGGATGTGTGATGGGGCTTCTACAGCCGTCTCTATTGAACTCAGGGCAGCAGAAGGGGTAAGGGAGTTGGGGGGAGGGGGTGTTAGGATGTGTGATGGGGCTTCTACAGCCGTCTCTATTGAACTCAGGGCGGCAGAAGGGGTAAGGGAGTTGGGGGGAGGGGGTGTTAGGATGTGTGATGGGGCTTCTACAGCCGTCTCTATTGAACTCAGGGTGGAAGAAGGGGTAAGGGAGTTGGGGGGGAGGGGGTGTTAGGATGTGTGATGGGGTAAGGGAGGTGGGGGGGTGTAGTTGGCCCCTAATGCTCTCATATTGTATGGTTTGGTTAGAACGAAATTCGTTTATAACGAATTTTTTTCCTTATCCCAAGCACTTTGTTATAACGGAATTTTACTGTATTACACGTGTACACATCTACTCCTTCTATACAACACTGCACACTACACACTGCTACAAACCTACATTAACCATTACACATGTACACATCTACTCCTTCTATACAACACTGCACACTACACACTGCTACAAACCCACATTAACCATTACACATGTACACATCTACTCCTTCTATACAACACTGCACACTACACACTGCTACAAAACCACATTAACCATTACACATGTACACATCTACTCCTTCTATACAACACTGCACACTACACACTGCTACAAACCCACATTAACCATTACACATGTACACATCTACTCCTTCTATACAACACTGCACACTACACACTGCTACAAAACCACATTAACCATTACACATGTACACATCTACTCCTTCTATACAACACTGCACACTACACACTGCTACAAACCCACATTAACCATTACACATGTACACATCTACTCCTTCTATACAACACTGCACACTACACACTGCTACAAACCCACATTAACCATTACACATGTACACATCTACTCCTTCTATACAACACTGCACACTACACACTGCTACAAAACCACATTAACCATTACACATGTACACATCTACTCCTTCTATACAACACTGCACACTACACACTGCTACAAACCCACATTAACCATTACACATGTACACATCTACTCCTTCTATACAACACTGCACACTACACACTGCTACAAACCCACATTAACCATTACACATGTACACATATACTCCTTCTATACAACACTGCACACTGCACACTGCTACAAACCCACATTAACCATTACACATGTACACATATACTCCTTCTATACAACACTGCACACTACACATTGCTACAAACCTACATTAACCATTACACATGTACACATCTACTCCTTCTATACAACACTGCACACTACACATTGCTACAAACCCACATTAACCATTACACATGTACACATCTACTCCTTCTATACAACACTGCACACTACACACTGCTACAAACCCACATTAACCATTACATGTACACATCTACTCCTTCTATACAACACTGCCAGAACAGCCAATATAAATTGCATCTCTTTGTGATGCAAAGCTGATGGAATTTGACGTACAATATCAAAATAGCACGAGCAGTGCTGGTTTGCCTTCTTTGGTCACAGTAAGAAGGAAATCATGTGATGTTTGCTGTCTTTCAGGTGATTGAACACAAGTTGTTAAGAATCCCTATGTGAAAAGCAGGAAATCGTATGAAGTAGAAAAAAAAGCAATGCATTATTTTAATCTTCTGGCAGCTGTTTGGTGTGATATTTCCCCGGTTCCAGTTAGGAAAAGTTGAGTACTTTAATAATGCACATTTGACAATCAGAAGTCCTTCTCTCGAAGAGTAGCACCAGAATGGTCAACAAAAAGCTGTTTTATCTCTGTTGAGCTTCTATATGAAATCCCCTGAAGCAAAATTCCTAAAGAATAATGCTTCATGGTCCGTGTTTCCCTCTCAACTTCCCGTAAATAAGGTAGTACAGGGCAATAAAAAGAGGCTTGTCAAAACAATTGGCCCCCACAATGACATTGTAGCGTGGGTAGTGCATATAAAATTGTCATAATCTCCGCGAAACATGTACGTTTAAATGGTTCCAAGTTTCACCCCGAAAAAAGAATATGGTGGTTTGCACTTGGTGCACTCTTTCTGGGGTTCCCATGGTAACATCTCATGTGATCACTTCATGGCTGACGTGACGTCATGCTATGACCACGTGACTTGTGAGTCTCTGTATGGAAATGGCAGTAGACCCTCAAGCTACCCCGGGTGATTTACTGGAATTTTCAGGTTAAAAGGGGAAGTCAAAATATATCGTTTGAAGGCGTTTCTATATCTGGGTCTATACCAGGGAATGCATAGGATTTCTGAGCATCACTCTTTTGCCTGCAGTCATATTAAAACACCACTCTTAAGGCTTAAAGTTTAACATTTCCATTTAATTTTCATAATGATGTACATTACAGGAACCCTGAGCTCTGTATAGATGGGTTAAGAAGGGCATAACTCGTACTTGTCCATCCCATACACTTATGATACAGCTGAGCCTTTCCCCTACACCATTGCCCTTCAAGTTGACGGCGTCTCTACCCCTGTTGACCCCTATTGGCACGTGCTGGAGGAGAATGACTCATCTTCCCCTTATTATCGCCTACCCAAAGTTGCCCAATTTCAGCTCAGCTGTATCGGCACCGACCCCAGGGAGCTATGTCAATGACACAGCTTGCCCTTAGATGACCTTAACTGTCGGCGCCCACAGTCAGATGTGAAATTTCATCTACCAAACGTGGGGTTGGGCTGCCACCTGGTGACGACCCGTGTCACTAGTGGTAGGGGGCGCCAAATGTTTGCCCACCGCCAATGACAAGGTCGCCACGGTCAAGGTCAATATCCTCTCAAGGTCATTTCTCAAGGTCTAATGCATAAACTGTAGGCTGATATACACTTATCATTTGTCTCAGAGGTAGGGAGGGGTATCTCTATGGTGCAGTTTTCATTATATACCTGTAGATAAACATAAAAAAAAACTGCAAGCCGAGGAACATTGAATGAAATATTAGCCTAAATGTTCTTGTAATGAAATTATAGAAAAGTCACAAAATAGGATTAGAAGGATGAGGACAGAAATTAGAGGAAGTTTGCATGCAATGAACCATTGAAGACGAAGCATTAACGCCTCATTACAAGGAGGGAGAGAAATTAGTGGCCTCCACTTGATGGCATGAAAGGGACTTCCTTGAGGGTTAATATGGGGCAATGGTATCAGGGATAGGGGTCTGTAATGCGTATTGGGATATGAAGTGTGATGGCCGGGGGCTAAAGGGGACAAAATACACAGAAATGGCAGGCCTGTTCAATTTGGGAATTCAATGGCAATTGCTGTTAAAGGCAGAGTGCATCAACTGACTGCAGACGATACGTTCATCCATCAATATTCAAGGATAAGTCTAAAGCATTACACACGCCATTAGTAGAATGTTACATCGAAAATTGAATTATTGTTATGGGTAAGAATCTAACTAGTGCAGGTCATAGCGAACACTTGTACAAATCGTGTGCAGAAAACAGAATGATGATATCTTTATTGGTAATTGTTTGAGAGGTGTTCAAAGTTGAAAAAAACTCCTTATATCTTTGTCCCACCTGTTCTATATATAACATATGCGGGCCATGGCACCTATAGGCCTATAGCAGTCAGTGGAGCACAAAGCACTATGAGTGGTCCCTCCATGTGCAGTATATTTAAGTACCTCAGGATGTATCAGAGATAAAGCTGTAATTTCTTCATAATAAATTAGTGTGATTCAGTTTCTTTCAATATCTATGTTTTAAACATGACATGATAAAGGTACATATTGTGAAATTATGACTATAGGTGGGCTCAGATTCGGCAGAAGACATGAACAGATATGGAATATATTACAGATGCATTTAATTAATCAATATCATATCTGTAAAGAGTTGAGTGAACATTTCTGGAATTACTTATTTTCCTTACGCTGTGAACCTTAATTAGATAGATTTCTACCTAGAGAATGGCCTACAAATGCATTCTCAAATGTTCTGTATCAATTTGGCTATTGTGGCATATATAATATTCTGTCGAAATAGAATTGTATGAGGTGGTAAAGAATGCCCCTCCTGAGGCTACATGGTGCCATGGACTGCCTGGCTACGCAGAGCTAAGACCCATAGCTCCCTAGACTTGACAGGTGGTTTATGGAAGGAAAATGAATAATAAGAATATAATAGATATTATCATTGGATGCCCGTATTCATTGGCTTTAATTCAACACCACGTTTGAGGCCGAGATATCTATAGTAAAGATTATACATGCATATATCCCAGCAAATTGTCGTGACTCCTCGTCAACCTGTGTGAAGTGGCTCACACATGTCGCTAGATGGAACACGACGTCGCTATAGCACAAGATCACCAGGAATAGCAATGGTGGTGATCACATGGCCTCACCTCAGATGGCGAGGATGGTGATCACTCAGACTCACCAGGGGTGGCGATGCGGGTGATCACTCACCTCGCTAGATGAAACACGCACCTCATCATAGCACATGTTCACCAGGGATGGCGAGGATCATGATCACTCATCCTCACCAGGGATGGCGACATGAGTGATCACTCATCCTCACCAGGGATGGCGACATGAGTGATCACTCACTTCGCTAGATGAGACGCACACCTCGTCATAATGCACATTCACCACGGATGGCAAGGATTGTGATCAGTCACCTCGCTAGATAAAACGCGTACCTCGTGATAGCACAGGTTCACCACAGATGGTGAGGATCTTGATCACCCACACTCACCAGGGATGGCGACATGAGTGATCACTCACCTGGCTAGATGAAATGCACACTATGCCATAGCGCATGTTTACCACGGTTGGCGAGGATCGTGAAGACTCACACTCACCAGGGATGGCAAGGCGGTTGATCACTCACCTCGCTAGATGATTCGCGCACCACGTTATAGCGCAGGTTCACCATGGATGGTGAGAGTGGTGATCACTCACACTCACCAGTGATGGCGACGCTGGTGATCACTCACCTTGTTAGATAAAAAGCTCATGATCATCGACATTGGTAATCATGCAGCCTCACATCTGCCAGATCAAAGTATGTTTTGCCAGAGAAGGTATTGCCATATGTATCTTCCCTCTAACCACTGACAAGGTGTTTTTCCTGTAACCAGAGAAAAGGTGTTTATGGATAGTTGCTTTCATTTTAGAGATCCCTTTATCTAAATTCAATTGATATACTCTTTATATTATCTCGTTTGATTAAAGTCTGAAGTATTACATGGAAATCAGTGTGAAACAAAGCACATTTGATACGTATGGGACTTATACTTCATGCCCACACTTCCTAGATAGGCTACATGTTGAACAGTGGTGCTGTCTCAACAACTTTGGCAATGGTGGTGATAAGTTGCCACTGTGAGTGAGAGTGAGTGACAGATGATGCAATCCTCAGAGAGCATTGACTTGGAGTGACACAAAGTCACGTATTGAGTGAGACCAATGTTGGCAATGGTGGTGATAAGTCACCATTTTGAGAGAAGATTAACTAGGAGTGAAACAAACTCACGCAGTGAGTGAGAGCCATGTGACAATGCAGGTGAAACGTTGCCATTCTGAATGAGAGTTGACAAACAGTGGCACATATTGACGGAGTGAGTGAGATCCATGTTGGCGATGGTGGTAATAAGCTGCCATTCTGAGTGAGAGTTGACTGGGAGTGGCGCATAATCACGCAGGGAGTGAGATCCATATTAGCGATGTTGGTGATAAGTCGCCATTCTGAGTGAGAACTGACTGGGAGTGGCACATAATCACACAGTGAGTCAGATCCATGTTGGCGATGGTTGGATAAGCCGCCATTCTGACTGAGAGTTGACAGGCAGTGGCACATACTCACACAGTGAGTTAGATCCATGTTGGCGATGGTGGTGATAAGTCACCATGCTTTGTGAGGGATGACAAGGGGTGGCACATACTCACGCAGTGAGTGAGATCATGTTGGCTGTTGTGATAAATCGCCATGCCATGTGAGACTGACACACAGTGGCCAAAGATGATGCAGTGAGTTATCACTCAGAAAGGAGTCACCATTGATGACCAATCATGGCGACAGATAACAACAATTTGCTGGGATGTAACACCATGTCTTGATTCTAGTGATATCTGGGTGCGGGGCATTATTCTCAGGGTCCTTTGTAACACCCTACCATTAGTACATCATGGGACTGATTACTACATGTATATATGCATATTATATAGGGAGAGTTTACAACAAAGAGATAGGTTGCAAGCGAGAAACCACATTATTGACACATCTAAGTCCTAAGCTTATTATGGTATTAAGAGAGAAGCAGGCAGGTACTTTACAAGGTGCAAAAAGGTTAACACATCCTCTCTAAGCATATTCATTAGACTAATTAGAATACAATGTTTAAGCCCGGATTATTTTGCTAAAGGAATCCTTACTTCATTTTAAATTTAGTAATTTTGCTACCTCTACCATTGCTTACAGCTTTCTATTCGGGGAACCTTCTGAGAGTCAGGGGGAAAAAAGAAACAGGAAAGAGGATGAAGCCTTTCCAATCCAACAGGTCTTAGGGTTGGGATGTCAAAGCCCTTAGCAGAGAAGTGAGAGTCATTTCCAATCACCCCACGTCTCACTAAGTATATACCAGACACCGAGTGTCCTTTGTGCCTTGTTCGTCAACAGTACAGATCGGCCACCTTCAAAGATGACCCTTCCCTCTCTGGTTTTTAATGCCATAAGGCACCCATTCCCAGTTCTCCTTCTGTCCACTTCAGAAGGCGTCATGGCTGACGCCCCAGACGCCTTTGCTTACGTGATCGGCGTTCAGGATGCCTGATCTTATGGTTTAGAGGTCTTAAAAGGGGTCGTCCCAGCAGTGGCAATTTTCTGATTGTCAGAAAACATTTACACAGGGTGATTTTCATTAGTGTGGCAGTTTTCCACTAGAGGTGACATAGAGATGTAAGGAGGAGGGCATGAGGAGGACATCCTATTTAACACTTGAAGGAGAGCATGATGCCTTTACCGTTACTTGTTTTAATGGTCCATAGGCCAGTAATTCGCCAGTCCTACCTTCATCCATATCATCGATCATGTTCATAGTGTCTCGCCGTACTGGAGTTGATGTGATGTGTGAACACGGTGCTACGGTGGTACTCGATTACCAGGGCATGCACCACGATGCCAAATAAACTCAGTGCATCAAAGCACTACCCAACCTTCAATGGGTTAATTGTCAATACAAATCTGCCCACACTACGCACGGAAGGTGCTGGGGCACATCAAAGTCGCTGCCCTCTTAGACTAAATAACCAACCATCTCGTAATCATTTCGAGGTAGATGGGGCCATTCACTTTTGAAATATCTATTTCTTAATTTCAAGTTGGGTTCAAACGTAAGGGGTTCCCTCTGTGAGATGAAAATGAAACTGAAACTTATCTTAATCTGTACCAGTGTACATCATTGATCTCAGTACAATAACAGCTGCCAATCATCCATGGACCACGCCCTCGAGTACACCCAGTGACTCTAATATTACATTTACAATATCAATCATCCATGACCTACGCCCATGAGTATACCTCTCTAATGATACACATGTGAATCAATTATAAACAACGCCCACTATACAGCTATATAGTCTAGAGGGATTTCAATCTATGATTGTGGGAATAGACCTAGGCATTCTTTAGTAAGTTGATCGTTTTTCAAAATTTTAAATTTTTGTTGCCAGAGCAACCATTTTACTTAGCTACCATAGAAGGTGGGTCTGACCATTTCAATGTGCTTCATGCCTTTTTCTATCGGGGGTAATGGCAACAGAAAGTTAATGAATTAAAAAAACGACCCCTTACTTTTAGAATGAAATGCTTCTAGACCAAGGATGATTTGGTTATCAGTCTCCACTATAAAGATGTGGAAGTACCGTCAAAGAGCCCATATATAAAACATTCGAAATTAGGCATCTGATATTTGGTGGAGACTAGAGGATGGCTGGGCAGGGTGCACCTTTTTACCAGTTCCTTTTGTTCACTGAGAGACTATTAGGTAAGAAGTGCCTTTGCTGCATGATGGGGTGCGTATGAATACGCGTTGAGTCTTTTACACTTGAAAGCCTGCACCTCTGGGACTGCTTAACTTAGCTCAATGGGACTCAGAAATCATGAGGATCTCAGTGGTTCTTTACAGAATACACTATTTCAGGCATAGGTCAGTCGTATCTGAAACCTCCCCAGCCGGGAGTGTGATGCGGGCAGAGGCAGTGGGGCTCTAAACCTCTGAGATAATTCTCTCCCATTTTCTATTACCCCAAGTCACAAAATCATTGATAAGTTATAAGAAAAATTTACAGAAAATCTAAAACAAATCAGGAAATGACTTGATGAAATATAGAAAAAAAATCAGCCTATTTAGTAATAGAAATTACCTCTTTAAGAAAAACAGAGAGATTTGTAAACCAGGGGCCAGGAGTAGAAGGCCTCAATTGGACCTTTATCTGATCTCTTATCTCCGATCTTCTCAAAACTACTCCCGACTGACCACCAACTGTATTTAGCCCATAGGGGTTCAAAAAGTGAAAAAAAACCCACATTATTTCTTCTTTAATTTAAAAAATAAGTCCGTTTCTCTCACTTTGCAGCAATGTAGCTCTGTCCCACTTAGAGGGATAGCTAAGAGACACATCCCAAATGAATGCCCAAGCAATCCCGAACATTAAGGCCCATTACATGTTCATATCGGACGAAGATTGCCTTGGTGGGGGCCTCTGGAGGTTAATTCAAAACATCCTGGGATCACAACCCCAGCGATCTTAGGAATTATTCTATTAAGCGATCTTAAGGTCAGACTGCATTCACATTTCCTAGCCAGCACTAAGATCACATCGATCTTAGCCTCAGCCCTCTTACACTATTCCAAGAAGTACTGCCTGGGCACAGGGGTAAGAGTCCCAAAATAAAGGAATAGCTGTCACTCTTCTTCACAACAGTGTTCATACCATCGTTCCCCGTCCCCATATGGGCTTACAAAAGAGCACAGGGTGCAGTTGACCCAGTACAGTATTCAAGAGTTGTTCCCATGGATGTATGATTTATGTTTGCCTATTAGAAGCATCGTGCCCCCCCCCCAGGACAAAGAGAGAGAAGGGAGGAATTACCTTACAGTGCACTTAACGCATGAGTAGCCCTAAGAGCCCTCAAGGACACTCAGCAAACATCCCCCCTCCCCTCTGTATGCAGCAGGCTATTCACTCTTTCAATCAGGAGTGTTCCCTGTAAGTGCTCTTGTACTCAGGTTAAACCACTGTGCAATTCTTTCACTAAGATTGCAGTCAGAGTGATCTTAGCGCTGGAAAAGGAATAGTGAAGTGTTCCCAGGACTTACTATTCCTGGCAGGCCTGCAACCACTGCATTAGATAGGGTAGATCAGCCAGGTCTTATGATATATGCCTACACTAAGATCGCTGGGGTTGTGATCCCAGGATGTTTTGAATTAAGCTCCTGAGGTGGCCTGACATGCTGGCAGCACATGGTCGCGGCCTGCAATCAGCCCTCCGATGTAGTCTGGAATTATTTCAATCAGTCTCCACTACTATATAAGCGCAATGGCTTCAATATCTTCCCCTATTGGTCACTCATGACACACACCCTTGCACAGTAACTTTCATCATACATCTGTCTAAAATAAGTCTTAACACAATAACTCCCACAAAGTGTCACTAATGAAGCTCGCACCCTACATCACAAAATACTTTTTGCTATAATGACCATATCTTTGTTAGCAATTCTTCAATCTAGTACTCGCCATGTGCATCAGTTGCACCCTCAGAATCCAGCAATGATTAGCCGAGTGTTTAAGATATAAACAGAAGTGTTTAGTAGCTAATCATTACATTTAGCATGCACCTGTCAATCATCTTAAATCGCACCCACCATGAGGCACAATTCACAATATCGCTCCAGGCGCATGTGGAGGCAAGGTATCAGTCCATCCCTATTAATTATTCAAATTGTGCCACACACACAACATCCAGCCCAACAATACACCACTCCGAGCCTGCTTGACACTCATCATATCTTTCCTCTATTGTCATTAATGTTGGTGTGAGGTCAGCAAGTGTGGATCACAGTCTATAAAAGACTTAGCTGTAGGGATGATTGGTGGTGTACGGTGATGTGGTAAGTCTGACACCATGGGAATAAAGGGAATGAGGCAGGTATGGGAGGGGTGCTTTATCTCTGTAAGGTCTACATGATGCCTCTGGTTCATGTCTATTGTCATCATAAGGAACCATTGCAGGGTGTTAAGTAATTGATACAATTGCCAAACATAGGGTTGAAGATGGTGCTTTCTGGGGGTATATGGAACATGAAGGGTTTGTATGATACATAAATGCACCACTGGTCAGCCTCACACCATGCCTGCATTGATGCATCATGACCATTAAAGCAACAACAACTTAAAATGCCAGGCGGCCCTTGGATGACTAACATTATACACTGTATAAGTGCTATCCACGGCTGTCGTGTCGATGGGATTTTTTGATGAGTTGAGTAGCAATCTGTTCCGGTTGTGGCTTTCAGCCTTGTTGGGGTCGGAGGGGGGGGGGTGATGGTGTATCACAGTGGTGGATCTGCAGCCTACTCTATTAGCACTTAGTAGGGTTTGATAGTGAAATGACACAGTTATTGGAGTAGGTGTAGGACATGGTGGGATCTTCCACAGTCATTCTCTGCAATACTAATCAGCCAGGTCGGTGAACATTCAATTTACTTCATTCTTCAGTCGGTCATCCCAACTTGGACACAATTCGCATTTTTGGTACATATTGATCTTCCTAATATGATGGAAATTCAAACATCCGTATGCATTTATTCTACAACTGACCTTCGTGTAGCCAGTGTTATATAAGACAGATCTTATGGATACGGATTTGGAATATGGCCGATTAATGTGACATGCACTGGCACTTGTATTTATGACTAATTCTACTCATTCACTGTGACGCCTTTGGTACTTTTATGAAGGCGTTCATGCCTTGCCAATTCATCCGTGGTGAGTAACTCGCTAGCCCTAGAGACCTGATGCGCAAATGAAGTGTTGACGAATCAAGATCCAGTCCTGTATTGGTTCTCCATGGAACATACATAGATAGAACTAAACGACCGTGGTGTACGAGGTGGCCGATCCACCATGAGGGGGGAGACCCCCCCCCCGAGGGGTGGATCGGCCACCGAGGACATCAGGGGAGTTTAGTTCTATATTTATTTTATGTTTTTAGAGTCTTTAATTAACTGAAAATTAGCAAAATCCGTTACCGTAGTTCACCGCACGAGCGCCCATCGCCATTTTGAATGTTTACATGCACCCAGAACGAGGCTGCAGTGGTGGATCGGCCGCTGTGGTGGATCGGCACACGTTACGCCACTGGGGGTGTGTGGATTGGCCCTGCAATGCTATCTCTATGGGAAGAAGTTATTCACATAAAATAAATAAAAGTACATAGTGTCCTGAAGCAGAATGCGGCCCCCAGAGGGTTGATAAATAAACATGCATCATTTTCTCAGGGAAGGTTTCTCTGAATGCCCCTTTTCCCTTGACACCCAGGCCTGACCTCTCCTTCATCTTCCTCTGTTGTACCCCATGAAATATAGATGCTCCATCACAACTGTTTCCCAATCCAAATAAAATATTTTATCAAAATGCCCTCTGTAGACCGTGCTACCCTACGCTACCCTCTCTATGATCCATGACCCTAAGGTTGCCAGGGGGTCGCGCCGGTTGTCATGGGCGCCACATATGTTGTCAGGGCCGGTATCAACGCTCATTTTTCATTGGTTGATAGCCCAGTGGAACACTGGGAAGGGGCCTTGGCTGGTACCCTGTGGGTTGGTATAATGCCTGGGGTGTAGGACACTAGATACCAGCTTCCATTCCGGTTTGCTGGTTTTTGCCCGATTATCGCCAAGTATATATCTTTCTTTCCTAAGGTGAAACCTTAGCCGTTCTAGTCCGTATCCCTCATTTCTCATTTATCTGTTTGCAGTAATGCTGCATAGTGTTTAAATGCACCAGGTCCTTTAGATATCATGATGCTAGAATGGCGTGTAACTCTGCATTGATGCAGTTTGTCGCCCTATTTTGGCTTTATGGTCCATGACAAAGTCTTCAAAGTGGTAAGTGCGCCAAAACCGTACAATGCTACTGCAGCATTGCATTGGTGCATCAGGACAACGGGGACATTGTACTGGAACCATCACCTGGCTCAGTGGGTTAAGCTGCCTCATAGGTCTTGTAAGCACCCTCATGTATTACTACATACAGACAGGTATACTTACAGGGGGTTGTTATCTAGAATACATACGTTGTAGATCCATTGATTGGCTGCCTTTCTAATGGAATAAATGATCGTGTCTAAATAATAGGCACTGGTTTCAACAGTATGGCTACATAAGTTTCAAATATATGTTGTAAAGGTGGGGGGGGGGGTAAAGGTGTATGGTGAAGCCCCCCATGGCGATAATGTACCTTATTCTATGGTGACTTACTGACGCGTGGGCCAACAGGTGGCTTACCCCGCCCCTAACTAAGAGACGTCGATCCTTGCCCTAACCCCAACCTCAAAACCCCCCCCCCCTTTCTGCCAGTCTCCTCCCGTACCCCACACCCTATATATGGCTATAAGGGACCACGGCGCTTTCAGGCATTACGTCTATGGGGCGTCATAATGCATGAAGGCAATAATGACAGATCTTGCTATAGGGCTGCATTCATGACACATTCCATGTTAAGTCTATCTTTTGGGGGTCGTTTTTGAAGGCACAGCATGCCAAATTGTGTAACACAAGAGGAAATATGGTACTTCACTTTACACACCTGAAAAGAAAGTAATAATAATCATGGCCAAAGATTGTATAACACCATCAGATCCGGCCATGCTTCAGCTTTAATTTGGTACCCATACTGGTTTTGTATAGCATATATTAAGCATTCTAGAAGCTTTTTCATAAGAAAAAGTGTAATTTTTATATGGTATAATTGAAATTAACGTTCGGAAATGAAAATCTTATGAAACAGCTCCAATACAGTTATACAAATGTCTCACTTCGTCCTCTAATATTTTTTTTCCAGATAGATATGATTGAGGGGAAGTTGTATAACAATAATTTTATGTACTGAATAATTGTTTGTGCCCTTAATTAACTGTTCGGTAATGAAACCCTTAAAAATCTAAGTTTTTTTGACAACTTTGTATGGTCATGAATTATTTACGGTCACAAATCATAGAAAGTGTGCATATGGGGCCTTACATGTCATTCGCCCAGACATGTGCCCAGAAAAAGAATTCTTATAAGTATGCTTCTTTTACAATAGCAAGGACACATCTGACATAAACGATAATGTGATTTTCTTAATCTACAGGTCAAAATAGTCTGGATCTGAGATTTTCATAGAGGTTAGAAGATTGTTTCTATAGGAAATTAAGCCCTCAACATGGCTTGTAACTAAAATGTCATTCTCGCAGACACAATTTCGCGCAGACAATTTTGGTCATTTTGGGCACATTTTACCCCCCTGGAGCCCAAAATATGCATATGGGACCACCAAAACCCATATGTAACATGAAGATCTCATCCAGTCTGACACTTTGAGCCAAAGAAATAGAGGGGGAAACTAAAATTTGAAGAGTAGGGGCTGGAATACCTCCAAATTTGTCATATGCAAACCTTCTATGATTTTCAACCTTACAATGTATGCCTTGCCAAAATGCCATAGGCCATTAGGTAGCATCCTCTAAGTACTTTTATTCTATCTAAACCCAAATAACTTTTGGTATCTAGATCATATATTTAAGGCAATTCATAATTAATCGTTCGGAAATGAACTGAAATCTGATGACATCAGAAATAAATTCATAGAAAATCATCTATTTACAATAGGCTCAAAATTCGAAAAGTACTAGAAAATTGAAATGATAATGATTTGGTCTATTCACATATGTGAGGTATTACTATCAATGCTCATTTTACAAAAATGAAAATTTGAGTTGAGGACAGGCATTTTTGACTGTTTGCCCATGATTTGACTTAAATACATATCATATAAAAACATATCTATGCACATGAAAAATATCTCTGAGACATCAGGATTCGTTAGAAACCATTCACATATATATTACACAGCATAATATGAACTAATTGCATCTGAGGACATGGAAAGATAGACTTAAGCTGGAATGTGCCTCTTGCATAATACCAGCCGTCTATGGGGCGTCATAATGCATGAAGGCAATAATGACAGATCTTGTTAGGGCTGCATTCATGCATAATACTAGCCCCCCAAAAAACGTGATAGGGTCTCATAAGCTCAGCAGGTTGCTTCGATGCAGCGCAGGTGTCTAGATTATCCAGCAGTACAACAAGCTCATCATGCGAACCAAGGAACATGAACTCTTTTGGCATTATTGGGCTCTTAAAGGGATATGCACCACAACCCTGCAGACATATATCACGATTATGTACTTGAGCCCAAACTGTCTCTATCAATAGTCTATAAATTCCCCTTGGATCAGAGATGTACATCATGGCAGAGATATACATCATGGTTAGTGAAACCCATACAAACCCCAATAACTATCATCTCATGTGCCCAGGTGTAAGGGGCAGGTTCTAACCTCCCCTTAAACTAAGCCTGGCTTAGGGCCCTATGTTAGCACATCATTTTTTTAAAAGTTTCAAAACTGTTCATTGCCATAAGGAGAATGTTCATTACAACGTACAATCATGCATATGCTTCAAGCTGGTGATAATAAACATTTTTCCTTGATGCCCATATACCACAAAAGTGAAGTCGTCATTTCTTTTACATGTGATACCAGTACAATCATGTAGTATAATTACAAGTCACGAAGAAGAAATGTCATGATATTACGGCGGTATATCAAACAGACATCACAACAGAGTCAGACCATGAAAATACATATTCGTAGAAGGATCATCTGTATAACTGTTTGGTGCCACCTTTTAAAGAAAACCAACATCAAATGATAATCCAATAACTTTACACTATGGAGAGAAATAGCAGCTAATGTCATTAATTAATACTTGCAAGGTAAATAAAAATTTAACCCCCAAACTTAAAGAAAAGGAAAACAAAATAGAAAAAAAATATTATCATTATGTAACAGCGATGTGGAACACCCGTATGGTGAATAATGAGTGACTACTGCACAGAAATATACATTCAGTTATATTTTCCATTTAAGGTGGACTTGGCCATTTCCTTATAGAGATCATGGTCCCCCACATTTCTTAATTCCATTATTGCCCACATATGACTACAGGGCTATTCTCATACGCTTTACAATTATTTTTACTGTATTTTAAATCTGGGGCTGAAGAGAACCAAGTGAACCTGTTTTTTTCCTCCCGGTACTTTTCCTGCATTGTTCTTTTATGTGCAAATACTTTCACATGACACTCCCTTCTTTCATTTAAAATATAGGAACATGAGAGGTTTTATGACCATGTTCATGGGGGGTTAGAATATGTAGGTCAAGGCAGGTTTTCAAACACTTGTTTTGTAATCTTTGTAACTCTAATAATTCAGTTTCTCTGGTTCCACAATACAGGACATCACAATAATCATTAACAGGTAATACATGTGATTTATACATGTGAAGCCTTACATCCTGCTTCATATATTTCCTGACTTTATATCTAACATTCTTGATAATGTTTCTTACATACATATTAAAATTTAGCTCTTGATCTAAGGTAACACCAAGGTATTTGTAAGTAATGACATTCATTAGGGGTTTATTGTTAAGTATAATTTTGGGTTTTTGAAGAGTTTTAAGGTTTTTTAGCGGATGCAAAGGTCATAATTTTTGTTTTAGATTCATTCATGGTTAATTTGTTACATGATGCCCAAGTGGAAATTTTTTTTAAGGCAGTTGTTAAATGGGTTGTGAGGGTGTCTAAACATTTTCCTGAAACATATAAAATCGAGTCATCAGCAAATAAGAGAGCTTTATGAGAATCATTTTGTGATATACAATCATTAATGTAAAGCAGGAAAGAAAGGACCTAAACTTGAGCCATGAGGGACTCCACAGCGCAAAAATACCTTGGTGGATTTAACATGATTGGTTATTGAACACTCTTGTCTACGCGAGAAATAATTTTCTATTTAAGTTAAATTTCGATTTCTGATACCATGCTCTTCTAATTTTCTCAAAAGGATAAAAAAATCACAGAATCGACGGCCTTTTTAATATCTATAAAAGCAGCTATTGTAATATTTCCAATATTTCTATTGAATAATATTTCATCTACAAGGCGGGATATAGTGTCCAATGTGAACATTTTTTTTTTCTGATATCAACCTTGTTGCGGAGCTAAGAAATTAATATTGTTATCAACCAAAAGCTCTAAGATTTTTTGTATGAATGAACCTTTCCGGAATTTTTCCAGGTAGGGGTAACACACTAATAGGCATGTAGTTGCTTACATTTGATGGATCACCTCTCTTGGGTAACGGTGTGACTATGGCAATTTTTAATAAATCTGGGATCACACCACCCTGTAGACACAGCTGTAGTATTTTTATAAATTTCTCAGGTTTATGTAAAATAGCTCTTTTGATCATCCTTGTGGGGAGATATCCTATGGCAGATGATTAAGTGACATCAATGTCATTCACACATGCTATAAAAACTAAATCTAGCATATCAGTGACACATCTAGTACCATTGAACATGAAATCTGTACTGTGTGCTTCGGCTAAGCGAGGTCCAATATCAGCAAAAAATCCAATAATAAACTGGGATGTACTTTGTAATTCAACAGAAATGCCTTGGTCATTGACCAGATAAATCGCTTTAATATTACATTTTGAAGTAAAACCAATACAAACCCCAATAAGTAAGATCTCATGTGCCAAGGAAGTTAATTAAAAAAATCCTGGGATAGCAACCTCAGCGATCTTAGGAATTATTCTGCCTTATCCTATTAAGAGATTTTAAGATTAGACTGTGTTCACTTTTCCTAGCCAGCACTAAGATTGCATCGATCTTAGCCTCAGCCCTCCTACACTATTCCAAGATGTACTGACTGGACACAGGGGTAAGATCCCAAAATAAAGGAATAGCTGTGGAGTCACTCTTCTTCACAACAGTGTTTATACCATCGTTCCCCATCCCCATATAGGCTAACAAAAGAGTACAGGGTGCAGTTGACCCCATACAGTATTCAAGAGTTGTTCCCATGAATGTATGATTTATGTTTGCCTACTAGAAGCATTGTGCCCCCAGGACAAAGAGAGAGAAGGGAAGATTTTCCTTACAGTGCACTTAATGCATGAGTAGCCCTAAAATTCCTCTCAAGGACACTCAGCAAATGTCCTCTCTGCCCTCTATATGTATGCAGCAGGCTATTCACTCTTTCGATCAGGAGTGTTCCTGTAAGTGATCTTGTGCTCAGGTGAAACCACTATGCAATTCTTTCACTAAGATGGCAGTGATCTTAGCGCTGGAAAAAGGAATAGTGAAGTGATCTCAGGATTTGCTATTCCTGTCAGGCCTGCAACCACTGCATTAGATAGGGTAGACTGGCCAGGTCTTATGATATGTGCCTACACTAAGATCGTAGGGGTAAAAATCCCAGGATCTTTTGAATTAACCTCCAGGTGTAAGGGGCAGGTTCTAACCTCCCCTTAAACTAAGCCTGGCTTAGGGCCCTATGTTGGCACATAATTCCTGCTTTATGGAATAATGTGCATAATTTGTAATGTACATCAAAGTTCTAATATTTATCAATATTGATGCAGACTGCGGTGTATCTGGTGACAGTGACCCTGACATTTGAAGGGAATGCCTGTCCCGAGAGTAGGCAGCTGTTGAATTATCACCCCCCCCCCGAAAAAAAAATTGTCTAACCTTTATATCCAGCATTGTTCAATGCGCCGTACACTTTGCTTGCCATTATAGCATTGTTTGGCTTCATGTGTACTTCTGAGCTTGCACGATATACACTCCTGCAGTGGCGGATCCAGGATTTGCAAACCGAGTGGGCGCAGCCCCTCTATTTTTGAGCCGGGGTTGAGGTTCAAAATAAGCAAATAAACTCTTAAGTACTAACAAAAAGGAGGGGGCATGCGCCCCTGCGCCCTGCTATAAAGCTGCACTGTTTTATGCGGCCTCAATGGGGATAAATACAGACCGGATTTTAACCAGGAGGAGTAAGGCGAAGACACCGATCTTACACAAACCTGACTCGTCTTTATAAAGCTTGCACGACTGGTACCGACTGTAGTTGACAACTTGTCACCTGCTGGACACCAGCTCTGGCCACCCACAGACTCAGAACGAGGCAGTATCTCCAAAGTCCCCGGCTGATACCTGTCGGACGCACTACGAACCTTCTGTCACCCGCCACCAACCAGCGAAATCTCACTTCCGGCCTCGGAGTGCCCCCTGTAGTGCGGAAGTGACGTTTAGGTGGCGCCCCTCGTGGACAGATCCGGTACTCCCGTGACAGGTAGGTTCTTGGAGTAGGTACCTAAATTTGGCGAAGGCTAAGGGAGCATAGTGGTGGGTGTAGACTTAGGATATTGTGCCAGAGGTCAATCGAGGATGGCTTCAGTTGGAATCTTCCATGAGAAATAAGGGGAGTGGTGGCATCGGTCAGAGTCGTGACAATGTTCCATGCATGATTTGTTTACAGTAGGTCCTTCCTCTGTATTTTTTAGAATAAGACTTTCCCCGTGAAACCTGTGCTAACCTGTGTGGGTACCTTCCTTGAAACACCCTTTTTCCTATGCTACGTACAAAGTCACTACGATAACTTCTACTCTATAGAGCGTTCACACTACCAACGCGTGAGACAGACGACCTCAACTAAGACGTAAATTTTTCAAAAGTAACACTTTTACAATGTAAATAAGTGGCTGTTATGTTGAGACGTCATTACTGTATGTTATTCAGTTGTATGATGCAATTGCAATGTCACAATGGTCCAGGGTTCACATAGTCCATAACGATCAGCTTGATCCACGAGTAACACTGAACACCTAGGTGCATCTACTTGAGACACATTGTTGCCCTTGAACGGACACATCTAAATCTTAACATACTTATTATACAGCGCTTTAGAAATTCATGAGGTAGATTAGCCAGGTACTGTGTCCTTACTATGTAAGCTTGTATGGTGGTTTACTGAAGGAATTACCGTAATTGGCCTGTATAAGCATTGGGTCTTTGAATATAATATGCGAAAGGGTTATGATAGAATATGATATATGATTGAAAATATTGACAATAGAATTGCTCAAATGAGCAACCGTCTTATTGAAGGGCATATTCATAAGCAAATTGGTGCTTAAACACAGACCATCTAAATATTATAGACCACTTCGAGTTACTTTGAAGCTATCTAGGACTAAAAGCAGCAATATGGTCTCCCCCACTGACCACACAAAGAGGCCAAGGGCTAGCTCGGCAAGGGCCAACATGGGAGAGGTCCATGTCCACTGGGCTCTTCAAAACAAATGGAACAATTCGTTTACTTCTCAGGGGCCCCGGAACACCCACCGTCTGTCCTGCTATCGCAATCTGCCTGCTTCACTGCGCCTGCTGCAGCTGCTGCCTGAGATGGGGAGGCGGGTATGAGGGACAGGGGTGTTGTATCCCACTTTGTCTACATGCCACAAATTGCCAACCTCAGCAAGATATGGATTCTGCCAATAAAGCCTTCATTAAATGTGCAGGAGGTTATTTCTAACATGTTATGACTGAATACAGTTTAATTCGTAAGATTACTGATAGCTATAACTTGCTTTTTTATGTTGTCCAATGTCTCTGGGTATGGAAAAGTGATGTTTGACCAATGAAAGCTTGTGCAGTCACTGAGAAATCTGCAATTTTATACAACCATCTCTTGAAATTTTAGCCTCGTTTTTAAGAGCTAAAATACAAATTGATCACCCTGTTCTGGCACTAATATTCATCTTACAACAATTCCAAGGTACCTACCCCCCCAACAATCACATTGGAGCCAACCATTTGTTGCTATGACAAGCGGTTACCTAGCAACAGCTGATTTTAGCTAGCAACGGACCCTTTCCGAGACGAAGAAAGACCATTCCTAGGAATGACTTACAGAATGGAGATCATGGATACTGTTCCTCATTTTGCTATTTAGAAGCTCCATGCCATTGTAAAAAAGGCAATATTGTACCAAAATACAGTGTGCTGATCAGAAAATATAGAGAAAATAAACATGATAGACCTATAGCAAGTATGATGAAAACATGCGACTTCAGCATTATCCTCTATTGGCAAAATATTCTTCACTTTATAATTGTAGTGTGTCTTATATCCTGAAAATGATGAAATGAGAATACATCTGAGGTTTTACTCTACTAGTGGGGCAGTGATTCCTTAGTGCTCAACAAATTTACATAGCAACTTATGCAGAGGAGCTTGTTCATAGACAAACATGTATTATTGTGAAGAGAGTTAACCATCATTGGCCTCAATTTATTCAGAACTGAGTAGATCTTAGAAATATCCCTGGAGTAATAGGAAATGTGTCAGATAGTTGTTCAATACTCAAAGAGTTGGCAGTTGCTTTAATCTTACTAGCTTTTGTTTAGATGACAACTGCTCTACTCAGATATGAAAACATGATTATGGAACCTATCGATAAATCTGAAGTTGTGTCTACTCTCTCTCAGTCCTGTCAAAGCCTTATTGCTAGACCTGTGTACATCTTAGCAATTAAATATTTGCTAAGGGGCCATTCAAATATTACGTAACACAGTAGGGGAGGGGGGGGGGTCATGAGGTTTGTTACACTTTGTCACAGAGTGAGGGGGGTCTGCCCAAGTGTTACATGATAAAAATGAGGAATACATTACATGGCTAAATTTGACAATTTACAAGCATTTTAATGTGATTTTAGAGATCTTCTTACAATTCTTGTTAAATTGAGAGGGATCAAATAAATTTAGGAATATTGATTAGAAGCCCCATATTGTTACAAGTCCCTAAAATACAGCAGATTGAGGTCACAGGCGAATATATATTGATACATGGTGTAAGGGTGACCTCGGGAATAGAACCAATGTTTGTGAAATGTATACAAAAATGACTGATTTGTAATCTGTATGTAATTTCCTTTCATATGATACCATGATACCTGGCATTACTTATTGAAAATAATTATTGACGGGGCCCAAAATAATGTTATTAGATACTTTAAATGCTCTCCTCATAGTGCATTAATGTACTAGCCATATTTGACCTGGTAGTGCATTAATGCACTAGCCGGCTGGAAAGAGTTAAAAAGACATACACCATCTGTCTGTCACCAGTGATCATCATCTAGATGATGGAAAACATCCATATAACAATTAACATTCTATCCAGATATGTTCAAAGTGAAGTAGTGTAACTACTATAGCCTACATATTTCAGGGCATTGCCACATGTACATTCATAATATGCTTTAGCATTTGAATATTCATTTTTACACTCCACCTTCTCAGTTGGTACTGAGATTCTTAGAAGGGTTGGCATGATACATTGATGCAGGACTGAAGGTCTGACCAGCATTTCATTGGGGAAGAATGACATATGAATGACCACAAGGAGGTAATTTTACCACCCTCTACACACACCCAAAGTCACAGACCAATACTCTAAGCATTGACCTAAGGTAAATGACTTGAGGCTAAGACACAGGGGCATCCTACATTGTATATGACAAGACAAGGGTTGGATTCATGTAGAAGCCATGCCATTTACACATGATTCTATGGTAGTATTAGGTACATAAGATGTCCCTTCTTGTTACAGCTCCTATAATTCTAATCCTTGGTCGTTAATTTATTCTAATAATGTTGCTAAATATCACTCAAAAGGATTAATTGATAGGTAGATACATACTGGAAGCAAGATATTTACCAAGCCTCAGATTACCCAGGATATTCTTTGTATGCATTAGAATGAGAGAGTTCAAAATGGTGATTATGTGTTATGTATGATGGCATGTAACATCACATAGGGGCAATGTTTAATTTTAGCCTTACCATTTTGGTGGGAGAGCTTTGATCATAATCAGTAGGTAATTTGAATCAGTCTGTATATTTGATATGACTTTGTATAGACAGGTATATACCTTGTGGTTGATTGGATCTATGGTTAATATAGCCCTTGATAGAGACTTGACTTGACATGTTAATGTTGGTAGCATTCCTTGACTTCTCCTTGACAGGAATGGAATGATACCACTGATAGTGGGCAATCGAGCATATAGGCTTCATGTCACACTTATTATAACACCAATTACTAAGGTATGGCAGGTTACCAAATGACACCCAATGAAATATTAAGATATCAAATGTGTTCTGAGACTCACATGAGATGCACATAAATCACAGACTGACCGGTCAGCTCAACCCGATACATAAACTGCTTTCAATGATACTTTGCTGATGTTATCTTGAGCCAAAGTAGTGACAGTTGATTTTGTATTTAAGTCTGCAGAACCTGTATGAAGCCCCTGTATATAGTGTAGCTTATAGGTCATTTCAGACTCTGGCTGCAGCTCAAAGTATATTACTTTGACTCAGGGTCCAGCTTATAAGTGGGAGTACCATACTATAGAATAGTAGTAATCTAAATATTTGTAGGCTGCTAGGTATGGTTTATATTATTTTCCAAAATAGAAAAAGGAAATGAGTTGCTGGGTGATTTCTTCTTTTTCTATGGGGACATTTTATGATAGGATCATATATTTCAAGCAAATATAGCTTACTAATATTTGAATCTCATCTCATTGGATCTACATATACACATGTACATGAACTTGGCTATCACATGGTCCTTGGAATGTGGCTGGTTAACAAACAATACACTCATGATGTCTCTTGCCCAGCAATAGACATTCTTGCCCAGCAATAGACATCTTTAATAAAAAAAAAAACCTATGATCACTAGAATACCTGGCAGATATCTTTTCATATCTGGAGCATCTGTGTCAGTTGTTAGGCTACTTGCTATGCACAAGCTAGTACTTTCTAAACAATAACCAACTGCACAATTTGGTAAATATAATTATTTCCTATTTTGGGGGTATTTTGAGGTATAATTGTTTTCAAATACATTGAGTCCATGGATGCTTAATTCTCATCAAATCCAAATGTCTTTTTATGAACATACTTCTCAATAGCCATGATCTCCATTCTGTAAGTCATTCCTAGGAAAGGTCTTTCTTTGTCTCGGAAAGGGTCCGTTGCTAGCTAAAATCAGCTGTTGCTAGGTAACCGCTTGTGCTAGCAACAAATGGTTAGCTACAGTGGCCCACAAGGGTCAAATTGAAGTTGAAGTAAAGAGTTGACTTTCACAAAAAAGTTAGAGTCCAAAACCAATATTAATGTTCAAAGTCAATTTCATTTCATTGCTGTCAAACTGTCAAGGTGTCAACTCATGAAAACCAACTTGTGACAGGTATCTTTTAGCATTGCATGGTGCACTCTATGTCTTTCTATATGAACAAAGTTTATACCAGCAACTCCTGGGTAGCTATCGGTTCCCTCACACAATAACTGATGGTTCCACACCAAGTAGTTGGTGGTTCCAGCATCCTGTAACTGGTGGTTCCCACCCACTGTAACTGCGGTTCCACACCTATCCGCTACTGGCACTGGATCCCATACCAAGTAGCTGCTGGTTCCCACACCCAGCACTTGGTGGTTCCCATGCACATTAGTTGCTGTTTCCTGTACCCAGTACATGCTGGTTCCCACATCCAGTAGCTGCTGGTTCCCATATAAAATGGTTCCTAACTCAAGTAGCTGCTGGATCCCACACCCTTGCTGGTTCTTGCACCCAGTACCTGCTGGCTTCCACATAGAGTAGCTGGTAGTGGTTCCCACATCCATTAGGTGCTGGTTCCTGCTGGTTCCAAAATAGAGTGCCTGCTGGTTCCTACATCAGGTAATTGCGAGTTCTTAAAAGAGTAGCTGTCAAAATAAGTCAATTGGGTCAGGATAGGTCAAATTAGGTCAAATATGTTGAAAATAGGTCATATTGGTCAAAAGTATGTCTATTCGGGTAGCATAGGTCAAATTATGTCAAATATGGTGAAAATAGGCCAAATTGGTCAAAAGCAGGTCAATTAGGGTAGGATAGGACAAATTAGAGTAAATATGGTGAAAATAGGTCTAATTGGTCAAAAGTAGGTCAATAAGGTCAGGATAGGTGAAATTAAGTCAAATAGGGTGAAATTAGGTCTAATTGATAAAAAGTAGGTTGATAAGGGTAGGATAGGTCAAATTAGGTCAAATATGCTGGAAAAATATGTCAAATTGGTGAAAAGCAGGTCCAATAGGGCAGGATAGGACAAATTAGAGTAAATATGGCGAAATTAGGTCAAATTGGTCAAAAGTAGATAAATAATGTCAGGATAGTTGAAATTAAGTCAAATAGGGTGAAAATAGGTCTAATTGGTAAAAAGTAGGTCAATAAGGGTAGGATAGGTCAAATTAGGTCAAATATGGTGAAAACCAGTCAAATTGGTCAGAAATAGGTCGATAAGGTCAAAGAAAATCAAATTAGGTCAAACATGGTGAAAATAGGTCGAATTGGTCAAAAGTAGTTCAATTAGGTCAGGATGGGTCAATTAAGGTCATATATAGTGAAAACAGGTCATATTGATCAAAAGTAGGTCAATTTTGTCAAAATGTAGGGTATGATAGGTGAAGTAAGGTCAAATATGCTGGAAATAGGTAAAAGTACTTTTGACTGATTTGACCTATTTTAAGATATTTGACCTAATTTGAACTATCCTTACCTAATTGACCTTCTTTTGAACAATTTGACCTATTTTCACCATTATTTGACCTAATTTGACCTATCTTAGACTGATTTGACCTACTGACCTACCTTTGACCAATTTGACCTACTTTTACCATATTTGTTCAGTATCATTGCTGTCAAACTGTTAAGGTGTCAACTTATGAAAACCAACTTGTGACAGGTATCTTTTAGCATTGCATGGTTCACTCTATGTCTTTCTATAGGAACAAAGGTTATACCAGCAACTACTGGGTAGCTATCGGTTCCCTCACACAATAACTGATGGTTCCACACCAAGTAGTTGGTGGTTCCAGCATCCTGTAACTGGTGGTTCCCATCCACTGTAACTGCGGTTCTACACCTATCCGCTACTGGCACTGGATCCCATACCAAGTAGCTGCTGGTTCCCACACCCAGCACTTGGTGGTTCCCATGCACATTAGCTGCTGTTTCCTGTACCCAGTACATGCTGGTTCCCACATACAGTAGCTACTGCTTCCCACATCCAGTAGCTGCTGGTTCCCATATAAACTGGTTCCTAACCCAAGTAGCTGCTGGATCCCACACCCTTGCTGGTTCTTGCACCCAGTACCTGCTGGCTTCCACATAGAGTAGCCGGTAGTGGTTCCCACATCCATTAGGTGCTGGTTCCTGCACCCACTGCCTGCTGGTTCCCAAAAACAGTGCCTGCTGGTTCCCACATCAGGTAGACGCGAGTTCTTAAAACAGTAGCCGTCAAAACAAGTCAATTGGGTCAGGATAGGTCAAATTAAGTCAAATAGGGTGAAAATAGGTCTAATTGTTAAAAAGTAGTTCTATAAGGGTAGGATAGGATAAATAAGTTCAAATATTGTGAAAACCAGTCAAATTGGTCGGAAATGGGTCAATAAGGTCAAAGTAGGTAAAATATAGTCAAAATAGGTCGAATTGGTCAATTAGGTCAATTAGGTCCAATAAGGTCAGGATAGATCAAATATGGTTGAAATAGATCAAATTTGTCAAAGTGGGTCAAAGTAGGTTAGGATAGGTGAAGTAAGGTCAAATATGCTGGAAATAGGTAAAATTTTCAAAAGTAGGTCAATAAGGTCAAATTATGTCGAAATTTGGCAAAATAAGATCGGATATGAATATTTTTGACCAATCTGACCTTTTTTGCCTATGTTTGACCTAATTTAACCTATTCTAACCTACTTCGACCGGATAGACCTACTTTTGACTGATTTGAGCTATTTTAACATATTTGACCTATCCATACTTCTTTTGAACAATTTGACCTATTTCAACCATTATTTGACCTATCTTAGCCTAATTTGACCTACTGACCTACTTTTGACCAATTTGACCTACTTTCACCATATATGACCTGATTTAACCCTTTCGTGCCCAAAATTATTTTGAGAAAGCTGATTTATTCAGCAAACTAGGCATTGTAGAGGCTATTACCTATACCATGTTCAGAATAAAGTACTGATTTAAATGGTAACAAAAAGGGCAGCAAAATAGCTTTCAGAAAATGTAATATGAAGCATATGTCAGACTATCATTATGGCTCAGAAGGAAATGATAATGGCTTAATAAGTTGAAAACAGCTGATTCAGATGGAAGTGCCCGTAATCTTTTTTCTTGTTTTTTTTTTAAATTTCAGTGGGTGGGGGGGAGGGGTATTTCAGTCCACAAAGTGTTTTTTTGACATATCAAAGGAGGTGATTCTGATGGAAGTTGCAAAAAAATTGTATTCTAATAAGAATCCTTGGAGAAAATGACACAGAAAATGTTTCATCAATTTTTTGGGTATTTTTATCAATATTTTTGTGAATTTAGTGAATTTTCTGTATTTTTCCTGTTTTCCTTATGGCCAGAGCGCGCACTTTTCATGTATTTTTAAGCTATTTTTAATTTAAAATTGTCTACAATAGGATCCAATAATAATTATATATTTATTGCACCATAACAAATTTGGTATCGTTAAAAAGCTCTTGACATTACGAGTCTTTCGGTGTCAAAATAATATTAATCTGATAGTTATTAAATCTCTAGTGCCCTGTTGAACAGACATACATGCTTAAGAGCGCACTTTTGCTATTCTGGGCACGTAAGGGTTAACCTCATTGACCTACCTTTTCCCAATTTGACCTATTTTCGCTATATTTGACCTTATTTGACCTATCTTAACCTACTTTGACCTTATTGACCTTCTTTTGACCAGTTTGACCTACTTTTACCATATTTGACCTTATTTCACCTCAGTGGCCTTCCTTTCATCAATTTGACCTATTTTCGCTATATTTGACCTTATTTGACCTATCCTTACCTACTCTGACTTAATTCGACCTTAATTGAACAAATTTTTACCTATTTGACTCATTTAAACCCATTTGGACCTAATTACCCTAATTTTGACCAATGTGATCTATTCTTACTACGGTTGACCTAATTTGATAGAATTTGAGCTGATTGACCCAATTTCAACCAATTAGACATAATTTATCCTAGTTCGACCTCATTTGATGCATTAGACCTACTTTTAGCCAATTTGATCTGATTTGTCTAATTTTGACCTAATAGGCTATTCTGACCTAATTTCATCCAATATGACCTACTTAGAACCAATTTGACCTATTTTGACAAATTTTAGCTGTCTTGACTGCTTATGACCTAGTTTCACCCAACTTGCCCAATTTGTCCCTTTTTGACTAATATATGACCTTTTTCATCTAGAATTTATCCAGATCACTCTTTTGCTACTAGGTATGGGAACCTGTAGCTTCTCTATATCGGAACCAGCAGCTACTGGATATGGGAACAAGTAGCTACTGTGTGGGAACCAACAGCTACTGTTTTAAGAAATAGCAACTACCTGATTTGGGAACCAGCAGGCACTGTATTTGGGAACCAGCAGGCAGTGGGTGCAGGAACCAGCACCTAATGGATGTGGGAACCACTACCAGCTTATCTATGTGGAAGCCAGCATGTACTGGGTGCAAGAACCAGCAAGGGTGTGGGATCCAGCAGCTACTTGGGTTAGGAACCAGTTTATATGGGAACCAGCAGCTACTGGATGTGGGAAGCAGTAGCTACTGTATGTGGGAACCAGCATGTACTGGGTACAGGAATCAGCAACTAATGTGTATGGGAACTACCAAGTGCTGGGTGTGGGAACCAGCAGCTACTTGGTATGGGATCCATTACCAGTAGATGATTGGTGTGGAACCACCAGTTACAGTGGGTGGGAACCACCAGTTATGGGATACTGGAACCAGCAGCTACTTGGTGTGGAACCATCAGTTATTGTGTGAGGGAACCGATAGCTACCCAGTAGTTGCTGGTATAGACATATAGAAAGACATAGAGTGCACCATGCAATGCTAAAAGATACCTGTCACAAGTTGGTTTGCATGAGTTGACACATTGACAGCTTGACAGCAATGAACTAAAATTGACTTTGAACATTGATTTTGGTTTTGGACTTTAACTTTTTTTTGTGAAAGTCAACTCTTTGCTCCAACTTCAATTTGACCCTTGTGGGCCACTGTAGTTAGCTGCAATGTGATCGTTTGGTCCAATTTTTGGGGGGTAGGTACCATTGGAATTGTTGTAAGATGAATATTAGTGCCAGAACTGGTAGACCAACGTGTATTTTATCTATCAAAAACGAGGCTAAAATTTCAAGAGATGGTTGTATAGAATTGCAGATTTCTCAGTGACTGCACAAGCTTTCATCGGTCAAACATCACTTTTCCATACCCAGAGACATTGTACAACATAAAAAAAAAACAACTTATAGCTATTATTAATCTTACGAATTAAATGACCCCAGAGGGCCCACTGTGCTGCTCCTATATATTGGTTTCCTACTACGACTGCATGCAGGAACATGTACCACTATGAAACAGTCATACTGAGCAGTCGTACCACATGTTCCCTCATACTGAGCAGTCGTACCACATAGCCCCTCTCGTGTTTAGAGAGTCATACTGAGCAGTCGTACCACATGGCCCCTCTCGTGTTTAGAGTAGAGAGGCTAAAAATTATACACTGAGCATTGTGGGGACTCACTTTGTGCACAGACAGCCATCACATAATCTCCACAAAATGTGACACTTGTAGTAGCTATAGCTGATTGGTTAGGGTCTGGATGATGCCATTTATTTCTTTATACATTGACATGCTATTCCCTTCATCACGATATATTCGTTAATGGCAATATAATTATACTCACAAAAAGCACCAACCTAATTTTACCAGACATGCATTCTACCCATCTGTCATGGTACATCTAAGTTGTTATGTATGTACTAAGTAAGGGTCTATGGCTAAGCAGCATCACTCTTTCCATTGCCTAATAGATTTGTATATATTTTGTGGGGGATATTTGGGAACTTACTGTCTTCCACAGGGGAAATCAGCTGTAAGAATAATGATAATGGCTCATCTAGATATTTATATTTCTACTAAATTACAAATCAGAACCTTTTGTTAGAGCTCTCCGTTGAATTACCTGCTCGCACTGCATGGATGCATCATTCAGAGTCCATATATATAGACATCTATATGTCAACAAAATGAAGGCATGCAGCACCAGTCAATTTATCATTAGGGGCGAATTTAAGCTTCATAAAAAGGGGGCGCTATTTTCGACTTCCCATACGAAAATACCACTTGTGCAGTGAATTATAGTCTTTAACAGATTCTGTTTTTGGTTTGCTTTATTTTAACCACAAACACAACAAGTTGTGATTGGGTCTTCATATCTATAAAAGATGGGTGTGTATGGTTGATGCTCACGAGTTTAGCTATAGAATTGACAGGAAATATGTGAAGTAAGCCAAATCCTGATGAATCTCTGGAAAAGGCTGATATTATAGAGTGATGATAAATTCTTTAGAAATGACACAGTTGTAAATTAAGGACGTCTTACCCCACCCTACCCTACTCTTTCATCATGACGCATGGATTTTGGCCGTGGAATGGTATCACAGAACATGGTATGGTATCTGATAAAGTACCTCCATGATAAGAGAGCTGTGTCATGTTACTATAAGGGTTCCCTGAGCTGCTACTGCGGCAGCTGCACTATGTTAAGTCCCCACAGATGGGTTAAGTCGCCCAATCTGAGGTGAGCCACTCAAAGTCTAACCCTTTAAGGCTACCAACCTGCATGAATGAATCTTGTCTATTTGTTGAAATGATGCATCAGCAAATAAGCCAGCAGAGCATTTCTTGGTAGTGCTAATTGACGTTATTTAGAAATTCCACTCCAGTGCTGCATTTATGCATCAAGTCGACACTCCCAGCTCCATGTGCTCCTACAGGCATTGTGTGATGCAAAATACAGAGCTCGTTGTCTATGCTGCATCACTACACATGTGCCTTATAATGGCAAAGGGGCATGAAGGTATCGAGGGACCCTTGAATGGTCTGGTCTAAGCAGCCATCCCTGAGTAGATCTGGGTGTGTGGGTGTGGGAGAGGGGCTCTGGAGGCTGTTGCAAAAAGATTTGGAATTCAATTCTCACTGTATCTAATGCATCTTCCAGTTCCTCCCGACTCTCCACCGAGGGAGACTAATTCCCACCTTATACTGTCATGTAATTGACTTACTCTGAATTAGACTGCATTGCAAAAAGTTGAGGATCTGGTTCCATGATTAAACTGGCATAGTCCGATTTTCTTCATTTTTCAAATTCTGTTCAAATGTTTTCTATACCATGTAATAATACCATATTTAGGCATTTGTGGACAATTTATTGCTATCTTAAGCTCATAGACACCTAGAAAGGGGGTCCCATGGACCTTGTCACAGGCATTTTACAGTGTATTTCCAATGGATGGAGTTTTGGCGTGCACTCCAAAACTAGGAAACAGGGTATTAATCTGACAATTCTCTCAAATATCAGCTTTATTATGTGGAAGAAGAGCAAATTAATTAGTCACAATAGGAAGTATGACCTATATGATCAACCTGGTTCATTTTGGAGAAGATTGATTTTTTTGGCTCCAACTATCGGACTGTGCCACTTTAATTCCACCTGAATGCTTCCTATAGTCGAAAGGCCAGGGAATTGGAGAAAGGAACTGCCTGGGAATTGGTTCTCGATTAGGAAGCATTCACCAGTTCCTGACCACTCCTAAACTACTTCTATGACCAATTATCTTTTGGCAATCCAACGGGGAATTGATTCCCTGAGGTCAGTCAGTTCCATTTTGGGAATACCACCTCCGACAAAACCGTTTCCAAATCTTTTTGCAACAGCCTGCTGGACAAGCAGAGACACCACAGTACTGCTGATTCCCTAGCAGTCATTATTCCATCAAACACCGTCATTTGCCGATACTCGTACCAGTACCTTAAACTGCACTCGTCTTTTCTCAACACTGGCTCCACTTTTAATTTCAACTCACTTCTACTGTGGCAGTGTTTTTGCCTTAACTGTGGCAGTTCCAAGGATGTCTTGCAGCAGTTTTATGCCTCTCTTTGCAGTAGCCTTTACTGAATAGTTTAACCTCCTTCACCATGGCAGTGTCAATGCCCTCCGCTGCTGTGTATCCTTCTCGTCCCTGCAGCAGCAGTTCCACGTCTTTGTAGTGGGATCAATCGCAGTCACCCCTTACCTCCAAAGTTTAAAAAACATCGCAAGGAAAGATGCCTATCGAACGATCTTCTCTACAAGGTTTAAAGTCCAAATGTATAAGAGAGATCACAGATCAGGGTGGCGGAGTCATAGGGGACATATCCCCGACATGTGTTTTTTTTGTCTAAATCTGATCTGAATCAACTTTGTCCAGAGATTTTTGCTCAGGTGAACCTTTAGACCCCTTATTTTTGTATACATGTTATCTATCACACTCTATATGTTTGGTAGCCCCCTCCCCGGTGAACCCTATACTACTAGGACACTCTGCAGCATCTGCATGTGTCAATGAGACCCGAGCTGTGAATGCTCGCTGAGTGGGCATTGACTAGTACCTTCTTTGCGGCAGTGGCATTTCCTCCACTGCAACAGTGGCATTTCCTCCACTGCAACAGTGGCATTGCCTCCACTGCAACAGTGGCATTTCCTCCACTGCAACAGTGGCATTTCCTCCACTGCAACAGTGGCATTGCCTCCACTGCAACAGTGGCATTTCCTCCTCTGAAGTTGTACTATCATGGTCACTGCAACAGTAGCATTGCCATTTTTGCAGCAGTGATATTGCATTTATTGCAACAATACTACCAATGCCCCCCCCCCTGGCTATACCCTTGCTGCCCATGTGGTTATGCTACCTTATCTGCAGCAGTTCCTTGCAGTGTTACCAATTACTTCACTGCAATGGTACGATACGTTTTCTCTCTTTTCTTTAGTGCCATTCCCTTCAAATGGTTCCACCCCAAATGCCACACTACTAAGCTGCCCTCATCCCTCCATACTAATACCTGCCAAGCCTTGTCCTTTTCTATCGAGGCCCTTCCCCATCTCAACTCCCTTTCACCCCTCCCCCAGTGCCGACGACTATAGGGGGATGACGGACGAGTTTAGAGATGGAGCAGGTCCCCTCTCCTCCGATGGTGGCACGCGATAAAGCAAAGAGCCATCAGAGAGCACCTCACCGAGCTGCTCCCCTCCCCGTGAGCTGCTCGCCTCGGGCCGCTCCCCCACGGGACGGGTCCACAATAAAAGCCGCCACTGTGAAATTGACTGCCTCCATATGGCGACGACGTTTGGGCGCGGGGCCAGAACCACAGGAAGACAGCCGCTGCCATTTGAAAAAGAGTACGGAGAGAACATTATTTTCCCTGACTCCGGCGCAGGAGAGTTCGTCCGGGTGGGCTAACCTCTGGCTGATAGGATCGGAGCTAATGTAACGTTTGAATTGGGTGGGGTATCTCTGAATTGGCTGTATCGCCCCCGGCCGGCCACTGTATCAACAAGGCTGACTTTACTTCCAAGGCGGCCATCTAAAGGGGTATTGGGTCTTGTACTTCTAGTCAACTATACTGGGATATTCTAGCTTAGATAAGGCACTCTGAAGTCGATGGTCTAAAGGTATATTAGCCACTGCAGCAGGTGGTCACATTTATTCTGTTCAATGTTCATAATACATTCATTTCATGTTGACTCTGGGCATTAGAAAGTGATCAGTGAACGACAAATAAAATGTGTAATGTGGTGAAACAACTGAAACTGTTCTCATATTGGTGTCATCGCCCCAGAGGACAACCTCTATATATACTTATTTCACCAAGTGTATAGTGTATTATGTTTTCATAAATGATTGCAATAGCTCTATGATATAGTGCATAACATTCAGACTGATTACAAAAAAGGCATAAAGGAGGGAGTTGATGTCAGAAACGTGCTTTGCAATGGCTATAAATGGTCACACTGTAAGGCAGTAACGTATACCCAAATCTATTTTGATGACTTTTTTCCAAACCGATGAGAAAAGACTGCACTAGGGGAAGGCAGATCTAATAGTGCTGTGTATACTTCAATGCAACTCCCATCACAATTGATTATGGCGTTGGGTGATGTATAGGGTACTTAGTAGAAGTATCCAGCTTATGTTAAAATCAAATAGCTATTACCATGCCATCCTCTCAACTCTCAGGCACACCGTTGTGGTAATAATAGGTCTGTGATTGCTACTGCAACATTAAGCCATTCTCCATTCATTTCAAGTGTATGTATAGCTATTAGAGAGTATGGGTAACTATCTAACTGCTGTATAGTGCATTAAAATAAATGCAAATGTGGAATCATGATCCATGAATGAAACCCTGGTGAAGCTTTACGTAGGGTTGCATTCATGTTTTGTATTGACCCAACATGATGTATACACTCCTGTAAGGTCTGTGTGATACATGAATGTGTCATGACAATAAAAGGACACAATACCTAAATACAGTGTGTGGTCTTCAAATGGTTAGGTATACACACACACCCGCAACCGTCACCACTACAGAGACACCACTTCAGTTATTAAAGTGAAGCCCCTATCTCTACTCCAACAAATTCACATTTACTGAATCCATACATAACCCTGTAAAGGGCGTCTTCATTATTTGCAATGCATTGTGTAAGGCTACATTGATGCATCATGTATTAGCAGGCTGTCATTAGGAACTAATATAGCATTGAGCTATTCTTCAAGGCTGAGTCGGTGTATTATGAAAATTTGTGATGGTTCTTGTTTCACTAATTCCACATCCATAACCTCTTAGAAATAGGTCCTGTTACCCTACCTACCTATAGGGCATCATGCAGTTCTCAAAGGTTTAAACGCATCAAGGCAAACATAAAATACTTCAAATGCCACTTCCTATGATTAGGGTCCAAGGGAGGGAAATATGAAAACAGTGTTGGGGTGTGAAATATCGACTTTAGAAAACTAACTGAAACAAACAAAAAGAAAAACTCTCTGAAACACAGTATTATCCAGCCTGCCTTTGCCTTTGTGTCGTTAACTCTTGTAGATGTACATATTGCTTCAATTTGCTGTCATCCTCCATGAATGCATCCTTGATGAGAAGCTCTCCTGGTCTGCATTCTTATGTCCTTGGGATGTTAAGGGAGTTGATTATACTGGATCGGAAGACTGGCCTGATTCACCAATGCACTGCTGACGTATGAACTAAACAGCACTGCATGATTTGTTGCATCATGAGTCTCACCAACCATTCTCACCTACGGCGTCCGCTGTGAAATGACCTCTTCAATTGGGATCCTCAGCGTTGCTCGCGCAGGTGACCTTTAGTTTAGAGGTCCGCAATCAGTCTAGCAAGCAAGGGGCCGACATCGTTTGTTAAACGTGATGTGATTGGTTTACAAATCCGCTTACCGGTTACAGCTAGCGTTTAAACTCATCGATGGTTCTCAGCCTTAAAACTTTGCCTCTGGAAAACCAACCTGCGAACTTCCTGGAATAACGTTTGCGTGGCTTTTCAGAAAGGAATTTCTAATTCCCCCCTGCACTTACTTTGAACACCATCGCAGTGCCTTCTCTGAGTAAATTTTGATTAGATTTACAGCTGAGCTCGGGGATTTCATCCTCATGCAATATACAGACTGGGGTGTCCAAGTTAATTATGAGGCGACTGCTGCGCGCCAAAAACAACGAGAAGCAGCAAGTGGAAGCAGACGACATTTTTACACGGCTCGCTGAAACCAGCTGGTGTACTGTACAACATCACTGCACCTCTACTTACCAAGCCAATTAGCTCTATATTCTTTACAATACACGTATACTTCATTTTGTGCTTCTATTTATCTAATTCATATACCCTTTTTCATCCATCCCGATTTTCCTTTGCAATATGATAGTGATTGTCAACTCACTTGAGTTCACGTCAGAAACGTCTGCCCCTTTTATCATCCAAACACAAGCAATGCCTACCGGAGTTTTTTCTAATCCTTTGTATAGACATTGCTTTGAGAAGGAATATCACCATACCAGCAACGTGCCCCATTCATCGTGCGCATACCAGAGAGTGGGTGTATCATCAACTGATGTAGATATACTCAAATAGCGGTATATAACTTCTCAAATTGCTGTCATATTGGGCGACACAAAATTGTTCAAATGTCTAGTTCACCTCTATATTTAGATATTTTGTTAAAAACTTGCAGTGGCGCACTACTAGACGGTGCTACGATTTTGTACCTATACTATACCATGTGATGCTGAATTATAAGGGTACAATTGATACCCATCACCATAGCTGTTATCAGGGCCAATCTTGCAAGTACCTGTGCAAGAAATGGATACGCCCACTGAGCAATATGGTTGATCCCTATACAACAGTGCAGCTCATATTGCTCTACGACCAGGCGAGGCTTTCCTGTGGTACATGTATTGTATAGTGTATTTCCACCACTAACCCTCAGTGGGTCAACTCTTACTTTGATGAACTATTATACACACTCTTGTCGAATGGTAAACTAGGAATGGCAAATGAATGTACTGATACACTTCCACTTGATGTGTACGTGTGAGCAACTTGCCAGTGTCACAAAGGAATTAAACATAATAACTGGGGTATGGTGCATATTACTCATAAATGACTGATGATGTACTGCCCCCTCGCTCTGTCTCTGTCTGTCTTTCACTCTCTTTCTCTACGGGTGCATCCGCTGGCGACGGATGGACCATCCGTCGGTTTTATCCGTCATATTTATCCTTGATTTCTATGGAGCAAAAGAAAAAGATGAAGGGAAACTTGTTCATTTATTTTCCCTATAGAATCGGTTTTGTATCTGTATCGCTTACACCCATACACCCCATCTCAACTGGCCCTTTCCAGCCAGTGACAACCAAAGCTTTAACGCCACACTCTCCAAACCTAATCCCTCAAGGCCTTGACACTCAGCAAACTCTGGCTGGAGAGTGTACTCTGTGGCTGGAGAGTGTACTCTGTAGCCAATCAGGAAGGCGCCAGTACCGGAAGTGGCTCATTTCGGGTTGGCCGTTCAATTTGGTGGTCGTCTTCAAATTCCCATTTCTCCAGGAGACCTGACGTCGTTAACCCTTTAACAAGCTTCTAATGCCTACACATTATTGCGTCTTGGTCGATGTGATACATCAATGAATTATTGGTGAGCAAGCAGTGATATGATACATCAGTTCGGCCCTGTGAAATAGCATCACCCCTATCGAGGCTATGTCAATGTATCATGAAGGACAAATATGAGGCATCTGAGCACGATGTGGTCCTTCGAGGTAGCCACTTTCCTCCCATTGAGGTCCCAGTAGTGCTCAACTTGAAGCAGCCTATCAAGCAAACAATGCCTCTACAGCGGATTCACCGACTCCTGACTCCTCAAGGATGAGCTGCATGATGTCTGCATGTGGATGTTCTTTTGTCGTTAGGGCGCATGCCATCGTTGCTGCATTGTTTTTTTTTGTGCGAAGACATGGAGAGTGTGTCAATTGGTCAGGGTCCGAATGATGCATATATTTCTCCTGTGGATCTCTACTGGGATCTCTGATCTAGAGCTATTACCTAGTATTCACTGTCGCATTCTTAAGGGTCAATTGTGTTGGCCATCATGATACATTTTAACAGTGTTTGTCTCACTGAATAATGTCAATGTCACTGCATGAGAATGTTTGACCAGCACTTGTAGAGTAGGCCTTAAGAAAAGACTGGCAGGAGCTGTAGACCAGGGTGTTAGACCATAGCTCTGTTAGCAGCCTACTGCTGTGGGGGCCTTGGGAGGGTGAGAGAGGAGGGGGGATCCCACACCCCTGCCAGTTTTAAAACACTAAAACACAAGTCAACACACTGGCGTTTTTATATTACAAACAGGGTATTTATGATAGTCATCCAGCGCCATTCGAGATACGTGACCACTGTGGAAATAAAAAAGAATTCCCGTCTATAATTTCTGATATCAAGTAATAGCTGATATGGCTGCCATAACGTCTCCAGTGTGGTAAGCTTTCCCCAATCTAGCAAAGCATCCTCATAACCGCTTATAAACAGATTTAACTTTACAGATGATCATCGATTACAAATGATACAAATATCACAAAGCTTGGACAAACTCCATATATTTGTCACCCTGCGATATCACTCTATTGGTGAAACGCCCCGTGGGCACAACACATTTAACCAACGTTGAGAATTGATTTATCAACGTTTCAGTCATCAACATTTTCAACAATTAGTGCCCACTTGGGCGGTATATACATTCTCAGCCCTAATTGTAAATGGGCTATAGATACCCCAGTAGATAGGCAGTCGAACTACCTGTGCCTACAGCACAATCTAAATCTGGTATATAATGCCATTCCTACACCAGGTTCAACTGAAAAAAAAAACAACAACAAAACCCACAGCACCCACCACCCCAACTTTGATGAATAATGACCAGTCCAGAAATTAACTGGCCCAGTTTTGCTAGAGTTGGTCGGGTAACTGGAAACAAACCTTTTTTTGGCCTAAGGCTGAGCGGGTTGTTGTAGCTTAGAGCCAAGTGATGTGATTAACTCGTCCTGTGAGCAGCTCTGGGCAGCTCGGGAACTTGAGGGACACATTGTGCTTTAATTATTTTTTTTTGCTGTAAAACGACTATGGCGAGTAACTCGCCAAAGCTTCATCTTTATCAATAAATGCTTTATGCTTGTACAGGAAAGTGGCGAATTTCACATAGATTCCCATATCAAGCTTCTTCCTGTCCAATACGGTCGTATCAGGCAAAAACTTTTCCCATATTAGAGTATTTCTGGTCTGTTTACCTGTGTATGGGCTATAGCATCCTCGATTTCCCAACTATTTCCCGCCTGTTCTATGGAGGGAGGATACTTGCCAATATTCTGTTCTCCAAAAACATTGCTTTGTGAGCTACCCCTAGAACTGATACAGGATGCCTTGGTGGCATCTGGCAGACTTTAAGTCACTCAGCTGTGATGTGGTGATTGGTCCACATGAATTTGACCATAGTTAAGCCTTTTGTCCACAGGGGGACAGGGCAATAGAATTTGTAATGACGAAATCTGCTGCTCATTTCCAACGATAAAACCACTTTTGTCGCCTATTTCCGACGATACTATCTAACAAGATTGAGTTTTGTTTTTGGAAATGAATGCCGGGGGTGTTTTTGTCTTCGGAAATGGACGTTAAAAGTGGTTTTGTCATCGGAAATGGACATCGGACGGAAATTTTGTGGTTTATCAATTCTGTCACCCTGTGGACACAAGGCTTAAGGTAGTTAATAGAAACACCCTCAGAGGAAATACAGCTTGATTTCTATTTCTCCACCGCCACCACTCAATCACAGTGTGATTGAGTGGTGGTTGTCTAACAGCGATGACTTCAAAGCCCATGTCATACTGATAGTGCCTTGAACATAAAATGTTGATTTTGACTAATGGATTATTTCATAGTTATTTAAGTTGAGATGGCAGGTATTACTTGTTCATTCAGGAAGATAAAATAATGAAACATTCAAGTATAACAGTATAGGACATAAAATTTTAATAACGAGAGAAAAATGAGAAGTACAAATGGTTAAAAATGCCAAAAAAAAAGAGATCAGAAAAGACTGAAAAACTCTTAAAGGAAGGCTAGGGAAGTCCGTCTCCAGAGAGTGATGTCATTATCCTGATCTGCTGATGTCACGGACTTTTGTTAGATGGTGGAATATAATAAATAGATCATGGATAAGAAAGAAAGAAAGAAAGAAAGACTAGCTAAGTTAGAACAGATAATAATATCATTGTGTGAGGTTCTACATGTTCACATACAGCGATGATTCAATTCTGTCCACACCCGTGAGAATAAGCCTGAAGCCTTGTGTTCACACGATGACAAAACCACTTTTGTCAACCGACATTTGAAAAGTCAGCCAACAAAAGTGGTTTTGCTACTGATTTCTCAGTTGCAGGACGACAAATGTCTTTTTGGTGATAATATCTAACATGTTTGATTTTTATCGTCAGAAATGGACGAGAAAATTGGTTTTATCGCTAAGAATCTTGTCGGCACCAAATCTTATCGCCATGTGGACACACGGCTTGACACGGTATTAGCCTTGGTATAGGCTCTCACAATAAAGCCTTACCCAGAAGGTGGTGTCAAAGGATGATTGTTGACGATCCTGCAGTTTTGGTATGTCCTCCTTTGAGCCAGTCTGGTTAGCATTCGTTCCACTCTGAGCTGATCTGTATTGCCAGTGCAATGTGGGTCATTATCTGTCCACTATTTCTCATCCTGGCCTTTCACTTCAGCTCTGGCCTACTCCCCAATGAATCCAATTTCTAGGTTCCTTCACATAAATCCTTCTTTTGGCTTTGTCGCTTTCCATCGCCTCTTTGGGCTTTATGTGGTATTCATGCCGTCATATCTAACAAATTTGGGCAAAATCGACAGAAAATGTTATTTCTGCATATGCTTCCCTACTCATAACAGCGCATATCAGAACAAACTCTGGACAATGAGGCATAGCGAACTTAGACTATGTGATGTCCTCCCCCGTTACCTTCTACACCACACAATCTCTCCTCCACTTTCTCCCACATGTTGTCCTCCAGGAAGGAAAATTTGTTCGACAACACACCTGCAAGTTTCTATACCAAATGAGGGGAACAAGTAGTATGATATGTTAGCATAGTGCCAACTACCTACTTAAATGTATTGAAAACGACTTAGTCCCCAAAGGACTACAAATCAAAGTAGCCCCACAAGTCCCAGAGGAAGATTGGGATTTTAAAATCAAATGGGAACAAGCACATCTAAAGTTCAGCAAAAGACTGACACTACTACTAGGTGAATACTACACCAAATGTTCCAGAAACTCGTTATAAAATTATATTAAATTTTAAAACAATCAATTACATGTTGTAAAACTATCGTTAAGGGTTCAAAACTATACCCACCAATTTTTAGAATATTCCTAAAATGGACCAATCAGAAGACAGCATATCTTCACTGCCATGACAAAGCCTGCTCCGATAACATACCTCAGAAGACAGTTCAACTGAACATTCATATCCTGATGAAGGGCAACAAAGACCCGAAACGTTGATATCATGAATGTAAAACAACAACAACTATGAAACAAAGACAACTGAATTTTACTTGACCCCGTCTGTCAGTTTTGTCAGCTATACGACATTGAATGTTAGCATAGTGTTTTACTTGTCCCTGTTTTACTTATTCCCCTCTGAAATATCGTTTTTCTGTAATTTCAAATGGCATAAACATTACCTTCCAGTATCTGCGTCCATCGTTCTGCGGCAGGTTTAACATGCTCCAATGTGACAGAGTAAGCCAAAAAATGAAGGCTCCGAAAAAAATGTCTGCCTCAGGTTTATGTTTGACATTCATAACATTGTGTTAAGATAAAACCTGATGATGATAATTCCCCATGGTGAAATACATTCCGACTATTCAAATTAGACATTTTTTTTTTATCAAAATAATGGTCACCCATGTGATACCATGGAAAGGAAAGCAACAGAACATACGGGAGATCCACATTAATCATACATATACATATATGAGCTACTCGATGCCACCTGCCCATTGAGATGACTGACTTCATAATCATATGTCAGCTTCCAGAATCACCAACTAGCACCTGCTCTTTGGGATGAGTAACTCACAGTGCCATGTTCCATATATTAATCAGACCCAGTTCTTGCCTTGTCTTAGTCAGTAAGTAAGGATATCGTAAGTTTTTGTATTGCCGAGAGTATCAGCGAAAGTTAGTGATAACCAGTGATAATGAGACAACATTCTACCGCTCCACCGCAAAACATTCCAGACAGTAAGTGATATGATTATAATGCAGACAGCCTTATATCTACATGCATTATCTCGTGCCCTACCTGGACTAGACAAGAGAGTCATGCCAAGGAAGAGGCAAAACGAAGGACATAGTTTATGTGTGGCCCCTACTCACACCTATTGAACTACCTCCGATATCCTAGGGGTAAACTTCCGTTTTTGGTATCCCCCTAGTTGCCAGTCTCATACTCATGACCCTGACCGTTGTGACTGCCTTAGTACCCTCTAACTAGAACACCCAGAATAGGAGGCTGCCTCCTCTTTAACCATAATGCCCAATGTAAGATGTTCTTTCTATTTGCCAGAAATAGTTTAAGCTGTGATGTTCAAACCAATCATCAGTGACCTTCTTTAACTACTACATTATACATGTATGGGGTTCCTCTGACTATGGCAACGCCGACGTGCTATTTATTACATAATGGTAAATTGTCAGACAGACAGTTTGGATTTATCCCAGGTAGAGGCACTACCGATGCTGCCTATCATCTTATACAGGATGTCTATGAGGCCATAAATAGGGGGTGGTTCACTTGAGATTTGATAGCCTTTATTTCTCACATACATCATATATACATACATGAGTGACGATGTTTATGATAGTTCAGGAAACAAAGACAGGCCGCTTTTGTGCTTATGCAGCACATTTATGGCAGCAACCTACAGGTGAATCAAGATGTCATTTCACGACCTCTCATTATATATGAATAAAAACGATAACAGCAACTTAAAACTAGATTTGGATAATCTTTTGAATAACATTACTTGTCTATGCTGTCCTGGTGCAATAAAAAATTGAAAAAACCTTGTCTTCATTAATTGGAATACCCGGTTTTAATCTTACTTCTGAGCATAATTATTGAGAATTACGCTCAGATCCAGATTCTTTCACACTAACTTATTGAGGGAAACACCTTAGGTCCACGAGCTAGACTAAATAGATTAATACAAAATCAGATGGGTCAGAGAGTATTATATAACAAATAATGACACTAGTCTTGTATAAGTCCTCTGAAATTATTAAGAATTTCATGTTGGTTTTTGTGATTTCTTTGAAAAGGTCTTTCGATGGTGTCACTCGTACGTTTACTTCAAGTTGGTTCCATGTCTTGGCCAGGTTATACTCAAGACTTGACATATACTTAATACAGGTGTATCATATTTTAGTACAGGGCCATCCCATAATCTAGTGGCTACTCTTCGATGGTTAACTTGTGTGGTCTTCCTCGATCTGAGGAAGGCCTTTGACACTGTGAATCACTCCCTATTGATAAATGACCTAAAAAAGATGGGTTTCTCAGAAAAAAATGTATAAGTTGGTTCAAATCATACCTCCGAAACAGAAAGCAAAAATGTGTGGTTAATGGTATCACTTCTGGTGAGATGCTGGTAGAAGGCTTGGTGCCCCAGGGACCCGTACTCGGGCCCCTGCTTTTCCTAGTATACATCAATAGTGTACTCGACCATATCAAGCACTCAAGATGTCTGATGTACGTACGTGATTTATTAATTGATATCAGTGGTAATAATACAGCCAATATAACCACTCTTATCCAAGAAGATTTAAAAGAGGTCTTTAACTGGTGCTGTGGTCACAAATTGACCGTAAACACTGGAAAAAAAAACCCAACAATCTGGGGTATATCATTAACCAATCAGATGATTCCCTGTATCCACTATAGAATTTTTCGGGGACATTATGTAACACCAGGTACCCATCATGCTGGTTGTTATCAGTACTTATCTAGCCAGGCGCCAGATCAAGCAATGGCCATTCCACTAGGCGTCAACACTAAGCCATATACCGGAAGTGGGCAGCCTGTGTCTGTGCAGTGGCCACCTCACACCTCATTGGTCAGCAGAGGTATCAGAAGGAGGCTATTGGCGACGAGGTCAGCCCCGCCCCTGAACCGAGCATAAACAATCAGGCATTACCAATACGCTCTTTGACTGGAGAGGATGGCTAGTAGAAGGGCACACAGTGACCGGGTGTGGGATGGGGGGAGTAGGGTTTAAGGCTCGTTGTGGGCAATGTAATTTGAAGGGATGAACTTAAGGGCATTGGTATGAGACTAAGCAGTCTTGTGGGTCGATACGTCCGAGGAAGCTGCCTTGGGTGACAACGCCCCATGGTAAATTTTGAGTTTGAGAGCATTATCTCTTCATGATATAAGCCACGATCACGGTCTCTATTTAAAGGTATTGTTGTTTCAAATTTTGATGTGGAGCATAATCCCCATATTTTCTCAAGTTGATCAAATTTAGTAATGGTCTTAAGCTTGTAACCTGGCACATATCGGCACCTGGTTATGTCTACTTTACTATTTCAATTGACTCCTCTCCCGTATCTTTGATTAATGACTATGACGTCAACTGAGAATAATTCCCTTGTGGAAGGCCCGGCATCCTATTGCTATGTATCCCGGGGTTGTTTGTTGTAGGATCCTTATAAAGACACCCATAGAACACTTTAAACTGATGTTTATTAGTGGTAACATTTGATTCTGTGCCAGGAGCATATACCCTCTGTATTACAGTGTGTAGTAGGAATAGCTCTGTTGCTAAGGGCTACGCCCAAGTGCTTTAAAGTAGGACATTGTCGAGAGTCGTCCTTAGGCCATTTGAGGATGAAAGCCAATCACAGATCTTCATTGACCTTAGGGTGACTGATAAAAAAACTTATGAATTTTCTGTGGCCAAGCGATCAATTCACAACCAAGATACTTTTGAAAACAAGAGAATCATGAATAGTGAGAGAACACAGTTACTGTGCCATGTGAGACATAACTGAGATTTTTAATGATACTCAAATAATAGTCACCCCCTGTTCAGATTACGTTTAACCAAAATTCATTTTCAGTTGATTTGAATTAAATCGATCTCCTGACTATCTAAGCATCAGCATGAGTTTGGCACTAGTCTACAAAATCAATTGCTGTAGCTGTAATGGTCTTTGTCACGAGGCCTTTCATTATGCACACCTAGCGCACTCTAATCCTGTTATCTATACTTATATATTTTCTTAGATTTACCAGATGTTTAGCAGAGTTGTGAGAATTAACCTACAGTCTAATATACAGTCAGCCCTTACTTCCTTGAATTTGGAAAATGCAAGTAAAATTGTCTGAGGAAGCAAAATATTCGAGGATTTAAGTCCAAATACTATAGAAAACAGAGAATGTTACAAATCTTTTGTCTGAGGTAATGAGGGATCCGAGGAGTTAAAAGGTCGAGGAAGTAAGGGCTGACTGCAGATATCTACCTTATCAGATAGCCATAGTAGGGCAATGTAGAAGCAGGCGTGGTCAGAGACAGAGGTGAGTAGGGTGTAGTGCAGCGGGGTATGAGTGGAACGTCAGGTGGGCGGGGCTGGGCTAGGCATGTAGGGCAACAGCGAATGGGAGAAGAGATGGACCCTTTCAGACCCTAGGTGCGGCTTAGGTATAGGATGTTTCTGAACTGAGGGTGCGGTGTGTATGGGGGTTTAAATATAGACTATAAGGACAACAGTGTATGGGAGAGGAGATTGACCCTTTCAGACCCTAGGTGCAGCTTAAGTATAGGATGTTTCTGAACTGAGGGTGCGGTGTGTATGGGGGTTTAAATATAGACTATAAGGACAACAGTGCATGGGAGAGGAGATGGACCCTTTCAGACCCTAGGTGCGGCTTACTTATAGGATGTTTCTGAACTCAGGGTGCGGCATGTATGGGGTTTAGATATAGACTATAAGGACAACAGTGCATAAGAGAGGAGATGAACCCTTTCAGACCCTAGGTGCAGCTTAGGTATAGGATGTTTCTGAACTCAGGGTGCGGCATGTATGGGGGTTTAGATATAGACTATAAGGACAACAGTGCATGGGAGACGAGATGGACCCTTTCAGACCCTAGGTACGGCTTAGGTATAGGATGTTTCTGAACTGAGGGTGCGGTGTGTATGGGGGTTTAAATATAGACTATAAGGACAACAGTGTATGCAAGAGGAGATTGACCCTTTTCAGACCCTAGGTGCGGCTTAGGTATAGGATGTTTCTGAACTGAGGGTGCGGTGTGTATGGGGGTTGAAATATAGACTATAAGGACAACAGTGCATGGGAGAGGAGATGGACCCTTTCAGACCCTAGGTGCGGCTTACTTATAGGATGTTTCTGAACTCAGGGTGCGGCATGTATGGGGTTTAGATATAGACTATAAGGACAACAGTGCATAAGAGAGGAGATGGACCCTTTCAGACCCTAGGTGCGGCTTAGGTATAGGATGTTTCTGAACTCAGGGTGCGGCATGTATGGGGTTTAGATATAGACTATAAGGACAACAGTGCATAAGAGAGGAGATGGACCCTTTTAGACCCTAGGTGCGGCTTAGGTATAGGATGTTTCTGAACTGAGGGTGCGGTGTGTATGGGGGTTGAAATATAGACTATAAGGACAAGAGAGCATGGGAGAGGAGATGGACCCTTTCAGACCCTAGGTGCGGCTTAGGTATAGGATGTTTCTGAACTCGGGGTGCGGCGTGTATTGGGGTTTAAATATAGACTATAAGGACAACAGTGCATGGGAGAGGAGATGGACCTTTTCAGATACTAGGTGCGGCTTACTTTTAGGATGTTTCTGAACTCAGGGTGCGGTGTGTATGGGGGTTTAAATATAGACTATAAGGACAACAGTGCATGGGAGAGGAGATGGACCCTTTCAGACCCTAGGTGAGGGTAACATATAGGATGTTTCTGAACTCAGGGTGCGGTGTGTATGGGGGTTTAAATATAGACTATAAGGACAACAGTGCATGGGAGAGGAGATGGACCCTTTCAGACCCTAGGTGCGGCTTAGGTATAGGATGTTTCTGAACTCGGGATGTGGCATGTATGGGGGTTTAGATATAGACTATAAGGACAACAGTGCATAAGAGAGGAGATGGACCCTTTCAGACCCTAGGTGCGGCTTAGGTATAGGATGTTTCTGAACTCAGGGTGCGGCATGTATGGGGTTTAGATATAGACTATAAGGACAACAGTGCATAAGAGAGGAGATGGACCCTTTTAGACCCTAGGTGCGGCTTAGGTATAGGATGTTTCTGAACTGAGGGTGCGGTGTGTATGGGGGTTGAAATATAGACTATAAGGACAAGAGAGCATGGGAGAGGAGATGGACCCTTTCAGACCCTAGGTGCGGCTTAGGTATAGGATGTTTCTGAACTCGGGGTGCGGCGTGTATTGGGGTTTAAATATAGACTATAAGGACAACAGTGCATGGGAGAGGAGATGGACCTTTTCAGATACTAGGTGCGGCTTACTTTTAGGATGTTTCTGAACTCAGGGTGCGGTGTGTATGGGGGTTTAAATATAGACTATAAGGACAACAGTGCATGGGAGAGGAGATGGACCCTTTCAGACCCTAGGTGAGGGTAACATATAGGATGTTTCTGAACTCAGGGTGCGGTGTGTATGGGGGTTTAAATATAGACTATAAGGACAACAGTGCATGGGAGAGGAGATGGACCCTTTCAGACCCTAGGTGCGGCTTAGGTATAGGATGTTTCTGAACTCGGGGTGTGGCATGTATGGGGGTTTAGATATAGACTATAAGGACAACAGTGCATGGGAGAGGAGATGGACCCTTTCAGACCCCAGGTGCGGCTTAGGTATAGGATGCGGCGTGTATAAGGGTTTAAATATAGACTATAAGAAGGAACGCCTACTAGGCTTCCGGTGCAGCTCTTCACATTTAAGTCAGGGTGCGGCCTTTACGTGGGTGTGGCTTATAATGGGGCTTTTACGGTAGTAGTACATGTGATGCGTCACTGCAGTGTGCAGTGTTAGCGAAATGACTAGATGCTACCATGGTGCATGCAAAGACTCCTCTCATCGGCGACTTCAGTGCCTGCCACTCAAGATGTGCCTGGTAGAAGCATAGGCTTGGTGTGAAGTTAATATTGAGGCCTTCTTGTTAGTACAGGAGGCTGTTGCTCCTATAGTAAAAGGAAGAGCTGGCTAAAAATGCCCTCATTTCCAGTCCTTTCTTTTCATGTATCTATAACTTGTCCCTTTTGTTGCTCACAAGTGGTCATTTAAGTACGGTGCTCAAAAAGGGGATTTGAGTAGGTGCCTAGTTGGGAGAAGTCAGTCAGTACTATAAACTATAAATAAACTATAGAGCGTGTGACATGAGTAGGTACCTGGTAGTGCAGCTCTATCTATTTTAAACAAGGCAGTTGACTTTTCAGACTAATGTGGTGAGTGCAAGTACTTAGTTGAAGCAGTGCACGACTTGTTTAGAAAAGAGGGCATATACTCACAGCTCTTTTTACAATACGAGCAACAGCCTACAGAATGCATTAAAGCATTGTGCAGTTGTGCGCTTTGATAAGGGAGGAACTTCCCGTGCCGCCCCCCCCTCATGCACAGTGTTATTGACTATATCATATATTAAAAACTACAAAAAATTGTTGCATCGACCATAGCCATCCAAAGATGGCTATGGTCGATGCGCTTTAACCAAAGAGCCTGGTGGCTCGTCTGCAAGTTACAGTTAGGTGTAGCACATGTCCATGGCCTATATCACAGATCGGTATACGTCACACGAACGCCAGGCATCCAGGCTTCACTTCACGCCACGTCACGCCAGCAGAAGGCGCTAGCAGCAGCTGACTTCCGGTGGTCGGCAGCGTGGGGCTTTCAGCCCTTGTCCCTCCAAATGGTGATAAACTAACACCATCCCCACCCACCACACAGGTGCACTGCTCCAGGACCGGCCCCTAAACCCTACTTCTCCTAGGTGTATGACCATGAAGGGAGTGGATCAGGAGGTGGGCCCCTGGTCACAGGCTGCCATCAGTGTTGATAACTCGTCCAGTAGCTAGCTATACGGCATCAAAGCATCATAGACCAAACCACGGGAAATGCTTTTAAGCATTGTGTCACATAAAGAGGTAAAATAGGATAAAACCTGAGCGGTATTAGAGTTTGATCGTTGAGGCTGAGCGATAGAGACACTGGAAGGGGTTAGCAATACAGTGGCCAGTGATTCAGACAAGACAGCTCGTACCATTGCTCTCTGTAGTGGTAAGGGCTGTAGTCTTAATCTTTTTTGATCAATTAAATCCACCCAAACCCCTATATCCCAATCAAAAGACACAAAGAGACACAAAGTGTTACGAGAGGTTTCAGCACTAGCTGCCCCTTTTATCTCATGGATCGATAAAACGACCGCTGTTTACATCATGGGTCAATTGAAGCATGGCGCCGATGGTGTGTAGCTACAAGTGATGACCACAGCTAGACTAAATATCACCTCGGTCTACCTTAAGTTGTCCCTTGTCTGGTCTCTAAATGGTGGTCTAACTGTGATTAGATTAACACGTAGTGACCTTAAGGCCAAAAAAAGGTGTGTTTCCAGTTATTGAAATGAAAGAAGGGGTCGGTAGGTCGGATTTTTTTTTTTTTTTTTGTGGGGGGGGGGGGGGAGGAGCAGCCTTCCTCCTGTCCAATATAGGCATTATTACCAGGGTGGTGTTGGATTTTGGCGGATTGGCAGATTTTTTTCCGATACCCCAACCACTATGATGAAAATGATCATGACACCCCCATCCAGATTTTGCAAAAAAAAAAATGATATCTACATGGAATGGGTATTAGAATTGTCCGAAAATATAACCTGCCCCGCCTAGTCTGAGATTGGGGGGCATGGCCCCGGCCCCCCTAATCTTACACTCCTCGGCTTCTGAGTGGGGGGGGGGGGTCAAAAACATTTTCCGGGTGTCCGTGCAAAAACCCACAGCACCAACCACCCCAACTTTGATGAATAATGACCAGTCCCTAACCTAGAACTACACCATCAGATACCATACCAGAGGGGTAGGAAGCAAATCTTCATTGGGGGGCCTGGCGAGGGCACCATCGCGACCACCTTGAATTGTTGGCTGATGCGTGATGGCGTCTATATATATGCGTATTTAGAATTCATATAGAAAAGTGATTTTTGGTAAATTTTGGATCTGACTTTCCCATTCTCCCTATGACATCACCATAATAATCTAATTTGAGATGTAAAGTTTTAGCTTATTTTCCATTGTGTTTATGAGTTCTTGGAAAATATTGGGGGGGCCCAGACATATTCAGGCCCCACCTCCTTCATGATTGGGGGGGCCCAGGCCCCCCTGGCCCCCCCTTTTCCTACGCCCCTGCATACAAGTACATATTCCACAGGGGAGGTGACATTGTTTTGTATTTTTTGCTCCTGGTCACCTAAATTCTGAGCTTAAAAAAAGTCTGTATCCAAGTTATTATGATAACATGGACTAAGCCAAATAGATAAAAAAGTGCATTAAGAGCACTGTCATATTGGCTTAACCAGTGGATAGAGATCTCTCCAAAAAGTGGTCTGCCATTTTAGTACCTGTATTGGTATTGTTTCTATGATCCTGTCAAAAAAAAAGAAAAGAAATTAACTGCCCCAGTTTTGCGAGGGTTGGTCGGGTAACTGGAAACAAACCTTTTTTTAGGCCTTAGGCCTGTGTGCCGAACAGCGCTTTAATACATCATGCCATGGTAGCATTCATCTTTAATACAGACTCTACTGAGTCAGCCTGATCCTCGAAAAACAAGGAACATAAGGGCCGTTTTCCACCACCCGATATGGTCCCTCTGTCGGCCGACAGCTGCCCCAAAATACCACCTTGGCTGACAGGGCTGCAATAGGTTTCAATGGAGAGGCATGGCCAACACAGTGGATGCTACCCTCAGCCGATACAGGGCCCATATCGGTTGGTGGATAAGGGCCGTTTTCCACCACCCGATAGGGTCCCTTTATCGGCAACAGCAGCACCACACTACCATCTCAGCTGACGGGGCTACCATAGGGCTCAATGGTGGGGCATGGCTCTCTGCTCGTGACGGTACCACCTACTACGGGTCTAGTGGCCGATAGAGGCGTCATATCGGGTGGTGGAAAATGGGCCTTATGGGCCTCAGGGATTCCGTGGCCCAACAGTTAACACCCGGCGTCTGACACACCGAGCCTGCACTGTTAGTTTGTGTCCTACCTTTGGAAGCATGCCCACCAAATTGTCGTTTTATGTCGCCATGATTGGTCATCAATGGTGACTCCTTTTTGAGTGATAACCCACTATGTCATCTTTCGCCACTGTGTGTCAGTCTTACATGGCATGGCGATTTATCACAACAGTCGCCAACATGATCTCACTCACTGCATGAGTATGTGCCACCCCTTGTCATCCCTCACAAAGCATGGTGACTTATCACCACCATCACCAACATGGATCTAACTCACTGCGTGAGTATGTGCCACTGCCTGTCAACTCTCACTCAGAATAGCCGCTTATCACAACCATTGCCAACATGGATCTGATGCACTGTGTGATTATGTGCCACTCCCAGTCAGTTCTCACTCAGAATGGCGACTTAATACCAACATTGCTAATATGGATCTCACTCCCTGCGTGAGTATGTGCCACTCCCAGTCAACTCTCACTCAGAATGGCAGCTTATCACCACCATCACCAACATGGATCTCACTCACTCTGTCAATATGTGCCACTGTCTGTCAGGTCTCACTCAGAATGGTGACTTATCACCTGCATTGCTACATGGCTCTCAATCACTGCCTGAGTTTGTGTCACTCCTAGTTAATCTTCTCTCAAAATGGCGACTTATCACCACCATCGCTGACATGGATGTCACTCGCTGTGTGAGTGTGTGCCACTGTCATCAACTCTCACACAAAATGGCGACTTATCACCACCATTGCCAACATTGGTCTCACTCAATGCGTGAATTTGTGTCACTCCAAGTCAATGATCTCTGACGATTGCATCATCTGTCCCTCACTTTCAATCAGAATGGCAACTTATCACCATCATTGCCAACGTTGTTGAGACAGCACCACTGTTCAACATGTAGCCTATCTGGGAAGTGTGGGCATGAAGTATAAGTCCCATACATATCAAATGTGCTTTCTTTCACACTGATTTCCATGTAATAGTTCAGAGTTGAATCAAACAAGAATTTATAGAGAAAATATCAATTCAATTTAGATAGAGGTATGTGAGGCTGCATGATTACCAATGTCGATGATCATGAGCTTTTCATCTAACAAGGTGTGTGATCACCAGCGTCGCCATCACTGGTGAGTCTGAGTGATCACCACTCTCGCCATCCATGGTGAACCTGCACTATGATGTGGTGCACGTTTCATCTAGCGAGGTGAGTGATCAACCGCCTTGCCTCCCTGGTGAGTGTGTCATCACAATCCTCGCCAAACATGGTGAACGTGCGCTATGGCATGGTGTGCGTTTCATCTAACGATGTGAGTGATCACTCGTGTCGCCATCCCTGGTGAGTGTTGGTGATCAAGATCCTCACCATCTGTGGTGAACTTGTGCTATCACGAGTGACCATCCCCCATGAGTGTGAGTGATCACGATCCTTGCCATCCATGGTGAACATGCGTTATGGCGTGGCATGCGTCTCATCTAGCGAAGTGAGTAATCACTCATGTCGCCATCCCTGGTGAGGATGAGTGATTACTCATGTCGCCATCCCTGGTGAGGATGAGTGATCACGATCCTCGCCATCCCTGGTGAACATGTGCTATGACGAGGTGCGTGTTTCATCTAGCAAGGTGAGTGATCACCCACGTCGCCATCCCTGGTGATTCTGAGTGATCACCATCCTCGCCATCTGAGGTGAGGCCATGTGATCACCAACATTGCTATTCATGGTGATCTTGTGCTATAAGGCTTAGTATGGACGTCTTGTGTGTCCACCATTTTGAATTTCGCTGGTTGAGGTCAACCCCACTGATAAGACATACTATGATGGGTACCGTGTCCCTGGTTAACATCCACTTCCAGGGACATTCTGGTCCCACCTTAGCAGTTCTTATCAATACAGGTCACCAGAACCAGCTCCAGTCCCGCTTCCAGCCAATAGTGTTCCATTTAGCGACATGTGTGAGCCACTTCACACAGGTTGAAGAGGAGTCATGACAATTTGCTGGGTGGTTTGACATTGATGAATGATGTCGGAACCTTTCCTGGAGAGAAGTGAAATACTTGGCCTCATACAAATGAACGGTACATGAAGCCTCAATCAATGTTTTCATTGCTTTATCTTGTTTATAATTATTTTCTAATCATCAGATTTCGAGGCACTACTGCCAACATTTGACCACTCAAACAAAAGAGCTATGAAAAAAGTAATAATCAGATAGGCACTTTTCTAGATTCAGCATGGTTCATAAACCTTTTAGCAAGGTACACCAATGCAGCCCCCATAAGTGACTAGCCTTTACAGCACAGTGACATCAGGCCAACCCTCATGAGTGTATCAAGCCCTAATCGAGTCGACCAGATAAATGATTGTAACCATGGCGAATTATTCCCTCTGACTGCATTTAGCATCATGGTGACCAAAAAAGGATAGTTATCTATACCGGTACAGAAATATGTGGTCCGTCCCACTTGGTCTTTGACTCCTGTTATACCAAGCCACACCCAGTCTGTGGTTTATTAAGCCCTTTGATCATACTGCTGACATCTCAAACCAGCAATCATTCCTGGCATATAGCCAGTTAGCAGGATGAACTATCAACTACAGAAATATTCGCCAACTGGTACCCACCCACCTGACAGCTGTTATCACTTATACTACTTGGTATCCAGCTTCAGCAATGACCGCGCCCATTGTTCATTCCCCAACCTCGGTATAGATATGTGCAAAAGCAGCACCATCCTGCAAAGGTCCATACAGGGATCAATACAGAAATAAATTTGGTGACTTTGCGTAAAAGGAGCAGAGTACAGCTAGAGATATGATACACCAAGGATCCTTTTGTTTTGATCATATAATGTCCCAATTGCAGCTGAATGAAATTCAAACGAAAAATAAAGTGAAAAATAACACAGACTGGTACAATAACAAAGAGAAACTTGGTAGCATAAGTAAAGTGTGAGGGGGTGGTTAATTCGAACAGAATTGGACCCCCGGGCAGCCCACAATGCACTTCTGCTCACTTCCGGTCTGCTGCCACTACTCCCAGTGCTCACCAGGTGTCGCCCTGAGGCAAATAGCATGGCGCATGCGCTGTGCACTCCATCTCTAAATGGAGTGGAGCACTCCGTGACAAGAGGTGGTGAAGCCCTACGTAAAAGGAGGTTGAGATGTGAGCTCAATGCCCAAAATCCGTTTCTCAGTTTCTTGAAATTTTCTGTAGGCCGGGGTCGGGATCGAATGGCGGGAGACCATATTGAGCGATAATCTGGGAAATGGCAGGAACACGGCTCCAGGTGGCACTACCAGCGCCGGGCATTGATTGGGTAATGGGGCTAGGGACCCGGATTGAAGACTGGGGCGTTGACCCGCCAGAACCCAGCTACAACACGTGGTTAGTTCAGTCACAACAGGTAGGGGGCGTGCTGAGGGCGGGGTCAGCTGGTGCCCGACCTCTCTCCTCTGTCTCTAAGGTTTTGTTGACACCAGCGACTACATATAAGCAAATTATCCCGTCAATACAGACATGTCCTGAAAGAAGCTCGAGGTTGTCCTTTGTCCAAAGTTCCTCTACCCTTCCTCAAGTCCAATATCTTGTAATGAGAGTTTATCGTTTGTGTCCTTCCCCATGTAAAAAGGAGGAGTCAAGGACGTGGTACTTCCTTTATGTCATCATTAGAGAGAAGGAAGGCAACATTATTCATAATACTGTATAGAAGGAAGTCAATGATAGGCACTAATCTATAGATACAGACACTGAAAAAGGAGAAATGCAAAATATAGTTTGGATACCATATAGTGGCTGTTTAAAACGACCTGGCCTTAATGGATAATGAATATGATGATTGTATTGTACACCCGTTGCTCTTCAAGACCAGTAACCATTTAGGATACAATATTAAGTCTATAAGTTTATGCTATGGCTAATATCGACGACACTATAGATTAGTACTACTTATGCCGTATTCAATGGGGGGGGGGTGGAATACAATCCTCGCATATTTGACAGCGCCATTTTGAAATTTATATAGAGCTAACTGTTTTGTATTTAGGTATGGTTATTAGAAGTTTTACGAAAAAAGAATGATTGAACTAGTTAGATAATATGTTATGACTTGTCTAAGTATTAGCGCCATGTTAAAAAAGAAGATATTGCCTTGTGCAAGGAACATTTAATTCGAAACTAAAAGCAGCGGCTAGCTCCGTATCACGTGACCTACTTCATCAAGCAAGGTGTCATGGCAGATCAAAACAAACCGGGACGACTCGACGCATTGAAAATAAGTAAATATGGTTGTGTTTCTTTATTTTAAAGCAAGTTTACCCCTTGAGCCATGGCATAAATGCAAATGTCCACTCCCAGTGAATAATTTGACATCGTATTCACCTTGGTGGGGCTGCCCGCATTCAACTCAGGCGTATAACGGCTTCCACCCACCGTCACACTAGGCATTCACCACTCATATGATCTACAGATTATGACTGTGAAGCCAACATCAGGGCTGGGAAGCCCATCAGGACATGACGGATACTAATTAGTGCTGTCCCTAGATGATGTTGGACTTTACTGAGGCCAAAAAAAAAAGGTCCCGGTCACCCGACCAACCAGAGCTCAAAGGGGCCGACCTCAGAATTTTCCGAGAATTTTTTTTTCAGATTTTTTTCCCTGATTTTTTTTTCATGATTTTTCAAGATTTTTTTTCAAGATTTTTCAAATCTTGATGTCAGGGTCCTCATTCGAAACATATACACATAATTTACCATAATTCATCCTTATTTCATACAGGAAACGATCATAATAACCAGTGAAAACCTAGCAAAGTTTGACAATATGAGGCCTTAGATACTAAAAAAAAAACGACATACCGACCTCAACATTTTGGAGCATGTTACCGGAAATCCACATACTGCTGATTTCATACACCCTTGATATAAGGGTAGATTCATCCAGAGTCAGACAAAGGCGCATCATGACATAGGAGCGTGAACCTGGAGGTATCATGATTTCTTAATGTCTGAACAGTTGTGTAGTAGATGATGCCCACTGATATCTATTTTCATTAATCCTTTCTATTCTATGTCACCTCTGTATACAGGACCTTTCCTATTCTTAACCTACCTACTTTTCTTGTCACTCCTTCTAATGCTTGTCTGGCTGGTGTGTCTTCATGCAGTCGTTGTACTGCATTTCCAATGTGTTTTGTGTCTCATGCATTTCATTCTCAATGTTTCACTTGATTTGGAGCGAAATAGAATATTCAACATGTTATGATGCATGTTTGTAAGGAGTGCTGATATCATGGATATCGGCACTTCCAGGAGTGCTGATATCCATGATAACATACCAACATTTACCAGTAGCCAGGTGTGTGTACTGATAGTGGCCAGTGAGTCGCGCTGCAAACCCCAGGTACAGATGTTCGCATCCCGGCCTGATCCACCTTTTTGGCTTCATAGAAGATATGGAGCAGTCAGTAGCATGTCAAGTCCGGTCCTGCCCTGCCAAGATTTTGTTTTTATTAATGTTATATTGATATTCTATTGATTATTTATTGATTAATCGTGTAATCAAAACAGTAATGTATGGGCTAACGGGCACCTCTACCATACAAGGAATTCGGTGCCCGTTAGCCCATACATTACTCTCTTACCAATGAATTATTCTAAATGTCCTTATGCGTACACCATGCTTATTCCAAATTCTCCTATATGCGGCGACCCCATGTGAGCACCTGTGTGCATTGCTTTTGTCCCACTCCTGGGTTAGTTATTGATGGAGGGTGTCCTATGACCTGAGCATTCAATGCTGTGCTTCATAGAATGTGTCCAGCTCATAGTGAATCTACCCGAGATGGTGCTTTAAGGCATGGGGGTATATCCAGGCAGACTGGGAGTGACTGGGGTGATGTTACCGTTTCTACCCAGACAATTAATGCTAAACAGACATTTAGCCCCACCCACCCCCTTCATCCCATAGTCAGCAGTCTGATGTAAAGAACGTTAAAAGTTTAAGGGCCGCACACTGCTCTAATGCACCATGACCAATGGGCTTCATGATGCACCAATAGCAGCTCTGGTAACTAACTCCCTAGGACTGTGGTTATCAGCCACACCGACCCTACTAGGTCGATGCACTCCCAAGAAGTCAATGCATGATACATAGACAAAGGAATAGTAATGTAGGGGAACGTGACTATGTGAGTCCCCATGTCTCGTTGGCCGACCTGCAGGGGCGGGTCACCGGGTAGTCAAATGTCCCCTATCGGTATCACTCCGGTCCAGGCGTGGGTGGAAGGTAGAAAACGTTGTACGGGGAAGTAGCTCAGTCTGAAGGCTGAGAGGTCTCGGGTTCAACTCCCGGTTTCCCTAAAAACGTTTTTGCCCTCCCCTACAGTAACCTGGAGACTGTCTGTGCCACTTAGGGGGTTAAGGATGGGAGCAGAGCCCGGGAGCAGAGGTTAGGGTGGGTGGCCAAAGGCGACACCTGCGCGCCAAGTGGCAGCCGAGAGCACTCCTGTGACGCACTTCCTGCGACACGTGGCCCCTCGACGAAACACGTCAAAGAGTGCACAGCCACTTCCGGTGAGTGACGTGACGTCCACGAGGGGAAGAAGAGACCGGGCAGCATTGTAGAGAAGGGGGTTGGACAGAGAGGGGGAAGGATACACAAAGAGATGGAATAGAACATATACGAGAAGACACATAGGGTGGATAATGGAAGGTAAATATATGTAGTTTGGATGAACAGAGAATACAAAGAAGGCAGAAGGAAGTGTGAAGCAAGATGCCCAAATGTATACCTCAATCTTATACATTTATCATCAATTTTATGTTAGCACCATTGCAAAAGAAATTTAATCATTCAACTAATAAATCAACTAATGAATAGAGGATGAATAGAGAATTGAGACAATTAATCTTGGGAAAAAAAATGTGTGCATCTGTACAGAAGAAGAAAATAAATTGAATGTGGACAACAGCAAAACACTGACTCCATTTAATAATACGGCACATACAATCGTACAGTCCACTGTATGACCCATGTAAACGAGTTTATATAATCGTACATTAAGTGGTTGTTTAAATCTTCAGGCCAAAATCATTGGTCATTGTGAAATAGACCCAGGGATTATTCCCTCCCGCGTCTCCTGTCGTGCTGAACGAGTAGACGACATCCGGCCACTTTGGCCGGTTTCCGGTCTGCATCTTACATGTTTCCGCACGCTATCGCCAAATCTTGCCGACAGTCTTGCAGCTATCCACAGATCACCCACCAACAACATATTGTTCCTCAATCTAATTTCTCGGATGTCGACCTTATTGGGGAGCATAGATTTAGGCTTTTGAGAAGGTCCTCCCTAAGCCTCACTTCCTAATGGGTCTTTTGTAAGTTACCGTCGGGATTTCCTAGAAAATGACATCTGCTAAATCATTTTTCCGATTGTAGCCCACAGCCAACTTGTTCGGGACGAATGGGGGTGTTGGAACTCTCTCGGAAGCAGCTGAGGAGATAAGGAAGACACTCTGTCTGAAGGGACCAGTGCAGGATAGACTTTGGTTCTCGTTAGTGATACAGGTCAATGATTTAAATCAGCTATATCATCTACTTTTTGCATCCCTTGCCCCCCCCCAACCAAAGACACACGCTAACAATTTCTTCTATATAAATGAATAGCTGGATAATATCAGCCACCGGGTTATGTGTAAAAGGAGAACCGTAAGTGTAAGTAGTACATGGAGATGGCGAACATGCCCAGGTATAAACAACTTACATACAGTTAACAGAGGTTGATTCTTGTATTTGTATGTCTACTGCAGTATATAGTTTTTAAAGGAAAGTATTACAGCGTCGGGGGTGGGGGGGGGGGTAAAGATGAATACCTATAGAAGCTGGAAAAGGGGCATCTCTGACATCCTTCTAGACATGCTATGATACATGTTACAGGCAAACCTACTGCAACAAACATAGGATAACGATTCATGCACGCATGCATCATACAGACCACGAGGTACCAAGAAGTCTGTGTGAAACACCTTTATGAAAAGAGCCAACTTATCTTTCTATCCAAAGATACATTCTTATTTCAAAGTAAATCTCTGCGTGTGAACACAACTATAAAACCATCATGAGACCAAAGTCCTGAGTCAAAATGAGCCCTGCATTCAATCAGAAAGTTTTGTGTTTATATAAAAGTCTATCTGGAAGTGTGCCACCAGTGGTCGAATTTCGTTATGAAGTACAAAGTGCCATTTAACTTGTGGAAACACACCAAGTTTTTAAACCAACAGGGGGCCGCCACATGCCGGGGCCACATGATGTATGCAGGTTCATGTTTCTTTATTTAAAATACTACACCAATGCAGTATTGGTGTAGCTTTAGAAAAAAATACATTTAGGTCTACAGCATTTTCTCAGGCATGTATGCTCATCTGTCTTGGTGGGTCTCGATCTCATGAATTCATCTCTGATGAGGTACTTGCAACAAAGATTAGAGTACAGTCGTGTTATCTATAAATCTGTTTATCATGTTTAAGGCAGCCATCCCTGATCACTGCACCAGCAGTGCTGTTTCTGTCAGTACAAGCCAACCATACCCTGATCATCCTACCCTGAAGGCATTTCTCAAGATAGTATGACTTGACCCTGCAAATCGTAGTAGGATCCCTCATATCTAGTGGTCACTAATGATTGCACTGATACGACAACCCTAGCAAACTCTATATAATTACAATATTAAGTGCTGATCGCACAGGGCAGTCATATGGCACTACCTGCGATCACCCACTCCAATTTTGAGGGTTTCAAATCGTAGTGGCTGTGTGCAGTCGTTCCATCTTGGGAAATGCCCTCCAACAGTGCTGTTTGTGTCAGTAGAAGTCATCCAGCCCTGGTCAAAGTGCTGTCTATATAAATATCAGTCACCAGCCCTGGTTAGAGTCCAGTGGCCCTGAGCTGCTTTCACTTGCTGCACTGATCAGGTCAGGGGCGGATCCAGGATTTTGAGAAAGGGGGGGGGGCGCACATTTTGGCCATGGGATGTAGGTTGATGGGGTGATGGATATGTCACAAGTGAAGCGAAGTGAATTCGCAAGCGGAGCGAAGCAACATGGTAGGGGGGTCTGGGGCATACCCCCCAGGAAAATTTTGAATTCTAGATGGCATTTGGTGCATTCTGGCAGGGTGATGCTGATGCTGGTTGAATGGTGAGACTGGGGGTGAGGCTAGGATCAGTCTGAAGGTGGTGGAATGATGAGATTGGGAATGAGGCCAGGGTGAAACTGAAGGTGGTTGAATGGTGGGACTGGGGATGAATATATGTGTAGTGGATCCATGGGGTGTCCTCAGAGCTCCCCATTTCCTTGTAGACCCCCGGAAAATGGGCCTTAGTATGACTCCAAAGGTAGGTCGGGACTTTTGAAATTCAACCCACTGTGCAGACCTTATCTTCACACATAACTTATCCTAATCAGAATGACTTCATATTTTGAAGGCATATATATAGTCAAATGTCCTATGCAGACCAGATTTGAATGTTGGCCTTTCCCCAGAACTCCCATAACATCCTGTATTACAGACAATGGCAACCCTGAAATACCAAGTCAGTGGAAAAGGGAGGGTACTTTATGTTCAGCTTATTGTCAAAACATAGGGTGGTCAGACCCCAGCTATCACAGATAACATGTGTGGTAGGGCAGCAATTGCTAGTCTCCCTCAAAGAATCAATGCCCCCCCCACCTCCTAGGGAAACAATACTTTCATAGGACAGAAGTGCTTCGGCATACAAACCCTCATATCTGTGGAGGTAACTGGAAAGCTCTGAATTTTGTACAGGGCATGTTTGGTTATTATCACTTATTCAGCACTCTGCAATCACTTACTTTAGCTTTATCTGGGTAAACTTCAGAATATGCAGCCTGGGACCTTATCTGTGAACCCCCCCCCCTCCCCTTGCCCCAGCAAATGTCTTGGCTGTACCTCCCCCCTTCTGGATAAGCTCCTAATAGCCTCATGTGAAATATGAGGGTAGACAGGTAGTAACAGAATGAAAAGAGGCATGATTATCTAGTAAAGCAAAAAGGGAGAGCAGTCAGTGATTGAGAGAAGAGAGAGATTATAGATAGAAAGAAATGGAGGGAGGGAGGAGTGGGAAGAAATGAAAAGACAGGGAGGATGTGAGGTAGGAGCCGGGGGGGGGGGCACTTGCCTATGAGTTGGATACTGACTGCAGCCCGACTCTCTGGAGTGGTGGCGGTCGATTTCCACTAGATCCCAAAAAGGTAAGGCGCTGATGACCCATGAGATCCCTTACAGTAGCAGGGGTGTGGGAAGCAGTTTCAGAGTGGGTGGGACCAGGGGGGTTTCTGCAATGTTTTACCTCCCTTTGCTTGACCTTTTAGTTTTGACCTTTTGAGGAATTGGCCAAAAGTGGGGGGGGGGCATGTCCCCCCTGTCCCCCCTGCTTTCCACGCCCAGGAGTAGGGCAGTGCCATTCCATCAGAGAGTACTGTTTATGCCCTCATATGTAGGCATGAAATGCCCTCAAAAACATATTTCAGGTCAATAAAAAGAATTCTGGTTTATACAAATGCATGAGGACAATAGACTCCTTTATGGAGGCTTGGAGGGGGCGGTCCAGGCACTATTTGGGATTGTTTAAAAAGGGGGGGGGTCAAAGTCCATCTTACTCTCTCAAGTGGGGCGGTCAAATTTCAAGATAACTGAGAGAAAGGGTGGTAGGGCGGCAGTTGAGGGTGACCTACAAAGAGTAAGTGCCCCACACCCCCCCCAGGGAGGAGGGAAGGCAAACAGACACACTAGAATCTATACAACACCCCTTTCTAACAAGAACCCTGCAAACTCCATGGTTGGGGGCCATTTCCTGAGAAAATTTTGAAAATCCATAGGTTAAAATATGCATTCAGGTGGGTTCTGGGAATTACTTCATAACTTTGGTTCTAATAGGAATATTTGAAAAATTCTTTCACTGTTAGAAAGCCCAGAAAAATGGATATCTGATATACCCGTTGCCGTGAAAATAGGCGGGGGGGTGCGCCGGGTGCGCCCCCCTGGATCCGCGCCTTGAGGTGCACGGTGAGCTGCTCCTGCTCCCAGTGCCTTATATACATCAAAGACCCCCATAGCTTTTCTATGAAGGCCTCCATGCGGGGCTCCTCCCAACGCCTTTTGAAGTTAACTTAATCGCAAATATATGGGCTAGGGTGCAACATGGGCGTCGCCTAGGGCTGACCACGGCGTCAGTAACACCAACATAAAAGGTCGGCCACTGCAGAAACCGCTTTTCTTGTCCACACGAATATGTGTCTCAATTGTTGGGTTGCCATGGCAACGGTGGGGGCAGGAGGGGCAGCAAAATCTGATTTATTCACATTGCAGGCAGGAGCCCTTTCCCCCTAAAACAGATTTCTCAGAAATGCTCAAGTGTCGTGTGCAATGCGGGATGTTGCCTCGGGAGGTGTTGGATGGTATATGGGGTTGTGGGTGGTAAGGTAGGATATGGGGAGTGGCTGTGAATGTTTGACCCTGTAGGATGATTCCTCCAGGTCCATCTATAGAAGTCGTCGTGGTATACCACTGCAGTGCTAGCACTGGAGACACCATGCTGCCCTTAATGACTTAAAGGTTTTGAAGTAGATGTTAGCCACCTATGAATGTCTTTCTATTCTATGTGACCATTGTACAGGACACCATGCATTATATGAACTATGTTGCACCAGCAGAGCAAATGGTTTAAAACACATAGTGACTGTCCCAGGATTGTATTAAATGATTTTTTGTCTCTGTCGCTCTCACATGTCATCGAATCCCTCTTTCAGTAAATTCAGATAGAGCCGTAATATGAAAGACATTTCTCTAAAGGGCAATATCATCACTCAATAATTTAAAAAATTCTGTACATAGTCTCTGTCTAAATCAAGGCTGCAAACGGACTCTTTAGAGATGCCGCAGTGTGTCAAGGCCTCATATTCGTTAGCCATTATGATGCACCAATGCAGCGAAAGGAAGTAACTCACCGATGCCCAGCGAAGATGAGTGACTCGCCAGCGCTACAATGACACACAATGCCGGCGTTCTGAGGAGGTTTATACCATGGTTATCACGTTCTTGAACGATTTTATGGTGCCTGGAGCGGATATTGAAGTTCGAATAGTATGCGCTAAATGAACCCATGTTGACACTTGAGACGAGACGATATGACAGCAAATTGACAGCAAAGAATTTAATTCGATATTAAAAAAACTAAAGCATTAGAAGCTTAATCGCTACACATGATGAATCTTGACATTATATTCTATCACCTACCTTTGATTCGCCATGATTTGACATGTATATGTAACATGATTGATGATATAAAAATCGAATCAAGCGAAACTTTTGCCGTTGTGTTGACTGCGTAGCAGACGGATTATTTACCGTGGCGAGACACACGTTGTCACGTTGGCCTATGGTCTGAAGCCATTCCGCACGGTGTATGCACTACTTAGCAGCAGTTCTTCTATGAAAATGCCCCTAGGACAGACATCAACATAACACTTTGCGTCCAGGCAGTCTGGTCGTCTCGCCGAGAAACCAAGATGGCGGAGGACGGATTAAGTCGACTCGCAACAAATAATATTGATTTTCATGCTTTATAAGGTAAATATATTTAATTTAGTGGTGGAAACCCTGGTATAAACGCCACATATAACAAATCGGGGTGCACACGGTGATTCTAGCAGCTAGATAAGAAGACACTGGGCCTACGGCCTCATGCTTCTTATCTGCTGCTAGAATCACCTAGTGCACCTCTATTTGTTATTTATGCCCTTAATAAAGCCTGTATGTCAGAGTACCGGTAATGTGGATATATATAAACAATGGCGAGTTACTTACCAGTTGTGTAGACATTTATCATGTACGCTGTACGTTATCTTTAATTTTTATTAAGCGTTGTGCCATCGTTAAAGCTTCCAGTATAAATGACACTATCTGCTCCCATTCCTCCCCGTACTTTCTGATATCCTCAGGGCTATGTGACATTGATAGAGTAAAATAATGTGCATGCACCAAAGTAAAGAGAGAGAGAGAGAGAGAGAGAGAGAGAGAGAGAGAGAGAGAGAGAGAGAGAGAGAGATCAGAGATCAAACAAAAACAAACTTGTTTCTCATCATCACCCTTTGATCATCGTAGGTAAAACATATCCAATAATGGATTCAGTATCTTTCAAATCACTTTCACCTTCATTAAGGACCTAATTTTGGTTCTAGATGTATAGGCATACTGTTAGCCATCACGGCATAGTCGTTCAGGACATTGCCTTGGCTCCACAACAATCGCCCACTTTAGATAATGCACCAATTGCTGGCGACCTGCTGACCCGCCACGCCTATCAACCCTGAACCCTTCGCTTGAACCCTGGACCGCCAGCTCTCCCCTCCCTGAAATGGTGACAAACAACCGGAAGAAGGCAGCAGACGACAATCGGGTGGTCACGTGACGTCTTGATTCCATTAGTGCTGGTTACCATAGGTTAGAGTGTCATTACCGTGGGGCGCGCCAAGTACCAGTGACATAGCCGGCCTAAGTACACGGCAATCAGGGACCCACAAGGCGTTGTCGTCTGCTACTGCTGCTGCAAATCTGTTCGGAGACTACGAGCGTGTCACTCTCCTTTCGGGCAGGTTCTGTGGGGGATAATAGAGGACAGACGATAAAATACTGCCGAGTACCTTCCTGTAACTATGCCCTTTGAATGGAATACTGTCGTAAATAGATTTATTTAAATGTGCCTCTGTCTAGACTGCAAAAATGTCACTGCTTGGTCATCAAAGAAGGGAAATTATATCTAAGATTTCTGCTAATATTTCAGTATTTGGTCACATTTAGTCTCCGATTTTCTGCAAAAATACCTCCAAAGATAATGTCTGGTAAGTGCTGCTCAGAGATTTCAGTAGACAATAGACAAAAAATTGAATCTTGAGCTTATGCCCAGCTGTTTCCGGCTAATATAGGCAAATGCTTCTCCAAAACCAACAAAAAGAATATCCTGATCATTCACACTTGTTTGAGTATAAACCCGTATAAATGACTGAGGTTTTACTTTTCAGTAAAAAGTGTCTGGAGGGTGATTCATAAAAATTCAACATGTATCCGCTTGACCATGTAAGTGGTAATGAATTTTGGATTTTAAAAAGTTTATTTTCACTGAATAATTCTTAGCACAATTAATGTTCATTAAACATGAATCTGAATATATGGTGAGGGCAATTATAGATGGTATAAATTTTACATCTTCAGTAAAATGTTAAATAAAAAGTATGTAACTTTGAACATTAATTTCATATTTATACTTTAACTGAATACCATGGGAAAGAGGGGAATCCCTTGCTGTACCATATTCTTTAGTTGAACGCACCAGCTATGATCTCATATTTTCAGATGGATATTGGGAAACCCCCACCTTTCATGACTGGTCAACCATGAAGTATGACCTCATTGGGATTCCCCAGTGCTGCTGGTCACTTTCTGTGTATCAGAAAGTGTGGTAACCAGTTGTCATGACTATATATAGACTGGGGAACCCCAGCCTACATACGTGGTCTCCCATGGTGAAGTGACTACTGGTAAGGGTCCATGTGTGCAGTCAGCTGTATAGCAACCCAATAATGTTATAGTTTTGTCATTCTGTGAGCAGGTTTTGGCCAGATGATCCCATCAGAAGTAGGGGATACTATGTCATTTGGTGGTGTAATATATGTAAAGTGGACAATACATGGTCCAGAAAAAGGTGATAAGAGTTGTGAATAATCACAGCTCCTTAGGGTTGAGTCATTTATTTCCAGGTGGGGAGAGTGGTTGTGGCCTGCTAGATATGGGGTGGGGGTCATTTGGAATAGGAATTTCTTGGTGAGGGTCATTTGCATTTTGGAGTGGGCCATTTTGCAAACTTGATTCTCAGTAGGGAGGTCACAATAACTTTCACCATATTGGTGGGAGGGGTGGAAAAAAAGTTGCCGACTAGAACCATCGACCTTTTGATATGGAGTCCAGTGCTCTTCCTACTGATCTAACTTGGCTGCTGTGGTGGCTGTAGTTGAAATGGTAGAGGGATAGCTGAGAGAGATGCATCTCTGTAGTGGTTTGACTTTTCAGTTAGGTTAAGAAATAACAAAAAGAAAATAAGTTCTGGGTAAGCAACCAAGTTTATTAAATACCATCCAGCCTCTACATGCTACATCCTCATGGCATTTGGTTACCCTTATGGTAACAACCTTAGGATGTAACCTAAAACCCAAGAAAACCGCCCTTATATAATGGACAAGCCTGCAAAACTCAAACTCGTCATGTGACGTGTGACACACGAGTGGTGGGCCCCCTTGTGTAATTGATATGAACCCGAAGGCAGGTGCTGCCACCTGCCATCCAGATCCCTCCATCACACCCTCAGACCTTGGTCTGAGCCCCATGGGTGATAAATGTAAATAGTATTATATATAATTTCATACCCCTACACTTATATACAGTGCAAAACCTTAAACAAAATTATATATACATAATGAAAAGAGGGTTTCAGACTAAGCCACCTCAGCCCAATCTGGCAGCTCAGACATTTACCAGCCTGAGCCCACGTCTGGGCTAGCCCAGAGGCCCACAGGAATCCCATCTCTGGCTCTTGTGGGCATGCTGGCTGGAAGGTATTTCTGCATGTCAACTCAACATTCATCAGATTCGTAGTATCAAGACAGTAGAGAATATTCAAATAAATATTTTTTGAAATATTTTGACAACATTTTGGAAAATGCAACATCAAAGGGGTTTGGTGTATAACACAAACACTAGGTGGCACTACCACATGTGATATTTCAAGAGCATTCTAGCAAAAACTTGTCAGGAAACTTTGGCCAATGTCCAACTGTATATTTTGACAATATTTTACCCAAATGAATGTTCATATAAAAGGATTTAATAAAAATGTGATTTCTTTTAAAGAGGACACATGCTCTTCATTTTGGTGTAAAATCAGTTTTTCTTTGCGCTTTTGATGCCCCCTAGTAGCTGGCATAATGCTTAATTCATTTAGTGCTATGTTTTCCCACATATTTAAGAACATTTTTAGCTGAAGCAGACTTAGTATTGCTCACAAAGTGCCTGATACTTCTCAATTTTACCCTACCCCTTATAGCCTATGAGTATGTTCTACTGTGATTCAAGGAATGAAGTGGATAAAAGCCCCCAAAGTCTATAAAAATAAGAGCCTTGTACCCCTTTAATAAATCAACAACAAAAATATCACTCTTTAAACACTGTAAATTTTAAACATTAATTTGTGAACATGTGATGGTTTTACCTTTCTATTATGGGAATTAAATGTTTAAATCCAATTCTGTATACATCAAAATAAATGAAAAAAAAAACAACTTTTAATATACAGTTACGCCCAGTTATGAATTATTGATGATAACAAAAATTTTCACTTAGGATGAGCTTAAGACCCCTCGTAAATGGTGCACAGAATTGAAATTATATATGTTAAATTGGCTATGAACATGAATTTTTCAACCCTGTTAGGAATGTAATTTACATGTTGATGCCTTTTAGAATTGGTCAATAACTGAACTCAACATATATTTGGACCATGTAAATGAAAACATGTTACCCATATTTATTTTTAAAAAAAAGACCCTTACAGAATTGTAATTTACATACTGAGCACACTTTACATACTTTCAAATTCATATTGAATTATTATGAATCACCGTCCTGATCCTTGTGCATCAACCAGACGTGCAAAACAAAGGGGGAAACAAACCAAAAAAAAAAAACACCAGCATAACCACCATGAAAAATGAGACATAGGCTAATGCCACACAAAAAACATGACAGTTTGAAAAAGACTTATTGTCATTTTGAAGCATAGTACTGTATATATCACGGCATGGTACAGGTAAGAACAAGGAAATCATGTTTGATGTGTGTGCACTCTTTGCAGACAGATATGTGCTGCCAATACTTAAATAGCTTAAAAACAGTGAGACGAATTCCGAATGAGCTGTAGGGACAAACATGACCCCATCATGCTTTCCTCTTATCTTTCTTATATTTCATTAGGTGAAGGACCTATGAGACGACAGCATAAGATGTTACCCATTTAGGGGTATGATGTATAAATACACACCGAGCCTGTAGTGTTGATTGCACATGAGATATCGTCATGTAATGTAATGTCTACATCTAACTTCACTTTAGACCTGCGTTAGAGCATTGTGAATGGAAATGAAGCTGAATAATTAATTTATACCTTCTGACTACTACAGGGGGGTGTTTCACAAGCTCTGTTAGTAGACATATTAGTTTGTAGTGTTTCAGGAGTTGCTATATCAAATATAGGGCCTTAATAGTGCTTTTGTGTTTGATATATTAAAAACTGAATGGTAGCCTAACATCTCTCTATTATATCAACAAACATTATGTTTCAGAAGGTATTTAATGTCACCAAAAGTTGCTATATCAGTTAAAATAATAAGAATTACAGGTGTTTCATAACAAGAATATACATATAGGTCAGACCTATATGGAGGATTCTCTTAAAAGAAAATATAAAAAAGATATCAAGCTTGTGGCAATGTACATTGTCACCTGATTCGTACCCTTACATTTCAGGACTTAATATATTTTTGGGCCAAAGATATAGAATATCTCCATGTTTTCATAGCCTTTGAAATATCACTGCTATTTTTGCAAACCATTATGGTAAACCTTGCTCTATTAGTAATTGATGCTATATCTAGCTATATCATTCAGTTTTGAATTTCAGATGTATAATCCCCCTGTACGCCCCCTCTGAAGATAAAACATTGGAAAATACTTTAAATAAGCATTTAAATTCATAGTCTTGCACACATATGAGGTTTTGGACAAAATAACAGAGGTCAAAACTTGGCCAAATACTTGCGTAAATGTGTTTTCTATGGAAGCCAACATGGGCCACCATGTTGACATACCTATGGTGGTTTTTACTCAAGTCATACATAGTAGTATAGAGACTCTAAATGCGCGAGTGTGTTTCTCTGTCAAGTGTAAAAATATGTTGTCAGTCTGTCAGGTACTGTATTGTAGTTTGCTGTCAAGGGAAAATATTAGCTGTCTGTCTGTCAACTTCCTTATTGATGCTTTTGAGCCTGGAAGCAATGAATGCAGGAATTTTCTCTTTGCACACTCACACCATTTTAGCCATGTTCTAAATGTTCTCCAGGGGTAGCCTTACCAGCATCAGGTCAGGCAGTTTTGCCAAAGTTGTTGATCAGATACATGAGTTTTTATCACGAAATTGGCTTGGGAAATAATACTGGAGCAGTAGCACAAAAACAAAAGACATTTCTCACAGATTATAAACATTTACACACTCTAAAGTCTATAAATTAAGCTAAATTGATAATGTACTGGGATAAATGATACAATTTTCCATTCGAAAATTGTGCAACTTGCATCATCCCACATTGATTGTTCCCGATGCTCAAACTTACACTACCAGTACATTTGTGTAAGCACTGTACATGGAGAGAATGGCGGGAGGGAGTGAGGGAGGCAGGGGAGCAGGGAGAGAGGAAAGCAGGCAGGCATGAAAAAGGCAGACAGAGAGGGAATGAGTGGAAGGAAGGAGATGAAGGGAGAGAGGGAGTGAGTCAGGAATGGAGAGAGGGAACAAGTGAGTCAGGGCAGGGAAGGAGAATGGAAAGGAAAGTAGAGTGATGGAGGTGACTTGGATCCTGTGATCCCTGGCTCACTCGCTCTCTCCCATTCTCTACCTCACTCACTCCCTCAGTCCCTCACTCCTTCCTGCCCTCCCTTCTTCCCCCTCACTCATTCGCTTCCTCCCTCCTTCCCTTCCTACCTTCACTCATTCCCTCCCTTCACTCACTCACTCACTCTCTCCCTTTACTCACTCACTCATTCATTCGTTCGCTCACGCATTTATCTCCCTCTCTCCACTCATTCCCTCCACTCATTCCCTCCTCTCCTTTCTTCCAGTCATTCTCCGTTCCTTCCTACCCCTCCCTTTACCTTCTAATATTCAGGCATTCAATGCTTCCAGGCTTAAAAGATACCTGTCACAAGCATCAATAAGGAAGTTGAAAAACAGACAGCTAATTCTTTCTCTTGACAGCAAGCTAGAATAGAATACAGTAATTGACAGACAGAAATTCTTTTTACACTTGACAGCTTAAACCACCTATGCCTATAAGTAGTCTTTATACTATACCCAGGTAACAAAGAACGTTAATCCAACGTGGATAAACGTTTTTTATTGGTCAATCTTCTTAACGTCATGTGAAAAACGTTGAAATGACGTTTAATTTACCTCATCCTAATAACCTCAAATGGAAAATGTTCATTTGACATTGAATAGACGTTCATGAAAATGAGGTTTTTCTGCTCAACATTGAATTAACGTTCAGGAAAAAAACGTCATTTTACATAACATTAATTCAACGTTCAGTGAATAACTGATGTAAACTAAAATATACATAGATATCATATATTTTGGCTGATAATCCAAAAGGAGGTATACCTAAAGATAAAAATGGTTTTCAAACATGAGGAGAGTGAAGAATAACCTTGATATATGACATCACCATTTGAAATCTGTATAAGATCTATTGAATGTGCTATTCTGTCATAGTGTTTGCTGCCCCTATTAATGAAATACTTGACTTATCTTAATCAATATCCTTTTCTATCTAATTTTCTGTTGTAACTCAAACAATTGGTAAGCAGGCACCCTTGGAACAACAAATCATCCAAATATATACATCATTTCATATGATAATTACCATTTTCATTTGTCTATGGGGATTAACACTGTTTTGAGATCATAGACATTTTATGAAGAATCAAGACACAATTATATCATGGTTGTTAAAAATTTGCAAAGAATCAGTGTTAGAGCACCCCATGGTATACCCCTATGTAATAGATATTCTGTATATTTGCAGTAAACAAGAGAAATAATAATAGTACTGGTCGATAATAGGGAATATTTGCACCATGTGCTGTTGAGAGAAAAACGTTAAAAAAACGTTTATTTAACGTTTTTCCTGGTTTCAGTATATCTCACCAGGTGGCCTCAGAACCAAACACTGTAGTATGATTGTCATTCCATATCATATTCAAGTAAACATATCAAAATAATAACAATATGATTTAGATTATATTAACCATGACTTCAGAATTAAATTATGGAATCTGTTCCAACTTATGACACATAAAAAAATTTATACCATATCCACCTAGAGATATCATATTTGGCCACACACCTTATGGTTAGAGATCAGAGAGAGACATAACCCCCTATCCCATGTGTACTTCTATGTATACAACATAGGACTCTGAAATGATGGACTGCCCTGATGATTATACCCAATGGCAAGCTTATGGGTATGTGCACAGGAATATATGAAGTGATGATTCTGAATTGAATAAAAAGTATTACAATAACAGAGAAATTAATGACACATTATTTCAACGTTATTTTGAGGTTAAATCAACACTAAATCAATAGTAAATCAACGTTCATTAGGTAGATAATAACATCAAAAATAGGTTGTTCTTTTGTTAAGCCAATTAACGTTGTTCTATGAACGTCAAAACAACGTCAAATGAACCATCAAATGAACGTTGTTTTGAGCATCAAATCAACGTTTATTTGAGTCCACGATTTTTACTGCAATTTAACGTTGTTTCCCAACGTTTATTTAACCCATTATCAACATTAAAACAACGTTAAATTGACGTTGAATTGTTACCTGGGTATATATATATATATATATATATATATATATATATATATATGCAGAATCACTAAGGGACATAGGCAGGTCTACATGCTGGCTAATGTCAGCTTCTGTAGTACTTAGTAAAGGGGGGTAAACTTGTGTAAAAATGTGTAATTGGTAGAAGACTCAAAGATAAACACATTTCTTAGAGTGTAAGTCTATGTGGCTGCTATAGTATTGGTTAATGTAGCTGACACTAATATATCAAACTTTGCACAACAATATGGCTGCCTCTTTCTCTTTTATGCACCAAATATACCAATATGTTTCATAACATGGTTTCTTAATATAGGAGAGACAAAATACCCAATAGAGCCATTCCCCTCTTTTGAAAATACCATGTTTTGAAACAGATTGATATCTTACAACTTTTGTACTTTTGAAGTAGTTATACTATGCCGCAATTGCTATTTTAAAAACCTAAATGATTTGAAACAGGCCCCAGGCCTCTATAGACATGGATGACTGCTAAAAGTCATGTTGGGGCCATAGGCCACCATGTAGGGAGTTTTTAGGGAATCCCTCTCAGTTTTAACTAGTTGTAGTCAAGCAATGCATCAAGACAGTGCTTCTGACAATTATCATGTCCGTTGACCTTAAATGACTTTGAAGCAAGGTTAAAGGTCACACAATTTTAGGTCAAATTAACAAATAACCCTGCCTCTTTTAGGGTGTGGCATTACAGTTTACTATCAAAAATGTAAAAAAATGAGTTCTCAGAAGTGACATTCTCTTCAATATGGTGTATAGATTAGTTGAGGGTTACCACAATGGCCCATTTGAGCACCAGGGTCTCAAATAAGCGCCGGTCTTGAATAAGCGCCTGGGGTGTAGGGGTACTGAAATTGTCCTTATTTATTAAAAACAGTTTTCGAATAAGCGCCTGTCTCATATAAGTGCTGGGGGTACAGTGGGGTTGAAATCAATGAGCACCCTGCGCTTATATGGACCACTATGGTAGCAAAACTACCTGGCTGGGGTTCCATCAAAGTCTATCCTATCTAAGGCTAGGTAGGCAAAAGTTCCATCTACTAATTCATGTATGCCCGCACCAAGCCCATCATTTCCCCCTCCACCTGATAAGTGTTGATTTGCACATGAGAAAATCAGAATAGTGCCACTTGCAAAATCTCAGCAACTGCTGGTCTGTTTGACTTGGGATTAAAAGAGTTCAAAAGCACAAAATATTCACTATCTGACTCACAATATTATTGTAAGATCCACTCTTCTGATCGCATCAGAGCTGTATTTGGAGTATGGGGATAGAGGCTGACAGTGAACATAGATGGACCAACGGGGGAGAACGCGCCTCCAGGGGGTGGATTTTTAGTACTGGTTTTGGCCACCAGGGGGCAGTATATGGGTAAAACAATGAAAAATATGCTAAAAAAAGCTTTATACCAATTTTTGATAAGTAATCCAATGTTTAATTTTTGGAACGTTGGTTGCCATGGAAACAGAAAATTGGTAGATAAGGCAATTTCTGGTTGCCATGGAAACCACTCTCCTATTCCAATCAGGAATTTTTTTGAAACTCCTTCAGGAACCCAGAACCGAAAATAGAGCTAAAAAATCCCTCTAGAACCAATTTTATGACAAAAACATCAAATTTCTTTGGTTATTTTTTCACAAAACTGTATCTTCTGATAGGATATAATGCATTTAGAGCTTATTTCGCATTTTCAGTTGTACATACCAACCTATGTTTGACAAGCAATTACAACAAAAATACTGGGTACATTTTAGCTCAAGATATCTCATTTTGAAGCTCATTAAAGAGGCATGTCTTCCCTCAACTGGCCACATAGATAAAATATGCCAGAAAATCCCTGAAAACCTAGTGGGTGGAGAGTTAAAGAAACACGTCTTTATCTAGAAAGGAGCCTTTTATCTAGAAAGGAAATAAAGTTGCTTGGCTTGGTTGACAGGGGATGTTTCAACTATTATTGGTGTGATGTATAAAGTATACTGGAGGTTAATTCATAAGGTCCTGGGATCGCTACCTCAGCGATCTTAGGAATTATTCTGCCTTATCCAATTAAGCGATCTGAAGATTAGACTGTCTTGCCTTTTCACAGCCAGCACTAAGATTGCAGTGATCTTAGCCTCAGCCCTCCTACACCATTCCAAGTAGAACATACTGTGCACAGGGGCAAGAGGCCCATACTGAAAGAATAACAGTGGAAACACTCCTTCTCACAAGGGTGATTACACAAGCGTTCCCCCCCCCATATGAGCTACTTATAGAGTATTGGGTGCAGTTGACCTCGTACAGTATTGAAGTGCACTTCATGCCTGAGTAGCCTGAAGAGCCCTCAAGGACTCTCAGCAAACATCCTCCCTCCACAGAAAAAATAATGATACTCACCGGGAGCCTAATGTTAGCCTCAGGCAAATGTCGCCAAAATGAGTATATTTTGATACTCAGGGTGAGCCTAGGGTGTAGGCATACTCCAGCAATACCTGACACTCTACTCTAGATTGTTTATGGCCTAGCTGTACCCTCTCTACTGCCCTACTTTCACAGTGCAGGAGTCTCTTTAGAGACAGGCTCAGGGTCAACTGGTGTAACATAATAGAAGAGAATAGGACATTGCCTGAGTATCTCTATGAAGAGGGTGAGGCAATGCTGGATCCTACCTGAACAGGCTCCACTATTGCAGGAGTCTTCCTTACCAATGGTGTAATGCACTGCCAGAGTATCCCAATACATAGGATCACACTTTACTGGATTCTATCCTCAGAGTGAGTCCAGCAACACTACCCAGTGGGCACAACCCCCCCACTTAAAGAGTTACTAATCAGCACTGCATTGTAGGGCTTACAGACAGTCTAAATTTTAATGGTTATGTAGCCCTGCATTTGTAGCCCTTATTGAACTACTAAGCTGTAGGGTGTATTAAGCCCAACATATAATTGGTTTGTTAAACATTATAAAGAAATATAGAAATTAAGGTCACCGTTTGACAAAAGCCCATAATTTCATACACACAAGGATTTCAGATAGTCGAACATTCAACTTCCTAAGGCAGTCTAATTAATCGATGAATAGTTTATGCATTCCTGGTTTCAGTGTCCTTTTTGCTCCTTGGTGGGATTTGAACTGGGTACCTCCTTATTGTGACTCCTTTGTGCTCCTATATGTGCTAGCGGGTCAGGAGTTGAAAGTGGCACTATCAATGTGATATTTCAACCATAGACCTACTACAGTGAGATGTCATTGGTCATATGAGGCCCAGTAGGCTAATAGGGAACACAGACTGGAGTGACCATAGTAAGGAAAAATGCCCATAGTAAGGACAAAGTCCACAATGTCCTCAGTAAGTATTGCACAGTCCTACTTATATGCCTATTGCAACCTGGCTCACCAGTTGTAGAGGTGGCACAGCGTTAGGATTCTCGCTTTGCATGTGAGGGGTCTCAGGTTCAAGTCTAGGTGGTGCTGAGAAACATTTTTCTTTTTTTCAGTTTAATAGGAAACATCTCATCTATTGCAGTGTATTTTTCTAAGACCTAACTTTGTAACTAATTGAAATAGATGCTTGCTTGAAAACTGACAGAATCTCCAACATCTGCCAAGTCAGAAAATAGCAAGAAAATAAATTGTTTGCATAACAAAATATTTCGGGTTGAAAACTTGCAACTTTTAAAGAGCATCCCTGGGCTGGAATCGAACTCAGGACCTTCTCATATGAAGGTAAACATGTAACCCCTACACCATCTTGACTGTGCTGAAAGATCTCCACTTGAAATCTCATATGATCTGCTCCCTCTGTGTGTTGAAATCTGGTATTCTACTTTTTTCCAAGCCCCAAAACATTAGAAATATGCCTGGGACCATATGTTACTTTTATATTTACTGCAAAGATATGATCATACTTTTAGTGATTAATTCCTATTATATTCCTATATAGATAAGATTATATTCTTAGATATCATGGTTCTAAGGACTAGAGGATAATAGAAAGGATATTGAGTATGTGCAAGAATGGGTGAGCGGGGGGGGGCTTAATAGGGAAAAATCTTCTCACAACCCCATTATGAGCATTATATTCATACTCAAATTGTAGCAATAAGATTGACTTACCGAGAATCACTTTACAAAAATTCTCAATGGGGCTTAAACTCACCACCTTCAGATGCAGAGTTCAGTGCCATATCAACTGAGCTAATGAGGCACATGGTTTGGTGGGTGCTAGGATATGATATAATCTCAGACATCAGTGTAAGGGCTAGACCCCTGCTTTGCTGGAGTATTCAGTTAGATTCAGACTGAGTATGGCACCATGCCTGAGCCTCGTGCCATACTCATGCTGATCCTTTTTCCCAATGTGTGGCATTGAAGCAGGCTCAGCATGAGTATGGCATGTCAGGGGAGAGCCTCTAGCAGAGGCTCTCATGATACTCAGAAAGCACAAGAGACTAGGTGAAACTCAGGCTGATCCTCTTTTTTCTGTCAGTGTCCCCTCTATATGTATACAGCAGGGGCATTCACTCTTGGGAGCAGAAAATGTTCCCTGTGAGTGCTCTTGTACTCAGGTGAAACCACTATGCAATTATTTCACTAAGATTGCAGTGATCTTAGCGCTGGAAAAGGAATAGTGGAGTAATCTCAGGAGTTGCTGTGCCTGACTGGCTTGTAACCACTGCATTAGATTGGGTAGACTGGCTAGGTCTTTTGATATGTGCCTACGCTAAGATCGCAGGGGTAGAAATCCCAGGACCTTTTCAATTAACCTCCAGGAGCTTAATTCAAAACATCCTGGGATCAAGACACCAGCGATCTTAGGAATAAATCAGCCTTATCCTATTAAGCGATCTTAAGAGTAGACTGGGTTCACATATCCTAGCCAGCACTAAGATCACATCGATCTTAGCCTCAGCCCTCCTACACCATTCCAAGAAGAACTGACTAGGCACAGGGGTAAGAGTCCCAAAATAAAGGAATAGCTGTGGAGTCACTCTTCTTCACAAGAGTGCTTATACCATCGTTCCCCGTCCCCATATGGGCTAACAAAAGAGCACAGGGTGCAGTTGACCCCCGTACAGTATTCAAGAGTTGTTCCCATGAATGTATGATTTATGCTTGCCTATTAGAAGCATTGTGCCCTCCCCCCAGGACAAAGAGAGAGAAGGGAAGAATTACCTTACAGTGCACTTAACGCATGAGTAGCCCTAAGAGCCCTCAAGGACACTCAGCAAACGTCCTCCCTCCCCTTTTTATGTATGCAGCAGGCTATTCACTCTTTCAATCAGGAGTGTTCCCTGTAAGTGCTCTTGTACTCAGGTGAAACCACTATGCATTTCTTTCACTAAGATCGCAGTGATCTTAGTGGTGGAAATGGAATAGTGAAGTGATCCCAGGACTAGCTATTCTGGACAGGCCTGCAACCACTGCATTACATAGGGTAGACCAGCCAGGTCTTATGATATGTGCCTACACTAAGATCGCTGGGGTTGGGATCCCAGGATGTTTTGAATTAAGTTGCAGGTCACACTACTTGCAGCATGTTCTAGTTATATTCATAGAACGTGGAGAGCATAAGAAATGAACAGATAAAATTTCTACTGCTGGCGTCACATCATCCCGTGGCATCAAAGTAACGACCCTTATGGCTCCTCTAATGACAGCTTTCACATTAAACTGATAACTGGAGGTTATACATTTTGCCGAGTATCAAAATACACATCTCTGGGGTCAAGGAATTCAAATTAGTCTCTAACAATAATGCAAACCTAGATGGCAGACATTTTGAATTTCTCATGAGATAAAGCCAGACATATCTGAATTTGTTCAAAGCTTTATGTTTGTGGGTCTTATCAGCATAGACTACCACTACAGAAACTTAGGAGAATATTTAAAGTCTAAAAGTAAGGATGTTTTGAATTAAGTTGCAGGTCACACTACTTGCAGCATGTTCTAGTTATATTCATAGAACGTGGAGAGCATAAGAAATGAACAGATAAAATTTCTACTGCTGGCGTCACATCATCCCGTGGCATCAAAGTAACGACCCTTATGGCTCCTCTAATGACAGCTTTCACATTAAACTGATAACTGGAGGTTATACATTTTGCCGAGTATCAAAATACACATCTCTGGGGTCAAGGAATTCAAATTAGTCTCTAACAATAATGCAAACCTAGATGGCAGACATTTTGAATTTCTCATGAGATAAAGCCAGACATATCTGAATTTGTTCAAAGCTTTATGTTTGTGGGTCTTATCAGCATAGACTACCACTACAGAAACTTAGGAGAATATTTAAAGTCTAAAAGTAAGGAGTCAAGATATATCACCGATTATATGGCGCTTGAAATGAACTGTGGCTTGGTAGTCAATGGAAATGAGGTATTTAATCAACATCATCATATAGCCCTACATAGGTTGGTGTGCATGATTCAGTGGTGCTTTAAGCCTCTAGAACAGACTGAACTTTTACAGTCATCTATAGCTCCATTTGACATTAATCCAATGGGTACTGTTTAGAATTAAATCTGCTTAGAAAATAAGAGTCATGATCAGGGATGTTACCACAGGCAAGAGCCTGAGGCAAAGATGAAATCTGAGGAGGAGTGATGTTTTATCCGACTTCTATAAAGATAGCCATACTTGGCTACACTCTCAGCCCCGATTGTAAATATGCAGTAGATTGCCATGTACTGGGTACGGGGCAATCTACTGTAGAGTCAATAGATTTGTACTAACAGCAGCTCTCAGTGTTTTCTAAAAATACAGTAGAATGTCCTGTAAATAGCTTGGCGCAGTATGACAGTGTAGAGAATAGAGATTGCAAATACATATCGACGCAGGGGAGTTTCCCCTGGGAGTCAATTTTTTCAATGTCGTCTTTACTCTTTGTGTAGGATGAGACATAAACGCTACGATAACCCTTAATTAACAAAGACAATGTTCATGGATCTCCAGTACCTCCTGATGCTGCTCGGTTGGTCGAAGGCACCCACCTAGCTAATGTCTTGGTTATACAACCTATTACAAGCCCAAACCTAATCTTGGTGTGCATTTGTGGTGTGGGAAGTAAAAGGAACTTTATTTTAGTAAAAGTATTTAGCAGGATTCCACTTCGGCAAAAATAAATTAAAAAAAAAAGAAATCTGAAAAACAAACAAACAACAACGAAAAAACAGCAACAACAACGAAATAACAAAAGAAAACAGTCCGAAGGCCAGGTGCAGATTGTTTGACACATGACAGCAGTATCAGTCCGGCATGTGTCAATGGTCTCAAACAGGTCAATTAGTGGTTGAAAATTAACCAGAGATTGGTAAATAGGCAGTGCCACTAAAAACCTTTTATTAGCAAATATAACTGTGAACACCACAATACACTTTAAATGTGCAACAGATACAGACACTAGTAGCAAGGCCCAAACAAAGCTAGCCACCTATAGAGTCTTCACCGGTTGCAAATCTCGGTCCTTATATTGTCCTTTCACGCTTCTCTTAGTCAGGTTCCAGGTATATTTCCCTCTTTGTGATGTTTACTTCTATGGCATCTAACAAATTAACCATGCATTTCTCATTTTATATCTGCATATATTTGTGTGTAAAATGACTTTCTTTAGTACATATATATCAGAGGATAGTAAGATATGTCTGTTCATTGAGCTATGGGAGTTGGAATTAAACATTACAAAGAGGGAAAAATCCATCGAACCTGACTGAAGGGTGCATGCAACCACGAGATAAGGCCGTGATTTGACAACCGGTGGAGACTCTATGGGGTCGCGCACCACAGGTGCGAAAATGTCTATTTGGGCAAGGAGCAGGAAGTTACGTCATCGGCAGTAGAGGTACAAGGCATTGTGGGATATATGGGTACAGCCTCCCTGGGTTACCACTAGAGTCTACAGTACCAGACTCTTGTTTCCTGCAATAAAATACATGTACATACATTTTCTATCAATGCAGGGAAAATGCATTGTCCCGTTTTGCTCCCTTAACTGAAGAAATATGTTGATTATGAATTTTCTTTTTAACTTTGTTGCCAATAAGGTATTTATGGCAATTTTGATGTTAAACTTGAAAGCATCCTATCAGGTGTGAAATAGATTTCTGGCCACATTTATAAGGTGCTCGATGATATGTAAGACATAACAAATTATTAAGACTGCTCTTATAAATAATAAGAGCAGGCTGTGTGAAAACGGAGGGGAGAGGGCAGGTATGCCACTGGCTCCGGTGAGTGACTGACAGGTGGTTCTTAATGTGATGTCAAATGTGATGAATGGTGCGGGGGGGGGGGGAGTGGAAGATCTGAGGGAAGCCAGCTACTTAGTGCCTATGTCATGGCTTCTCCTTCACACGCACCTCTCCCCCTGAGTGTCGGGGAACTACATGTATAGATAAGTGGACCTCAAGCCCCAACGCCTACCCTAATGTCATATAAATCTCCACACATCAAAATTCTAATTTTTCCTTCTAATGATTTTCTCAAAGTCATTGATTTACTAGAGCAGCAATTATCCTCCACAGATTATGTTAGATACAGTTGCAGGCCCAGTAATGGGCTTCTATATTTGTAGTTCTTGTACCTTAGGAATATCATCGATATCCACAATATCGGAATATCGCTACTGTTAAGATGGTGATTATCGTATTGACATTACTATTATATCGATGCTTAATAGTATTTCATTTGAAAAATATGAGAAATTGTGAGGAAACCCATGGCACCATGTGACATGTATACGCATGTTTGGCATTGAATTGAAGCTTATGATGTCTCTTATATGATGGTCTATAGATAATATGCATTTAGCCAATGTGTTTAGGGCAGTGAATTCTTAACCCCCAAAAGAGATTTTTCCCCTATATTTATACCTCCGACCATAAAGCCTTATAGGATGTTGCAGAGTGTGTGTGTGTGTGTGTGTGAGGGGGGGGAAGGGGGTAGACAGGGTTTAAACAAGATTGTAAATGAATTTCTCAAAGAAATCAAGGGTAGAATGACATTTCTATTTCTTTATAAAGTAGCTCTAACAGGTAGGTAGGCCTACACATACATGTCTATCAAGAGAAAATCCTCTGTGACTAACATATCAATGTAACTACAATAGTTTCTCTTTGTATAACTAGGAATTCTACCCTACCCCCCCTACACACACAGAGGTTTATGTTTCTAGATGCTTAGAGGTCAATTAAGCAAGGCTCCATTATATCAGAAAATCAGAAAAAAAAGTCAGAATATCGAGATCAAAAATGGTGATAATCGGAATCGACAAAAATGAGATGTCAATGACATCCCTAGTTACCATACAGGCTTATTCCCCTTATGTTATTTTGTTTTAATCCTTTTTAAAGATAGACTTCAACATTAGCCTAATATTGCAATATGATCTCAATTATATAATTGAACTAAACATTGTTCTCTATGGAAACGTATTATCAATATTTGGATAGTCCAAATATGATGAATTGTGAAACAATTTTCTTTATAACTCAGTATAGAGTCTAACGCAAAGCATTGATAAAGGTTGTCGTTCGCACCTCCAGATAAGGAAAGATAACAGTCTGACTTATGTCAGAGATGGAGATGAGTCCCGTGCAGGTGCTACACTTCCCTGGAGCTGAAACATCCAAATGCATATTGAAACAGGGAAGAGGCTGATAGGAATGCCGAGAGAAAAAGGGCAGCCCTGGAGGGGGGTCAGGCTAGAGAGTGAATGGTTAGGCCTACTTCGTATGTGAATCACATCTCGTTATAAGAAGCACTAGTTTGTCATGAGATTTCGAATCTACATTTAACTCTTTTTCCAATATAGAGATCTTCAAAAAAAGAACCTATAGTAAACTCCTGGGCATAAACCACACTTACACTTAAGCCGCACCTCTAACTTTGGGAGTTCTAAGCTACAAGCCACATCTGGAGTCTGAGTGCACTGAGAGAAAAACTTGTGTATAAGCCACACCCAGACATTGCCATTTTATTTACAGCACCATATTTTTACTAAGTCCCAGTGGGCACACAATGTTGCATCAACATTGACAACCAGTTGATGTTATGTTGATGGTGTTGATCAACCTGTTTTCAACACTTTTTCAATATTTGTATTTCAACGTTGTCAACCATCACCATTTCAACATCCAGTCAACAGTTGACATATCAATGTTGAAATATTGTTGTCAACTCAACGTTGATTCAACATTGATTTGTCAATGTTGAATCAACAATATTGATTTCAATGTTGATACAATGTTGATTCAACATTGATATGTCAACAAAACAACTGTCAACATTGTTGAAACATTGTTGAAACAATGTTGAGTCAACATAGAAACACAAACATTGAATCAGTGCTGATGGTTAGATGTTGAATCACAGTTGATTTTGAGTATGTTGTTTCAACTTTCAATTTCAACTCTATTTCAACCCTAAATCAATGTTGATATGCAAACATTGCAAACGTTGTTTCAATGCTGAATCAACATTGATGTGCCCAGTGGGGTAGAGACTATGAAAGTTCATTCTTCCAGAACGTGAGCTGATATTAGTGTTTTATTTTTGTAAACACATGTATTCTTTTTGATGTGTTGAGCAGGGAGGTATGTGCTCATCCAAGTTAGCGGGATCCTTAGTTGGGTTACCCCTGCTTGATCTGGTACCTTAAGACATAAGGACTGATAACAATCAGCATGATGGCTTGGTTTCATGGCAAAATGCATTTGGATATGAGATTGCCTGAACCACCAGCCCCCCCCCCCTCAGGTAAAACAAAATGTGTGTGTGAGGAGGGTGGCAGGATCGATCCAAATTGTAGCAGATAATTATGCCGAATTTCCCAAGCCAGAATTCATTACGATTTTCAGAGAAAACCCTACCCCACTTTTACTGCTTCTATTAGGTGCACCATATGTATTATGATAATCAGCATCTTATGCCCATGCATTCTAATAGATCCGCTGAATATTTTAGGTGAAGGTGAGGCTACTTTTATACTTTTATTTTAGAAAATTCTTTCGTTTTTAATTGGTTTTCATTGATATACAAAATGATCTTCCGGAATGTCATTTTGACTTTACTTCATTGATATCTTCTTGTCAATAAATCATCTTGCCCTTAGAAATCATGTACGTGTTCAGATCCTTCCTTATTCATCTATATACTGTTGGAGCCTATGAATCTAGGGGCATAAACTGTCAGGGGGAAAACATCACAATTCATTACTTGAGGATTAATTGCCCCCGAAATTGTCAGAATGTAGACAAATCCTATTGGAGTGCATCACTGAAATTGTAAGCTTTAATTTGATGCCAAATATGTCTATATTGGTGTTTACAGATGCTAGAGGATTGAGCCTAAACATCTATTTTTTTTTGTAATGTGACAATTATGTATATATAAGAGTAATGTCGATACGATATTCACTTTGATTTTATAATGGCGATACTTCAATATTGTAGATATTGATGACGTCCCTACCCTCAAAAGCATATATTTATTGTGATATTTTGATTATTTCCTCATGTCCGTTTAAAGCCTCTGTGACTAGCGAAATGCACAGCAGGGCATCAGCCTCAGATTTTTTTAAGGAATATTTCCATATGTTTTTTTTTAATTTTAATTTTTCAAATTTCTACTATTTTGAGACTTTGCCTTAATATTCTCAAGTATAGAATCCAATATTGCTGTCTAAGCATTGTAAGTTTTCACCCGAATAGGCCTAGGCCTACTAAAAAGCACAAGCTTGTGCTAATCCACAAATATATGTAAATATATACTATTAGCCTGTTACCCACAGGTATAGAGGCCCACTCCACCCACTCAGTGTGATGTCGGGGGGGGGGGGGGTTGAGGGGCAACCTCCCCGCTCGGGACGTCCGAGGAGCAGCTAGGAGCTGCACCGAACTAACTTTTGCGTTGAAAACTGAGAAGAGAAACGTGGACAGGTACTGCAGAAATTATTGTTGAAAAGTCTTCCAAAATGCCTTGATAAGAGCATGTACAATACAATATAGCATGTGTGATACTATCACCCAGCCTTGATGTAAAATTCCTTCACATAAAACCTTACCATAGTGATCCTTGCAAATGCCTTTTTGCCACTTTGCCAGAGAAAAGAAGGCAAAGTAAAGCTACGTTTCGGGCAAGAAGTGTACCATTTAGCCAAAAAAAAACAACAGTTTTTTTACCAGAACATGTACATGTCGGACAAAGGGATCATTGCATGAACTCGTTTGATGTCCAGGTGAATTCTTAAATATTGTTTTTACTTACCAAAAATCTTGCCAGCAGATCCGTAACTTATTAATTGAACCGTCATACTTGTTTCTGGTTATTAGCCATGAGAGTGGAATTATCACCCACGCACCCTTACTGTCGATGACGTCACAACATGGCGATGTGGTTGGAGAGCACTGATAGAGCTCTGAACATCCAGAAAAAGCACACAAAATCACAGAGGTCGTGTAATAATAGTCCCTAATGTCTGCACCAGCACGACTGCCCTACTGAACCTTATGTAATTACTGCATAGCTGTTAATCGTAGTGAGCAGTCGTGGGGCAGTTCCTTAGATAGCCTGGCTTATTCTTGGCATTTTAAAATCGTAGTGGCTATGTGTAGTCATAGTACATTGAGAAATGGCCTCCAGGTGGGAGTTCCATGTACCAGGTATAGAGGAATATGGTGTAGGAGGAAGGTTGGGTTACAAACTGGCATGTTCTTATAATAATAGCACAGCAGGCTATTGCAAAAAGATTTGGAAACGATTTTTTCGGAGGTGGTATTCCCAAAATGGAACTGACTGACCTCAGGGAATCAATTCCCTGTTGGGTTGCCAAAAGATAATTGGTCATAGAAGTAGTTTAGGAGTAGTCAGGAACTGGTGAATGCTTCCTAATCGAGAACCAATTCCCAGACAGTTCCTTTCTCCAATTCCCTGGCCTTTCGACTATGGGAAGCATTCAGGTGGAATTAATCATGGAACCAGTTCCTCAATTTTTTGCAATGCAGTCTAATTCAGAGTAAGTCAATTCCATTACAGTATAAGGTGGTAATTGGTCTTCCTGGGTGGAGAATCAGGAGGAACTGGAAGATGCATTAGTTACAGTGAGAATTGAATTCCAAATCTTTTCGCAACAGCCTCCAGGTGTACAAGACATGGCTTCACGAGTACTGGTACACTGAAAGAATATAGGGTCACTATGATGCTCTAAGTGAAGACTGAAGAATATAGATTTCCTGTTTCTGCTGATTATAAAAGAAGTGCATAGTGGACATAAATCTCCCACTTTATATATGATTTTAACCAGCATGTCTAGGGTTTCATTTATGGTGGTACCCCGAAGGCAGAACCCCAAAGGGTGTTTTGAACTGGTAGACATAACACTTACACCTGCAGCAACACCTTTCTGTGCAGGGAATTCTTTTTTATTTGTATCCACTTGTAGAATACTCCATGGCATAAAAAGGTGTCTAAAGCTGTGTGTCTACAGGGCGTCAAGATTTGTGACGACAAAACCCAGCGTTTTTTCCCGACGATAAAAACCACTTTTGTCGTCCATTCTCGGTGACAAAACCACTTTTGACGTCCATTTCCGACTATAATATCTAACATGTTTGATTTTTGTCGTCGGGAATGGATGATAGAGGTGGTTTTGGTTCCTGTGGACACACGGTTTCACAATCCCAGGTATATGTACCGCTTTTATATCGACAGCTAAAAGATCCATGTGGGTGGTCTAACTGGTAACTGTTGATAGAAAGGCCTTAAAGTCAGAAAGTTTTCAGCCTATTTCGAATTCCTGAGCCAACAAGACAGTCTGCCGCAGACCCTGACGACACTACATCTTTTCAGCATCGTGGCTGAGATAAGGACTGATATCCTTATTACTTGGGGAGAGATACTGATATTGGGACATACGTATTGGTGACAGTCTTATGTTTCTCAATATATATATATATATATATATATATATATATATATATATATATATATATATATATATATATATATATATATATATATATATCAAAGTTGTACATGGTCATTTAGGGGCTGCACAACCACATCTAGGCAGCAGCGCACCTAGGTCCCAATGATGCACAAAATGCTTTGGAGCAGAACATCCAGAACTGCGTAGGGTTAGTATCATGCATGAATGCATCCCTGGTGAGTAGACTTGCCAGTGCTGCATTCATGCATTGTGACGACCAAATTACACGATGTATTTACGCACTCTTCTTCCCTTCAAGACTTGAAGGAGAACTTTGAGGAAGTGTTATAGAAATTGCTGTACAAGTAATTCGCTATTGCAGTGTTGTGTTCAGCCACTTTTGGTGCAGATTAGGTATAGCTCCGATAGCACGTGGGCGTGGTGCACAACGACAAGTAATCAATAACCATCTAAGCAGTGGCTAATTATCTCATTGGTGATCTTAATATCACTGGTTGATTGGGCAATTAAAATATATATGTATATATATATGCAGCATGTGAAGACCAATTTCATCATATATTTCATGGTTGCCTATGAGAAATATCAGTAACAGGTTGATATAATTCAAACTTAGGTAGTTTCTTTAATTTAATTTCGTTCTGTTCTTGGAACCTAAGCAAGTATAATCATATTCAACCTCCTAGCTCTGCACAGAGGGAGCACAAACAGCATGATCTGATTCCCTATTCCTGCAATTATTTTGAATCCTTTTTTTGGAAGACTGCCTGAAATCAGTCGTTCCTTTTCGGACGACAAATGCCTTTGTTCACTAATCGTCATGATGCTATGCATGTGATAGTATTGGTGAACCATGGGGAGAATAGCTGGGTATATCAATACTAAAGGAAACAAAATACAATAGCCCTGAGAAAGGGTGCGGCCTTTAAATAGTAAACAAAAGACTACTCGTCATACCCTCGGATTGGTTTATGGTGGATTAACCATTCAAAGTGCAACGAATACTTCCTCTTTCACCGTCTTTCTACATCAGATTTCCTGTTTCGTTATGAAGCACCAATGCAGTACTTGAATCCGTCGATCCTGGAGTGTCTCGCCCCATAGAGTAGGGACATTGCCGGCAGTTTACGTATTGGTCGTGAATCGCTTAAGTCACTTTCATCGCATTTCATTGTCATCAATATTCCTATTTAGCAGTTTCTTTTAACTGTCACTGATGAACCTAAACCCTTAGCTCACATGGTGCCTCGAGGATTGTGGTTATGCTCTTATGATGCCCCAATTTATAATGATATATAGGTACATGCCAACATTGCACTTGTGCATCATGACAACCATTATATTCTCAACTACGCAGGGTAGGTATAAATGAATATATATGCATCCCCAGCAAGTAAAATCACCAACGCCGTATTTATGCCTTGTCTACCAAAGGGGACACCATGTAAATGCACCGTGTGGTGAAAGCCCAAAAGGGTATCAATAATGCCATCAATAGTTATAACACTAAGCTCTTTAAGTACCGACTCACTACAACAGTTCCATATTTCCGCTGTAGGTGGCAGCAGCTGCCCGCTCAGCCCTCTGGCCAGGTCGGGACGTTAGCGCGGGGACTCGGTGCCCAACACAAGCACGGCCCGCACATCACACCGCCAACCTTAACGCCATCCCCGTACTACCATCAAGCTATTGGAGGAAAGGACGCGACCGGACAGGCAGGAGAGACGACTGTGATCATTGATGACGAGAAGTGAGGGAGTCTCATTTTTATAGACTTATCATGGTCTATATAGGAACGCACTGAAAGCACTGGCTGGTATTTACTTGTAATTATCACCAATCGAATTGTAAGGTATAGGCTATCGTTCGGAGGGATTAAATGCCATAAAAACAAGGAGGGAAATCAGGAGTGGTAGGAGAAACAATGCATGGGGTAGAGAGAATGTGGGATAACTGCAGGAGATGGTACTGCTAATCACTGCAGACTACATAGCTGATAACGCAAGGTAAGGCCTGGATAAAGGTTAAGCACAGGAGTTACCCACTGGAGGAGCACTACCACCCTGGAGGAGATGCTGCACCAGTAGGACATAAGTCACACCTGTTCTCACCTGAGTGAACCTCACCAGCCCTCCTCCACCCCTGCCCATGAAACCCACCTACAGGAGGAGAACACCAGGAGAGGCTGGATGATGGACACCACCTCCATGGTATGCCCGGAGGACCTCTCGGCGGCCTTCTTGTTTCAAGCTCATACCACTTGCGTGTACAACTACTATGCCACATGCAACCTTTGTTAAGAGCACTTACCACAGGTTAAGGAGCCCTCATGGGGCAGAATTAAAGTAAGGGAACTTGGGGTTAATGTCTGTGCCACTAGCAAAGAGTGCCTTTGGGTCTGGTTGAGTGGCAAATAGTGAAGGATACATGTACAGGAGGACCGTGTTAAAGGGGGACTGGATAGGACCTGGACCCTGCACAAGGTAAATAACCCATTATGTGAATGTTACACATTACAAGTATACATGCTCGAAAAGCACAACCCTGAGGAAAATAGAAATTGAATGTGACTGACACTCACCTCCCAAACCCATCCCGTCCCTTCTCACATACCTTCCAGTCATCACTTTAACACATCCCTCTGTACTAAACTACCATCTCCCATACACATCAACCCCTGGAGGAGGAGGCATGAGAGCCTGGAGGAGGGGCAGTGGCCGAGAGAAGGGGGCTGTGGGTTAAGTTTATTCCCACAGCTGCCTGAGATAGTGTGGGAATGAACAGTACCAGTCATACCCAGCTTCACTAACCGCTCAGTCAGCTCTACACTCTTCACACTCACTGGAGGTTTTTACTATAGACCTAGTGGTGCGCCTGGAGGATTTACATGCTGAAGGTACGCCTTAGAGGAGATGGTTGTATGTGAGTAAATCTCCCGGAGCTAAACTACACTGAATGCAGCCTACAGCAGGATAAGGATAACAAGTTGGCAGGTGAGTTATTGTCCATAATGTTCCTTGTTAATTAAACCCCTCAAGGCCGCATTTTGCTGTCCCTACATGTTCCTGATACATGTAAATACTTTCTTATCAAAGTAACTCACCATTGCCGCATTGGTGTCAAGACGCTCTTTGGGACAACATATTGCACAAGCCCAGTTTAAAGTGGCGGATTCAGGGCTTTAGAACGGGTGGGGATAGCCTGTATTGAAACTGTTTATCCTCAGATGCTTTTGGACTATATTGGATGTTGAATTGCAACCTCACCCCTACCTACAGAAAGGGAAGAAAATTGGGTGGGATGAGAGGGGGTCGGGCATGCATTAGCTTCATGGACATACATCCTTGTAGAATATACAGTATTTCAAGAGTTCATAATACGTTTGTTCACAGTTCTGTACACTCAGTAGACTGTTTATGTTCAAGGTTAGGAATCGCTACCCTCGCCACCCTTCTTGTCCAGTTATTTGATAAGTAGTTAAATGATATATTATCTTGATCCTATAAAAGCAGCTTTAGTCAAGTTAGACATGATTGGGTTTGGATACTATGATTGGATCTACCGACTGTGCTTTTACCTAAGTGCACTGGCATGACGTGTGTTTGGTAAAATTGTGTAGCCCCTCGTTTATCATTTCTATACATCATCTTCCCATTCATTGACACAGCTTTTGGCCATGTCTACGAGAAAATAACCAAATAAAAAGAATCCGTTCTTCCTGGATAAAAAGAGAACCTCGTCAAAGAGTGCTTTTGGCCACGGGCTTGGGGATTAAATCACTTACAACGATTCCAGTACCGTAGGAAAATTATAATCAGAGATGCGACTTCAGCATGACCAGACCAGGAAATTAGCTGCAGGGGATTTATTTAAGCCTTTAACTTCCCCTTATATAAGTACGACTTTCAATGGTTCTGGGATGACCACGAGGCTCAGTTTTAACGACCACTATTGAAGAACACCCTATTCAATGGTAGGGAATCACATTAATGTATATATGTACGAGTAGAGGCATTGGGAATGACAGCAGATTGGGTCGTATGCCTAGGTCCCTGGGTCCACACTTATATGTACTGCCGGAAGTGAAGCACATACACTTGTAACTGTGATCGATGTATTGTATAAATATCATATATACCACGTATCCATTAATACTACACTAGATCGTTTAGGTACATATGGACGTATCGACACTGAACTGTGGCAGTAAAACTCCCCTTCATATAGTTCTAATCCACCACGACTTCAGCTAATAGCTGTATCTTATGGATTTCCTATACATTGCAATGTATGATAGGCAAGAGTGGTTCATATTATGTATATTGACCATATCATAAGAGGATTGTTAGAAGTAAACCTATAGCTTCTATAGATCTAGACTATTAGAATTAATACAACAACGGTATCGCTATGAACTGTTTAATCCTCTAAGTAAGATGCGATGGTTCAAGGTCAATGTACAATTTCAGCATGTGGTACCAGAGCAGTGCTGGTAGGGAACTGCACTGGGTGATCATGCCTATCATACGGGATGGAACAACTCCCTAACAGGATCGGTATGAGGCATGAATGCAGCCTTAGTGGGATAACTGCAAGGACAACACAGCACATTATTCCTAATCATGCCCAGGTCTGAATTCATGTGCATCATGACCACGATGCGGCTTGGTGGTGCAAATAAAAGATATACCATAAGGGTCTGTGACAAGCTCTGTGCCGCCATAGTCAGTAGATTGGAGGCTAGGACCACAGGAACCACGAGCAGATTGACCACAGCTGCCAATATCAGAGCTGCTCCCACGTCCTGATCTGCTCCATGACCTCTCTATTTAACCCTTTAAGTGTGGCTCTGATCTATGTGTGTAGGAACTTTAGAAACTAACAATTTCAATGCTTTCCCACTGTCATGAAGCTATTGGAGAAGAAAAAGACTATAATGTATTTTATTTGTATCATTCAATGGTGAAGAATGTAGGCTTTCATATCAAGACCATGTTTTTTTTTTAATCGTCATGGTCCACTCCGTAGGCCTTTACGGGTTGATACACTTCTGTCTACGTGTGTTGGTGATGTTATGATCATAAATGGTCATGAAAACTTTAGCCATCATCATATTGTAATTAAAGCGTTCTTGAAAATATTGTGTATGACCTTTAGCTGAATGGCAGTACTACAAATTTGTGAAGCAGGGGCCAGGTCGTAAAGTCAGTTCCATAGAGATTCACATATAACGCTGATGGACTGAATTTGTAGAGTATGGTGTCAAGGAGTGGGAGGAGTAGGGTGGGGATGGGGGGAGGGTGAGTAGGGTGCTGTGGCTGTCACCTTGGAGACTGGTAAATGACACTCAGTTCCCGCCCATAGTGTTAATCACTGGGTGCCCCATCCCCAGCATAGACCCGAGTCAATTTAGTCAATTTATCTGTCGCGCACCCAGAATCAAACCCACGATTTTACTGTTATAGGACCGTACTATGTTTGCCTCCAAGTTCATGTTCCTCGGTCGTCCAAATTCAATGCACCAAAGCAGTGCTGTCGAATCCATCGAAATACATCGGTAAAACATGTTGATACCAAAATGTACGTCGGGAGTGTACCCACTCTGTATGGTTAGCATCATGGCGGGTGAATATAGACTTGCAAACGATGCATTAATTGCATACATCATGGCTAACAATGAGGATATCACATTCAATACCCTGTGACCTTAAAGGGTTAAGTACATCGTTTCAATAAGTCAAAGGCCTCAGTCTAAGATGTAACTTTATTGTTGACTATAATGTTCAACATCGGCCCACCTGGTGTATATACCAGTCCACCCAATACTTAACATTATGCATCACGGTGCACTGATGCAACTCTGGCGGTCATTTCTTAAGATACTACGATCGCGAATGACACTAAAACTGCAGATTTTTCCTACTGTAATTTTGGTGTCACTCGATGGAAGCAGTCATAGTGTTTGAAGAAATTACCCTCAGGTAAGTATCCCACACTGTAAAGAGTTGGGGTTATATAGCAGGATCGTTCTATGTAAATCAACAGGGGAAATAGCAGTATTCTCAAATACACTGAGTGTCACTGTTTAGTGACAAGCTTCTACCTGTAGACACATGTGTACAGTGAGTTGTCCTGTATAATTACTCTGGTATACCCTAGCTTGGCCAGCCAGTCACTCTGCACCAGAGTGACCCACAAAGGCTTTACCAAAAGAGCCTTACTTGTAGGTTCTGTCAGGTGGGGGCAGCAGTATATGCACCATTTGTTAAGAATGTATATGCTCATAGTGCCACCTTAATCCAACAATGTCCCCATAGCTTATCAACTAATTGTAATACAATAATAACTTCAATAGGTTCAATCTAACATTGTGCACAATAGATGATGTATAAGGTTATCTGAGAAGAAACTAGGAACAACCAGTAATATAAACCAAAGACACCACACCTGTGTCTAAATTGTACATATAAGTGCCTGGACTCTGAACTTGAAGCTAACATAGGCCTACCTGCCTTTAGGTTAGTCCAGTGTTAAAAACTGACTAACCATGAATTGGTTTGGGAGAGATGTTTGTTTACTTCTCTCGCTCTCAGTGATGGCACTTCACTGGGATTGGAGACATTCTTTTCTTCATCAGGCATGCATGGTTTATATTATCAATGCATGCACAGAGTGCATACATAAAAGAATATCATGAGGATTGTATCACAGACTCACCTCCCTGGTAGAGTATTATATAGCAGTGCCTATACATACTATACAATACAGTTCCTGTAGATTAACAGCACCTCTTGCTGTAATTCTACCCTCCTAGTTTCTGTAAATTTACAGCAATAGTTGATGGAACCTCAGTTGCCAGCAAATGTTGCTGTAAATTTACAGTATATTCTGCTGTTCATTTACAGCAAATATTGCTGTTCATTCAAAGAAAATATTGCTGTTATTTTACAGGACATATCTATGTAATTCTACAACATATTTTGCTATTGATTTACAACATATGTTTCTGTAGATCTGAATGATCTTGCTGTATGGTCACAGTGGTTATTACTGTATGGTTATTGTGGATTGTGTTGTAGAATTACAGCAACTCACCTGCTGTTGATTTACAGCAAAATGTATTGGAACTAAAGTTGCCAAGGGTTTTTGCTGTAAAATAACCCTGGCTACTACTAACAGTGCACATACGCTGCTTTGGTACTACAACCTCGTATCCAAGCCCCCCCCCCCCTTGATGAGCAGCAAAAACCTCACCCTGCCCGTCCTATGCGTAGTATAAGGTGCAGAATAGGTGAGTTAAGCACTGGCTTCCTGAATGCATCATGAGGAGCCAAGTAAATGGTATGCTGGTGAGTGAAATTTTGTTATTCATGTTCCAAGGTAAACACAGTATAATGCTCCTGCAATACCCTAATGTAGTACCACTATAAAGATTCTTAACATTAATAGACAGGCGCGGATATTGCCTGTGCTATGTACCATATCATATTATTTGTGCATGGTAGTCAATAATCACTCTATGGACAGCATACAATAGCCAGTACGCTATGTGATTCATGAATGGCATGTAGGACTGTATTCATCACGACCCTCAGACATATAGTTAACCCTTTAACGGCTCTTTAAGGAATGCTTTATTCCTCAAGGTCCATATTCATTTGGTGCTGAGATGCACCAATATATAGCTTCGTCTAGTCTAATCAACAGCACTACATTGGTGTATTATGACAGCTTTGGCATCAGGCTTCACTGCTCGGGTCAACCTAATCCTTGAGTTACTCACCAGGGCTGCAACCGTGCACCATGAAGGCAAATGGTCAAATACATTAAGGAGCTACATGTTAAGGGTTAAGTCTGAAGCTCTAGCTCACTAGTGTACTGATTGCATTAGTATAATATTGTGCACACAAAACGTGTGTCTATGTCTTGGTGTGGTGACCTGGCATGCAGGTAGACCTTTAGTGATGACACAAGGTATACTGGCTACCACACCTATTAGTAACCACTGCCAGTGTATTACTGTATAACCTTCCTTATCATTAACCCTTTAGGAGCTCCGTGATGCTGGTTAATAACTTAATGGATTAACAGGGATATCACTAGCATTGTAAATATCACTGTGCTTGGTAACCAAATGTACAGATGATCATTCCGATGCTATCCACAACAGGCATTTTCAAGTTTACCATGAATGCCAGCATTAAAATACAAAATATCTCTTCCTAGATAATGTTTTTATTAAAGATTGGGTACAAATAACACGGAAATTTAATAGAAAGATATTTTTTCTTCAGCGCAGAGCCCAGGTAGCAAAGGTGGTGTGGCCCAACTGTTGCCCACACTTGTTGGTGTGGCTTGCCATGTGGGCCACAATGGGCTATCTGATGGACTGCTGACAGTTTCTGTCCTCAGTGAGTTGTGTGGGCCACACTGGGCTTACCAATATAGGCACAGATCAGTGTCAGAGTGGGTTGACTGCTTTGGGTTCAACATGGGTTTTTGGGATAGATATTTTAGAATATCTATTTTTTCCTCATTTTCTAAAACTTTGAACCCTGAAAATGCGCTGCTAGCCTTCAGGTTCTAGCCCCTCCCCTTGGCCTCCACAATTGGAAGGAGACTAAACATATACAGTATTACTACTCTCCCTATCATCATAATACAATAGAATCATCAATTCAAACTTAGTTGGCCAAGGCATGTCAACCACACCCGGTCCAGTAACATGCTAGCCTTCAAGTTCATAGATCCTCCCAATGGGTAGCATACTTCAATACAAAATGATTACCACAGGAATGGTGTAGTCACATAAAAACTGCTAGCATCACCTACCTTTGCACATTTCATATGTATTTTGCAAGCAGATCCAAACTCTGAGAACAGTTGTGTACTGTTATAATTTATATGATTCAGTAGCCTATTTCTGTTATATCATACTAAAGGAAATCAATACTGACTTGGGGGAAAGCTGTACATCAGGCATAGTGGGGTCATCTAGTGTCAAAGTTCAGAACTCCCAGCTGAGTATGCCTTGTGCAAACCCATCCTCAGCCCTGTCTGGGGAATTATCTTTGGAACTGGTCTATACCTGATTCAGGGTGCCCACTTTGAAACCAATCTGTGCCCAAAGTGTTTACCCATTTTGAAGCTGCTCCATGCCTTAATCAGTTAGCCTGATGAGGCCCACACAACTTGCTGAGGACAAAAACTGTCGGGAGCCAAACAGTCTTGGTTCAGTTTGCCCTATTAGGGCAACCCAATGTGGCCCTGACTGGAAACCCACCATTTGCCCAACCTAAAACCATGAATGGTATTCTGCCCACTTTGAACCAGCTTATCTGAGCTAAAACTGAATTGGTTCCAAGCGGGCTTGCTACATGGGAGTATTACCAAGAATGGTATTACTGTGAACCTAACACAATCAACTCATCTTGGAGGTTAATTTAAAAGGCCCTGGGATCACTACCTCAGCGATCTTAGGAACTATTCTGCCTTATCCAATTAAGCCATTTTAAGATTAGACTCTCTTGCTTTTTCACAGCCAGCACTAAGATCGCAGTGATCTTAGTCTCAGCCCTCCTATACCATTCCAAGTAGAACACACTGTGCACAGGGGCAAGCGGCCCATAGTGAAAGAATAGCAGTGGAAACATTCCTTCTCACAAGAGTGATTACACGAGCGTTCCCTCCCCCTATATCTGCTACTTATAGAGTATAGGGTGCAGTTTACTCCATACAGTATTCAAGTGCACTTCATGCCTCAGTAGCCTGAAGAGCCCTCAAGGACTCTCAACAAACATGAAACCTCTTATGATATGTGCCTACGCTAAGATCACAGGGTTAGAAGTCCCAGGACCTTTTGAATTAACCTCCAGGTCTTCTCAATGAAAGGACATTTTTCAACGTTATGAATGAGTAAGAGATTCCACTACGATTTGAAGTGGTCTAGTTGTACCATCATGGGTAATGACCTCTTGGCGTCCTTGTACAAGTTCTAGGCTATTCTAGTACGGATGGCAGGGCGTGCCAGGTGTACCATGGTAACAAATAGATGCGGACAAAAATCCACATTATCAACCTGAAAGCTTTATCATAGAGAAATATAGCACAGGAACATCCAGACTACTGCTTTACACTTGGCCTCCATCCAGCCCCCTAATGTGCAGTGGTTTTGACAGGATGGCCCTCGGCCTTCTGAAGTGCATGGCAAAGTGTCTCTGTATTCAATGTAGAATAATATGGCTACTTAGTAGGCCTATATTCTGCCTTTTCCCTTTGATGTTTATGTTAAATGGTAATAACAGCAGAATAGCTTCAGCCACTTTTCGTGCTAAGTGGTTGGCTGCAATCGCCAAGCAGAGGTTGTGTGTAACAGGTGGAGATATCAGAAGCCACTGCTGCCATATATTAATATTGATGAGAGACACGTGAAACGCCCCTGGCGGCTGTATAATGTGACTGTAACTGTAGATATACACATTGTATTCAACGGTACACTTTACATTGTATGTAGAGTGCCTCAATGTACTAAGCCCCTTTATTGCCATGGTTCAAGCATTTGATGTATCCTTGTATCATCCTACCACCATGGGGTGGATACCATCGAAAGCTGTCAGCATGATGGACCCATGCCATGCTAGGCGAGTTATTCGCCAGTACTGCAAAGTTGCACACTGTTAGTAGTAGCCAGGGTTATTTTACAGCAAAAACCCTTGGCAACTTTGGTTCCAATATATTTGTGAGTTGCTGTAATTCTACAACACAATCCACAGTAACCATACAGTAATAACCACTGTGACCATACAGCAAGATCATTCAGATCTACAGAAACATATGTTGTAAATTAATAGCAAAATATGTTGTTGAATTAAATAAATATGTCCTGTAAAATAACAGCAATATTATATAGCAGTGCCTATACATACCTCAGTTGCACAGACCTTGATTATGGAGGTGAGTGCTGACTTTGCAAAGTAACCACTCACCTCCGTAATCAAGGTCTGCGCATAGCAAATAAAAGCACCAGAGGGCAGCACTGTTCCCTTTAGTTTCTCACCCTTCTATAGCATATGGATAACACCTTGCATCATCTCACATCTTCAACTTACTCTTTCTGCACTTTGTACAGTTTCCGCCCACCTAGCATCCACCCACCCACCCCCTCCAGCACATGGCAGTCGTTAACAATGTCTATATTTCTGCCATCCAAATAGGATATTGGATGTCCAAAGTAAGGTCATTATTAATACCACTCGATGCGCCTGTATCTGATTGCAAGTGAGTTATAATGAAACCCTATCAGTAACTTAAATATTGAGATGATTGCTGTATACACGTTTGGGAATATATGTATTCTATGTCATTTTCTCACGATTTGGGCCTGGACAGTGCTTTTTTGGTCATAACCCCAATTAGCAGTTACAACATGGACTGAAACTCAATGGGCGGCCCAGGCGGTATATTCCAATACCGTCTGGGGGTCAGAGGCTGACATAAATGCAGCCTCAGTCAGCAATCCACCAGGGCTGCATTCATCCACATCATTCTGATCCTCTATCAGGACTAGGATTTTCTCACAGCTTTTGTTCGCCAGTATTGCATTGCTGCATCTTTTTGATCAGGGAACACCTTTCTTTGTGTATCACGCAGACATGAAAGGGTCAATGCCACATCCTTAAGGCAGCAATAAAAAGAAAAGGGAAGCTGGAACTTGTGTGATTGGATCTACAAAAAGTCACACTGCTTTGGAACCGAAGTAAGCAGCCCTAGCCAACTTAGCTAATCCCCTCTCTGCCTGTCGTGTCTGGTATTACAGAGGCTGCAGGAGACAGGTCTATTTTATCATACCCCTCCTAAGGGGGTTTGTGCTGATCTAGGTCTTTGTTCAAGGCAGACAGTTTTTTCCATAAGCCTTTGTATATTGCAGCTATCATTTTCCTACAACAGTGCATGACCATATATATGTATAGGACATGACATGGTGGAGCTATATTTTCAAACAGCACTGTAATCTTAGAATGTAAATTCAATAAAACGAAAGAGATAATTGAGGCATTGATTGCTGAAATCTTCGCGTAGATACTCTGATAAAAAAAACTCAAAACAATGCAAACAGTTCTTATCCTTAGACAGGCACACTAACAACCACAATTAACTACCTGTAGGAAACGCCAGGAACGCCAGGTGAGTTGACATCCGTCATTAGCTGAACAATCTCCATGGATAACAACGGTGTGCTTTGTGGCTTTAAAGGCAGCATGACCACTCAATTGTCATGCTTCATAGTGGTTATGGTACAAAATCAGTTAACCAGTTGTCATTAGTACATCATACTGACTCCTGTTAGATAAACAAAGCGTTGGTGATCAATTAACATTGGATTCATGCATTTTTGGATCACGGCTACCAAGTTCAATAGTTAATTGCAGGGTCCACAGGAGGCCATGCATGGAGTAGGGCCTGATGCTGACCCACATCAAACTAACCTCTCACTCATAGTGTTACCACTACAAACCGTCCTACCTCAACCCTCTCCCACATACAGCATTAGGCATATATGCCCCTTCTCTCACCACACAGATGTAGCCTTCTGACACCCCACTCTATATGCACTTGTCTATCTAACTAGGTGCCTTTATAGAACCCCATGTCATCTTAACCCTTAAAGTACAGCAAAGTGAGTTAATGTCATTTTTCTTTTGGGTGTCACAATGCACGAGTGCAGCTCTGCGGTAATGTGTACACACCACAAAGGTTGCGCAATGCAGCACCGATTCTCTATTCCCTATGGCTACATTCAAGTGTGTGATATAAAATCAATGTGAACTTTGGGACGCCTCCTGATTCTTAAATGACTAAGGCACTCTTCCCTCTGATGTTTAAGCATTATATTTTGTTCTAACAGAGTGAGCAGTGCAGCAGAGAACACCTCATAGTGTAGGGTTCTAATGCACTGTAGATTATTGGTAGAAAGGGGGTGTTGTCAGCCCTTGCACTATGCTCAAATACAAATTACTGTAGTAGACTAGGGTTGGTACCCAAAGAGTTCCATCCACAACTGGGACAAATCAATTGATGATTGATAAAGCAGAGAATGAGCAGTACCCTAGTCCTGCATCCTACCATGAACAGATCCCTCCAGCTTACAAGTTCCTGTCTGCCCTTTTTTCTAAATATTTGGTGATTGTTAAACAAGCCTGCATTCTTGTAAACCTAGTACATACTTATGGAAGAAAGCCTATCAAAACACAAACTCAATAACCTATTCATACTTTTGGCCATACATATGTGCATATATGAGCATTCTGCCAAACCAACATAAATTCTACTCTTTTGATAAAATAACTTTTTCTTTATGGGAAGGGTCTGTGTTGTGTCAGACATAAGTGAGAAGATGTATATCAATATACAGCAAAGACATATATACAGGCAAACCATAGAACTACTCGAATGTTATATCCCTGCATTACTTCCATCTGTATTGGGTAGGATGGGTACACTGTATGCCTGCTCTGAAGTAGGACAGAGCATCTGTGGGGCAATATAATTATACTAATTTATAGGTTTCGATTTTTCCTCCAATTCCATTAAGGCAGGTCAGACTCTAAATATGGATCTGCTGCCTTAGGGGTTTCCTGAGAGGCTGGTACCAGAGCCTACAGACTCTACATGCACATCATTGACTGCACCCCGCAGGTTCAGACGGCAGCATCCTAAAATTAGAATTTATCCCAGGCGGCCTTAAGGCGAACAGTAAGGCTTTGATTTAAGTAATAAACTCACATTGAGTATTGTGATTGAGTTACTTCTTATATATACACTGGAATGTATTCAATTCTTATACACAAATTGTTATACGGTTATATATGTAAAAATTATTCCCTAGATATTAAAGTTCATAAGCCACACATACAGTCAACTACTTTGGTAATTAAACTGCTCAGATAAATACAACAGTGATTATATAGTGGAATGCCGATTTCTCATACACACCTTTCCTTATTAGCCTAACAAATGAAAATATTACATTCTACCTTATTTGCAAACTGTGATACTTTGTTGAATATGAGAGTTCCGTTTAGGCTTCGCTGAACCAAAATAAAAACTACTTTGCACATGACAAACTTAAGCCTTTACACTGTAGAAGTGCTGCATATATATGCACATTTGTCAGTTTGATGCAGCCCAAGGGAGTGACCCACCAGTCCAGTGCTGCACCATGAACTGTCTTGAATAAGGCCGGGGGTACAGCCTAGTCGGTATCAATAACCGCTCAGGCTCTTCTATGGGTGTTTGTATACAGTATTTATATGACCATATGGGTAGTCATGTCCCAGACTACTGGGTGGCCATATATACTGCTAGCGATGATAAAGTCAGATATAATACTCAAACAGAGCTGAGATCAATATCAGAAGTATACCCTATGACACACATATGTAACACCTACCCACCTTAAGCCTTGTAAGGGACACCAATGCATTGGTGCATCATGTCGACACTATGGGAGTTAGTATGGGTAAAGGTTGGCAAGATACATTGATGCTTTTGGCTTTTAGAGGGCTGATCATCCAACCAGTCGTAAACCTTTAAGGGCTTCACGTTGCTTTGATATCCATTTTTCGTCATGATGCACGATCGCATCTCTGGCGAACGACTTGCAAGGGTTGCGATCATACATCATGTTGCCCCAGTGGTTGATGCACATTCAAAGGTTGTGCATGGTAATTTCTACATCATGACGGTACCCGCTAAGTCAACACTGTAAAAATTAAAATGCCGTCAGAATAATAGCACATTCCTGTCCCAAACTTGCCAGAGATCCATCAGTATTTTCAAAAATATTCCTTGTACATTTGTGTACCACTGTACTGCCACCTGGGGCTTCTTGTAAAAACTACACTGGTTCAGTGTTTTCAATAACAATGGTCCACTGTTCAGTTTTATGAGGACCCCTGGTAGATTCAAAAGTTATTTTTTACAGTTAAGTTAAAACCCACACTAAAAGGGTTAGATGTAGTGTGTCTGAGGTTTGGCGTGAATTAGCAATGGTGCATCATGGGGGCCCTTGATAGTATGTAGCAATTAAAGGGTTAGACTATTGGCCCCATATACCACCACCAGGCGTCAATAATTCACAGTCATGCCGATAACAGCAGTACCTGGGGCATGTATACATCTACAGTCACCTGCTATCAAATCTCCATCAAGGTAGCACGCACACAGATAGTGTTACAAAACCCAACCCTGCATGTCAGCTATACCTCCCCTGACTACCCCACTCATCCACAGGCACCCTACCTATGGTAAACTCGCACAATTTCACTAGTAATTAATATGTGACAGATAATTATATTTTGCATATTGAATTAAAACCTTGCAGTGCTGATATAAGCGGCGTTTGACTTAAATCTATATTTAAACAAATTTATTTCCCCACAAACAGTCATTATGCAAAGGTGCCTCTGATGCTCTGCCAAAGACGTCATTTTCACTCATGATCTGGAGCTTAATTCAAAACATCCTGGGATCACGACCCCAGCGATCTTAGGAATAAATCAGCCTTATCCTATTAAGTGATCTTAAGAGTTGACTGGGTTCACATATCCTAGCCAGGAGGTTAATTCAAATGATCCTGGGATTGCTACCCCTGCGATCTTAGTGTAGGCACATATCATAAGACCTGGCTAGTCTACCCTATCTAATGCAGTGGTTGCAGGCCTGTCAGGAATAGCAAGTCCTGAGATCACTTCACTATTCCTATTCCAGCACTAAGATCACTGTGATCTTAGTGAAAGAATTGCATAGTGGCTTAACCTGAGTACAAGAGCACTTACAGAGAACACTCCTGATCGAAAGAGTGAATAGCCTGCTGCATACATATAGAGAGGAGGGAGGAAGTTTGCTGAGTGTCCTTGAGGGCTCTCAGGGCTACTCATGCGTTAAGTGCACAGTAAGGTAATTCTTGTCTTCTCTCTCTTTGTCCTGGGGGGGCACAATGCTTCTAATAGGCAAGCATAAATCATACATTCATGGGAACAACTCTTGAATACTGTATGGGGTCAACTGCACCCTGTACTCTTTTGTTAGCCCATATGTGGATGGGGAACGATGGTATAAACACTGTTGTGAAGAAGAGTGACTCCGTAGCTATTCCTTTATTTTGGGACTCTTACCCTTGTGCCCAGTCAGTACTTTTTGGAATAGTATAGGAGGGCTGAGGCTAAGATCGATGCGATCCCAGGATCTTTTGAATTAACCTCCTGCACTAAGATCGCATCGATCTTAGCCTCAGCCCTCCTACACTATTCCAAGAAGAACTGACTAGGCACAGGGGTAAGAGTCCCAAAATAAAGGAATAGCTGTGGAGTCACTCTTCTTCACAAGAGTGCTTATACCATCGTTCCCGTCCCCATATGGGCTAACAAAAGAGCACAGGGTGCAGTTGACCCCCGTACAGTATTCAAGATTTGTTCCCATGAATTTATGATTTATGCTTGCCTATTAGAAGCATTGTGCCCTCCCCCCAGGACAAAGAGAGAGAAGGCAAGGTACCTTACAGTGCACTTAACGCATGAGTAGCCCTAACAGCCCTCAAGGACACTCAGCAAACATCCTCCCTCCCCTCTTTATGTATGCAGCAGGCTATTCACTCTTTCGATCAGGAGTGTTCCCTGTAAGTGCTCCTGTACTCAGGTGAAACCACTAATCATTTCTTTCACTAAGATCGCAGTGATCTTAGTGGTGGAAATGGAATAGTGAAGTGATCCCAGGACTAGCTATTCTGGACAGGCCTGCAACCACTGCATTACATAGGGTAGACCAGCCAGGTCTTATGATATGTGCCTACACTAAGATCGCTGGGGTTGGGATCCCAGGATGTTTTGAATTAAGCTCCAGAGCTCGTCCCTTGCCACTGTGTACAGTTCAGACAAAACAGACAAAGGGATTCTGAATACAGCAAATTATCTGGATTTCCTCCAAAGCTAAGCTAATAAGGCTTGCACTTGCTCTATGTAATGCCTTGTGGACATAGCCCATTATGTTAACCCTTAAGTGCCGTTCTTTTTTCGTTAGCCATGATGATCTACACTCTCAGCCGTGATTGTAAATGGGCAATGCATACAGCTGTAGTACATACACTAGAACCCAAATCAGGTTAATGGGATTGTACTAACAGAAACTACCCCCGCAGTCCCGAATAATAAGCAATCCACTGTAAAACTGTTGCGCTGGGTTGACAGTGTTGACTAACTAGTAGACTCATCCTACACTGATGCATGAATACAACGAACAGCAAAAGAATATGGACATGGGGGTCATTAAAGGATTGAATTCCAAAGGCCTGCATAATGATCCCTAACGAATCATTTGCATTTGATACACTGGATCACAGTATTGAAAATAAGTTTGAAACATAAACTACCAGTGCCCATGCTCTCTGCTCTCCATGATGGCTGTCGGCGTTATAAATCTATGCTGTATTCTCTGGGTGTGGATATTTTCTGCATCATTATAATTTGAGGTATAACTCACCATTTTATAAAGTTGATGCTTCAAAGCCTTAGTATAGGCTGATTGTCCGTCATGGTGAACTACTGCAGTGTTCACTGCACTGTCAGCCTGCCACAAGGGTTTTACAGTACTTCTTATTCTGTAATACAGTTGTACTTCCAGTATGTCTCATTGTTCCCTTGGTTCCTACACACCAGTCTTACCAATGTAAGAACTCAGACATCTGTTGGCTTTATGCAAACTGTAGGTCAAAGACTGCCATCAGGATAAATTGCCTGCTATTTTCCAATCACACAGGGAAATATTTGCAAGCACTTACCCAACCCATTAGTCTAAGGAACACTCATACTAATCCAATTTTACTTCTACCCTCTAGTTGCCTCCTTAACCCTTTTATGGCCAAATTTATCATCGCCTGTCTTCATAACCAATGCAGGCCTGCAGGTGAGTCTCACCAGGAGGTTAATTCAAAAGGCTCTGCCATCGCTACCTATGCGATGTTAGTGATTTCCCTCCCTTATTCCTTACTGTGATGGTAAGGCTAGGCTGCCTTCCTTTCTGATAGCCAGCTACTTTTTTAGTGAGCGCTGTTAGTGTCAGCCCTGCTTTCACTATTCCAAGCAGAAAATAACTGTGCACAGTGGCAACAGGTCCACAGAGAAAAAATAGCAGTGGAAGACAAAAATTAGCATTGGAAAAACTTGTTATCACAAGAGTGGCTACACTGGGGTTCTGCTAATTATATATACCCTGTCAGGTGCACTTGACCCTGAAGTCTTCAAGTATGTCACCAACTAAAAGAGAGAAGGGAAGCATGACGTTACTATGTCCTTAAGGCATGAGTAGACTCAAGAGCCCTCAAGGACTATGAGAAAATCCATTAAAGTACTCTTAACTCATGAGTAGCCTCAATAGCCCACAAGGACTGTCAGCAGGTGCATTTACTTTTGTGACGAGGAATGTCCCCCAACACAGTTGCTCTTGCACTCAGGGGAAACCACTATTGTTTCTCAGAATAAAATAAGGGGTGGTGTTAGTACTGGAAGTGGAATAGTGAAGGACTGCATAGTACTTCATATTACTGATTGGCCTAACACCACTAGCTATTTTAGTGTACTATTATTAAAACACTAGGTCTTATGAGATGGTAAGAAATGTGCCTAAGCTAACATCACATAGGTAGCGATGGCAGAGCCTTTTGAATTAACCTCCAGCACTGCTTTGTGTACCCTTCACCTGTACACCTTGTAGGGTCATCGCGATGGTGAGTTACTCGCCAGGCTGCTTTCATGCATCATCAAAAGAAATAAACATTTTGCTCTGAGACAAATCCTTAAAGGATTGATAAGTACTGAGTGGGGACTCAACTTTTAACTGACTATAAAGGGCATAAAAAATACAAACAGCGATGTTCTGAAATGTGTAAGCTACATAAACACGTTCCTGACATTTTGCACATCACACTATGGGAGTTTTACAGCACCAGAGTTTGCAAAATTCAAACTTTGCACTTTGTGCACACTTCCTTTTCCTTTTGAGTAGACTACAAAAATCTGAGAGCAAATCTACAGTACATTGATGGGTCCCTGAAATAAGTAATAACATGCGAAAGATTGAAATACACCCAAGTGACGATGTAATATAGTAAACCGCTAGGTGTGCACAGCTGTTATTAGTCAGAAATGTCAATCATGGAAACTGGATATTCTCGGGCTCTTATAATGCATGATTAACTCGCCAGATATAGACTGCTAGATTAATCTGAAACCTACTCACCTGAACTGTGCTGGTGTAGCATCATGACAAAATGAACATGGGGACAGGAGTCACAGTGTTTTCTTTTCTGAAAGGGACATAATCAATGGGTACTCTTTGGATATTGGCAGATATCTTAATGACTCAGGTAAGGCCTGTTGGTGATCAGTGCCACACACTGCATGCATCTATCAGCTTATCTCGTAACGGCCACACAGCTTTAATAGAGCATGCATATTTGTCATCATGATTTATCAATGCAGCCCTGAATGGTTGGCATTCACCAGGGTTAGATTCATGCATTATACCCACCCTTTGGAATGCAACAATACCATATGGTTAGAACCTCGTATAAACGCATCATGTTGACAATATTAAAGGACACCACGATGCACGATGCAACACTTAAAGGGTGAATAGTTCATAGTCTTGTAGTGGAAACTACCCCAGGTTGACACAGCACAGTGTTCTTTAACTTCACATCTTGGAATTATGCATCCACTTAGGAAATCCAAAGCCGTCAATTCTATTTTGGATAGAGCAACTTAAGAAACACTAATGCAAATGGTGCCATCCAAACCAACTATTGAAACAGGGCCCTGGTACATGGTGCTTGAACATAATGCCGACTTGGTGTAACAGTATGTGTATGGTGGAAGGGGTGTAATGCTGGCGATGATGCAAGTAATCAGGGTCTGTTGCAGTTATATTATGATGTACATTTCCTTAGGTGAATGCTCTCTACATAATTAGTCCTATGATGTAGGCAGGCAGTGTTTTCCAGCTTTATTAAGACATCTGCCCGGGCTAGTTTAGCATTTATTACATCACACATAAGCCTTCTCATAAAGCCATAAACATCATTTAATCTTACATATATAGGAACAATAACAGTATATAATGCTATGATTTATTATATATCCTAAATAAATCATCTTATTGAGTCATATAAACCATGTAACCCCGATTCATAGACGGTAATGGTATCTTAATACTTTGATTTATTTCACTCCAGCAAAGGGGCTCTGAAAGACAACTTAATTAAGGGCAATGTATAAAACTTTGCCGACGGCTGATTATCAATTAAGACCCCATTAAATAACACAATTACGACCAATCAATTTTACAATAACGGACATAATGATAGCCATAATGATTAAAGAGCATGGGACATGCCTTAAGCTAAATTAACTCATCACAAAGGCCCCACTCACTCTCCAAACAAATTGTTTGTATATGACCTTGATAATGGCCACATCCTATCTCGGGGGAGAGAGCAAGAGTGTTACCTTTATCGGGGTTTCTATGAAGGGCGGGCAGGGGTACAAAAAGTACGTCCATATATTGATGTAGATTAATTTCCGTGCACCTGTGTGTCCTGGTCAGGCCCCACAGGCCGCGTGTCCCCCTACAAAAGCCCCGGGTCTCGCTGGGAAACTCATTGTTCTCACGTGAATTCACTCTCCATTATCAGAACAGCCACCCACAAAGCATATGGTCAATTCTCACCAGTTTGGGTAAAGTTACCACTTTTCAACATTATTCTTAGACTTTAGTCATTGATTAAAATAGTTTGTGTTCCCATCTTCTGGTATATATATATTTTTCAAACTTTATTGAAAGCCTGTTCATCATACACACCTTACATGTACACGTGTCCTCAAGTTTATTCCTCATAGTGGGACTTTTGTCTGTCATAATCTCTGTCATAGAGAATCAAAGCTGTACATTTGATCCTCCAGTTGTGCTATAGATAGTCTCTTTCATACAGGACTAGACTACGGTGGAGCGAGGTAAGAGCTTATAGATATCGACACCAAACCAGTCAAGAATACACTGTGATCCTAGCGACCCAGTTTTACAGTGGATTGGCTATTATTCCAGTCTACAGGGGAAGCTGCTGTTAATACAAATAAAGCAACCCTACAGTAAATTGCCCTGTATCAGGTACATGGCAATGCACTGCCTATTTACAATCCGGGCTATGTTATGATATGATATATAGCACCAGCGTGCTATGGTGAAGCTTATCATATATTTTGCCAACATTTATTTCTTGTTACAATCTACATCCTCCTAGGCCTGCCTTAACAAATTTGGTTTTCATTTTCATTTTCAAGGAGGCATAAGTACATATACCAGTATTGCACTCAGACAGGGCTGGTTGACCCATGCTTAATAAGTAGGCCTAAGTACTGTATTATCTCCTCTAACATCAATGGAATAATTTACTATGGGTTGTTTAATTCCCACTCGTGTATGAGAACACTCCACTGCATGGAAGTCCTCTTCAGGAGCTCTTACCCACAAACAGAACAGCATACAGAAAACAGCCAAGTTTGTATTTCAAATCAACCTCCCGACATGTAGGCCAACCTTTGACTCCAGTATTGGAGGGGTTAACCCTACAAATACCACTTTGTGCCACAAAACCCATGCTCCTTTTTAGGTACAGTGTACTAAAGCTGGAGCGTGTTAATCCTATAGTAAAAGGAAGTGCTGGCTAAAAATGCCCTCATTTCCAGTCCTTTCTTTTCATGTCGCTATAACTTGTCCCTTTTGTTGCTCACAAGTGGTCATTCAAGTACGGTGCTAAAAAAGGGGATTTGAGTAGGTACCTAGTTGGGAGAAGTCAGTCAGTATAATGAACTATAGAGTGTGTGGCATGAGTAGGTACCTGGTAGTCCAGCTCTCTCTATTTCAAACAAGGCAGGTGACTTTTCAGACTAATGTGGTCAGTGCAAGTTGAATGGTGAAGCAGTGCACGACTTGTTTAGAAAAGAGGGCACAAACTCACATCTCTTTTTACAATAGGAGCAACACCCTCTAGTACTGGTGAGTTTGCTCGCTTTATGCTTTATGCTACATTGGCTTTGGGAGGGTATCTACGCCATAGGTGAGTCACGAATCATGGATGCCGCTCTGGAAGGTAGACATACTAGGGCAGTATGACGGTCAATAGGGCATTTACGGATAATCTATACCCCCCTTCATTTTAGCATTTTCTGAATATTCAGTTGCATATAACTTTGTTAATTTGGATCAGAGATTCACCTATTATACCTCATTTTGACCGTACATTTTGTTTCTTTCCATTTCCTGGCTCTAGAAGACAGGTTGCTAGGGATGGAATGCTGATGGGACAAAACGTTCTTTTTCATGTCACTTTTCTTTGAACAGGTCTCTAGAGGTTGCCAAATGAAGAAAATGCCTGATTTTTCATGATTTTGTGAATTTTCTCATTTTTTCACCAATTTTCTAATTTAACCAGCTCTGTAGACATTAATAATTGGATTATCCACTAAATTAGAGAGCGTTCCCTAGTAAATCATCTCTAGATTACATACAAAACACCCAAGTAATTGATTTTAATGATATATTCATCCTATATGGCTGTTCAAAGAAAAGTAATATGAAAAAGAACATTTTTGTTCCATTAGGATTCCGTCCCTACCAACCTGTCCTCTAGAGCCAGGAAATGAAAAGAAACAAAATGTATGGTCAAAATGAGGTATAATATGTGAATCTCTGATCAGAATTAACAAAGTTATATGGAACTGAATATTCAGAAAATGCAAAAGGGGAGGGGGTAAAGAGTATCTGTAAATGCATCACACTGCCCCTAAAGGACCAAGGCGTGCCGCACCAATTTGTGGAGGTGCATTAGGGGCACTGAGCAGGTCTAAGGCCGTGCTAGATGAAAGAAGAACCACCCCCAGGGCATGGTCAGTCCATTCTCACACGATTTGACAAATTTGGACAGAACTGAAGTTGTGTGTGACTTTAAGATGACCACTTGTATGGCAATTTGTAGAGCAATACTGAAGGTAAGGCTTCACATTGCCGTACATGTTACAAGTGGTACAAGTCACTAATGCTTCAGACGTTCTGTGTTATGTGTACACCATTAACAACGTTGTGGACACTGACAGCGAAATCTATTTCTCTTTAGAAGATTGGAGGGGAGGGGGTGAATTATATCAAAGTGATTTATACATCTTGGCAAATCAGGTGATAATAATGCAGGCACTGCTAGTTAGCGGCGGCTGAGTGCCGGTAGGGTGTTTCCCCACTGGAGTAGAAAGCAGCACAACGTGTAAATAGTCTACTTAAGAGGTATTACTGTGGTGGTGTGTACCTTAGAAGTGGTATTAGGATGTTATTGAATAAGCTTATTGGTTCAAGGCTTGGGGTGATCCTCCTTTGGTCTGCCGCTTGTCGAGGACGTCTACTTTTTCGTTATTAACCCTTTAAGTTCAAGGGTTTGCATCTTTGATTCTCTGATGACCTGTTTTGATGCATGCATGGCTTCAATGAGATAATAACTCACTGACTGTACTCATGCATCGCCCCAACCTCACACTTTACCAGGTGAGTTACATGAATGTGTAAGATACATCCATGTAGTACCGGTGAGTTACTTGTCACCCTTACACTAAAAAAATGGGGTCTTCAACGTGAGCAACATAAAATAAATAATATAAGGCAATTCTGTCAGATTTAACTCTTCAGACCTGGCACAGACTTGTCTTGTCATTAAGTGTGATAAATAAGGATGGACAAGTATATTGAACAAGTAATCAATGGATAATTCATGATGCGTGTGTGTTAGTGAAGGATAATTACACGAGGGTGTAGCCTGAGTGTAATTAGCCTTTGCTAACACACACAAGTCATGAATTATCCATTGACTACTTATTTTATACCACAAAACCAATAAATAATCAATAGAATACCAGTAAATTCAAGTTGTAAACAAAAATTATTCCCCCTCCCCGGTACTCGAAGCCAGCCATAGTGTGTGAACAGGTACATACACCTCGTCGCCCGGCAGAGGACAGCGACAGCACCCGTCTCGGCTCGGCTTGGCAGCGGCACACGGCGAAAAATAGTGTTTGTACACGATCAGTACATACACCTCGTCGCCCGGCAGCAGACAGCGACAGCGTACATGGCGAAAAAAGATGCGCCCGGACCGGGACTCGACCCGCGTCGGCTTGGCTATGTTTGAATGCATCCTGCGGTTATGGTAGCGGACAACCCACAGTCGTCGCCTTCCCGGGCTTTGTATCATATCCAGATGTGGTTCGAACCAAGCATTTATCGTCAGTCCCTGTGGCGCACTGCATAGGGAGTTGGATTTGGGATGTGAGACTGTAGGTTCGAGCCCTGCCCTGGCCTTGAAAATTTCGTGGGTTTTAACATGTAACATATGACATGGAAGGACATGAGAGGCATCCGGGTTATCCATGGATAACCCCATGCCTTACAAAATTGATGTTACAGCCTACAGGGTGTGCAATATCGACAGGTATGTGCATGGGAATATCCAGCAAAAAGCACTGAGCAACCCAGAAATCGTGGTATAATAAATGATAATAATGAGTGTATATTTATTAACATAATCAACTGTATATAATAGTGTATCATGGCTGGTATATGGTGGAGTCCTGCACTGAAAGCCCCAAGGTCATCAGACTGACGATGTCCAAATCTACAACCTTAGTTCATCAGATTGAGCACTCAGGGTAGTCACATAACATAATGTTGTTAGAGTGACAACCTTGGTGTTGACTACCTTGGGTCCTCAATCTGACAACCCAAAGCTGTAGATCTGGGTATTGTCAACTTGAGCACCTAAAGTCCTCAGCGGTAAAGACCTTCAGTTGAAAACTGAAGGCCTGATCATCTAACATGAGAGGCACATACCTGCCACCTTGTGTATTTGTTACATATTGTCAACAGAATGCCATAGACTTATACTGGAGAGATATAGACTGAGAGATTTCACTCCCTGTAAGCTGCTGCCCCCTGTCTGTACCTCTTCTGATGACTATAGGTCCTCCATCTGACGAGTTTAAAAATCTGGAGGGTTTTCAGTGTGGATGGGTTTAGGCTGAGTAGAGGCATTAGCATATAATGACGTAGCTGCGGTGTACAGATGAGCTGCAATGAGTAAAGACACAGGTATGAGTTGGGGCTGGTAATGGGAAGGGATACTAGGTAGATGTGAATACAGGGAGGAGTAAGTATTGAGTTCGGCATTGGTGGATCGACACTAAGGACTGATACTCCTGGAGCGCCGAGGGAACTATTTTGTGTAGGCCTTACGCATAGGAACACTATACATGAATTTATATGCACTTATTGGAGACTAACTGTATTATATGAGACTGTAGCCAGTCATCAACATGTTCATGTTATAGGATTGTATTTATCTGTGAGAACCACATCACTACATGGCCTGAGCTTGGAATGAATAATTATTGCTGTAACTGTGGATAACTATGTATATATAATTAAACCAGTGACTACTATACTATATGGTGGAATTGTTTTTGATTTAAGATCGGCAATCCATCACCATACCATTTGAGTTAGACTTCCAATGCAATAACACATAACTACTTGTACGACTAGAACATATACAGGAGAACATATACCATAATATACATACGTAACGCAACCATACAGCCCAGATTCTTCATTTTGACTCATATGCCCAGATTGACAACCTTTGACTCATTTATGTTATGCCCTTCAATTAGATGACCCTAGACTAAGATGACCCTAGCAACTCTACATTCCTTTTTAGGCCTATAGTGGAAACATGAATAAATTCAACATTAGACCAGCCTTTGTAAGTGCCTGATCAACATCAATAAACAAGTCGTCAATGTAGATTCCTGGTTTTGCATTTACTAGTGTTATATCAAGGTTCAATGTTATATCCAGTAACTGATCTATAATGGTTTGTATACTGTTTATGAATCCTCCAATGTCAGATAATCGCATATTGAATAGATCAGATACATCATCAGCCTCTCTGCAAAGAGCCCCGGTGTCACAGACATCAAAAGGTTGAAACAGACAAAAAATTCTGTGGTAGACAGCATAGCACAGACGGTATCTACAGATATGCCTTATGCATCTTGTGGCATAAACACTTTCATGGTTGCATAGTTTTTAAATGAATTATGTCCCTTGTAAGAATGATGCCCGGTTACACCAATACTACGTGAAAGGGTTTTCATACATCCTCAAAGATGCACCACTATAGTGCCTACTGACCCTTGGTAAACTGGGGCATCATGACAAGAAATGATAGTCAACCTTAAAAGGTTAAATCGGCAAGCTGTCCCTGTTAGTATCAGACTACTAATGTAAAGTGCAATCTATAGAACCAGACAGAAATATGCTTTAAATAAAAGGCTATAATGTATCATAAAACGTCTTATAAAACCACAGTATGGAACTCTGTATGTAACCTCATACTACTTAAAGATTGGTGCTGGGGGGAAGGAGCCTAGTGTTTCTTATTAACCATGACATGGTACTTGAATCCATTAATGCTTTTGTTATCATGATACATGACTCGAGTCCTGGTAACCAGCTCATCATCATGCATGTAGTCTACATTAGATTGATATATACACAGAGGATCGGCATGATACACTAATGCAGCAAGGGTGTGCTATTCACCAGTCCAGCATTGATACATAATGAAGACAGAGGAATGTGAACCTGGATGCATCGCACAACCACTAGAGGGTTGACATATTGTCGATCAATGTAAGGCTATATTGTTAGTAATAAAGGCACGACATAAAACCCACCTCTATAGACGCCCTCCTCGATTCTCTGCAGTAGACAACCTTTTTACCACCATTAAAAAAGGATGTGTTCGATAAAACAAGGAACCTCTGAGAACACTATAGATCTATGCAAATTACAAACACATCGGAACCACATGAGATTAGTTGATCTATACCACCACCCAAAGGATCAAGAAAAATATGCAATAAGGCGGATGCAAGGTGGTCTATTGGTCTGGTCTGATGTCACTAGCCATTTAAGGAGAGATGGGTGCCTGAGTACTTCCTGTCTTTTTTTTCTGTCATCATGATGCAGAAATGCTTGTAGGCATTTCTTAACAACGGCTATCAACACTGTTAATGCCCTACTGACCCGAAAATCTACTCAACACAACATTGGTACATCGATTCTGCCATCCCTTTCGCGTTATATCAACCCTTCGAATCAGCAGACTTGTCAAGCTACTTTCAATTGTTGATTTAATGTACCAATAGGGCAAAGGCATGCAGTATATATCAATGCACCCAGCAGCCTTGAAAGGCTTTTAAAGGCACGTTTAATCATGAAGCGTGGTGAGACTCCATGATTCGAAAACTTAAAGTCAAAAAGGATGCATAATAATAATAATAATAATAATAATAATAATAATAATAATAATAATAATAATAATAATAATAATAATAATAATAATAATAATAATAATGATAATGATAATAATAATAATAATAATAATAATAATAATAATAATAATAATAATAATAATAATAAAAATAATAATAACAACAACAACAACAACAACAATAACAATAGTAATAATAATAATAATAATAATAATAATAATAATAATAATAATAATAATAATAATAATAATAATAATAATAATAATAATAATAAGGCTGTCTAGACTATAGTTGTCCTCAGTTAGTTTTTTTTTCCTTGAGGCTCCCTATCTCAGACGGCCCAATAGATACAACCACTGCTCACGGCCAGCGATCATCTAGAGACCAGCCGCTCCAACTGCTGACTAGTCCTTTAGGGGCTGTATAATGCATTAATGCTTTAGCCCGGTTGATCGTCATGTTACATGCATTCAGTCCTAGTGATTAACTTGCCAAGGTGAAATTCAATTCACCTAGCTGACTCCACAGTTATAATTCAGATGGGTCAGCATGATGAACCAATTAATACACGACTCACCAGTCACTCATTTGGACCATTCTGCAATGGTGTCTGTGCCAGCAAAAGAAAATGATATGTGTGGTATATGATGTGATCCTTAGAGGGTTACATCTATCACAATGCCAGGCCTCAATCTAATGATGTCGGACCACCAAGTGAGTCAGGCAGGGCATCCCAATGACTGGTGGTGACATAACATGAGCAGGCATGTTTCCCCTTGGCTGATAGCAGACAAGGGCAGCAGGACATTGCTATGCCAAGCATGTTAGCCGTCAATGAGGCTGATTAGATAAGGACTCATCATGAGGGGCTCATATTAAGGGGACTATACCATGTGTACATACTGCCTACTACAGCAACTGGGCAGGGTATAGAGTTTGGGGTATGATGTCAATGGTCAATGCTGTCTATATGCGACATGGAGCGATAGCAGCATGGCAGTGTGCGGATAACTCTGTATCATGGAAGTGTTGATGGGTCACATTTCAAAACAATGGTAAATTTGCATTATTTTGAAGTAACATCCAGGGACTGGTGTACGTTCTCTTGACATGGTGACATCTCTTTGACAGGTTAACATTTTCTTCATATGCTGAGGGTTAGGTCTATTTTTTCCAAGCACTTACGTGTATGCACATTTGTACCCACACCTGTAGTGTACCCATACAAAAAAACAAAAAAACAATTAGTCCCAAACCAAAAGTAACTCTTCAGTCTTCGGAAGACACACCTGTGACTGGCCTGTAGGTATAACTGATCGTGAGACAAAAACACACATAAAAAGTCAATGGTGTGACACCACCTTACAGTAGCTGAGATTTCACCTGCTCCGAAGGTTATTTCAATTTGGCCTAACATCGCACCCGGAGAAAACTATGAAAAGCGAATAAAGATTGATTTCTAAATAATAGTCTCCCCCATAAAATCACTCTTTCTACATGCTACTTGAAACATTTTGTCGTACCAAGTTAAGATGAATATGTCCGAAAATTCTAATACTTGCTGTTTTCTCTTTGCAGGTAAGATCCACACTTAAAGATCCACACTTAAACTATCCTATAAGTTCCAAAATTGAGGACTCAGTTACTTGGAACTACTACAAAGTTAAGTGAGTAGGTAACTCTGTTGGCTTTTGTCCCATTCATGTTGAATCCATCCTGTAGCTATATACTTAGTACAAATGCTTTGCTTATAGATAATGACCATGGCTGGAGAGGAGGGCAGGTGGGTGGGAGCTTAGTGTGAGCTCTATTGGACGTAGAGGGGAGGTGAAACTGGTTGATGCAGTAGAGTGTGTGTCACTGTGGTGGCATTAAAGGGCAGAACGATAACTTAAATGTTTGGGAGAGTAGCAACGCTTGTAGGCTTAGCCTGAGAGATATATCATGTATGCATCATCATGACCGAACGTTAAAGCAGTATTCCACCATCTCCATGGCATGATATCACGGCAGAAACAGCCTACCTCCATGATTGGTGCCTCAGTGCACCTCATAGTGATGAAATGAATTGCTGAATATGGGTGAATGTCAGAAAAAGTGCACATATTTGGTGCATACAGTACAGAAAGATAAAAGTCAAGATAACATTACAAAAGTGAATTATATTGATAATGCAACATATTGGCCTTATGAAAACCCCTGGTGGACTGGCTTCCTCCAAGAACTGCACTTTTTATTCATGGTCAACCAGACATCAGTGAATTTTGTGAGGTGTCTGTGACGAAAACTCTAGGATTGCTCCAAAACAAGTTAGGACAATCACAACAACTTGAAATTTTGGCTGCAAGTACCTATTACTAATGGATTAAGCATACAAGAATGCAAAACTATATCCCTTAAAAAAATTTGTGAGAGCCCGGACATAATTATCAAAATATTGAAAAATTGGACATTTTTGTCTTCAAATCACTAACTTTGCTGTAGTTCTGTCAATTATGCCCTGATTAGCTCCAGAATTGCTCTAACAAATCCTCATTATGTCTTGTTTTGGGAAAATGAAACAGTATAAACCTCACTAAAACCAATTTTGTACCCTTGAGTGTTGAATGTCTGCCAAGATGGAAAAAAATGAGGAAAATCCAAATTTCACACAGGTAAAGGGGCCCCCAAAAGGTTTCTTTCACCAATTGCAAAGCTGCTCTGTACCAAAATGGACTAGGGGCATCTTATGGTAAAGTATTAGCTGGTTATGTAGTGAAAATAGTTTTTTGTTGGGAAAATGTTGAAATGAGGCGTCTGTGATGAAAACTAATTTAAATGCAATAAATTTAGATAAATATGCTGGAAATGTAATTATTTTAGGTCAGGACATTGAATAATAATGTATCATAGTCTACCAAGAATAAATATTGTATAGATGATGCTTTGCAAGATTACAAGACCAGAATTTCATTTCCATCAGAGGCGTCTGTGACGAAAACTCATTTCTGCATTTTGGTGCTTGTTGTGGCCAAATAAATAATGGGATTCTAATTATAACAGACACTATTGATGAATAGGAGTAAAAAGCATCATATCAACCACAGAAAAGTCAATTGAATACCCTCATTCCATGTACAGGTGGGAATTTTTGGAGCAATTTGAGGCAATTTTAGGTCAAACACAATTTTAGACCCACCAACTCTTGATTAAAATCAACAGAACATGCCCTAAAATAATTGGGTCACATCATTTCTGCACATTTCAATCCATTTTTGACCTTAGGGCAGCATATGGTGGTCGCCAGAGATAATTTTGTTCAACAGGAGTTTTCGTCACAGATGCCTCACAAATATGAGTCTGTATCCAATATGACCCAAAATCAACATGGCAGGCATCTGCCCAGTCCAAGAGGCTCGCTGATTCAATCAATCTATACTGTTTCCATCAAAATGAGCCCTACTTTTAAACCAAATCTAACCACATCAGCAAGTACTAGGGGGTATAATCGTTGGACTGCGAAAGAAATTTGATCGGATTCCTAAAATTTGATGGCAAAATTTGTCAAAGTCTGCAGAGAATCTTCAGAAAATCTTTGATAAACAACCAGATGTAACACTTATTTGACAAAAACAAGGCTCCCCCAAGTAATTGACTTACACTGGGTAACACCGGATGATTCCGACTTTGCAACAAACAAAATCGTGAGGCGTCTGTGACGAAAACCCCCTTAATGAGAAATGGTACTCAAAATGCTACACTGCAGGCCCAAAGCCTACCAATGCTTGTCAGAATTGATAAGCAGGCTGTGTTGGTTGATATGGCATGTAAGAAATGCAAATGGATACATAAATAAATTAGCAACATTATAACATGTAGTTGAGGGGTCTGTGACAAAAACCTTCTTTATGTGACATGTATAAGAGACATTATATGACTATTATTGATTATTCTGACCTAAGAGTTATTGTCACAGACGCCTCAAAGAATAATATTCTACACACAAGTGAAAAAAGTGAACAATAATCAAGATCCACCTAAATTGACATAAATAGTGTAGGCCTAATATATGCCTAATACCACAGGCAATTTTGGATGGGTTTCTAGTCTTTGGGTGGACAATAGGACATGTGCAAAATGACCTAAACTGCAAAAAAACTGGATTTTTAGTGATTTTGGGAATTTGGGACTCAAAGAATTTTTACCCGACAGACACAAATATTTTTCTGAAAGGCTAGAATGTCTTCTGTAAGATGAGACCATGGGAGACAAGATTGGATAAGCATAACTTATTCTATGGCTGCATAAAGGCCAAAAACCATGGTTTTCCAGGTTTTGTACACTTATTCTGACACTGACCCATATATTCATTGCAACTTATCTCTCGTCGTATAATTATATCTGAACTGATAGTAGGAAAATAATACCAGTGACATCAAAGATTATGGTCACAGGCCAATGTCGGTGGAGTATTTTGGGTTAATTCCCTGGGTCAAATCAAATTCAAAATAAGACCTCATATGAAAACATCAAGGTCCACCGATTGAAAAAAAAACACGATATAAATAGGTAGACTTGTATTGTGGAGAGTGGAAACCATTCCTGGTGAATCGGATGCTTCGCTATAGCCCTGCCTTCATGTCTCATAACTACCAAAGGTTATGGTGCCTTGAAACCAGATGCGGTCCTCAAAGGGTTAAATCAGCTCAGACTAGTTTTAACACTTCCATGTCTACGGACAATGATAGCTAAGACCAGTTAACACCCTGGTATAAAGCCCGGGTGATTGGGAAGGAATGTCTGTTCTTACCGTGACTTAATGTGACGACCAGCCAGGAACAGACCCTGGAGCAGACCACCTGGTCTCTGTTACTGGAGGAGATTGGCAAACCCTGCACGATGTCTAACCCTATATGTTAACATGGTGGTTTACTGCAGTGTCTCCACCCTCTTAGCCGTCATAAGGTGGTCAAGGATGCAGCACCGGCCGGGAACTGCATTTACACATTATAAATGCTAGCCTTATGCAGGGTTGGGCAGGTTCTGAAGGGACGGCAGGATGCACCGATCAAGTGGGTCCGAGTGACAGTGCATTTACACAATGGGGTGTTATGGTCTGTATAGGGTTAAAGATGTAAAGTGTATCGAGGGTTCAGAAGATGCTTTATGGCATGCCACATGGGATGTGGCAGTAACATGCAACGCTTTTACGTGATCCAATGAGATATTAGACAATGCTTCATGGTTAGACATAAAGAATGTATTAGTGAAATTGCCTTATCATCAATCCTCCTGGTGCTGTTCTTAGGGCATCCTGCGGTAAAGACTAACGTCATTAGGCATAGTTGACAGTACTGCTGGGCCAACAGTGTCCATAGTTGATGACGTTGAATATTCTGTTAGTATATGAAATGCATAGGCATTCTGGTTACAGTGTCTACTTTCTAGGGAATGCTCTTTTTCAGAGATGGCCTTTCCGACAAGTAAATGATTTTTGGTCAGTCCTTAAAATGCTCCCAGTGGGTATATATACGAAACATTGTATCCACGAACAACTGGTTGACCAACATTGATCAACAATTTTCTTGATTCAAAGTAAATAATTGTTATGCATGCCTGTCTAAATGGTCAATGAACAGAATACCTGACTTGAGAGTCCCTGAAATCCAAAGACCTGCAGTCTATGGCTTGGAGTCTGGAGAGGTGAGTCTGGCATTTAGGTATAGTGGTGTGGTGTTGCGGTTAGGGCCGTGTGGTGTGCATGGCTAGGTTGGGTCTGTCCACTGTTCACATCACACATGGCTGTCTGGTCACTATCAGCCCACTCTGCTACACCCTACTAACCCTATACATGGTCATACATACAGCATTTACTGGAACCTACTTGGTCCTACTTCATAAACTGATAGGCCAGATATTAATTCTAAGATGAATATCCATCTTTCTTGGTGTTCAGATACTACAATTATTGAATTATATTAACCAAATGGTGTCTGTTATTTCTGTCCTTCCATCGTCCCAGACTATATAAATTAGAAGTATATGATCTCTCTATCTGCTAAATCCTCTAATAGGAATAGATAGACCACTTCAGTCATAGGCATTGGGCTATTCACACTATTGCAATGAAGCAATGTTCCAATTTCAACCACACCTTATATTACATTACAAGTGATTACGACTGACATCAAGGGTTTATGGATACAATCTATAGTTGCTTCGGGGAAGGGCCATTTTGGAACTGATCTCGCGATATCTTAGCTGGAGGTTAATTCAAAAGGCTCTGCCATCGCTACCTATGAGATGTTAGTGATTTCCCTCCCTTATTCTTTACTGCTATGGTAAGGCTAGGCTGCCTTCCTTTCTGATAGCCAGCTACTTTCTAGTGAGCACTATTAGCCTCAGCCTCTGACCCCCAGGCGGTATTGGGATATACCGCCTGGGCCGGCCCTGTACTTTTGATCACCATGCCCCCACTGCTCCCACCCTGCTAATTACCTGTGCATTGCAGTGAAGGGCCTGGTCACAGCTGAGTGCACAATACTCCAAGAGCCAAATGAAAGGGGCTGCAGTGTACACCACCAACGGCAATTTATTATATCACTCTGATATCTAGGGTCTATATATGACTTTGCTAAGCCACCTGCAGGAAGTAGTAATATATATTGCCCTTGGCTCATATACTTGATATTACCTTCTGACCCCATGGAGTATATCCATGCATAACCTTGTAGGTAACACAAGGCCTATGCACAGATCAGACTTTTAGAAGGCTGCAGCTTCTTTCAATAGTATATAGACTTAAATCTTAGGGAATGTTCAACAATTATGTCTTTGTTTTTGGCAGTTTTAGGACCCCCCCACCCCAATGTTACTGTTTGTCACTGGTACCAAAAGAGCCCCCCCCCCATTGTTGAACATTCCCTTGTATTATAATGATTTTGTTTCTCATTTTGGCTAAATAACTTCCCTTTATTAAGCACTGTCTAGGATTGCGCTAGAATATCGCCAGACATTCAACTACATAGCCATGACATTTATGGGCATTTAGATATAGATGATTTGGCACAAGTGAGATGTAGTTAAAATTGTGTCATAGACCTGGTATTACAGCTGTATCTTTATGTTTTCATTGATTTTTTTTAGAAATAGAAAGTGAAAACCCCAGGAAATAATGAATCAAAAAGACTGATCCCATTCATCTCACAGTACATTATATATTTCTCTCCTACTATGCAATTGTGACTCATGATATATCATATGATTCTGATAGATCCCTTTATATTGTTTATAAGGCAGTGAAACTCGTTTTGAATCAACATGTAAAGCGGGATACATGTATAGTATTGTTGATGCTAGAATGCTGAATACAAATCGCATACATAGTTTTATATTTTGTCAGCACAACAACTTCTGACTAGGTGGTGGGCCTAACCATTTATTTACACATAATATGGCCCTAGACCCCAGCCTAGACCTCTAAATTCAACACAGTGACATGGCGATTTCTTAAAATCGACATTTGACATGGGGACTCCCCCCATCAAGGGCCCCCAGCATGAATTATAGACATACCACTCTTGGGCTAGGCAACTAATGACCGATTACTAGAGTGAAATGAATACAAAGAGGTTAAAGAAGCATAGTGATTGCATGGGATACAAGAGAGCTATCATTAATCTGGTTCCCTGAGAATGTCAGATTGTTACCTTTCTATAGCCGAATCTACTTTGGTTATATTGGAAGATATTAAAGGAAGCTATTATGCCTTCCTTACAATTTCTTCTATCTAATGGTATATAGTGTAACAGTTAGGCCACCTGTTGGTTAGGCCTGTCAGGTTCAAGATTGGTATGATATAGATACTATGAGAGACAACACTGACAAGTAATTAACGTTTCCCAGTAAGCTTTATTAGTTTCAATCAACACTATCAGTTAGACTGTCAGTATGCGCATTGATAGCATATGATATTATGGTCTCTGATATCATCTATAACTAGATGAACCTTCTCATAGCATAAAACAGATCAGACACGCAAGTCGTCTTATGGCCTAAGACATACTGGCGTGTGGTACAGAAGTACACCCTTACATATGCTGCTAATTAACACCATGTGAATAATTAATATAGAAATGAATATATGGAAAGCCCGCATGTGGCAGGAAGATGCTCTGCGGCGAACAGGTTATATAATAAGATTAAAATCGATGCAGTGTGAAAAACAATAATACTAGATAAGTTCCCACAAATACCCGGTTGGTACATAGTACCGATGTAACAAATATAACCGGTAGGTATAGATGTTATTATATCGATGAATAAAAGTGGAGGCCCTTAATGCCCAAACCACTAACACTAGTTTCATTTCCACCAGCAGGTAAAATTTGGCGAAAATCAGGCCCTTTTCCACAGTAAAAAATCATCAGTTTTAGATTTCTAACACCAGGCGAATTGGTGAATGGGTAGCATGAGCCTAGAAGTCTCTACATGGGAGTTGTTTATTGCTGAGCGGGTGCTCAAGAACCCGAGAACCCTCACTTGGCCCTTCGCCTCCCTATGTTGAAAATGGGCGTCCAAGGTTACCCATTTTATAGCATCAAAAGTCACAAGTGAAGACTGGTCCAGGCCCTAAGTATGGGCCTGGATTATCGAAGCTGTATTAGCCTCAGCCCTGCTTTCACTATTCTAAGCAGCTAACAACTGTGCAGAATGGCAACAGGTCCGCAGAGAAAAATTATCAGTGGAAGGTAAAAATTACAGTGGAAAAACTTGTTTTCTCAAGAGTGGCTACACTGGGGTTCTGCTAATTATATATACCCTGTTGGGTGCATTTGACCCTGAAATGTCTTCGAATGCGTCACCCATGTATATATTTAGAAGGGTTCTTCTCAAGGAGGGCTGAAAGGAGAACAAGAGATGCATGAGAGCTTTTGGTCAGTCACATTGGGCCTAGGAACTGGTTAAATGCTCTTAACTCATGAGTAGCCTCAATAGCCCACAAGGACTCTCAGCAGGTGCAATCACTTTTGTGACGAGGAATATCCCCAACACAGGTGCTCTTGAACTCAGGGGAAACCACTATTGTTTCTAAGTATAAAATATGGGGTGGTGTTAGTGCTGGAAGTGGAATAGTGAAGGACTGCATGGTACTTCCTATTAGTAACTGGCCTAACACCACTAGCTATTTTATTGTAGTAACATTAGGTCTTATGAGGAATTATACATCGACACTGCAGGATTTACCATTAAACAGCTCGATAAGGAGAGTTCTACAAAAGCCTTTTAGCCACACTGACTCTCTCTTTTAAAGTACCCATATCAAATAAATAGAGCGCCGTCACCCTGCATTCCCCAAAACCACCAGTTATTTACCATGACAAATATTGCAATGGACTCACTAATGAAACACCATTATGATTGACTGCCAAAAATGAATATGGACATGACCTGAATATTTAACCGCTGGTGCGTGACGTCACAATGGCAGCATGACGGATAAGCGCATGATGATTAGTGACGTGTTGTCATGGCTACAGGTAGGTAGAAAGGTGCAGAGTCATGCTGCTATAATGGTGGTCCATCACGTGACACAGTCAAGGAGACATGTGACCAAGGGCAGACAGCCCTACTTTAGAGCTACCTGTGCTAGTCAGGGTGGTCCGAAGGAAGCCGAGATGTTGTCTTTATTTCTATATTTTATAATTTGAATTTTTCTGAACGCACCTCTGTGTGGTCAACCCACTACGGCCTGTATTTCTATTATGGTCATCATGGTTTGGGACTGAGGCAAGTTAGGGAATTGTGGGTATTGAGTGGAAGTACCAGACATATTGTATAATGCCTGCAAAGTTCAGCAAACTGATGGGAATGGAGCCTTAGAACAGAAATAAAGAGTTATGCGATGGAACGTAGAGAATATTGAGGAGGCATCCCCCGGGAAAGTTTCTGTGAATCTTTCAGCTAAATGGTGTATTCTGATCAGTACCTTTATGGGGATGCATCCTAGCATCTGTTGGAAATCTGGATATCTCAGTGGATCCAGATTAGGTCTAATCACAACACTCTTAAAACGAAAGGGAACTGAGGAGTTTCCAGATAATGCAATTACTATACTCCCATCTTTACCATATAGCACACTAAAGCGCACTGAGGGATAATACACTCATTAGCACTTTTATAGTAGGAGGACGTGTGATATGTAATGCTAATCATAAGGACACACTGAGACATTGTAGCCCCACCACAGACTATGGAGGGATACCAAAGAACTTATTTAGACGTGGTAGCCTCACCATAAAACACATGGGGGCACTACATAACATGAAAACCATGATGCACCCATCACAAAACAGACTTAGAGATGATAGTTCCACCACAGGAAACACTGAGACATAATAGTGTCACTACAGAACACAATAAGACATAATGGTGGCACCAGTTACAAGAGGTTTGTGCAATATCTGAGCACTGCTAATCATCACTTCTTACATTGTGATGGGGGCCTCAGAGAGAAGCCACATCAGAGAGGGAGCCACTGTACGTCATTGACGTCGTTTTTTTATGTGGCTGTGATGGTACTATGATTGTCACGCACATGGACGCAGCTATCGGCCTAATGGTGGTTGTTGACGACGGAGAGGTTGCTGCTGGGCTGAGGAGGAGAGGTATTCATCTAATCCTTAGGATGATCCACATGTAATTGCTGGGTCTGGATGAGCAGAGGTGGGGGCACCAGCCTCGAATCTCTACACATCAAAAGTCTAGCTATAAACATCAGGGATGCACTAATGGCGGTTGCCTTGTTTCACTCTGAGAGGCAACCTATGTATAGTTATACAAGTGCACCCATCTTTGTAAAAAGTTGAATAGTGGCAATATTTGGGAATGTCTTGCCTATTGATTTCGCATTATTGATATACAAAACGAAAACTTAGAATTCTTAAAATGTCTGCATGCCTGGACACTGCCAGGGCCCTTCCCTATGGGAACAGGTAGACCAGGCAGTGGGACCAGGGGCTGTATTGTGGGTATAACAGTGGGAAGCAGCTTGGCTCGTGGAGGGAGCTGCTCAAGGAGAGGGGTATAAGTAGCTCCCATACTACAATGGCGTACAGGGAGAGGCGAGTTGTCGTGCTGAGGGCACCTATTGTGATTATCATCTGGGAGGTAATTTAAGTAAGTTATCTGATACTGCTTCACCCTCAACAAAGTCTAGGACTCCAGGACTAAGGATACACAGAGAGAAGAAGACCGATCGCTTTGACATGTACTGCACATGTCAGGATTTGTCTCCTATATGACATGTCAAAGGCATGTCAAGTCAGGTTGAGGCTCGCACATTTTGTATGTCAATTCCATTTGACATACATAATGAACACATGTCACATATTCCTTGTTCATGCACCTGAGTGCCAGATAGTAATGTGTGACAATTATGCAAGGGTCAACGGCAGTCAATAGCTGTGTACCAGTGGTACAATTATGGTATATTAGGTAGGGGATGTTATGGTGCCACAGGCCTCCAACAACAAGGCCTATATCCCTATCTACATAACTTCTCATTGTCAGGGGACCTTTATACAGTCCATAAGACAAGGACATGCAGGCACATGACAATGCCATATATCTGCAAGTATTGTAGACTTTGAGGCTATGTATTATACATTGGGTGTTAGCATAAAACCTTTTGGTATTCTTCCTGCCCCACAGATAAGGTGTCCAGTCTCCCCTGTTGAAATAATCAAATAATAATGCAAACTTAACAATGAAATGGTTTTCACTACCCTTGAGTGAAAATACCAATACACTTTAGTGATCCATCTATACCGAGAACAAAATGACACAGAGATACAGCAAATGTCTCGGGTGTTGGTAGGACCTCTTGGTAGTGGAGAATCCTAGTACCAAAATGGCTATTTGTCCCATCTAGTGGTATATCCTACAACAATTATACATGCCAAACCTGACACATTATCACATGTCAACACAACTTTGACATGGCTGTGACCCTTGTCAAATCACAAGTGACATGGGATTTCAAGGTATGCCAAATCATAGGATGTGTAAGGCATGCTACAGGTGTCAAGGTGACATATGTGCACATGTCCCAATGACATGTGCTCTCCATGTCAAATCTACATTGACATTGGTATACATGTCATTTTGTCAGCTACAGTTTTTTTCAGTGTAGGGGATCGGGGAATGGGTGTGTTGATACTGGGGTAGATCCACGGAAAAGCATTATATTTCATATGAGGATGAGAGAAAGCAACTGAAAAACTCAACAGCCATCTGGGTTCGTCTGGAAAAATAGGTGGAACTTGTAGTCAGACTCTCTCCTATCCTGCCCTGAACCTTGTTTCAATAGTCTCTATGACAGGTTCAGCCACCTATGACTTGAGATGGGCCAAATCTTACAAGATGATCCTAGGATTTTGGCCATAGTGACCAAATAGCAGGCTACATTACTGGGTGATCGTACTGCCTGCTGGCTAAATAGCCACCGCACCAGTGACTCAATAAGAGAGCCTAGTATGACAGCCCTCTGTGTGAATAATTAGTGGGTAGTGTTAGCTGTTGCCCTCTGCACTCCTTTCATCAAATGTACCCTATCTATGTTCTTTTCTTTGTAACAATATTTATAAGTAATCTATATGTGACATGTACTTGGAATAGGGACCTTAATGTACCCTGCACTAAGGGCCCTTTTCGCAGATTGTGTCACATATATAGACTAATGATCAAAAAGGTCCTGACCCCACACCACTCATGGGCCTTACTTTATATAGCATGGTGCAAGTTGAGGGACCTACTACCACACTACTGTATTTTTGTGAGTAGATGGTAAGTTTTCATGTCCCTTAAGTATAAAAAACATAGATCTTTATTTCCATTTGTTCATTATCCACTCAGGATAAGGGAGTGAGTGAGTAATAGATGTTTAACGCCATTTCGACAGCTAAGGTCATATTCATGGCGAGAACTACATTACACAATTTCACAGAGGAATGTGTCAGTGCCCGCGCATATGGGCACCACACACATCCTGAGGGGATAGTAAAGAGGAGATATAGACTCTTTTAAGTGGACTAGGGAAGCCCACAGGATAAGGGATGGCAATGACCCACTGTATTGAGCTACATGAGAAGATATTTCAAAAAAGGTATCTGTACTTCATAGGCCATAGGCGATCACCTATAGACAGTTACTACACCCCAATGGTCGTTTGAACACAGGCGTGTAAATTAGAACATGAGGGAGGTACAACTGGTTACTATGTTGCCAATAGTGGCTCCTATGACTGGGTGCTATGACTTCATAGTGGTGAGTATTGAGTCACTATAGTTGAATAAATAGCAGCTGTTATTTGGAGGCCTGTCCTGTAGCTCACTATGTCGTCACTGGTATAGAGTCATTTCTCATACCCCCCCCCCACTACGATTTGAGGGCACCCTGTTGTAGAAACTATTGAAACACGATCCTGATCCACATAGATAGCCTCACATTGGTTAAGCACCATCTTGAAAGGTCAGTGGCTGGAGCATTTTCTTGGTACCAAAAGGACCCGGGTTCGAGTTCCGATTGAGATTGGGCTTTTTCCAATGGTGACGGTTACAACTACTTGATATGCTCCCTTGGTGTAGTCACAGCTCGTGTTGACCTTGTGGGATAGTGGGTATGCATGTACAAGTAACCTGTAGGGGTGGAGATCAACAAACAATTCAGAGGTTGAAATTCCAAGTGAATTCAAAAGGTCGAAATTCAAGGGAAATGCCCGAAATTAGCTTAAGCAGTACACAAAGTTGCACATCAGACAGTACAATGGTTTGCTGCTAATTATATATGCTGATCCCTCCTAAATATAACCCAAGACAGATCACTGAACTTTGTGAAATGCTGATATAAAGACCATGAGACAATCTGAGAGATACAAAAATACAAATGTTAATCCTTGTCGAGATCACCATAATATGTAGGCAGTTACTTGATTGATATTTGGTCCTTTGATGTACCAGAACCTTTAGTCGTCATGATAATTTTATGCAGCAAATCACTGAGCATTCATTAATTTTACACATCATGCAGATCCTGGTAAGTCGACTGGATAGCGTTTAAAGCATCCAGCATCATGAGCCTGGAGGTACCATGCGACACAAGATTAATATCTTCTGCATCCATAAAGATATGATATGCTAATAATATACTGATATTGCCCCCTTTATATATCTTAGATATATGTAGATAGGGACATAAGTTAAAGTTGGTATATATACTCAAAAGGCAGATTTGAAAATTTGTGAAAAACTTGGCTAAATGGTTTGTTAATGCTCTTCTCTTGAGCCATGCTTATATTGTTCCCATCACCGACTGCCCAAAGTAAATTAAAATTAAGTGTCTAAACGCTACACAATACACTTACTGGGTAGCTTGACAGTCCTGCTCATCTGAGTGCCATCTGTTGGATAGGATTGACTATTTATGGACAGCAAAGAGACTCCTTCTTCAGACAATTAGACATACCTTATAGATCTATTAATGGGCTAGGGGTTCGATGATCATTTAGAAACCTCAGATTTAGCAGACTTAGCCCGGTACTCACAATACACTTTATCTCATGAAAAAGACAACTGTGAAATTTGAAATCTTGATCCCTTACAGAATTTGAATTATTCGATCTACAGCGATCCAGAAACGTGATGTATAACCTGATTGCCCATTTACTCTTTAAATGGCAATAAGAGTGAATGCAGAGCGATAAAGCGCTTTAAGTCATAGATTGATTGCACTGCCCGGAGAATTCCGCTTATTCATAATTGCTCCGCTAACCACCTCAATAGTATACCTTAAACCCCCACCTACCCCATGGCATTACATGGCTTTGGGGTTAGGCAGCCAATATGTTTTATAATTGGTCAGTTCTTACATGTTTTTCCAACATTAATGAATCATCTCTATGACATTCTTTCATGGCTTTTAAAATACTGCACTGGCCCATATAAACACCTGGGCCCTCATTGATTTTAATCCCACTGTACCCTGGTGCTTTGAATACATGCAGAGACAGGCACTTATTTAAATACTGCTTTTAGTGCTTAAGATTATTTTGATTACCACTATACCCCGGTGCTAATTTGAGACTGTCCCTTATTTCAGATCCCGGTGCTTAAATTGACCCTTACGGTATCCAGATGTTACTCCAAATGTTTAACATATGGTAAATCTAGTAAATTTCTCTCAAAATTGAGCCATGCTCAGGAGAATCGACCACAATCTATAGGGTCCATACTCACTGTGAGTTGCTCTGTGAATTACTCAACTGAAAAGTGGCATCAATTATTCATGTGCTCATTGTCAGCGCGCTAATTGATTTATCGGCTGTATTAATTGCTCAATCACGTGACTTCACAATGAATCTAGATGGCGCATGCGCAGTGGTAGTTACACAGCGCTGCCCCCTGGTGGGGTATTCTGTCAGGGGTTATTAATGTTAGATAACAGGGGGCACTCCCAATGGGGCTGTATATGGGGACGTCATATATATGCCCTGTCTGCCAGTCTTGGCCCTTTTCACCGTAGATTCTACGAGGTTTGGCCAAAAAGCATAATTGGTTGGTACCCTACAACATTATTCTATCACCCTAAGACTTGGATAATCTAACCTGCGTTTCCTAATTTGTTCTGAGGCTACATGTGATGTACGATCATTTAAATAGCCCACAATACTGAGGCACAACCGTTCGCTTTAACTCGAAGGTATTGAGCTAATTCATTTTGTGTGCAATGCACAATACTTATAGTTACAGATGATAAATTGCCTTTTTGTATTCTAAGGACAATATGATGGTTCGAGGCTTATTGTTTCATATATTTGCAGCCGCAGCTGTTTGAACGCTATAGCTGCATCTGTTTCTGTACCTATGCTAAGCATTTCGATGTGATTTAGTCCTCATGATGCTTGGATACAGCCGGGGCTGGCATCCATGTACCATAACGTCTCCTCTGTGCAACAAGGTTGTAACTGCATCTGGGTAAACAAGGCAAAAGGTACCTCCGTGAGGCCCCTCGTAGATGTAACTTTTATCTTGGTGACAACAATGCAGTCCAAACCTATTTGCACTAAAGTGACCATAAACAGCACGTTAGAACGTATACGTAGGCGGTCCTTTAAATGTTATTACCTCGCTGAGTTTAATTTTACAAAGATTGTTCCGTCCATTAGCCCTTTAAGGACAGTTCCATGTTTATAGATTCATGTTCCTCTGACAGTTGTCGCAACTAGTATTGGTGCGTCCTCTCACCAACATGGTGCATTTTGCCGACTGTTTGGTGGGAGTGTATCTTCCCTATAGGTTATGATGCATCAAGTCCGCCATCAAGAATCCTGTTGTATAATGTATATTGTATTAAACCGCTATGTGGCTTTATAACACTGCTGGGCAAAGTCATAGTGCATTATCCTTAATGCTGCATTCTGATTGGCTGATTCACCGTGCATTATCTAGATGGATAATGCACTCCCAGCAAAGGACTTCACAATTGATATCTGTGTGTTGTCAGGTGGATGATGGGTGATTTTTCTGTGTTATAACGGAAAGGCCCCTCGATGTCTCAATACAGTCTAGAGCACTCCCACAGCCATGACCCGTGCATTATTCCCTAACTATAGGCCTATAGATGTTCACCATTGATGTGTGCCTTGTGTCTATGCCTGTGTCCCTGCTTCATCCTGTCTGTCTTGAGCACTCAAACTCATTTCGTCTCCTCTTACAATACCTACATCTATCTGAATCCATCTAACCTTTCTATACTCTGTGTATCTGCCTCTTACATTTGTTCTCAGTCATCCATTTCATTCTCATTCAAAACTCACAGCACATCAGCCAGCAAGGTTTTAGTAAATGCTTGATCATTATAAGTTAATAAATTGTTAAAAATGAGCATATCATCTTACCCTTAAGCACAAGGCTTAAGGTATAATTTATGATTTTTCTACTCTCAGGATATTGATGAAGACCTTGAGAATTAACTAACCATGCACTACAACTAATGACACATCCCTGATAAGAAAGCCCAATAAGAGAGCAAGCTCTTTAACCAGACATTATACAGACCGTTGCAGCCCTGGGGTAACTTTAGATAACTACACTCGAAAGAGAGGAAACAAGGGCCAATTTAAAGATAGCTTAGGGACCTTCAGGGACACTGAGAATAACGTGCACTCACCACATAAGTCTGAAAAGTCACCTGCCTTGTTTAAAACAGAGACAGACCACTTGTGAGCAACAAAAGGGACAAGTTATAGCGACATGAAAAGAAAGGACTTGAAATGAGGGCATTTTTAGCCAGCTCGTCCTTTTACTATAGGAGCAACACCCCCCAGCTACCTTTTATCCACATAGCCCTTTTTTTTGGGAAGGGCGAAATTTGTAATGGTTGGGTATGGACAATTTAAACTTTGAGGCGATTTTGCAAGGTTTCTTCTTTTACATTTTGTGACAAGTAAGTTCTAGAAAAGTGCTCTGCTTGGAAAATGCCAAATCGTATAGTTTCTGAGAGCAGACGGCTTTTGGTTGTTCCCCAATACAATCCGTGCCCTGTTCAATCAGAACAGTCCCTGACCGAAAAGCGCGGCAACATTCTTACTGCAGCAGACAACAATGACGTTTTGCTTCGCGTAGAAAGTAAACCGGGCCCTCGGGACGCCGGCCCCTCCACTTAGATTCTCCACCACTGAATCTTTGATGACAGGCTTTTAGAAGAGCCTATGCCGCCGACAAGGAGCCACATTTGTTGTGAATATTGATTAAAGCTGAGATGGGGTTGGGAGAGTAAGACTGAGGGACGCTAGAAGCTACTTGACTTGGCAAAAGTCGTCTGCTCAGTGTCGCCTTACTGCTCTGAAGTGGGCACAGGCGGTTAATTACACCAAACAAATTAGCTTCTTGTAAGATGGTTTGTCGTCTGCCTTTACACGAGGGAGATAAGCACACGAACATCAACCCCACTACTAACCCAGCTGCCATAATTATGTGCAGTCTTAACCCTTTGAAGACTGCATTGTGCTTCACTGGGGAATGCTGATTTTTCACTCCTCATTCTCCCCTTGTGGGTCCACACTCTTACAGTATTTGTGCGTCATGTTGGCCCTAAGGAAGGGGATTTGTAAAATCTGACGATATAGATATCTGGTCAAGAAACAAAGCTAGTGATCCGATTCAGTGATGGCTACTTATCCTACAGCAATTCAATTGAAAATTAGGCAGATGAAACATTGCAAATGGATACTCTTTCAATCATTGCTCATCTCCCTTTTAAAATGCTCAGTTCTAAAGGCATCATATGACCAGAATCATCAGTTTATAGGATGTTTGGCACGATATAAAAGTGCCGTCAGAATGGAACGGTGCATCAAAGTGTTACACTGCCCTTAATGGTTAACTTAAACAATCCTCCCCAGACTCCATTATGGAGATCTCTACATGGCTATACCATGAGCAGTAATTTGAGAATGGTATAGGAGACAACATATTAATGACTCCCATTGTGTACAATTTGTTTGTCAAGTCACCCTGATTGATACAAGTATAGTTTACTACAATACAATTGGTAATGGGAGGCCCTGTCATTCTCAAAAGAGACCACTTCCTTAATTAGTGTGTATCAGTTTCCTGCAAATACTCTTTCTGTGTAAGTCATTATATATAACGGTCATGCCTCAGCAGACATAAACACAGATCTATGTCCTATTATGTAATGATCCTAGCATGAAGATCTAACTAGCATTGACTAGTCTAGTAATATCTTTCAGCTGTCTAATATAATTTGTACTGTCGATGAAATCAAATACTTCAATCGGAAAAGCATGTTAATGATAGTTGTCAGATGGACAAAAGAGAAAAAGAAATAGTGTTAGGACACAAACAAATTAATGTGTAATCTTGTCTGCCAACAATACTGCAATGTCATTGTTCGTGTGCAAGATGAGTTATCCCTCTTCGAGGAACTGAGACTATTATGCCATGCCCTTATAGCAGGTGGTGACTGCTAAACTACATTATCCTTTTAACCATTTTGCAGGCCACTGAAAGCTATAGGAATTTTACACGATCCCTCTCGGCGTTTTAGAAAGTTAAGGCAGCCTCTGTTCTGTGTGGTTTGTGATGATGTTATAGGTCGAATCCTACATGGCGAAAAATGCCTCAAATATCTCTGCGATTTTGTCAGTTAGGTTTTTGGGCCTTCCTTGTGTCCTTAATCACAAGTGGTGCTGGAAGAATTGTGCAATCTCAAAGTCTCATTGCAAACTGTTCTAATGTTTTATATCCTTGCGATTCTAGGATAGGAAACATGTCAGACACAGATATACCCATTAACCAGGACAATATATCACAAATGCTTCACAATAAAGCACAACAGTATCCTTGTGTCTCATGTACCCTATTGCAGTCATATTCCTTGCGAATTTGGAGTAGACTCAATTTGAGGCATTTTTTTTACATGTGGGATTCGACCATATGGCATTTGACAGCTCTGAGATAGATGCACCGACCCCCACACCAAGTACCCCAAGTCCAGGCATGTAATACAGAAGTCCATGTAATTTAGATATAGATAATGCACACATGTAATATACACGTGTATATAATATGTGTAAAATGTGCACAACGTGCCTACTGTACACTGCTGCTTAGTACATGATGCTTCAATAGACTCCATCCTTCCCTGCTTCCCCATCCTCCTCCGAGCCCACCCCTTCCCTCCTCTCCTTCCTACCCAGAGCAATGTCCACATCCACAATCAATGCCCATCTAATACACTATGGTACAGTTTGCACAGGACCAGTGAAGCCACTTTGAAAAGTAGCATGCCATTACTGTGCACTCATAACATTGCCATAGTGGCTCAGCCAGCCAGGACAGAGTCTGCAATATCAAAGGACCGTCAAGGACACATAGCCAGATGCTCTATGGCCGTTTGCTCTCAACCAAAAATAAGTTTCCCAGTATCAACAAAGACCTGAGAGTCACAAGCAAGTTTTGGCTGATAGCTCACAATTTCTACTGTGCATATTGGCCAATGAGATTGGCCGAGAATTTTCAGCAGGATATAGGAATACTAGGTCCACAGAAAATGGATTTGGCATAACGTCACACAAAGTGAGGGTTTCACCCAAGTTAGTACAGGCCTTCAAAGATGGATCAGGTTTCATTGTTTGCTGACGCATTCACTGAGAAGGGCGTATCAAGGGTATTACTGTTGATCAAATGTGTGGCACTTAGAAGTGATGAATATGGGATTTGAGTAATCATTTTCCATTTCATAATGGGTTTGTTTAATGAGGACAGTAGTATACATATTACAAGAAGGGCGACAGTAGCTCCAACTACACTGTAAAAAGCATTGTTGAAATAATAGCGAAATCCTCATCCCAAAGTGGCCAGAGATCTGTATTATTTTCACAGTACATTTGTGTACCACCATACTGCCACCTAGGGCTTCTTATAAAAACTACATTGGTTCATTGAAATACATTACGGTGGTTACCTGTTCAGTTTTATGAGGATCTCTGGTATATTCCACAGTTTTTTTACAGTGTACCATATTCCAATACATTAGCATAAAAACTCTTGCCTTCTGCATTGTGCGTGTATGTCAACATCACCTGCGTGTCATATAACAAAGGCACTTAGTCGATTCTTTGCTGCAATAAGGGTTCTTAGATGAAAAGAAAAAGAGGCTGTGTGGCATCAACCCAATCAATACTGTAGGACAGAGTTGGGTCTTAGAACTAGAGCACAACTTTCGACCTTGTTGACATAAATACTGCAGCTGTCAATCTATTCTTGGTATATTGGAAATGGTTCTTTCACTTTAAAGGGTATAAGGATGATATGGTCTTTATGGATGAACTTAGCCTCACCCACTTGGCACTGTTGCGTTAATGCATCTTGACGACGGTGTCAGTGGTTTGGGGATAATACTATTACTATTACAGTACATTGGTAAACCCCATAAGGGGATGCTATCTAGATGTACCGATGTCAGTAGTCCTTTGCTTAATTTGGATTGGTGCATCACGATTGCCAATGTTCATAAGCCGTACACGGCCAGAAAAGATGATTGTAGTCAGTGTCATAATACCTGTTCCACACAGCGGCTAGTCCCTTTGCATTGTTATGGGTGCATATTGCATCATTACATTAAAGAAATATATGTCAGTATGAGGTATGAATGCAGCCCTCCGCAGGACTGTGTTCCGTAATCATTATGCTCCTATGGGTTGGATGTATGTATACACTCCAATCGACCGAATGTGTATAATGCGTGAATGTAGCTCTGGCAGCAAATAGGCATAAAGTATTAAATACCTATGTTGCTCTGAAGAGGGTTAAGCTGTTCAGGGATTCATCAATACTATTTTTTTTTGTACTGACACTTGATTTTCTGCGTGCCACACAAGGACCTTTAGACATTGAAAAAATGTAGCTCACCTTTCTGAGGATCAGACTGCATCTTTATAGATACAATATTGATTAAGGGTAATACAATCTATGGTGTTATCTTTAGATTGGGTTCCTTACCTTGCCATCATCTTTTGATAATGATGTTTTAGTCCTTGATAGCAAAGTACAGACGTATCGAGATAACTAAGGGTCAAGTTACCCTTGCTTGCATTGATGATCTCAGACAAAGGGCATGTGGTATTCGGTATGGATAACATTTTATATGCAATAGTTACTTCCGCTGTATCATTGCTTGTTGATTTAATTAACAGATACCTGAACCAATATACAAGGTCGAATCCCACATGGCGAAAAAATGCCTCAAATATCTCTGCGATTTTTTTATTTGAGTTTTATGGCCTTCCAGGTGTCCTAAATCGCAAGGAGAGCTAGGAGAATTGTGTAAAATCAAAGTTCCACTGCAGACTCTGCTAAGGTTTTATATCCTTGCGATTTTAGGATATCAAACATCTGAGATACAGATATACCCAGGACAATATGTTACAAACACAACAGTATCCTTGTGTTTCACATACCCTATTGCAATCATATCCCTTGCGATTTTGGGAAGTTCCCAAAATCGCAACAGATTCAAAATCGCAAAGATATTTGAGGCATTTTTTGCCATATGGGATTCGACCTATAGAAACACTATATGCACTTCCTCCACCCACCGACTTCCTTATATACAAGGTGCTGGTGACTATATATGCTGTTGGTTAAGTACAAAGACGGCTGAAGGTTGGCGAGGCTGGATACATAGGACTCACATAACGCTCCTTGATACTATTACAGCCTAATACTAGGGACCTGGAGTCGACACCTTAAGGGCCGCATGCTGCCTGGCTCATAGTCCTGTATATTTGTCGTCATGGTGTACAGGTCTATGTAGTGCTGGAGGGTCTTGTCAAAAGGAAGGACCTCTAGTTCTTCTAGAGAGTACTGAGAGAAACGTGCATGGCCTAACTCATTTTCATAGTATAGTCAAATAATTTCACAGTACAATACACGGAATAAACACCGTTTGAGTTGCAAGCAAGATGTATGTTTTATCCAAACGAACTTATAAACATTATTTAGCAATACAAAAACGTGCACATTCTTTCTAATCTAGATCTCGTTTCCTTTTTGACAAGGCCCTCCTGGCCTATCTTCTCTGTGTTAGTTGCCGACCCTAAGCCCAAAAGAAAAGGTGTGTTTCCAGTTACATGAACTGAAATAGTAGGGTCGGTAGGTAGGATTTCTTTTTGTAGGTGGGGGGGAGGAGTCTTCTTTCTGTCCAATATAGGCATGTTATATATCAAAAGAAACATAATTTCAAGGTGAATCTGTTAGGAAATATGTGGCCACAATAGTCAGACAAGGCCTAAAAAGTAAAATCGTTTTGTTCAGGTAACAGGGTTGAAAAGAATTAGGATAGGTAGGTAGGGAAATTTATTTTGAAGTATTTCTTTTGAGGCCAGCTGTAAATTCTCACGCCCACGTGACTCAAATTTGATGTGCGAGATCATAAAAATATTTTCTGTATCTCAATATGTGTCAAAATAACCGATTTTTCGGCAAAATACCCATAAAAAAGTTAGGGTAGTGCCAAAAAATTAGGGTAGGTACCAGAACAAAACAATTTTTTAGGCCCAATATAATAATGGAGTGTTTATTATAATCAACAGGGGAGATGGTGGGATAAAGGCTGAGACATTTATTACCAGGTGGCGGGGGGGGGACTTGATGGATTTGACGGATAGGCAGATTTTTTTCTGAACCCCTACCACTATGACGAAAATGATTGTGACCCCCCTTCACTAAGAAATGATTTTGCAAAATAGCCCCCCCCAAAAAAAAAAAAAAATGGAATGACGCGTCATGATGGGTATTTGAATTGCCCATATTTAGTTTTGAGCCTCCCAGTGTGAAGGTTTATTGAGTTTTGACACCACCCCCCCCCCACAGCTCTTTCCAAAAAGTGGTCTGCCATTTTTGTACCTCTATTGGTATTGTTACTATGATCCTGTCAAAAAAAGAGAACAAACCTGCCCTACCTGTTTTGCTAGGGTCGGTTGGTAACTGGAAACAAACCTTTTTTTGGGGGGCCTAACTACAGAATTTTATCAATTTTGCCATGCATGGATTCTTGCAGGATAAGCTCACCAGGGCTAAATCCATGGAACACTCTGACCAGCTGCCTGGTTTAATTGCATAAAGCACGTAAGCACTATGTAACAGTTAAAGGGTTAAGACTGTAGTAGGCGGTTGGGGTTTAGGTACTGGAGGTGGTAAGCCGATTCCATGCCGATGTAAGGGTAGTGTAGTGTGATGTAAGCTGTGTGTGCTAGCCTGCCCTGTCCAGGTGATGGAACCCTCCAGTATATATATGGACCTTCCTAACACCCACTCCACGGTACAATATGAGAACTTACCCTATATATTGGCCTGAATGAACGCTAGGTGTTTGAATAGCCGCCTTGAATCAGTGTCAGGGATAGAGTAATGTTCAACTGGAAAGATGCACTCTATACAGGCTAGATTAACCTAAAGACACCCACATGTATACCTTAAGGCGTCCACCCCACTAAATGTCCATTTAGTGAATTTGCAACCATTGCTAAATCGTTGTTCAGCATTGAATCAACCAGCTGGTAGTATCAATCCAGCAGCTACTGCGATAATATTGGCGATTATGTTGGGTGGACTTCTCATGGTATATGGACGTCTTGAGATTTACCTATGTCTTGAATAAGTGCCGGTCTTTTACACATGGCACAGCCACTGGCCATTTGAAATCAGTAAAACTTGGGTACAACGTGGTTCCTGTTACAAGAGAATTACCTTCTTGTAAAGCAGTACTCGTTGTCAGAGAGCTAATTACAATGCATTAAATAAAGTAGGGATAGAAAGAATTTGCTCTTTATAAAGTAGTTCTCGTTATAAAAGCAGCTTGTAGCCAGGCATACATAATTATGTTATGTTTCCTACTATATCCTATATTGCAGGCCATATATGGACAAGAGGAATTACTGCTTTGTACACTGTTGTAATGGAGTGTTTGGTGTAATCCTAATGCACCAAATGGAGAAGGGGTAGAAAAATTTGCTCTTTAGAGCAGTTTGGTTTATACTTGAGCTCTTCTTTCAACTGGTAGCCAGGCATATTCTATTCTCTACTACCAGGGGATATCCTATATTACAGGCTGTACATAGAGTCCACCTATGTTTCTGCATATTCCCCACACACAGGCTGCCCCAGCATGTTCACTCAGTATAGAGCCTCACTCTGCGGAAATGCCAAACATCAACAGGATCTCTATCATACGAGGGTTAAGGACCTTAATTCTCCCTGTTCTGCTTTAGACATCAGCAGGCATCATGGCGACAATTAGTCCTCTAAGGGCAGCATAGAGCATTAATGCATCATGGACATTTACCTCATGATGCATGTACATATTTCCCAGAGTTACGATGGGTGCATCATGACGACCAGTAAACATGAGTCTTTGCTGTATTAGCTCTCCCTTAAAGGCTTCGTGTACTGCCATTTAGCCATTATGGGGTTCAATGGCATTGGTACCCACTTTTGTTGTACAATAACTGCCCGACTGGGACATATAAAGCCCAGATGGGCCTCAGATAAAGCAATGTATAGCACGACGTTTAAATCATGTTCTTCCCCCCCCATGGTAGGCCTTATTGATTTGCCATGGCAAGGATTGAACTTACCAATGTAGGCCGTGGAGGTTAGTATAGAACATCCTACCATCAGTTCATTAGCGATGGTAGGAATTCCCAGCCCTATTGATTTATCTGATGGTAGAATGACTAGCATGCATTGACGCAAGCAGCGCTATTGATTATACTGGTGGTAGGCTGAGCCCTGTATATACTATTACAAGCAAAACACACTGTGCACAGTGGCAAGAGGGCCAAAATAAACTTATAACTGTGGAAAGACTCATTTTCACAAAGGACAATCATTCCCCTTTATTCTATAAAATCAACAGGATGTTCCAACACTACCATCGCTGGGGGAGTGATGGTAGAAGGTTTTGAATCACCCTCCTGAGCTGGCATTTGGTCTGCAAACATCAGAGTAGGATGATCCAATCTTCAGTGGGCCTTTGAAATAGCCAATAGCCGTTTAAGCATCTCAAAACAACACAATTTCTTGTGTTCATTTGCAACCATGATTTACCAAGATGTATCATCAGCTAATCTGAAAGCTGTGCTTTGGCATAGCATGCATCATAAGGCCTTAATGGACAGTGAAACCATATACGAGTTAAACACTTGGCCAGGCATTAGGATCTGTTAACATTACAGCATACCCTACATTTGACGAAAGCTAAAAAAAGATAACCCATTTACAGCCCCTGGGCAGCTGCCGCTCTAACCAAACCTTTAAAAACCATCACACACTTAACAACCTTTTGTATTTATAATGCACGAATATAGTCTTGCCATGAAATTCATGATTGCAAGTGTTGTTAAAAAGTAATGTGTTGTCTGTAAAGGGTTAAGTGTGTAGTGTTTGTGTGGATGTGTTATCTGTTATTACCTTCTCTGATTACACGCCATTTATGAAGCCATGTCCCTGTGGATCCATTACTCTCTAGGAGTATCTATGTGTAGCAGTGGTAGGGCTGATAGGGAGATGAGCCTTAACTGGTTTCACCTAGAATAAAGCCTGTCAGTATAGGCAGTGTATCACATGAGACATCAACGGTATATATGTGGAAAAACCTATAGGGAAGCCTTGTCACTTCTTGATTATTATAAAATTCTGAAAAGAAAAAGTCTTGATACCTTTTTCTATAATGTAGGAAATATACTTATATATCATTAGCCATGGTTATAACTTTGGTATCAATGACAAACGAGATGTCTACATTTAAATGATAAAGAGGCGTAATGCGTGAATTCAAGTATCATGTGGTGTCTCTGGTTAAAGGAAGGCCTATACCTCTCTCACATTATCATTCTGTTGGATGATCCATATCAAAATATTGGATTTTCTACATTCAAATGACATTCTGGTGAAAAGGCGTCATAGACAGCACATAATACTAGAGATCTGCACATACTTTACTATATATGTAGTCAACTAAGGTGATATATCTGCTAATGTTTACAAGCTGCCTATAACACATATCAGACAATTATACCAAGAATACTATAAGAGCTACTACAATAAATGTATACTTACCTACTCATCTTGCCAAGTAACCTGACGGAAAATGTCATGACATTTACAGTTCTATTAGACCATTGCCTGTCAACTGTTAAGGTGTCCGATTGTATTTCACATTTATACAAGTAAATGAAAACAAGCATATAGGTATTTCATGCATACACCGTGAAATCCACAGACAGAACTTGATGTAGTACTTATCTGCTTATATAATAGGTCCTCATATAGACTGCCTCTAGACTCACGTTCACGGGACTACTAATTTGATTTCGTTAACTCAACTTTTTTTTCTTATTTGTTAACCATAACTTGATTTCGTTAACTCAACTTTTATTCTTTTTCTAACCATAGCATGGATTTCATGGAGAGAAGCGAAAATTAGCAGCTGCTGAGATTTTTAAAAGCTCTGGAGATTTATGGGCACAAAGAGATTTCATTTGAATTTCTTTTCTTCCAATTACAGGGAAGAGAACATTGCACAAGATTTACACCTTAGAACTAATAACAAAAGGATTTAAGTTGCAGGTGATTAGGTATTTGGATCGTAATTAACCATCCAACGGCAGCATAGGGCTCTTCTTATACATTTCATCCTTTACTATCACAGTGCGGGTTCACCACTAGTTTTCATGCCTCATGCCTTAAACTAAGATAAACTACCAAAGGGCAATCAGTGACTGGAGCTCAACGCCTCTCCTTTTGGAAATCACGATGCGGAAATTCCATTCAGTAGTCATAAAACGTGTGCAGTATTGCGCTACATTTTTTTTATTCAATTCAAATCCACTCATTCAGATGAAATTCGATAGATGCGACCGTGCTTACATAAGGTCCTGGCGTATGCTTCATTTACAATTTAATAATGAATTTTGTTATGGCAAAACAATCAAAATACCATTATATATATGAAAAGTGTCAAGAAATGAATAATGTAATACAATCTTTGACTCGCCATGTCTTGTTGCTTTACGGTAAGCCATGCTTACTTATCTACTTAAGTATCAAGTATGAGGATGATGTGGGGGTTGGGTTTCTGATTGGGTCTGGCTTCCCATGTGTCGTTTTGGTTGGACTCTACCCGCATAACATCATTAAGGTATATTTTCAGAGCCTCAGGCAAGCTGTTATCATTAGAGCATTAGTCTTTATAGGGACAAATCAACTTTCCTTTTCACTGCAAGTTGATATCGTTTGTGATTATCTGCTGATTTATCCTGTGCTTTTGTGAGAACGCTGCACAGCTTCATGCCTCACATTTTTCCTTTATTATAATTCCTGTTAAGGTTCTAACCCCTACAATGCAGTCGTACTTTGTAAAGAAACAGCCTCCTAATCAACAGCCCATGGTGCTGGTGCATCTAAACCTAGGTTTATTCTGAACCTCTGCTTCAGTAACTGACCAGCCCAGTGATGTATTCAAATAACCCCAGATCATGATAGCTGTCATGCAACAGGGAACAGTGGCTGGGACTGAGATTGACTCTGGACATGCTATGTCCAGCTCATGGCACGGTTGACCAGGGTAGTGCAGAGTGTTCAGACAATACTGGTATCACTGATACGAGGTCAATAGGGCGCGAAGATATCCCATTGCAAAGAACTATTCCAGCCTCTATTCTGGACAGAACGGCAATGACCGTAATGCCAGGTATACTGGTGGAATTAAATTGTGGATTTTCTTTTGAAATTATAAGGAAACTCTGCCATAATTTGAATTTCTATATATCTCACACTAAGTTCTGTGGGTGATTTCCAGACAAAGGTCTCTTTTGTAGAAGGGAAAACACCTCCGAGCCTAAAGCTCTCATATATTGACTAATGTTCATCGTCAGCCTCATTCCTCTGGGCTATTCGAAGTACATGTACTACAATTCAACAGTGGGCTTTATCACTCCCCAACACTGCAGTAGCATCTGCTTAATCTCTGTTCAGGCATTACTCTGTTCTTAAAGGGTTAATATAAGGGTGGTGGAGACCAGTGTGGGGTGGTCGGCAATACTGACGGTGTGAGTGTAGTGAGGAGGAAGGAGGAGGTGTGTATTAAGGGCGTCATGACGTGCCTGGAATACTGTATCATGTATTGTATGCAGTACGGTATACGCAGCACCACGTACAACTCTACCAATCTCACCCTCCTCTCTCCATGTATGAGCCCTCAACATCTTCCTTAACTCTCTATAACTGTTTAAGGGCTGCATAATGCATACGAAGACTTTACCCATTGATGGTCAAGATATCATGATTTCCCTATTGATGCACTCTTGAGCAGCTTGCCATGGTGCAGTTTGTAAATGTAGTACTCTAAACTAGACTCAGCAGTTCTAAAATGGTGCATCGTAATGGGAAAAGGCCAAGAATCTGGAAATATTATTATGTCCTTGGAGGGGTAAAGATGGTAGAATTCATCTTTAAATGGCCAATAGGTGTGATAGACGTCTCAAGATAACATCTGAGACTGTGAGCCTTATATCCTTTCATGCTTACACAACTATGTGAACTGCCTCATTATAGCTACTGCCTTATATACCAAAAGGGCATTTCAAAACCATAGCTATAGCTATGGTTTTGAAATGCCCTGCAGATCACACTAACTCCTGTCCTCATCTTTTTTACCACAAGCTATTATCGCTGCAATATACTCAGGTATCATATGTCAAAGGAAACTTCCCTCCTCTCATTCTAGGATATCACCAAGCTAAAGTAAATGCACCGAGCACATTTTTTTATGTCCTATTAAATAGGCATTTATTGTAACTGCACATGGTGACTTTCTGTTACAATATGAAGACAGGATGTACAAGATTGGACACATTTGTTTCCTGGCTTAGATATAAAGCATATTGGCATCATGTTGGTATGTCGGTATTTCCAGTTAATTACTATATAGCATATCAAATGGTGTTTCTATGGTTTTACAAAGCTTGTGTATGATTTCAAGAAATATCTGGTATGATATAATTCTATTCACATATATAGTCATTTCAATTTACCTGCCTGCCACTTTAACAACATTTCTATAAACAATATAAACAGGGACAAAATTATTTACATTTGATGATAATGAACAGATTAACACATGTTTCACTTTAAATGGTAATGTATGATGTACTGATGGATCACTCTTCATCTCTTTTGGACTAATAATCACAGTTTTGTCCGGGGCATGGGTAACATTACAATATTCAGCTTTGAAGAGCAAAGACTCATTCGGTCTTTAATCGTAAGTGAGTTTACTGCCTTTTAGTTCTCATCTCTTGTATATATTTCTCCTTCATATCTTACATATCTTTACCGTGTCGCTTTTTGATCTCCTTTTTGAATTTTTCCTTCATTGATATATACTTGACCTCACATGGTAATTCGTTCCACAATTTTATACCTCTATAAAGTGGACTTTTTTTTGAATGATTGAAGTCTATACCGCCTTTTAAGGCAAACTATCTTATCATCCTGTCTTGTCCTCCTGTCTGTGTGAGTATACAATTCCTCTAAAACTATTTTCAGTATCTGTGCCTTCCCATACCCCATACATTGATGAAATGAGCAGCTCCTTTCCCCTGTGCCTCCAGCATTGGTACTTCACATCTGGCATGCAGCCCTACAATAGTTTCATGTCTCTTTTTCACCTTAAGACAGATTCTTAATCCCTGGTTTTGTATTATTTGTAACCTTGCAATATCTGCTACATTAGTACAGTCAGCGATAAAGCAACAATAGTCAAATATGGGGAGTATACACTGTTTGTAGATTGATATGCTAGCTTTCTCCGTTAGAAGATGTCTATTCTTTGCAAGCTTAAAAATAAAGGCTGCAGTCTTTCTTACAGTGTCATTTAAGAAGGAGGCCATCGTGAGTTTACAATCAATGATGACCCCTAGATATGTGTATTTGTTTACAACTTTAGGTGTCTGTGCATTCATATTTACATCTAGATTTTGTAAATTAGGTGCTCTTTGGGGAGAGGAGAACCAAATGCACTGAGTCTTATCAACATTAATAGTCATAAGGTTGTTATCACACCATAGACCTATTGTATTAAGATCAACTTGTGGGTTTCTGATAGCAATCCAATCTCTTTTTTCATTTGCATAGAGTACAATATCATCTGCATACATTTGAGAAATATATTTCCTCTGTGATATCATTCAGCAAGAAAATAAACAATAATGGACCCAGTACTGACCTTTGATGTAAGCCGAAGGTCAGTTTTTCCTCAGTAGAAGCATTATTGTCAATTTTCGTTTGAATGGTATGGTTTTGGAGAATTGTTAGTTAATCGTTTGCGTGCAATATGAGAGAAGCAATTTGCTGAACATAAGCCTTCTGATACTTCTTTCTGATAAGACACAATCATACGATACTGCTGATCTCAGGATGAGTATGGGCACTATCAAAAAGATCGCTGGTCTGATTGCTCCGTGTCCATGCAGGAAACTTACTACTCACCCTTTAAGGATAACATGATGCCTCCTGTGTATTCTTTATTGTGCATCAACACATCGTCGATGACGCGCATCGGCACTGATTTGGCGCATCATGCTGACCCTTAGGGAGGGCATCAATAGACAGCATGGTCTACTGATCCAGTACTGGTGAGTTACCCGCCTCATCAGGACTACATCCGTGCAGCAGTACAACAAGAGGGTGCATGTGAACAGTATACATCATTTACTGGGTTAAGTTGATGTACATGGGAGAGAGAAACAACACGCATACTTGAGTTATCCAGCCGGTATGTGATGCACATTGAGGCTTTGATACAATCACAGCAGGCTTTACCCAACACACAGTTAAGCCATTTAATGGCTACACGGTGCCTAAATACATCACACACCTAAATGACCTCCAGGATACATGGATATACATTTGCTGCATTCAAGCTTTATGCTGACCCACTGGAACTTTTAAACTCCCGATAGTGCACCAGTACAATGGTGGTGAGTAGACTCTTCAGTACTGCATTGATGCATTAACCTGGAGGCACCATGCGCTACTCTCCCTACGCTTGAAGGTTTCATACAATGTTATATGTTTCACGTATATATGCGTGCCTGTAGACATAGAACATACATTACTAGAAAGTGAGAATATTAGTCACCTCTCACATGACAAATCACCAATAATCCACCCGGCTGCATTTTCAGCCGCTCTGTACATGCACACATTAATCGTGCACGATAAGATACTTCTTGCCTAAGGCTGGGTGACAGAATGGTTACAATGCTATTGGGGGTATTCCACCGAAACCGATTCTTGGCCGATAGTCCATCTCCGATGCATTTCTGATGCATCGGCGACAGAAATAGAGAATCGGAGATAATCGGACCCTTATCGGGTGGAAATCGGGTATCATCGGCCAAGAATCGGGTCCAGTGGAAGAGGTCGTGAAAAAAATCGGAGACCATTGGAATCACGTCGGGAACGCATCGGGAATGATCGCTGACGGTTTCACTTTGGACCCGATTTTTTCTGTTCAGACAGAAAAAATCGGCCAGGAATCGTTTCTATTTTTTGTCGGCCCGGCAATTTTAGTTTCCGGGGAAGGCGGTAGGGGGGCGTACGCGTCGCCGATCACATGGAAATCACGTGACCTGCACTTCGGCCGTACTAGAGGAAAACATCCAAGATGGCTCCACGGCGTGCAACTAAGCGCAAGACGCAAAGAAAACCAGTAAATACAACAAATGACGAGGGGAATGAGGGCCAACAGCCTGAGGATACCTCGAGGAAGGGACAGGGAACACGTTTCACGGCAAGAGGTAGGCCTAGGCTTGAAATAACAAAGGAAGATGAAGAATCTGCTCGACGTCTTCTCGACCGTACTACCGGTAGTAAATCTGGAGCAGTGGAGGAGTACAATGAAGACGACGACAATGATGAGCCCCAAGACCTAAGTTGCACACCTTCCTCCCGTTCCAGGGGAGGCTATTCTGACTCCAAAGGTCCCTACTCACGGCTAGGTATGGGTGGCAGCCGCCTGACCAAGAGAAAACTCATCCCCGATTACGATGAAAACAATGAAGATGAAGAGGAAGAAGGCAGTCCTCGTCCTGCCAAGTCTTTTAAGAGCCCCCCTACCTCTGCAGGTACAGAAATCATTATTGATCACGACGAGGATGATCCCTGGTATATGGACCCCGATTATGATTCACAGGAATTTTCTGTGGACAATGAAGACGAAGAAGAAGAAGAAGAAGACGATCCCCTCCCTACCATAAAGCCACCCAAAAAGAAAAGACCTGTAGCCCCCACAAACTTTGACATGACTAAAAGAAACCAGGAGGAGGCCAAGGTCACCAAGGTCACTCCTAAGAAGACTGTTAGTGAGGTTAAAAAGAGCCAGGTTACTCCTAAAAAAATTATAGGTCAGTTAAAGTCCAGACCAGATGCCCCTGGAAGTGGCCGACAGTACTTCAAAGACAATGCGGTGTTGGAAAGGTTGTGTGAGCTATGGGAGGCTGTTCCATACCTGTATGACAAAAATCACAAGCTGTATAAGGACCCGACAGCAAGGTGGGCCGCCTTAGGAAAAATTGGCGACGACTTAGGGATACCAGGTAATTTATTCAAGATTTTCAAGAAAATATATTTTATCCTAGACCCACATATTTCAAATCGTCCTAGACAACAGAAAAATCCAAGATAAAAAAGAGAGAAATAATTCTGATTATTAAAACAGCTTTCTTTCATTTCTACTTGCTCTTGTGTTTAATACAAATCTGAATTACTATGAAAATAAAAAAAAATTCTATTTTTTTCAGCCTTCTTTGTGAACACAAGGATGAATTCGCTGAGGACAGACTATCAAAAAATAGTCTAGGCAAGGTCAAGTCGGGCTCTTCTGCAGCAGACGGGAAGCTCCCATACAAGAAAGAGTTAATTAAGCGGCTTTGCTTCTTCTTGGATCCGTATTGCAAGAAGGAAGCAAGCATAACTAACTACAGGAAGGTAAGTTCTCCCCTTTCTTGATTTTTAAGGCCAATGATGCTCGCAATGGATTAAAAATCCCAAATAAAATGATCCCCAACAAAAAATTATCTGAAATAAAATAATCCCCAAAAAAGAAATCCCAAATAAAATAATCACAAACAAAATACCCCAATATAAAATTTGATTATCTATTTGCCTGCTACCTTGATCAATTAATCAATCAACGACAATTATAAAGTAATGCATCTTGGATAATTTTTGCTTGCTATTACCCTGATTAATAGACTACCAGGCTATCTTCTCTGCTCATTTACTTTTCCCCCTTTCTTGTTTTTTCAAGCAAACCCAGGTAGAGGAGGAATCACCAGAACAGGAGGTCGACAACGAGGACCAGGACAAGGGCCGTAGTGAGGAGGAAAACTTGGAGCCTGATGAAGGAGGGTTGGAGGAAGCTCATGTAATCCCAGATGAATACGAAGAAGAAGCTGTTTCATCCAGGACGCGTAGTTCTCCCAACAAACAGAACATTGGTAAATCTAAGACCCCCCCCTCTTCTGGCAAGGGCAAAGGTTCAGGTAAAAGCTCTTCCAAAAAGCCAACTCCTGAGGCTACCACTAAACCCCCCCTCAGAAGGGCTGGCAGCACAGGCAGTTCGACAGTACAGCGACCCTCCTCCTCTGACGGTAGGAGGACATACAGGACAGATTACCTGGCTGACAAAGATAAATTCTATGCGAATAATGAGGAGGTTTCCAATGAATATTTCAGGAACAAGGAGCCTCAGCATCTCCGAGAGAAAAAAAACAAGACTGTCGCCGAGGTCCTTGAAAATCGAGAGCAATATTTTGAGAAGTGCACCAACTCTGTGGTAGAGCTGACCCAGCTTGCTGCAGCACGCCATGCTCAGCCCCCTCCACCTCCTCCTGTGGCAGAACCTGAGACGGAGGACTCCCACTGGAGTAAGATGATCTTGTTCCAGTGTCAGAGAATGAACCAGAGAGTACGAGAAAAGTTTAAGCTACACGTGCACAGCTTGGCTTTAGACGCTGTGAATGGGGACTGGGTCCCATAAAAGACATAAAAAACTGTTTTGCTCGTGACGAATTATCCCAGATTTGTAGTTAAAAGTTATATATCCCAGACATTTTTTTATATAGGATCCGAGCGATGATCTCAACCAATATTCTTACTGTTAGTGCACTTGACTCAAAAAACTTGAGGATTGCTATATGTTCTGTTCTAGTGCATAAAAAAACAATATCCGACAACAATTTTTCAGGATCGCAGAGATTGAGGGAAGTGTATGATAATATTTGTTGTTGCTATTGTTGTTGCTGTCGCTGTTATTATCTATCAAGGACTGAAGACAAGGCTTGCATAACCTGCTTTGTACTTTCTTGTAGTAGGCGATTACCTCATGGAAAAGGAAAATATATTTTTTTATTTCAAGGAGAAGTAAAAAGCCTTCTAGTTATCATGGAAACAGACTAGACGACTTTATTTCTAGTTTACTACATGGTTTTATATCAAGTTAAAAGTTGCTTCGTCTGAAAGAGATCGTAAAAGTTAAAAGTTCATCCACTGTGGTGTGTTCAATAAAAAGAGGTTTCTACTTTTATAATTAATTCTTCCCTTCAATGAATTTGAAAACATTTATAATCTCCATATATATATAACAGAAACAATACATGTCGCTCATAAACCCAAAAGTCCTCTTCCCAGATTTGTTTGTCCCCAATAAAATTATCTTGGACATTTTTTGTCAGAGATTATTAGTCATCCTCCTCTTCCTCAACTTCTGCTACAGCCTCCATCCGCCTTTTGCGCATGTACTTGTCTTGCCATGGTACCTTACCGTGCCTGGAGTTGAACCAGCGGCACAGGCTTTCCCGCATGGCTTTCGCACTCTGAGGCATGTTCCTCCCATGATGAGACCTGTCAAGGCCATCCAGGCCATGATCTTCATCCCGCCACTGTCCAGGATGGACCTCGAGCTCTGGCCCTTCATAGTCGACGGATCCTGCTGGGATGTACTCTGATGGTGCTCGAGTGCGAAGGAAGTTGTGCAGGGAAACTGCTGCCATGGTTACCATTTTAACTCCCTTCGGTTCCATGTCCTGTGTACGCAGGAAGAGGCGGAATCTGGTAGCAAAAATTCCGAAAGCATTCTCAGACATGAGACGGCCCCGAGATACTCTGTAGTTGTACACTATCTGCTCATCTCCCTGGTCTTTTACCGCATACGGCTTCATGAGATTGGTTGCTAGTGAGAACGCATCATCCCCTACCATGAAGTAAGGTAGCAAGTCCCGCATGCCATTTATCTTAGACGCTGGTGGTATGTTGAGAGGGTTTGTTGGGTCATTAAGGTCAGCGTAGAGGGGCCCTTCCTTCCATATGCGGGAATCACCTGCCTTGCCTTCTGACCCTATGTCTACATATATGAACCGGTAGTAGGCGTCTACGACAGCCATTAACACTACACTAAAATACTTCTTGTAATTGTAGAAGGTGGTTCCACTCTTCCGGGGTTGGCGAATACGAATGTGCTTCCCGTCCACTGCCCCGATCATGTGAGGGACTTGCCACTCCTTCCAAAATCCATCTGCGATTTCCTTCCATTCCGCTTCGGTTTGTGGGACCTGGAGGGAGGAAAGGAAAGCATATAATAATTGATGTAAATTATTTAATATATGTTTCTTGTATATATCCCAGATTTTTTTGTACCAGACAAGACCTTCGGCTAGGTGAAATCCAAGATTTTATATTTGAAACACTTGATAAATAGAAAAGAAAACAAAGAAACAAACCTTCAAGAAATCTTTAAGAACGGCAGTCAGGGCAATGCAGGTGTCTCTTATTATAGGGTAGACTGTTGACCCCCCCACTAAATGACCGTGGTGTAGAGTTTGACTGCTGTCTCCTACAAAATAAAAAGGAAATTAAGTCAGGTGTCTCAGATAGTTGAAATCCCAATAAAAAATACGCTATATTTAAAACACAAATTTTATCATTGATATTCTACCTTTGTAAATTTCACGGGATACTTTTTATATATCATACATTTTATAGAAAATAAAACAAAAGCTCACCTAAAGCCAAATACCGTAGGGTTATGTCTAGGCGTTCCTCTGGCTTAATAGACTCTCTGAAGTTTGTGTCACGCCTGTATATCAGGGGGTAGACCTTGCTCAGGAGCTCTTTGTATTCTCCAGGGCCCATCCTCAGAGTGTGGCGAAACTCATTCACCTCGTCCATCTGAAATTATTTTATAATATTTTTATCTCTGATAAATTTTATCTTGGACAAATAAGGACTCACATCTGTTTTTTTATGACCACGAGCTGCTCTTCTCCTCTTGATCTCTTTAAAATAAGTGAAAATACCACCACCCCATAGAGCTCTACTCCTGTCAGAGGAACATGAAGCCACAGACCGGTACCCCTTGACACCTACCCCCCCAAGTAAACAAAGAAGACAGAGTAGTACTTACTTCCAGTAGGTCCCTGTGCAGTTTAGTGAAGGTGTTTCGCTGCAGATTGTCTGTCCGGTCCTTCAAGTATGGAGCCACATGGTACTTGTGCTTCCTCTTCTTGCCCTGAAGTATGTCAGCATCTTCCTCATCCAGTTTCATGAGCATTAAAGTGGCGTGAGCGACCACGAGCACATCTGTGGGCTCCATCTTGGATTTGCTCAGTATGTAGGTCATATGGTTGATACTAGGTCATCGCCGATGAAGAGGCCTCTGGTGGAAGAGGGTGGAACCATCCGCGATGACTGTCGGCGATGACAATCCGACAATTTTGTCCTCGGTGGAAGAGTGAATTTTTTGGTGATTTTGAGACCCGATTTCACTGTCCCCGATAAAATTTGACTATCGGGCCGACAAAATTGTCGGCCCGACAGGCGCCCGACGACCGTCGCTGATAGCAAAAACCCACTATCGGGCCGACAATTCTGCCGGTTTTGGTGGAATACCCCCATATGTTCCTATGTCATGGTAATGTCCCAAAGTTCAGCATGCAATCTACCATGCAGTGCTGAGTTGTTGCAACATGTTAGCTGTGTTGGAGTCCATCATGTTCATGTGGATAGCATGATATATTACTTTAGCAATGTAGCCAGGGCTGCAGTCATGTAGCAACATGAACATAGGGGAAATCACTCAGCTGCAGGTTGCTCTCCGTGTTCGGCATTGAACAATCATGTCATGTCATTAATAGATGTATTCTACTTCATCAATGATATTTCCAACGTTCTCTGCAATCACATTACAAGATAAATGATAACCGTATTTCCAGGATTAGGTGCTACAAAATCATTGTTTAAGTTGGTATGACTTATTCCAAATAGTTTGGGGATTACGCCATACCTTAACAAGCGTGTGGCATCTTTAATCGTTAAGTATATATATAGCCTGCCGTTGAGTTCACTTATAAATGATGTTGTTCCCTTTCTGGAATGTTCGTCCGTCATGCCAAGGTGCTATTCCCCGTCATTTAAATCGAATCTCTAAATGACTTTCTGAACAGTAGCACAGGTCATGTTAATTTTAATAAATCTCGGAGAAGAGCAGTTCGTAGCTTAACCCTATAGGGGCTGCACAACTTTTCATCTGTCATTATATGTCGTAATGCAATACGTCCACACAGCAACTCTACTGGACAGCAATGCATTCATGTATCATGCCTACCCTTCAGGCTTGTATCAATCACATTGGGTTAGTATGATGCAAGGATGCAGCACTACCAAGTTGGTGACAAGGACTGCATTAATGCATCATGACACACAATGGTTATAATGTTTGCTGTAGGCCTGTGATGAGGCTTTTAAAGGGTTAAGGCGTGGAGTGAAGGAGGAATTGGGAAGACAGTGATCGTGACGAGCATTGAATTGTCAAATCTTCACTGTCCCCTTACCCCACAACCCCGGCACATCATCTATAGGGTTTTAACTGAACGCACTGCAACGCATAATTTTATCAGGTATGCCTTTTACCAATGAATGCAGTGCCTATGACGTGGTTATTCTCATTCAATAATATATCATATACTTAATCTAATCTAAGATTCTAGATCCTCCCCTCGATCACCAATTATTTCACACAGTGGCATTTAAGCCAGGGGTAGCTATGGTAAATAGCAGGACCTTGCTTGCACATTGTCATTCTTAAAATGACCACCTTCCCCCTCCATGGCAGGAGGCAGGCCATACAAGGTGGCCTCAACAGATCCTACAGAACCTCTCTCTGATCCTAGCATCAGAGAAACCAGGCGAAGGGCCATAAAACTGCCCATCACACTGCCCTGAGGCCCCACCTCTGCCCCTCCTGATCAAATCAGATATGTAAAAACTTGATTGGAGGATGAGCAACCCAATTAAAACAATGGATGGGGCGGGGAAGACCACAAGATGCTCAGCATCACTTCTGAAAGGATGGATCACAAAGCTACCACTCCAAGCTCAGACTCCACCATTCCTGGTGGACAGGGTACCCCCACGGGGATCATACCCACGCTACAGAGTTCAGTCAGAGTGTCCTGGAGGACATTATAGCTGTAAACAGGGCATGTACGTCCCAATCCAGCTTTATATCTGACAACAGCACTAACGCCAACACTCAGGGTAACACCCCAACACAACAATTTGACTCAATATCTGAAGATGGGATAGAACCAGTAACTGAGCAATACAACACCGGCAGGCCAGGTCAGGCGGAGGATCATATACATACAAATCCTCAGGGAATATTGGAGGGAGACTGCAGAACCCCATAGAATTCCAACGTGCACCACTGGTGAGGTGGCCACAGGAAGTGCGACCTGACCCAAGATATTCCACCAAAAGACCAGCCGAAACAGAGATGGGAGCTGCGGCAGAAAATACTGGAGTACAATGGAAGACACCTACACCTCACGCAGCACCAACCCCACCACATTAGAGCAGGGTACACCAGGTCACACCCAACTCCCCAGGGCAGGGAAGCCAGGGCAGGGTAGCCTTTTTCTAATGCAATATGCAAACACTTTGTATGCCTACACCACTACACCAATGCATATGCAACTGATGCATTCTCCATAACCTGGTCAGGCTTGTTTGTACTCATATTTCCACCCTTTGGTATCATTGGCAGGACACTAAGGAAACTGAAGGAAGACAGACCAAGAGGGCTACTACTCATACTGGAGTGGAAGATACAACCCTGGTACCCAAACCTCAGGAGACTAGCCAGCTTCAAGGAGAGATGGACCCTAAGGGTCAACACATCAACACTGCAGTGGCCAGGAGATCAGAAGAAAATCTTCCCCATGGCCAACAGGATGAGGCTCCTATGCCTGCCCCTATGAATGACAAGCACCCCTTGGAAATCATCTAGTGCAATCACATAAAAATATCCAAGGCATCCTGGGAGCTCCTCATGGCTTCATGGTCAAAATCTACCATAGCCAGCTATGTAACAGCAGCAAGGAAGTGGCTAAAACACACCAGCAAAAACAATGTTAGCGTCACCCATCCCACCTTACACCAATGTGTAGACTTCGTAACAGAGATCTCAAACAGTGGGGTGGGTCACTCATCAGTAGCCACCACCAGGTCCCTAATGTCATGCTTCATCCACATAGAAGGCAGACCGTTAGGAGAACATGCGCTGACCCAAAAACTAGTAAAAGGAGCAAAATCCCTAAACCCACCATAGAAACCTTATGAATACATTTGGGACCCAGCACCAGTAATACACAAACTGGCACAGTGGGGCGACATAGAGGAGCTAGATCTGGATAAGGGAGTGGTCATTATTTATCAACAGGAGGGTGGTGGGTTTGAGGAGGGGGGCATAAAAAATTCAGACCCCTCCTGAGGGGGGACTAAAAAAATTTGGACCCCTCTTGTGGGGGGGGGCTAAAAAAATTTACCCTCTTTTTTGCAAAGAACCCCGCACGCTACTATAGAACAAAGAGGGGTGCAAAAATTCTCCGCGCCTCTGGCGCAGGGGCGCGAAAAAATTTGATGGTTGCCAAGGGGGGTGTAAAAAATTTTCGTGCATCCACGCGAAAACCCACCACCCCCTTGTTGATAAATAATGGCCACTCCCTAAGCTAACAAGGAGAATCCTACTACTCTTTATGCTAGCAACAGGTCAGAGGATACAGAGTGCCTATGACCAGCTAAAAACTGACCTCAGACTATCAGATGATACCATCAGGATCAAATACTCCACACAACTGAAGTCCAACCATCCCAAAAAGAACCCACTACTCCTCAGGTTTGACAAACATGAAGACATACTAACATGTGTCTATTCCACCTGAAAGCCTACCTGGACAGGGAGGACACAAAAGGAGCACACCATCAAAATGCCTTCCATCCCAGCCAGCCCCGTCACCTTGTCAAGATACATTAAGGTGACCCTAAAGGACACAGGCATACAGGATCATTTTGGGGCATATACCACAATACATGCTGCCACCAGTGCAGCGGACAGTGCTAAATGTACCAATAAATGACATACTCAGCTTGGCAGGATGGGCGAGAACCAATACATGAATTTGCTAGGTTCTAAAACAGACCTCTACTGGAAGATACAGAGGACACCTCACATGAGACTAACTTCATAACTGCCATTATGAACCATGAAACAGACTTTTAGACCACCAACCAGACAGTACACACTATACACACCTAAAGAGTGATGGTCTTATAAACCAGAGTCTCAAAACATATATTACATATTAAGATATAATTATCAAAGTATTTATCCCAGAATACATATATACATATGCACTCTAATGCTAGAGACACATATGTTAAGATAAATATGGACACCTTACCTCTTTCAGGTCTAATGTTCCTAAAAGTCGACATGAAGGCCTATTTTTGGCCTGTTTTCAGAATCCTCACATATCTTCAAGAATAAGTCAAACTTTACCATTTTTTCAGAGTCTGACATATGGGAGGTGGTCTCTTGGGGAAACTGAATTATTGGAGTCTATCTTTAATTCCTTAGATATGGTGAGCTTCCAAACATGAGGGAAAATACAAGAAATACCCTCCCAATTTAAACAATATTAAATAAAAAAATCATAAAAAAGTAAAAAATAATGTTATTTTTCTGTGAAAACCTACTTTTTTCCATGCAAAAAAATATGGCAGAATGAACTATTCCTAAGAGTTATGGCATTAAGCCATAGGAGTAGCCCACCCGTTCGCTATACTCTCTACCCGCCCTATTTCACGGGATAATCTAACTCAAAAACGGCCATGACAAATATATGACAACCTGCAAGCAAGGTCCTGCTATATACCATAGCTACCCCTATGGCTTAATGCCTTAACTCTTAGTAATAATTAATATTAAACTACACATTGTTAGGTTTAATATTCAATTGAAGGCATCCACCAATAGCTACATATTATGTAATGACAAGGTTACCAATACAATCCCCGAGGGTCAGCATAATGCACCAATGCAGAGCTGGTGAGGCATGTTGCATTGTTGATAATGAACCTTGAGGCATCACAGAGTCTGTAGCTGCAGGGGTAAGTCACCAGGGGCCAGAGACAAAATGGCCCCCGCTATGAATAACCTGTTATGTTCTTATACAGATGCCCATGTTGGGCTTCCAAACAGGTCCAGGGGGGTCATCAATACTCAGGTCATGTGATCAATTCAAGTCACGTGGTGCACCGTGTGAAAAATGTCGTCTGTTTGTGTATTAGAGATTCCACTGTGCGGAAACGACGGGAAATGGAGGAGATTCTGAGTTGATTTGCCGTCTGCATTCATTTCTATCACACTAGACAGATGTGTACTGTAAACTAGTTTCAATCATTCATGAATGTAATCAGGTATTGTAAGCTATTTAAGGTTCACATGATATGGATTATTGAAATTTTCTGTATATAAGTGTGCTCATGATGCACCGATGCAGCAGCCCCAGGAGCAACTCGTCAGTATGGCATAGTCGTGGTTCTGAGAACTGCACAGTGGTACACATAGGATCAGCACGATATAAAAATGAGTCACCCACCACGGCTGTATTCACACATCATGGCGCCAAATTGACATAATGCACAAGGTGGCCCATAAATGGTTTGAAAATGCTCAATGGTAAATACCACATCTATACTGGAAATATACCACATTCATATCATTCTGTTTGATCTGTAGATCTGTTCAACTTTTCCGAGGGATTGAATGTGACTGAGGTTCTGCTTTTTCCGATTCCATTGGTGTCAGTTAAAAGATTAATGTGGTGCGAATTGTAACAAAAGAACATCCTAGGTGCATTTCTTGTTTGTTCGGCGTCGGCTTTCAGTGTTACTGTGACTTGGGTGAGCTTACAGGGGTAGGTTGTGCTTTTTTTGCTCTTAGCTGTCTAAAGTCTGCATAATAGAAGAATGTCCATATACCTGAATTGTCACGGTGACCCGATGCAGCACCAGCATATCATATTATGCAATTCATGACAGCACATTGGAGTACCACGTCCCTCATAACATAAAGGACATAGTTCATTATTGCAGCACTAGTGAGTTCATGGGCGTGGACTGGGTACCAGGTTGAGTCTCTATAGGTGTTATCCATGCATATGCTATAGTAAGGGTAGGAAAGTAAAGGAACAGTGCTACCCTCTGCCAGCTCTATTTGCTATGTATAGACCTTGATTACAGGGGTGAGGTGGTACTTTGCCAAAGTCCCCTCCGTAATCAAGGTGTACTGTATGGGAAATAGTCTGAGCTGGCAGAGGGCAGCACCTTTTCTTTACTTTCCTAATCTTACTATAGCATATGGAAAACACCTACAGAGACTCAACTTGGTAACCAGTCCACGCCCATGAGTGGGTTATTCGCCAGGGCCCATTATAATGACGTATTGGGAAACCTTTGACGTACTCTACTGCTCCTGCAGATGTTACAGGTCTAGGAGAATTAGCGTAGATTCCAAGTTGGCTTAGTAGTTATGAATTCACAAAACAAGCTAATTCATTCTAAGCTATTCTTTTTTTAAACAAACCCCTTCCATAGTCATGTTTACAGTCTGTATAAATCTCAAAGCACTGTTGGAATTGGACTCCCCATCTTTTATAGTTTGGCGAAGCTGTATGTATAAACTTGAAAATAACTACATAAATAAATCTTTATGAACAGGGCCTGAATATCTGTTTTCATATCAAAGAGAAGGCACCTGTGCATCTAGACTGAGAGGGATAATAGGCTTTGCATTATTATGCTATGAATTTATTATGGGCCCATTAATCACTAGTATACAGCAATTTTCGTTGGCCACTTGTAGAGTAAGGTCCGAGTTTTTTCATCCTACCATTTGCGGGGCACAACGTATAATATGAATAATAGAAAACGATGACAATTCACATTATCTAACAAATTTCAACATTAGAAAGTGAGAAAGTGAAAAAGTAACTTTGGAGAGTAAGAAATGTGAGAAGAATGAAAATTTGGTGAAGTGTTTGTTATGGTTTCGGGCGTTCTTTTGGCTTTTTCATCTCTTTTCGTACTGTAAACAAAGAATAAGTCCGGCCTCATGTACTAATCACCGACCAATCGATCCTTATACACTATTCAACTACAGCAGTAGAAGTGATCACAGTTAGACGTACCCCAGTATCACCCACCTTGATTATTCTTTCATGGCGACCAAAGGACTTGCATTAGAATGTCCCCTCTTCATCAGCAGTGGCGGATTTAGATGGGGCGTGGGGCCCCCTTTTGGCCAGTAGTTAAAAGTTTATTTTCCTTTTTTTACCCCAAAGTTAATTAAATGTTTTATCTCAAAAAGGGGCGCACCCCCTCCCTTTCAAAATCTCGATCCGCCCCCGATCATAATATAGTAAGGCCTTTACTGCCACAACTGAACCTATTACAATGGAGTGAATGGCTTGTGGATGTGTTGCAGGCACATCCTTTAAAAGGTCCACAATAGCAATGTAGCAGTCTCATGGAACTGCACTGTTAAAATATTCTGTAGATTTTACAGAGAGCCATTGTTAAATTTTACGGTCTTTCACAGTTATTTCTATTACAATTATACACCCTTAGATTGAGTGATGGTACAGTAAATCTGTGTAAAACACTATGGGAAAGTACTGTTATTTCTTTTACGGTGAATCTTTGTCTTTTCGGAAGTTTCATATCTTCCCACTAGGTGGCATCAGGCTCATTTTGAGACTTTCTACAATGTCATAGACCCTGAACAGATCAAACTGTCACATTATTCAAAGAGCTTTCACTTTGGTTTATGCACCATGTTATCAAAATGCAAGTATATTTCATTACTTTCATTATGAGAAAACTGTGAAACTACAATCTATCTTGATGGTGCAAAGAAGAGTAGCATAGGTATCTTAGACACCCATTATGTGGGAATAGAGAAAATACATAGGCATACCACTGCAGTTCTTGAACTATCACAACTCAGAGGTAATCTATGTTCTTAGATTGTGACCCTATAAGGGCATGATGGGTCTCCCAAAGACTCATTCATGATCATAATGATTCTGTTGTCCTTGCACTAGGATATCGTGATGATTTGCATGTGGTGCCAAAACATATATGAAGATAACATAGTCCATTGTGGATTTATAGTGAAATCCTTAGAATGACACATCAAATGCTGAATATTCATATGAAAAGCTAATTTTGGATGGCATTTAAGCCAAAACAATGTGTAATGAATTACTCTTAGTCATTGTTTAGAAATAACGATGAAAGTCCTTTAGAATTACAGTGACTTTTGGAAAACGGTGACCATTAAAAAAACGATAAAAGATTGGCACCCATTGTTGCCAATGATTCTTCTTTTTTCTATGGAAGATTTTTAACAGTGTGGGTATGTATTGTGAGGTACATCAGGTTTATTACCTTCTCACACACACATCTCCTCTTACCTTCTAACACGGTGGGTACTCTCCTAACACCGTACATCCAGCGTTTAACACCTTTCAGTTTAAGGACGACATCCTTCGCCAATGAAGTATGTCCTCTGCCATCACAGGGTGAATCCTCCCCTGTGAAGTACCTCACCAGGAGGGTCTTACCAAATAGGAAACGCAAACCAAAGTATAAACCATGCACATTTTTGTATTGCTAATTTTTTTTCTCAAACTCGCCAATACAGCATAGCCACATAATGAATGGAGAGAAACCATTGAGACATAATGTGGTCCTGAAATGAGTTCACCCTATACTGGAGCAGCTCGACTCTATATGCTTGTACACCATGAGTGGCTCAGGGAAGCCTCCTAAGGGGCTTGTGGTCACGGCATGGGCCGATCATCACCTCCCTAAGTAGGTCCTACCCCTTCTTAGTGGGTCAAACCCTGGCACCCAATCCTCCAACGCTTTTTACACCTCAGTGTGCACCAACATACAATTATCAGTGACACATTGCAATGGCATTTAAAGCTGTGATATGTAGTCAATAGGCCTTCCACTTACTTAACACCTTACCAGGAGGTTAATTCAAAACATCCTACCATAGGTCACTCAGCGATCCAACGGTATTGATTTTTCTGATGTTAGAACAAGACATGCAGGCATTGGCACAACAAGTGCTATTTACTTTACTTGTGGTAGGCTGAGCTCTGCATACACTATCACAAACAACATGTGTACACTGTGCACAGTGCCAGGCCTATTGCAAAAGGCACAAAATAAATAGCTGTGGAACACTCCTTTTTACAACTGGGGTTTTCCCACATACAAATAACCCACTTTCCTCATAGGATATTACCTGGTACAGGACCATGTTTACTACATAGTGCCTGGGCCACGAATGGCCTAGAAAAAAAATGACATGTTAAAATAATTATTCCTGTTTGGTTTAATTATAGACCATCAGAATGAAAAACACCCATGTTTAGTATTTTTTAAAAATTAATTTTTACCCAAAATAAAAAATAATTAGGGACCCCATTAATTTTTGAAAGTAACTAATTCACTTTTCGGAATTAATCCAGCCCCTAGGAATTTTTTGACACCGGTACATACATTGCACTATGCCAAAAATATTCCCCACCTACCATCCCCAAATGGTACTGCCAGAATTATTTCTAATTTTTTAGCACTGTCTGAAACATTTCTAATAATTTTAATTCAGTGCAGTCTGAAGATCCCCACATGTGAAACCGCCCAGTTCCTCTATTTAATATCCACTGCGATAATGAGGTCACACTGACCCGTTTACCAATCATCCATGGCAACCATTCCATTGTCAACAAATCCGAGCTGCCCAGTCAGCCGTGATTGGTCAATTCAGGTCACATGTCAAGCACTATAAGAGGGCACTTTTGAAACCCAAAAGGCCCATTCCAGCATTAACTGCGAAATGCACCAGATATCGCATACTCCATCACACTTTTTACAAAAGGGCATAAACAATCATTCCTCTTTATCCTATGAGCTATTTGTAGTGTGTACTAGCTGCCCCCAAAGAAGAGGGGATTGATTACTTGATACACCACCACAGAGGCCCGTGGTAGCCAAGGAAAAGAAATAGTGAATAAGAAATAACACTTCCTATTTCTTTTTTTGGTACCAGGGTAAATGAATAGTACAGTTTAACAAGGTCTTATTTAATCCACAAGAGAGGCGTAGGAACCAAATCTTGATTGGGGGGCCCAGGGCCAAGCCCAGGGGGGGGGGGCCCTGTCGCACCGATCATAATTCATCGGATAGAGTGGGCTGACACTTATTCATGGGTACATAAGATATATGTATTAAAATATCTTTGATGACTTTTGCCTGTGATTTAAAGCCCAGGCTCCCCCTTTTTCCATTGTGCTACCATATTTGTTTTGTTTTGTTTTTGTTGTTTTTTTTTTGTTTTTTTTCCAAACCCCTAATTTAGTCTGTAGAAAAGTATAAACACTGAATTAGCAAAAAGTCTCCAGAACTCTATTTTGGCAGGATTACCTCTATGGTCCTATCAGAAAATTAAAACCTAATTACTCAATTGTCTAATTAAGGTAGAACTGTGACATTGTCACATGCCTTGTATACCTCAGTTAACACCTGATGAGATCTAATGGGATTGAAACCTTGTAATTACTACCTATATTGAAAAAGAATTCAATGTACTCAAAATAAATGTTTGGAGTTGATATCTAGGGCCTGGAGAGTGTACACTTCTCCAGGACCCTGGGGATACAGAGGAAGCCTATGTATCCTAGGTGATGATGCATTATTGTTTACTGATGACAATGATCACCCTGGAGACCCCCTTATCAATGGAAGTTGATGAGGTGAGATGAGCATGGCAACCGCGCCAGAAGATGCAAGGTAGTGTTGAGGTGTGGATGGGTCTTACACCCGTCCTCTGAGATGCTACCATATTTGTGAAAAATTTGGGGGAAATCTTTGCATTTTATCATGGGTCTTGACAAATATTGGGGGGTCCAGACATATTCAGGCCCCACCTCCTCTGGGATTGGGGGGGGGGGCGGGCCCCCCCTGGCCTCCCCTTTTCTACGCCCCTGGTTACCAACACTACCATCGCTGGGTGACCGATGGTAGGATGTTTTGAATTATGCTCCAGAGGCCGGTGGAAGCGTAGGAAGGAAATTGTTATTGGGGGAGGGGCACACTGGGTTGGGTTGACTGGTAAGGTTAGGCAGGTTGTAATATCTATTAATTGGATGTGGGTTGAAGTGTTAGGTTGGGCTGGCTGGGAGTGATAGGCTTGTTATAATTGGCTGGTGGGTTTGGAGGACTGATAGCGTAGTTAGGCAGGTTGTAATTGGCTGCAGGCTGCAGGTTGCAATTGGCTGTAGATTGCAGTTTTAGGCTGGGCTGGCCGGGAGTGGTAACTGGCTGTAATTGGTTGGTGGGATTGGTAGACTGGTAAGGTTGGGCAGGTTGTAATTGGCTGTAGGTTCGAGTGTGAGGTTGGGCTCACTGAGAGCTATGGCTGAGAGACACCAGTGTCTGGAGGAGGTGAGGAATGACTGCCCAGATGCTGGACGGTCAAGTAGGGCAGGATGGAGCACCTGGCACTACGTGTCAGTTGTAATACGGTCCTGGTGGACTCGTTGTCATGGAAACTGGGGTGCTGGAGAGGGATGAGGCGTCACCATACGGCGACTTGTGTAACTAAGGTCCTGTGAATGAGGGGGTGGCGGACAGGGGTGGTGGGCAGGGGACATTCAGACTGAGGGACTTTTGTATCGGCCAAAATGAAAAGAAAAGAAAAGGAACAGCCCTGGTGTAAAGCTGCACGGAGGTCAATGCCCGCCTTGCAATGCCTTGAGACTTTAATATGAAGGAAGAAGGAAGGAAGTGTAGATCTGGATAGTGGTCTAGGGAATGAACACCAGCATTCATTGGATAATGGTCTGGACATGAATCTCTTTCAGGAAAACCTGACAATAAAACACGGACCATTTTGTGTATTCACACTGACAGGTAAATCCACGCTATTAATTATGAGCAAATAGAATTCATGTGAGCAAATACAGCATTATATATGAGCCCCTCACCCGTGTCAAAGACACAAGTGTTACCAGCCTAACATCACCCTGGCAACACTACAAACTGTGGCAGGTATAATTCATTATCTCATTAACTTATAAAGGATGGAGGGATGCCATTCAGCGTTATATTCATTTATTGTTGACATGATACGCTAATACAGCAATTGCAGATGATTCACATGCATCACAACAGTGTATCACAGGGAGCCCAATGGCACGTATGGCACCGAGCAAGCCAGCTGGCTTGCTCGGTGCATGAATGCAGTAGTGGTGAGTTATTCACCAGCAGGGCATTCATCTGCCTTGAAAAATGGATGTAGTACACTGGAACACAATGCAGTCCTAAAAGGGATAAACAAACATGGCTGGAGGGCAGAACACACAGGCCTGGGATCAGGAAACCACTTTGTCCCAAAAAACATAACCCAGTTTGGTCAAATGTTTGTTAATGGTAATTAGTGGGTGAGGGCGATCAATCTGAATGAGCCATCGGCAGTGAGCACCTGGTTCTGCATTTTTATCAGCTAACGAGCAGCTCACTGACACCCGGATAGGGCTAAATATGTGTTCATCCCTAAGACTCCATCAGGGGGACATTGCAGAACGATAAGAATTGATAACATTTTGAAACGCCCTACCGATCAACTGCCTAAGTATAGTAGTTTCAGATGGGCACACTGAGGATAGAGGGCTGTCGAAAATAGAGAATCATCTCTTTTTAGTTCTCCAATAACCCCTCGTCATAATAAGCGCCACATAGATTTATATGTCATTTTACTTAGTAAGCAATTGGACGTTTATAGATATAGGCCCACAAAGGTACATGAAACAGCTTGTAAATGATAAAGAAGAATAGGGAAGGATGATGTTGGCTTTATAAGTACCACATGAGAATTTCAATAAATAATTCAAATTATGTACTGACATGTGTTTAATTCCCCCGATATTTGACAGTGTGAGTATGCAAGTAGAAGGAACAATCCACCACACATTGTTTAGAACATTATCTGAGTATGGTAGTCCACAAATACTTGAATATTTGATTTGTAGTTTTCTGGAAAGAGCTCATGCCTGAACAAATTAAGTATGATGTTCAGACTCCTATCACATATGTCCAATATATATACCTAGCCCAACACGGTGTTGTCTTACTTTGAGGTTATTGCCTGACCAAACCAGACAAGGCTCCGGGGCCTTCTCATCATCTCACCACACCAATGCTGAGGCATGGCCCGAATCAGTTTCAAATGGTCGATTCTCCCCATTTCGCTGAAAGTTTGACAGAAGGGATCGAGGTTTTGACTCTACCTCTTTAGTTTAGAATACTGCACATCACAACACTAAATTGCAAAGATAGCTAGAGCAATGCTGAGACAATCCGTTACTTGACACAACACATCGACCTGCACACAAAACGAGCAGTTTCTGACCCTACTGCTGCCTGTGGCATGCTTTATTATCTTCATAGAAAGTCCAATACGTTTTTTTTTCAATTTTGATCATTAGGTATCATGGGTCAAGATTTTAAATTGAATTCAGCCTGATACCAGAATCCTCTCTGTGTCTTGTAATTGTGCAATTGCAGAGCCCCACTCCTCATATCTGAGTATCAAACTCTTCAAAGGATTTGCGCAAATTTACCAAAAGAGTGACCTGATTAACCTTAAAAATCCATACTACACCAAAAAGCCCTTGAATACATAAATCCCAAGCTGTGTTTTATGTGTAAGTATGAGACTTTGAAATTGAAGGAAATGGATATATACCAGAAGAACTTTTGGACCTTTAGCCCTTGAGACACTATCACATAAAAGAGATGACCTTTAGAGCAATGCTCAGCTGCCTGCCCCCATTGCATGCTGCGCCATCCGGTGGCTGTAGTTATGACAGTGGCCGCAGCATGTCACTTATCACGTCCCAAACTGTTCTTTACGCCGGCACTTTGCCGACATGGCCCGGCGTACATCAGACACTGGCAGACTTAGTAAGACAACCCAATAGGCACAGCTCAGCTAGCCACATTCAGCACTGACTACTGCTACTACTGATGATGATGGTGTCCTGCTGGTCTGTACCTAGTCTATTGTACACACGCTGTAAGTCTGGAAGAGCCACCAAAAACCTAGGTAAAGTCTACAGACTATAATGCTGGAAATTTTGTTAAGTCTAATGTAGATCTATATAGAAGATCAAGATTAAGTTTCATGTGAGATATAGTGTGTTATGATACATTCTACTAAGAGAATCAGGCGATGAATGAGTCCTTAGGTTCTATCTTAAAGAATTAAGACAAGCTCTTCCTCATTTTCATTTGGCAAAACCCTTCAGGTCCTCCCTCTGGATGTGTTGCACATAGTGGAAAAGGTACTTTTGCCTAAGAAGTGCCTCGCCTGCAGTTGTCACTTTCTCTTCAGCCCTGACTTTTTTTTGTGTTGCACAGAGGTGCTCATGTCAGTCAGATACAAGTACCTTTCAATGGAGATGATAGCTACTTATAATAAGGACACTAAATAAGTCACACAGTAAGGTACCTGCTTGTACGATACACAGTACTTTTAAACAAGACACGTGGCGTTTCAGTCTCATGTGGTGAGTGCAAGTTGAATGGTGAAGTAGAGCGTAACCCTTTCACGTGAAAGAATACCTAATTAGTGCTCTCTCCAGCTTACGTGCAACCGCCTCCTGTTAATTCACACTCCTTGCCATCACTGCCAGGACTGTACACACCACGTGGTGAACCCTGGAGTTTTCAGTAGCTGATACTAGTCTATAGCAGTCCTCAGACTGGGGTCATGTATATTTATGACTACTTGTGCTCCACGTGCCATTCTTTACCCCCTCCCATTCCAGTGGCAGTGTAACAATGTGGAGGTCTTCAGGAGTAAATGTGGTTTCCCTTACTTGTACCATTATGAAATACTTGAAGACTGGTCATTGTGGTCCAATACCTCCAATAAATAATGATAGCAGTGACACCGGGCGGTGACATTATACCTTACTAGAAACCAATGCGTCCATTTCCTGTCTTTCCCTCCCATATCCCAAGCCATCTAGCACTCTTGCACCTTTAAGGGGTTGTGCTGCCTCCAGGTACACATCCCTTTGTTAGTATAATGCACTGGTTAGCCAACTCGCAAGTACTACATTACTGCAAGAAGCAACCATCGAGTTTATCTTTAAACTAAAACTTTTGAAAGTCCATGTGCATGACCCTTCATTTTTCCACTCCACTTAAATCTTTGTTGCACACAATGATATAGATATGTCCTTAGGGGGTTTCTGTCCCCCATGCCCTTATAAAGTTTCCCCTGTACCACCAACCACAATTTTGTGTAGGGGTTGAAGTTTTAGAAATTCGGCCTTGATAGTTTCCCCAATTTTACACCTTGTCAGACATTGGCGTAGAAAGAAGAGCCCTGACACCCCCATCCTGCCTTAGAGAGGCTCCCCTCTCATTTCACCTTCATATTTTCAATATTATATATTGTAGCGTTTTCCGACTCTATGGTTAATAAAGAATTACACAACTCTGACAGCTTGACTTCAGTGTCTTTTATTTCCTGGCAGTCCTCGCCACACCATCTAAGTCTTATATCGTATATATTAATCCGGAGATAAGCCTTTTAGAGTTCTGCTCCTCTCTGTCTGCAACTCGGAACTCCCTAATCGGAGTAACAACTCCCTTATTTATACATAGGCAGATACTCCGACCCCGGCCCGCTTTAAGGCAGGCCAGCGTCGGAGGATCTCCTCCGCCGACTACTATTGCCGACGTAACCGCGTTACTTCAGGACCGCTGGCCTCGCCGCCCCCACACCAGGATGGTTTCGGCTCCGCCAACGGCCCCTCCGTCTCCGCCACACTCTCCCCAACTAATCTATAGCCTTACCGGGAGAAAGAGTGTGATATTACCCTCCTGCAGATGGGTTTCCAATTTTGAATAATCCTGCCACGCCATGGCCCCTGGGCGTTTAAGTAAATAGCTACACATAACATACACACAGTAAATCCTACTTAAACCTCCTCTGTAGGCGGCATTAACTACTAAGTAAACCGAATCCGCCGTCCCCTATGCGGAGTATAACCATAACAACAACTTTTATACAATAATACGACGTCATTTCGTCTGGATCCGGCAGACATTCTCCGCCCGTTCGCCTCAGGCTGTCTTGTCGCCGCCCTCATTGGTTCCAGCCTTGGTCGTCCGCGCCGCCGACGTCTTTGGCCACCGCTGTCCGCAGCGGCTGCAGCATCCCTTCTGATCACGGCCATAACGGGTCCGGGTAACATGGACCAGTTCAATATCCCCATTGGGGAGAGTGTGAATGGAGGAAGATTGCAGTCCCCCGGGTATAACCCTCATCTCAGGTCCTAGGGTCCGAGGCTGCCCCAGTCGTCTAGAGTGTTCCTTGAGGGCCTCCGGCCCGGTAAAATCCAAATGCCATGGCATAGCCCCATCCTCCTCCGCCTCCTCGTCCCTATTGTCACCCGCTTTATCTCCTTGTTGATCTAGCAGCAGGCGGTGCACCTCCTCTACCCCCGCCAACCCCTCAGTGCGGGCTATTCCCCCTTCCCCCATATCTCCTATAGGTAATCCGGTTATTACAATCACTCGGTCTGTCTCAGTGTTGGGTAGGGGCTCCGGATCCCCAGGCCCTCCGACCACCGTCTCGACCCCCTCCGGCACCATCACCATAGTCTCCGCCCGTCCACTCTCCTCCCCCACTTCTACTTGCAGCAAGAATTCCCCCTTGGGCGAGCAAAGGACTAACCCGTCCAACCCCACAGTCACGGATCGGGGGTACCTATCCAACTTGGGTAGAGCAAATAAGGTCCCCGGCTCTACGAGGGGGGTCTTCGGTACCTTCTTCTCCGCCTGTCCTTTCTCCTTCACCGGTGTCCCTACGGAACACGATTGAAATTTACTCATTAATTGGGCGGTACCCTCATCCATGGATCGGTTCTGTATGGCCTCCTCCTCCGCCTCTTTTAACACTCCCTCCAGGCTGAACTTCCTCGTAGACTTTCCCGCCCCTTTTCCTTTAGGGCTTTTACTTTTAGTTTCCATCTCTTTCCTCAGTCTTTCTTTCTCCGCCTCTTTGGCCTTCCTCTCCTCCTCCTCCTTTCTCCGCTGTTCCTCTTCCGCCTTCCGGCGCTCCTCAGCCTCTCTGGCCTTCCTCTCCGCCTCCTCTCTCTCTTTCCGTTTAATTTCTCTTTTCTTCTTTCGCTCCTCCTCCTTGGCATCGCTGAGTACGGCCATGAACTGGGCTTTCAGTTTAGGGCAGGATTGGACGTATGCCGGGATGGCCACCTCCTCCGACTCCTCGCTGGTTTCATCCTCCCCTTCCACCTCCCCCGCCTCACCCTTCTCCGGCGGCTCAGGCGTCACGATTGTAACTGTCTTCAGGATGGGTTTCGGTTTGCTAGGGGAAGGTTTACTCATATCCTCATAGGAGGGCAATGTCTCGGGACTGGCACCGGAAAGGGTGGGTTTGGGCTTGTTAACTAGTTCGTAAGGGGGCTGCTTCTCGGGGCTAGAGTCCAGCCCATTTCCCCCTAGTCCCAAGCTCTCTCCGTCCTCCCCACTCGTGGCGGAGATGTCCTCGTAGGCAGCCGACTTTATGGAGGTTCGGGAGGTCGGAGTGTCTTTCTTGGTTTCCTCGTACTCCGCCTCCAGGGCTCTCACATTGACTTCCCCTAGAGGCACCTCCTGTTGCATTCGTAACAGAGTCTTGGTGGGGGTCTCCCCCGCCTGTCCATATCTCTCTACCAGTAATCCTATGACGAACTTCAGTTTCCCCGCCATTTCCTCGTCTATTTCCACCTCCCCCCCGCTCAGTAGAGGTGTCAGGTCGGGTATCCCCGTGGCCAGTGGCGGGGTGGAGGGTCCCGCTTCCTCCTCCGCCCGCCGCTCCTTACCCCGTGGGGATTGTCTCTTCCTCTTTTCCGCCGATTCCTCCCCCCCCTCCGGCTCGAAGGCCCTCTTGACCCCCTTCCCTGACATACTCCGGGTGGACCTGACGGAGAGACAGCTCTGGGGTGTGCTGGTCCCCTCCACGCGGAATCCCAGCAATTGCTCCAAGTATTTGGAGGCGACAGCAGCCTCCGTCTCCTCCTCCAACGTTATTCCCGGCGACGCCATGCCGCTGAATGTAGATCCGCTGGGGCTGTCCCCCGCACCCCCTCCACCCGCCGAGGTGCCCTGCTGCGGCGGGGGGACCCCGGGCTTGGAGGCGGCGTTTACCGGTTTCTTTTTCTTGGCCACCGCACTCCCCCTCTTCCTCTTTGTGGTGGTGAGCCTGACAGCTTCCTCCGGGCTAGCTGGGGCAGCCACGAGGCTACTGTCCGCCGAGGATCCTCCCGCCTCCGTTGCCCGGCCCACCGGTAGCATCCTGCACTCCTCCGGCGGCTGCCAGTCCTCCAGCTCTGGGTGGATACGCGTGATGTGTCGCCGGAGATCATCCACCCGGATCTTGGCTACCATGTACTCACACTTAGGGCACTGGTAGCCCTCTTGCATCTCGTCGTGAGTGCGGAGATGGCGGTTCATCCCATCGGATCTCATGAAGTACCACTGCTTGGAGTCCCCCCTTTTCCGGCAGATCTCGCACCGATACTTCGGCAGCTCCACCCCGTCCACCCACTCCGTGGGGACCGGCTTCTGGTCTCTGTTTTTGAAGACAGGCATTACTAGTTGTGGCGTTGTCCATAGGCTAACAGGAATTGAAGGGTGAGGCGGATAGCGCCCCCTTATATTCCCCCCGGTGGTCACGCCCCCTCTTCCTACTCCTCCAATCACCGTCCCCTGGGTCAGGCCACCCTCCGTCACCACGCCGTGGGAAACCCCCGATTGCATCATAGCCTTACTCCGGACACCGTTGTCGCCATTGGCGCCTCCGCTCTCACGTGCCTGCTGTGAGCCGTGGGAACGTGATCCGCGGTCAGCCGAGGACCTCCGCCTACGATAGCTCCCACTCCGACTCCGGCTCTCCGAGTCCCTCCTCCCATGTCTGGCTGCCTCCGTCCGGGCAGACACTCCGCCCTTCTGTGGCCACTAGTGGAGCGGCTAGAGGAGGAGTGGCCGGAAGATCTTTCTCTCTCCCTCCTCCTCCGCCGACTCTCCCTGTGTCTTGAGCGTGTGGAGCCCTCCCGGGAGTGGCTGGACACTGTGGAAGACACTTTCTTTGACCCTCCACCAGCATTTCTACCCCGACTCGATTCACCCTCGGGCCTTGTCCCTCTTAGAACCACCAACCGCGTGTCATCTCCGGCCTGCATTGTAGACTGACCGTTAACGGTCCTTCCCCCGCCTTTTATTGGGGAGAACCTGTTATGAGGGTTGCTCAGTGACTCCCGCCTCTCCGGCCCTGCTCCGCTAGGCGGCGCTCCGGCCGCCGGCCGGCCGGCCTCACCGCCCGCCGTCGAGGAATTTGGAGCCTGGCCTCCCGACCTCCCCTTCGTCATGGCTGTTCTGCAGCGTCCAACCCTCCTGGCTTCCCTCTCTTCGTTTTCATGGTTGTTGTAGATGGCTTCCTCGATCATTTCGTAAATAAACCATCTTTCCCTATGCTTCTCCCTGATTCTCCTCCGGCCAGGATCCGCCGCCCTCCTTAACCTTTCTGCCCTGATTTCCTCGTTTTGGCCATGGTTCCGCCTTCTGTGGGCCAACTCACTCTCATCACTCACCCCCTCTTCATCCGACTCGCCCATCTCGGGGAGGGACCATTCCTCGTAGGGAGGGTCCTCCTCTGGTTCTACCCCCCTCCAATGTGACATTTCGGCTTCTTCCTTCAACCTTTTTTCATTTTCCAGCCATACATCGCACCAGTCGCGGCCTTCTTGACTCATCTTGCTTTTGCAGCTCCTCCACTCCGCCCCAAGGTAAGTATCCAGTTGAGGCGCCAGTCTGACGGCCCGGGCTGCGCTGGTTCCGGCAGGCTTCGGTGCACTCCTCCGCAGACCTTCTTTCCGATTTCCATTATCCGCTGCCCCTCCCTTACAGGTTTCAGTTATTTGATGTCTCTCTTTCTCTTTGCAGGTCAGCAGTTTCGCCTCCCGGTCAGCTCCAGTCCCCGGGGTCACCTGAACCAGCCGGATGGTGCCCCCTCCGGATCCTCCTTCCTCCTCGTCTGAATTGTCCGAAGATAGGGGCTCGGCCTCCCTTGTTTCATCCTCCATGGGAACATCCTCCGCCGTGGCCCGCGCCGGGGCCAGTTTTAGGGCGTCGTAATGGACTACCCTGGTAGTTTTACCCTTTTTAATTTTATACACCGCCTCCCCTAAGCGCCCCACTATCTCCCATGGGCCTGTCCAATAACTCTGGAGTTTAGGTGTCAGTCCCCTCTTCCGGAGAGGGTGGTAGTAGAAGACCCTGCCCCCAACAGCGAATTCGCCTGCCGAGGCTCTTGCATCATAGTTCCTCTGTTGCCTGCAGAGGGACCTTCCAAGGGCCTCCCTAGCGATGGAGTATGCTTTTGCCATGGTGGTTTGTAATTCGGCCACATAACCGACTCCTCCCCCTACATTGGGCTCCAGCGGGTAAACCAAATCCAGGGGGATGACCGTTTCCCGCCCCAACATCAGAAGATTGGGGGACAATCCCGTGGAGGCGTGTGCGGAGGAGCGATACGCCGCCATTACAAATGGCAGCCGCCGGTCCCAGTCCCGTTGGTCCTCCGCCACCACAGTCGCCAGCAGCATTTCAATTGTTCGGTTGGCCCGCTCCACCATCCCATCGCTTTGGGGCCTAAAGGAACAGGTTCTGGTCTGCCTGACTTCCAGTAAGGCCACCATTTCCCTGAATAGTCCCGACTGGAAGTTCTTGCCCTGATCTGTGTGCACCTCCGCCGGGGCTCCAAATCTACAGATGAACTCCTCCACCACAGCCCTGGCCACCGTGGGTGCCTCCTGGTTGGGTAAAGCGTACGCTTTCGTCCATTTAGTGAAGTAGTCCGCCGCCACCAAAATATATTGGTTCCCGGCGGAGGACAAGGGCAATGGACCCATCACGTCTAGAGCTATCCTCTGTAGGGGTAGTCCGGCACCCACATGTCCCATTGGTGCCCGGTGCAGAGGTGGAGCCGCCTTCCTCCGGAGACAGGGTTCACAGCTGGCGCACCACAGGGTCACCTCCCTCCTGAAGTCAGGCCAGTAGTAACCTGTCTGGAGGCGCCGGATGGTTTTATTGCGGCCCAGATGCCCCGCCAAGGGTTCTCCGTGGACCTCCCTGAGCACATCATTCCTGCTCAGGGTGGGTACAGCAATTTGGAAGCATCGTTCCCCCGCCGCACCTTCCCACCACCGGCCCAGTATCCCTTTTTCTATACTCATGCGCCCCAATTGGGCATGCCAGGCTCTCAGCTCATAGCCCCAGGTCCTTCTTTCCTCCTCTGTGGTGGTCGCCTCCCCGTTCACCCATGCTCTGACCCGAGTCAGCACAGCGTCCTCCGCTTGGAGTGTGCCCCACTCTCTCCCTGCCGGCGGAGTGGAGTCCCCCGCCGCCGGAGGCGCCCCCCGAACCATCTCCTGGCGTTGAGACCTTGTGAAAACCCGGCAATGCAGTAGCTCCTCCTCATCCTCTCGCCCACATTGCTTGCAGGGCTTCCTGGACAGCCCATCCGCATTCCCATGTAGTTTTCCCGGCCTATGCTGCACCACTATGTCGTAAGTACTTATAATCTGCAGCCATCGAGCCAGCTGGCCCTCCGGCTCCTTGAACTCCAACAGCCACCGCAGGGAGGCATGATCTGTTCGGACTACCACCCTCCTCCCTATTAGGTAATGCTTGAATTTCCTGAGGCCAAAGACTATAGCCAGCAGCTCCGTCCTTGTAACGCAATAGTTACGCTCCGGCCTGCTGAGAGTGCGGCTGCCATAGGCTAGGACCCTCTCTACCCCCGTCTGCTCCTGGGACAGTACCACTCCGAGGCCTGTGTCACTGGCGTCGGTGTCTAAGGTAAGCTGTCCCTCCGCCTGGGGGAAAGCCAGGATAGGGGCCTCGGTTAGTCTCTTTTTTAGGTCTTGGAATGAGGCCTCGCATTCCTCCGACCACCGGAACGTCCTCCCTTTCTCGGCCAGCGCGCTCAGTGGCTTAGCCCTCGTAGAGAACTCAGGAACGAAGGTCCTGTAGTAGCCGGCTAGCCCCAGAAAACTCCGGACCTCCGTCACCGTGGTCGGAGTGGGCCACGACTGCACCGCCTCTATCTTTTCCGGATCCGTCTCTACCCCCGCCTCACTCACTTGGTGGCCCAGGAATAACACTCTGCGGCGAGCCAACTGGCATTTGGAGGGCTTGATCTTAAGCCCAGCATCCTCCAGCCTTTGAAGTACCTCCCCAAGCCGGCCAAGATGCTCCTCGAAGGTGGCGGAGAATACGACTATGTCGTCTAGATAGACCAAACAAGTTTTCCACTGTAGTCCCCTCATGGCCACTTCCATCACCCTCTCGAAGGTGCCTGGCGCATTGCACAAACCGAAGGGCATTCTCCGGAATTGGAACAGCCCCCGGTGTGTCGTGAATGCTGTTTTCTCTTTATCCCCCTCCTCTATATCCAACTGCCAGTAGCCGCTGGCCAGATCCACTGACGAAAACCACGCGGCCCCCGCCATGGTATCGAGACAATCTTCCACTCTAGGCAGGGGATAAGCATCCTTCACGGTGGCGGCGTTGAGCCTCCGGTAGTCCACGCAGAAGCGAGTGGTACCATCTTTTTTTCTTACTAGGACCACCGGAGAAGCCCACGGGCTAGTGGATGGCTCAATCACTCCGGCTTCCAACATCTTCTCCACCTCCTCTTCTACCGCCTCTCGTCTATGGGGTGCCAATCGCCTCGGCGGTTGTTTGATAGGTGGATGTACCCCCGTATCAATCCTATGCTTGGCCAATTGAGTGTGCCCTTTGTCGCCCTTATGCCTCTGAAATGCCCCCAGGTGTTTCCTTATAAGCCGTGCAAGCTCCTTTCTACGGTGAGCCTCCGTCCCGCTCACTAACCCGTCCACCAAACGCTTTAGCTCCTCCGGCTCACCTCTCTCCACCATCCGGCACCATCCCTCTCCGGCCACTGTCTCGCCTCCGCCTCTGCACTCCACTCGTTGAATGGCCCCTAGAGTCATGTCTCTATATATCACCACTGGCTCAGGACCGGGATTGAGCACCCTGACCCAAGTTGCCCTCCCCTCGGGGCATACCAGGCCCCGCCCCACCAGGAAGCTCGGTTCACCCTTGTGTCCGGCCATCCCTTCAATCATCCCGTCGTCCCCCTGTTGCCAGGGTCCGGCTAGAGTTCCCTCTAGCATGGCCTCCTGTCCGGATCCCAGCACCGCCGCTCGGGTGCTGACGATTCGGCACACAGAATCCTCCTCTGTCCACACTAGGCGCCCTTTTGCTACGTCGACCATTAGTTTGTTGGTGCGGAGGAACTCCGCCCCCAGGATTCCCTCCGTCCCGGTGTCGCTGACTACGAAACGCACATTGATAGTGCGCCTCCCGATTTCCAGCTCTGTGTACACTTCCCCTTTTATGTCCATAGGCCGCCCGTCGACGGAGTAGATCTTCTCCGCCATTTCCCCCAGGCGTCCCCGTCCGCCCCACCTGCTCCACCATCCTTCGGAGACCAGATTAAGCGACGCACCAGTGTCCACCAGCAATTGGATGGGGGCCCCTGCCAGCCGACCCTCTACTATCAATCCTCCTCCGCCCCTCTCTCGGCGGCCCTGTATCACATTGATAGGCCCACTTCCCTCGACCTGTACTTGGCCTTTAGTATAGGTCGATTCTAGTTTCCCGCCGCCGGACTAGCCTGTTCGCTCACCGGCCTGGATGCCTCCTTGGCCTTGATATTTGGGCATTCTCGCTTGAAATGGCCTTCCTGTCCGCATCCGAAGCAAGCACCACTGCTTGGCTTTTTCTTCCTCCCCAACACCGCCGGATCATCCAGCCTTTGAACTAACCGCTCCATCAACTCCGCCATTTTGCTCATTTCCTCCTTGTTGGACTTGAGGTGTTCATTTACTGACGCATCCGCCGCCCGCACTTTGTGGATATTCTCCTGCTCCACTTGCAAGTACGCCTCCGCTCCCACCGCCGTCATTACTGCGGATTGTAAATCTTTCGGTGTTGACTGATACACCCACTGCCTGAGTGGATTGTCGAGGCACAATAGGAATCTATCGAGCGCTAAGGTGTTTGTCGTCCGGGCGTCTGCCTCCGGATATGCTAACTTAGTGTACTTTTTCAGTTCTTCCTGTAACTCTTGCAGTCCCTCCCCCTTTCGCCGGACCCTAGTGCGGAGGAACGCTTTGTAGATCTCTTCCTGATTAGTAGGCTCAAACCTTTCCACGAGTGCCCTTCTTAACTCCTCATACCCCTCCGGCGTGGCTGGTTTCCTTCCCGTCAACAATCTCCGGGCTGCCCCCGACAGACTCAGACCTAGGAACATACCCGCCTCCTCTGGCTTCCATCCGTTTACTTTGACGCACAGGTCGAAGTGGTTGAGGTAGTCAGATAGGTCTGTGGTGCCATCATATTTAGCGGGTTTCACCACTGGCTTACCCTTTGCCTCCTTCTCCCCATCGGCACCTCCTCTCCAGCCGTCCTCCGGACGACCCATAACTCCTCTACCCTGCCGGAGATCTCCACCTTCCCCTACTTCGTCCTTATCCGCCTCCTCCGCATGTCTCCCGGTTTCGGGGCGAACCTCGGCCGGTGCCCGCTTGCTCCCCTTCCTTGGGTTATTCATCTCCGCCTGCTCCTCCGGCCACCAAAGCACCTTTCCGCCATCGTCCCTTCCCGGGTTGAACCCCAGCCAGGCATTTGCATCACCCAGTTTTCCTTTAGGGTGCCTCAACCTCCAGGCCGCCGGTTTCTCCTCCCTCTCCCATGGCCACAGGTAGGGCTCCTTTTCTTTAACGCGTGGTTCCTCATATCCCGTGTCCGTTACCTCCTCCCGGGATGCTCTATCGGCGGGTTCTGCTTGTCTCTCCGGATTCATCTCTTCCGGCCTCACCGCCCCTCTCTGCCGTAGCGTCACTTCCTCGTCCACCACTTCCAGCAAAACCCCTTTTTCCCGCTTAATCTCCTCCGTATCCCTCTTCTCCACAGGTAAGTTTATCGTTTCTGAAGCCTCCGCCATCTTCTTTCTCTCGTGGGTCTTCAAACACCGCTGTCACCAATGTAGCGTTTTCCGACTCTATGGTTAATAAAGAATTACACAACTCCGACAGCTTGACTTCAGTGTCTTTTATTTCCTGGCAGTCCTCGCCACACCATCTAAGTCTTATATCGTATATATTAATCCGGAGATAAGCCTTTTAGAGTTCTGCTCCTCTCTGTCTGCAACTCGGAACTCCCTAATCGGAGTAACAACTCCCTTATTTATACATAGGCAGATACTCCGACCCCGGCCCGCTTTACGGCAGGCCAGCGTCGGAGGATCTCCTCCGCCGACTACTATTGCCGACGTAACCGCGTTACTTCAGGACCGCTGGCCTCGCCGCCCCCACACCAGGATGGTTTCGGCTCCGCCAACGGCCCCTCCGTCTCCGCCACAATATCATATATAATATTAATGCACAGTTTAGGTCATACACAAACCGGTTACATAATAATGACACAATTTGCCAGGAGCTCATGCTCCAGTGGATCCTGTGGGAATATGACTGACCCTTTTAATGTAACAGCTACCAGAGGTGGCATGTTACCTCTGACAGTAGACACCTAGCCAGCTGACAGTGAACAATGTTAGCTGTCCATCAACCAGTGTTAGGTAAGTCCTTGGGGATATCTTCCCTCCATCTCTAATGCTGCCTCACCTGCTACCTCTATCTGACATTAACCTCTGCCTGACTGTTTTGGAGGAGAAAATTGCGACAAGGGGCTAGGCACTTGCGAGATCCTTCCTGAATAAAAAGGTGAAAAATTTGATGTCAATCTAAAAAGCGGGAGACCCTGAGTTAGGCATGTCATCGATATCCACAATATCGAGGTATCGTCATTATTTGAACAGTGAATATCGTATCGACATAGCCCTTATTTCGATATATAGCAGGGTCACTTTAGAAAATAAAGAATTTTGGGCTGAATCTTCTGCCATGTTTACACACCTATAAACATATTTCGTATCAAACTGAAGCTTGTGGTGGTGTCAGGAATGCAATGGTGTAGGGTTTATCTGCATCCACACAACTTTATAAAAGGAGTTTATCCTCAAGCAACACTTTATGAATTTTCCTAGTAGGTTTATGTCACCAAACTTAAAGACGCTTATGGTATACATGGGGAAAGAGCTAGACACAAACATGTGGTAGGTGGTGATTTAATGATAAGAAGATAACCTGAAAGTGAGGGTAAAATGACATGATTCTTCATAAGAATGAGCAAAAGTATCCCTAAGATATGTGGATGGTTCTTTTAGGATGCATGTGCATAATTATTATACTATGTGAATTCTGAATTCTATCTGTTTAATACCTATGATTGTATTGCTACAATTTCCTTTCAAATGTCAAGTGGATCATTTCTACTTTCTCTTAGTCCATAAATACCGATAAATTATGGGAGGGGTAATTGCCATATATGTGCTTATAAGTTACATTTGACTCATATCCCAACCCCCTGACCCTACCCCTATCATAGTTTCTTGACGCTTTTGGTTCTATCACCTTATATTAAACATGGCTCCACTGCATCATAAAATCGGGGAAAAAATCTGAATATCGAGACTAAAAATCGTGATAATTGGAATCGACAAAAATGGGATGTCAATGACATCCCTACCCTGAGTTGATATTTGGATACGTAAAAGTTTTAACACCAATACGACACAATGGCTCAGATTAATAAGAACCAAGGCAAGCTGGCACGGCCACCTAGAGACAAAACTGATCTCCTCAGAGGGCATGCCTCCATTACTGATATCAGATCTGCTGTCAACTCGCTGGGTAAACGGATGACAGATAACGAAAACGCCGTCGTAGGAATTCTTGGTACGTTGGATGATATAAACAAGACTTTAACAAACTTGAATGACACAAATACTCACACCAATGATACCCTGACTGAGATCAAGGAAAAATTTGAGGAAAATAAGGATTCTCTCACTACTGTCAAAGAATCAATCGAAGCAAGTCACATCGCCATGGCGAGACATGCACTCGTGCAAAAAGCCCAGACTGTTGTCTTAACGAAGCATGAAAATGCATTTGAAAAAAAAATCGAGAACGAAAAAAAGAAGAAAATTCTCATGATTGAAGGTCTACAGGATGACGACGGGGAGGATTTATGTAAAGTTCTTCATCGAAAGTTATGTTCAGATTGGAGGTAGTGGACTCGGTTTTCCGAGAGGGCCCAAAGCAGAATGACAACTTCCGCCAAGATGGTGGCGCCCAGGCGAGAAGCAAACGAAGGCCAATCAAGGTAATTTTCACCAAGCCTACACCTAAAATTGAGTTGATGAAGAACCTCAAGAACCTTAAATGCAAGGACCTTTGGTCTAATGTCTCTATCGGTGATGAACTGAATGAAGTTGCAGAGGCGTAGGAGCCAAATCTTGATTGAGGGGGGGCCCAGGGCCAAGCCTAGGGGGCCCTGTCGCACCGATCGTAATTCATCGATAGAGTGGGCTGACACTTATTCATGGGTACATAAGATATATATATATATATATATATTAAAATATCTTCGATGACTTTTGCCTTCGACAACGATCACTCATCTTAGAGGGGAAGACTTACTCTCACCACATGTTACATAATATGCCTTATCAAGAACTGACATTGGAAAAAGCTACCATGGCCGAAACTGAAGATGGTCTGTTATTCAGATCAATTCACAATCGCCAGTCGAATCTGTACTTGATTGACATTGAGTACGGGGGCGTGAAGTACAATTCTGTAGAACAAGCTTATCAGTGTGAAAAAGCTTCTATGTGTGGCTTCTGTCATACTAGTAATTGGCATGATCAAGTTGTCATATGAGAAATATCATAAGACTAGTGGTATAAAGTGTAATTATCTCAAGGCTCTTATAAATAGTGTTATTTCCAGTTGTCACTGGTTTATTCAGCTTTAGGCAACATGTAAGAAATATCAATCATACAGTAGTTAGTATGTAGGTAGTTTGCACATACAGTAAACATACAGTAATTTATAAAGTACAATGTTCAGTTCCACTCCACCTGTGAGGTAATAATAATACAGTGTCCAGCATACTTCTAGGTGGGTTCCCACACCTAGCTCCTGACCTGCTGCTTAGAGGAATAATGTAATAATGAGTAACTTTACCCTCTGGTGGAAGTCTTGAAGAAGATAGCCTCTGGCCACTAATGGTAGGAAACCAATGCCTGTCTAGCATAGTTTCACCATAGTGCAGTGGTATAGCAGGTAGCAGGAGATGACTGGAGATGTTACCTCTAGAGCGGTTCTTGGTGATGTGTCCTCCTGGAGGTGCAGACAGGCTATTTGTAGCAAATCTTGGAAAAGCACCTCCAGACTGACTGGAGCCAGCAGCATCTGCCTAACTCTACAATTGTTTGAGGGGACCCTTTCAAGTGTCACAGGGGGACAAAGGACCCCCATGGACGCCGCTATGGCCCCCATTGTCTTGGTCGGTTCTGCATCTTCAAACCCTCATAACTCGGTCGTTTATGCTTGTATAACCGCCATTTTGGGCATGCACGGAGCTGAATGTGCCAAGATTATAATGCCCGCTGGATAGGCGCGTAACTCCCGCCGGTTTGTCTGTAGCTCACTCGGAGGTCGATTCAGTCTCCATGGTGTAACTTCCTTAATACTGGGATTTCGCCTTGATCTTGGGCTCATTCTGACCGTCTAATTATGGGCTTTCCATAGATATTTTGATATTTGACCTAGGTTGCTCAGGAGCGACGCTAGAGCGACCGGAAGGTTATGGCGTCGTGCTTATGTAACCCATTGTTCAGTCCTTAGAGTGCTCAGACACTCATGACGGCGTCAGCGGTGCTCAGGCACCCGTGACGGCCGGTTGCATTCACTTACAAGTTATTAATTTGTGCATTGAACCATGAGGTCGCACACTGAGACCCTCATTTTTATTATATTGTGCAGTGAACCATTAGGTCGGAGCCTTTGATGTCATAAACTCTGTCTAACTGACTGTGGCTGGTGTGCAGTGGGGCATGAACGCTCTTATACAAAGTTTGAGCGCTCTTATAGCTCTTAGAACCAACCTATGTATTAATTTCATAGATATTTCTTTGATTAATACAAAATATGTTAGAATTTATGGAATAATAAAATGGTATATCATAGAATACTCCCTCTCCCCCGAAAGAATGCGAAACTCCGTCATTTCGCCGAGGGAATGTACAATTTATACAATTTTTACCTTATTTTGGAGTTATATACTGTTTTGTAAGAGGATTTGAAGTAATGGGGAGTGCTTCAAATGCAATTTTTGTGGTAGAGCTTTGTCAGTATAAACAATTTTCTCCTGGGTATAAGTACATTTCCGAGTTTCTATATCTTACCATACCATAGCTTATTTGCTTATGTAACATCAATTTTGGGTACAATTTTCCATTTTTATGTACAACATACAATTTGGCAAATAGTGTGCAATTTTGGCATTTAATGTTCAATTTAGCGTGCAAATTGAACATAAATGACAATTTTAGTGTGCAAATTTACAATTTCGCATGTAATTGCGTTCAATTGACAATTTCAGTATGCAAATATATAATTTTTGCGTACATTTGGCAATTTGAGTGTGCAAATATATAATTTTCGCGTATATTTGGCAATTTTAGTGTGCAAATATATAATTTTTGCGTACATTTGGCAATTTGAGTGTGCAAATATATAATTTTCGCGTATATTTGGCAATTTTAGTGTGCAAATATATAATTTCGCGTACATTTGGCAATTTTTTTAGTGTGCAAATATATAATTTCGCGTGCATTTGGCAATTTTAGTGTGCAAATATATAATTTCGCGTACATTTGGCAATTTTAGTATGCAATATATAATTTTGCGTTCAATTGATAGTTTCTGTATGTACATATATAATTTTGCGTACAGCTTGGATACACATAGAAATGTTGATTTTCTAAAAAATTTGACTTCAGTGTATGAATTGGGTACAGACATACAGTGTAATGTGCAACATATAATTCAAATGTAAATTGGATACAACTTACAATCTAGTGTGCAAACATACAATTTTAGTGTGCAAATTGGGTACGAGCGTACAATCTGGTGTGCAAACATACAATTTTAGTGTGCAAATTGGGTACAAGCGTACAATCTGGTGTGCAAATATACAATTTTAGTGTGCAAATTGGGTACGAGCGTACAATCTAGATTACACTATTCAATATATAGGATTTGAGACAAATTTTTCCGAGGGCCGGAAAAACAAAGTACTTCATGTACAATAGGCTTGTTTGTCTCTGAGTTACTCATTGATTTTGCTATATGGGTGTATTAATTGGCAATTTCGGCAGTGGGCCGCTGCTTAATTGACTTTTTCCCTAGCCTTTTGAGTAAGTGTCCCTGAAAGAGATTTATTTGGTGAGTATCTTAAGTAAACATGTTTTATGTCAACAATTTTTCTCAACAATTTTTTTTTTTTTTTTTTTTTTTTCATTCATTTTTCCAACAATTTTCTTGGATACCTAAAGTGTGTTACTTTAAGCAAACCTTGGCATAGTATACAAGTGCTAGTGGGTACAAAACTGTCTTAGTTATCTACCTGCATTCATGTATATTAATGTTAGATTTGTACAATTTTACAATTTGTAATTTGCAATTTCGCGCGTATATGCGCGCATTAATCATTGATTTTGTGAGAATACCATAGATTTTCATATTATACATCAACAAGTGGCTGTGTATATAATTTTTTTTTTTCTAATACTTTGATAATTTCATTGACAGTGGAGGTGTGTCAGGAGTGAGATGTGAGTCTCCTCCCTGGTGTGCTCATGCAGTGGTGGCACTTGAGGTGTTAGGTGCCAGATTTTGGCATGTGTCTGTGGCAGTGCCTAGCTTGGTGTCAGTGGACAGTTCAGGGTGGGGGGGTGTGTGTGTGTCCATTTAAGGAGTGTGTGGCTGGTATTGGAGCATCAGTTCCTCTCTGGAAGTCACTGCTGTAGTACCATGGCCCACCTACAAGCTCTCTTTGCTCTGCCTGTCCCCCAGGTGATGGAGGTGGGGAGTCCAGCTAGGGCCCTGGTTGAGTCTAACCAGACCATCCATTATGGGTACATAGTGAGTAATTTCAAGGAGATCATTGAGCATGGTGATGTGATGGTCTGTAATTACTCCTGCCATTATTTCCTGGGCTCAGCCTTGCGTCGGGGGGCCACTGTGGCCCTTCTGACTAGGGCCTTGGGCAATATGGGTTTCTGGCCCATGGATTATAGCCTAGGGCCGCGGGAGCGAGTGCTATGGGATTATTTGTTGGCGGCATCCCTCCTCGATCTTGCGGCATCCGGGAATCCATCCACGGCTGCCGAGTATGGACTGGGGATGCTGGAGGCCCGGCTCGCTGAGTGGGAGCAGGATCACGGTCATATGTATGGCTCGGACTCGGCCCCGGACTCTCCCATTGATGTTGAACCCGAGGATCTGTGGTAGGATCCCGACTGACTGAAACCTAGGGTGTAAAAACCCGCCATCCCAAGGGCCCTTTTCAGGGCCGGCAAATAGTCCGAAAAGTTCTGAATACTGTCTCTGATGTGTTGTCTCCTGGTGGTGGACTGGGGGCAGCCTAGGCTGTGGGCAGTCTAGGCTGTTTCCACAGTCACCGGGGAGGGCTGGTGGTTTAGAAAATTAGCAATAGTCTGCATGTTTGACCTTGCGGTCTCCTCCTGTTGTTCGTCAATAATTATATCTGTTGTATTTTCCAGTGCTGTCATGGTCACCGGGCTGGTGCCACAATCATTCTGGAGAAGCATGGAGTAGTACAGTCCTTTGTTTTTAAGGGCTGGTATAGTACTGAACCTAGTGCGCCAAGGTAGGTGTATCACCTGAGGGAGGTGATAAGCAAATTCTCCTCTCTGTGTTGTTATAACTGCTGGTCCATTCCAGGTAAATATAGCCTTAGGTAGTGGGAAGGTTTTAACCACTATATCCTTATAGGTAGGGGCAGCTGCTGATTTAATCTCATCAAATTCATGTGGTATTGGCCTCAAGGGTAGCGCGAAGTTTGAGTCTCCACAATATATTTTAAAATATATTGTGGGGTTTGTGCGCTTGGCCACATTTTTCTTGCCACAGTGTGTCTGTGCAAATTTCTTAAGGTACTTCATTATTCTGTAGGCTGAGTAGATGGTCAGGGTGAATAATATAGCAATTATCAGGGTGTGGGTTTCCTGAATTGTGAGGAAAGGGGTGTGGGTTTCCTCTGTAGGGGTTAGTTTGGTAGGATTTTTATCTGGGAGCAATTTGTGTAGGGGCAGCTCGGTGACTAGTCTGAATGCTTTGGCTGTAGGCAGGTAGGCTACAGTTCCTCCTAGTCTGTATAATTTGAGTAGTATGTATACTATAAAAATGTGAGCTGATATCCCTAGGATGAGTGCTAAGCTTTGGAAGATTGGATGCTCTGTAACTCGACGTAGGTATGATTCCTCGTAGCGCGTTTCCATTTCCTTATTAAGGTTGGAGGCATCTTTTAATACTGTTTTGGCAAAGGGCTCTAAATTTAGTTGAGTAATATCATCCATGATTGGATTTTCCTGTAGTTTTTCTAAGGTTCTAGAAAGGTTTACTACTGGGAAATTTGGAAGATTCTCTCTTTCATCTGGTTTGGTTTCAGAAATTTTGTTAAGTGCTGCCATGAATGGTAAATTAATTGTCTTGAGAATGTAATGAAATGATAAGGTTGAGTTACAGGGCAACCTTGTGTTTGGAAGAGAAAATTCTCCTACACTGATCGTGCACCCACAGGGTACACCTATGATTGAGTAGGACTGGGCCTTCCGAGTTTCAGACGTTTTACCATGGCAGTTGATAAAGTAATGGGGTTCATTAGTAGTGACCAGATACTCATCTTCAGAAATGGAAATAGCATGGGTGGTAGGTGCTTGCAGTGGTGAAACTGTAAACTTGCAATGTTCCTTAATCTGTTGAGCCTGGTTAGTAAAAATGGCTACAGGGCATGTAGGCCTGTGTTTATAGATTCTACCATTTACATCTCTGCATACCTTTACTGTAGTACCTTCACATGCCTGCATATCTGCTGAGTCCAATTCGATAAATAATGATTCATCGTAAGATACTGCTAGAAACTCAGTTGTGGTTTGTAGTTTGGTGACTCCTCTGGTGGGGGTCTCCTGTGTGTCTATAGGCATGGGTGATGTAATCATTTGGTACCGTTTGAAGGTTGAGGTGGTAGATTGAATTATAATGTCCAGATGAATATATATATGGTTAGCTGAGTAAGTGTATGAGGTCAGCTTCTGTGAATAATAGAAATCTAAGTCATTAATTGCGACTTGTGCTCCAGGGTGTGTAATCCTAAGTTTGTTATTAATGTCAATTAGATATCTAGCAAGGTCTGAGGGTGGCACTATATCAGGGGTTAGGATCCCTGATGATAGCATCCTCAGGGCTGCATTTGTCCTTTGCAGTGATTGAACTGTATTCATTCTTGCTGCTATGATAATTAGTGCATCATTTAATACTTGCATTTTTTCCCTTTGAGTTTTCTCGTGCCTTGAATATGAGTCAAGTGACCTGGACATGTTAGAGGCCCACAGGTTGACGGTGTCACCTATGGTGTTGATTGTGCTGTCCAGTACCTTCTTATCTTGGATGTATGCTTTAACAAACTTATCTTGTCTGTCTGTGATTTTTTCAATGAGATTAGCTGCTTCCTGATCCTGTTTAGCAAATTTTCTTAGTATTTCATCTATGTTCTTGAGCTGTCCCATTACTTGGTTTACATCTTCTACTGTGGCTAGACCTAGCACACCGCGAAACAGGGGTGCTAGAAAACCCAGTATGGCCTCTCTTTTGGCCTTGTCCAATGTGTTTATGGGGTTGGATAAGAACAATTTGATGGAGGCTAGTGTTTCATTTATCTCCTTGTCTGCAATTTCCAGCAAGGTGTCTAGCTCCTTAGCTTGTTGGATAATTTGGCCAGAGGTATGATCTTGTAGAGTAGGAGTGGTCAAATGGAGTATTCTATCCCTTATGGATCCTTGGGTAACGGGTGCCCGAGGTATCTTGTAGGGGATAGCTAATAATAGTGTTGTGGTTGTATGTCCATTGACCAATGGTTGAGGGCTAGGTTTGAATACTACTCCTATGTTTTGTCTCACCACAGGTGTATAACCTGCAGTAAGTGGTTCAATAGTATATAATAACAGCATAGTTAGCAGTATGGGTGAAACTCTCAGTGTCCCCATGGTGCTTGTGTAAAGCAAGTTTGCTGTTTAAAGTCTTGTCAAATTTGTAGTGATTTGGTGCTGGTAAAGTCTAAGTGTATGGTGTAACACTTTAAATGAAGTGGTTCAAACTGTACCTTTGCAAGATTGAGCTGTCTTGGCAATATGTCCGGTGAGTCTATAGAGATTGACCAGTAAATGGTAAGGTCAGGTTGAAGGTGAAGTAGGTGTGTTCTTTATCCTAGTGCAGTCTCTCCTCATGGAGAAGTGGGCTGGCTAATTCCCAAGTGGGGTCCTGTAGACTTGTGTTCCAGACTGCAGCTGGATGAAGACTGATGGTGGGCTATGGTCCACAGTGCTTCTTATGTAGCCTACCCTACCCACATCCTTGTGGGCCTGGTATTGTTTCTCTGGAGTCAAGGCCTTGATCTCCAGTGTCTGCAACTGTGGGGGTCTATTGTGTACTCTGTGTACTGGTAATTAGCTCCTCCTGTCATCCAGGACAGCCATTCATGACCGTCTAGACAGTTGTCTGAGTGTAGCTTATAAGGTCAATTGATCTCTATAGACTGCTGTGTTGGCATAGCGCGCTCTTTCATGTGGGGATTAGGCTTTAGACACTCCATTGTGTTACCCTTACTCTTCTTAGACTTCATGTCTGCTTTACTTGGGGGGGTCCCAGTCTTTGACCCTTTCAGAGGCAATAACCTACTGATATATTTACAAATTTGATTGGCTTTATATACATAGTAATTCATTATCAGTCACACATGTCTTATGTGTGGATGAAGAGAATTTGTAATACATTTTGAAAATCTTATGACTTTTGGTATCTCAATCTTGTTTCTAATTTCTTGAAACTGCACCACACCTAGATGTCTTTCTTAGTATGTGGTGTGCAGGCCTAGGCTTGATAGGGCCTATGCCTGTGGTTTCTCTTGTAAGGGTGATATCATTTTTGTTCCTTACAATTTTGCTGTAGTATTTGGCCTCATGTGGAATAAGCCTGTGTGCAAATTCATTGTTTCTGACAGCCACAACCTTTTTCAGTCTGTCTATGTGCACTGGTCTGGCCACCAATAGATTGGTGTCCAAGTTTTTGAGTTTGGCACTTGTCAAACTAGGTCTGTCTACTACAACATATGGTCCCATAAAAAGGGGTTGAAGTTTCTTACACTCTGTGTTGGTCAGGATTCTTGGTATGTTAAGGTACACCATGTCGGTGACCTTGATTTCCTGTGGTGTAAGTTTCTTATCATATCTATCCTTCCTTTCCTTTTGTAGCTTGGCGACCCTTTCTATAGCTTTCCTCCTAGAGGTATCTTGATTTGTTATCATGTTAGCTACATGGTCTGCTACTGTGGATATGTCTTCCTGTATTCCCAGCCCTAAGTCCATTGGGGTGGCTGGGTTTCTCCCATGGAGTAGGAAGAAAGGGGTGAATCCTGTGGTTTGGGATTCTGTGTTTTTTAATGCAAAGGTTATGGGTTCAATAAATGAATCCCAATTGTTTTGGTGCTTTGAGCAGAATGCTCTGAGTGCTGTGCCTATGCTAGCATTGAATCTCTCTACAAGCCCATTTGATTGTGGCCTGTATGGTGAGGAGAATTTATGTTTGATCTTGAGGTGTTTAGTTAACTTTGTGAACTTTGCACCTGTATAACATGTTCCATTGTCTGTTTGAAGAGTGGCTGGTGTTCCATGATGACAAATTATATTCTTGTAGAACTCTGCTGCTGTTGTCTCAGCTTTTAAGTCAGTAGTAGCCCAAGCTGTTGCATATCTGGTAGCATAATCTATGCAGACTTGTATATGTTTGTTTCCCCTGGCAGTTGTGGGAAGTGGTCCCACCGCGTCTAGGTTTAGGAACTTCATTGGTGAAGTCATGTACTCTCTCACTGTCATTGGTGTTTTGTGTGAGTGTACTTGCCTTTTTGCTGTGAGGCATGTGTGGCAGGTGGAAACATATTTTGTTGTGTCTGCTAGCATAGACTTCCAATATACCCTAGGTCGGAGTGCTGACAGCATCCTACTTGAACCAAGATGGCCGCCGGTAGGTGAGTCATGGAAATACTGTAGTGTACTTGTTACCCATTGCTGTGGTATAACAATTTGAAGTGGTACAGTATTGGTTTTTCTCCAATTTATGGGGCATATATGGACTAATGTACCATTTACCAAGGTGTATGTCTGGCCTTGGTTGATGATTCTATTTCCTTGTGCTTTTGGTGCAGGCAAGGTTCCATCCTCAAGATACTGTATGAGGGGCAATAGGTCCTTGTCTTTCCTTTGTTCCAGGCCAAGGTTTGTACCTGAGATGGATGTGTCGGGAATCTGATCCAGTAGTTGATTTATATCTAGCACATGTTGTTTTATTCTGTCTCTTTCTTTTTCTTTTTCATCGACTATTGGCCTATCTTGTGCCTTTTGTTGGGGTGTGTCACTCTTGTTTTGGTGTGTAGGCTCCTTTGGAGGGCCTATTCTCGCCTTGATGGGAGTGGCAACCTTTTTCTTTAAAGGCACAATTTGCTTTTTGTCAATCTTCTTTGTCTCAGAGTTCTTTGATTTAGTAGATGCAGTGTCTTTTGTGACATTTTTCCTGGCAGGTGGGGTTTTGATAGGTTTGTTTCCTGTGACCTTTTTCTCATTTAGAATAGTTTGTGATTGTGTGGGGGGTTTTGGTGTGCCCTCCTGAATCATTTCTCTAGTCTTTGAGCGTGTGGTCATAGGACACAAATGGTTTGGTGTTTCCTCTCCCTGCATTGGTTCAAAGAATCTGACTGATTTAGAAGTTGCTTGAGTAATAGCATATATTGTGTCTTCTGGATCTTCATCATCTGAGTTAGGTGGGGTGAAGGGTGGCTCCTTAGGAGTTGCCTTCACTATCTGATTGAGTGATGAGAATTCAATAGGCTCGAAGTCATTATCTGGAAAGAGTTGTGAGTATTCTCTCTCACAGTGGCAAAACACATAGTGTGTAGATTGCTTCAAGATACCCCTAATGGGTGTCTCTGGCCTTTCAATGGTGTTGGGTGGATCATCCCTTTTGAATGGTACTTTCTTTGTTACTTTTGCAAACTTGGTTCTACTGGCTGCTCTAACTCTCCTTGGTGGGGGTGGAGGGTTAGTCATGGGTCCAGAGTCTGGGTATTCTCTTCTAGACATAGCATCTGGTGGTGTGTTATCATCACCTTTCACGTGTTGGATGGTGAATGAAAATTGTTGTATGTCTAGAGCCCATCTGGCCCATCTATGTGTGAGTCCTGTATTGGTTAATAGTGGGATTAGGGCTGCATGGTCTGTGTATAATTGGAAGTGTCTAGTCTCTAGATAGTGTCTGAAGTGTAATACTCCATACACTACTCCCAGTAGTTCTCTCTCTGTGGTATTGTAATTTCTCTCATGTTTGGAGAGGGTTCTACCTGCAAAGGCTACTGGTCTGAGCACTCCTTCATTATCTCTCTGTGAGAGTACAGCTCCTAAACTCACATTGGAAGCATCAGTTGCCAAACTGAACTCTTTCTCATAGTTTGGATATCTGAGAAGAGCATTGGTACAGAGGGCATGCTTTAATGTTTTGAAAGCATTATCTGCCTCTTCTGTCCAGACAAATGCTTTGAGATGTGTCTGTAGATCATATAATGGTCTAGCAATTTGGGCATAACCTTTGATAAACTTTTTGAAGTATTGGCATAGGCCTGTGAAGGATCTGACATTTTTGACTGATTTTGGTGTTGGGAAGGTTTTGATTGATTCCACCTTTGTGGGAGATGGTTGCAGTCCCATGGGTGTCACTCTCATTCCCAAGAAGTCTATTCTGTCTATGAAGTATTCACATTTTGATTTCTTCAGTTTGAGTTTACCAACTCTTAGGCTGTTGAACACATCTTCCAGGTCATGGAAGTGTTGTTCGATTGATGGTGATAATACCAATATGTCATCTAGGTATGGTAGGGCACATTTGTACTTGAGTTTGTTCAGAATTAATGTGACTAGATGGCAGAATCCCGCCGGTGCCGTCGCTAAACCCATCGGCATCCTTTCATAGACATATTTTTTGTCATTTGCTATGAATGCGGTTTTATGCTGATCCTCCTGTCTTATAGGAATTTGAAAAAATCCCTGTTGGGCATCTAGCTTACTGAATACTCTTGGTCTGAGTGACCCTATCATGTCTAGAGTGTCATCGGCCCGGGGTGTAGATAAGGCTTGATTTATCGTATTCTGGTTCAAATAACGAAAATCTGTGACGAGCCGATGGCCTCCCGATGATTTTTGTACTAAAAAGGATCTGGAGGCCCAGGGGCCCTCGGCACATTCTCTCAGAATGCCCTGTTGTACTAGCCTTTCACACTCTTCCCCTATTGCGGCCTGTTTTTCTGGTGTTTGTCTATATGGTAGGAAATGACATGGTACTGCCTCAGGTTTTACATGTATTGAGTGTGTATACAGGTGTGTGGCACCAATGTCTCCATCTTTTCCTACGAATACATCATCATACTTGGTCAGCAGTGACTTTAATCTATCATGCTGATCTTTGGATGTGAGCACAGATTTTGGTGGAACATTCTCTTCCAATTCTGGCTCGAGGTCATGTGCCTCACTATGTATAGCAGCTATTTCAGAGAGTCTGATTGAGTTGGGTTCAGGGTCAGCATATGTGGACTCACAGTCTGAGTCTGTGTCACTGAATTGAGTTACATCCTCAGGCCGTATGGCTGAGATGGATTGATCAGTGTGTGGGGTAGTGTCTGACACCTGTTGAGGTTTTTCTAAATCAGATTCCTTGACTTCCTGAAATAGAGCTATGATGGCACCCTTTTTGATTTTATGTGGGCGCCTGCTGGTGTTGAGTAACACTAGGGGATGTTTGTTATTTTCCCTGGGGGTTACTGCTGCCCTTTGAACTAGATATGGGGCATTGTTATTTCTTTGGAGGTTATCTACTACTCCAGTTTTGCCTTGCAGTGATTGAGTAGATGTGACTTTACCCAATACTGCAAGTTCAGAGAATGGAGGGATGGTAAAATCCCTCACTGCCCTAATGGGTTTGAGAATTTGTTCAGGATCAACATTAAATTCAATTTGAGATTTTGTAGTGCTTAAGAAATCTGTGCCGAGTACAACGGGCTGTGTGAGGTTGGGTATTACAGCAAATTGGTATTGGAATCTGACACCTTGGATTCTAAAGTTCAGCATAGCTGAATGTCTAACATGACACACCGATCCATCTGCCAAGTGGATGTTAATTTTAGATTTCCTCAGTTGGATATGGAATCTCTTTTGGAGGTCCATGAGGAATGATTGTCTGACACAGGTGATAGTAGCACCTGTATCAACCAAACATTGTACATCTGAAACATCATATAGATTTGCATTGATACAGCCATTTTGAAGAAGTACAATAGAAAGCTTGGTACTCTCACCTGTATCCTTTGATGATGAATCTGGTGGGGTGATGTGTATCACTGATGGACGTCTCTGTCTGTTAGATGGTAGATTTGCACTAGCAATTGTCTCTGGTTGGATCTTTGTTAATCCTGGTTGATTGTTTGTATTTGGGGTGTCACAGTGCACTGGCCCATCGGCACTGTGACATCCTAGTTTTCCTGGTTCTGTGGGGTGGTTGAGATGCTTGCCACCAGGAGTTTGGAGATTTGATCCATGACATGAGGTGGTATTTGGGGGTTACTTTGTTGGTTCCCCTGGTAACCTCTTGTGTCAGGTTTGTAATCCTCCTGGCGTGGGTTGGAACCCTGGTTATATTGACCAGAGTTGCTGTATTGACCGGAGTTATTGGATCTCTGGTTGTTGTAGGCGCCATTGTTGTTGTAGGATCCACTGTTGTAGTTCCTATGTGGACTCTGGCTCCTACTGTTGGATCCTTGATTATAGGATCCAGAGTTGTTTGAACCCTGGCTGTTGTTGTAGGATCCTGAGTTGTTGTAGGATCCAGAGTTGTAGTTCCTATGTGGACTCTGGCTCCTACTGTTGGATCCTTGATTATTATAGGATCTGCCATTACTTGGGGTTCTGTCTCTCCTATCACTGTATGAAGAGTTACCATTGTTGGAGTTGGAAGAGCTGTTGTCTTTCCTACTGTTGTGACCCCCCCGGTTGTTGTTGTTGCCCCCTCTACCTCTACCTCTATTGGATTGGTAGTTGGGGTCATAGTTATTTCCTCTGTATCTACCGGTAGGGTCTCTTGATGCAACCTTAGCTTCCTGTTGCCTTACATGGGCACTAGACATTAGGTTAACATCTTCATCTGAACTAGTGCTGATTTCCTGGACCTTTTTCTTAGTAGGCTGTGGGTTGGTTTCTGCATCCCTTACCTTCCTAGATCTCTCTTGGGTCTCAACCTCTAGGGCTAGGTCTAGGGCTTGGTCAAAAGAGTCTATTTTCTTGTTCTCAAGAGCTATAGAGATCCAGGGCCTCATGCCTTGGGTAAATGCCTTGCTTAGGGTTTCATCATTCTGGCGTTGGGCATTACACACTTTCCTGAGATGGCATGCATAGTCTAGAACAGGTTCATCTATCTTTTGTGCACGGAGTGCAGTCCTTGAGATTATATTGTCTCGAGTAGCAAAATACTCTTTTAATTTATTCACTACATTGGTCCATGTCAACATATCAGGTGTGGCACTCTCCCTGAAGGATTCAAACCAAGCTAGTGCTTGTCCTTCGAGGTACTTGGGTAAATATGTTACCATGGTGTCACTGTCTGTCACTTTGTACTTATCCTTCAGATATTCTGGGAATTTGTGATCAATGAATAATGCTGTTGACATGAGTGGTGATGGGTGTGAAAAGGTTTTGGGTTTTGTTACCTCATGTATCCTGATCTTTCTGTCGTCCTGCTGTTTATTGTCTATGAGCTTGGTCATGTTGGACACCATGGAGATTATGATGTCATCTTTGGATCCAGAGGCAGATGGTGTGACAACAGGTGTGATGGCAGGTGTGTGAGGTTGTGGGGTCTGGGATGATACCATCTTCGTGAGATCTGCTATCTGTTGTTGTTGTCTCTCTAGGGACTTCCGCTGATCTTCCATGGCCTTCTGTTGAGCATCTATTGCTGCATTCCTCTCTGCCAGTTGTTGGTTGAGGATCCTCTCCCTTTCCTCCTGCTGGGACTTGTTGGTCTCTAGGGCAGTAACTGCATCTTGGATGGCCTTCTCATAGGCCCTTATCTTCTCAGCTGTCTGATTAGGTTGGGGGCCTTCATCGGTGTCCATGATGGAGGGTGTGGGGGAGGTGTCCCTGGAGGAGTGGCTGTCAAAGGCTGGAGCTGGGGTGGAGGATCTAGATGAGGGTGTGGATCCACCCCCTGAGGCAGATCCTTCTTCCCCTGAGGTAGATAGCGTGAGTTGGGCGTCCTGTAGAGATCCCTGGGAAATGTTGGATCCCTGAGAACTGGTTGTTCCCTGAGTAGACAGGGTGGGTGGTGTGGGGTCTACTGAGTGTGGGTCTGTTGTATTGGAGGCTGGTTTGCCTCCTGTGGGCCTCCTAGATCTTGGTGGGAGGGAGACCTCTTCAACAGGCCCCTGACTACGTAAGGTCTTTGTGTGTTGTTCTGCCAGCTTGACTGATAAGGCCTTGATGTGTGTGGTGGACCTCACTGACGTGTGGGAGACCTCACTGACGTGTGGGAGACCTCACTGACGTGTGGGAGACCTCACTGACGTGTGGGAGACCTCTCTGACGTGTGGGAGACCTCACTGACGTGTGGGAGACCTCACTGACGTTTGGGAGACCTCACTGACGTTTGGGAGACCTCACTGACGTTTGGGAGACCTCACTGACGTTTTGGGAGACCTCACTGACGTTTTGGGAGACCTCACTGATATATGAGAGATCTTACTGTTGTGCGAGAGATCTCATTGATGTGTGGGAGATCTCACTGGTATGTGGGAGATCTCACTGGTATGTGGGAGATCTCACTGGTGACCTTGGTGGGTATGGTGTCAAGGTCAAGGTCACTGGGTGGGTGGAGTGGGTCTAACTGTGTGTATGCGGTACCAGCTTTAATTTACTGTGTGCATGATTGTTCCCAGTTGCGGTACCAGCTTTAACGTACTGTGTGCATGATTGTTTTTAGTTGTGTTACCAGCTTTAAATTTTTATGAGCCTGTGAGATATGGGATCTTAGTAGGATGTTCTCCACCACTTTGTCATACTAGTAATTGGCATGATCAAGTTGTCATATGAGAAATATCATAAGACTAGTGGTATTTAAAGTGTAATTATCTCAAGGCTCTTATAAATAGTGTTATTTCCAGTTGTCACTGGTTTATTCAGCTTTAGGCAACATGTAAGAAATATCAATCATACAGTAGTTAGTATGTAGGTAGTTTGCACATACAGTAAACATACAGTAATTTATAAAGTACAATGTTCAGTTCCACTCCACCTGTGAGGTAATAATAATACAGTGTCCAGCATACTTCTAGGTGGGTTCCCACACCTAGCTCCTGACCTGCTGCTTAGAGGAATAATGTAATAATGAGTAACTTTACCCTCTGGTGGAAGTCTTGAAGAAGATAGCCTCTGGCCACTAATGGTAGGAAACCAATGCCTGTCTAGCATAGTTTCACCATAGTGCAGTGGTATAGCAGGTAGCAGGAGATGACTGGAGATGTTACCTCTAGAGCGGTTCTTGGTGATGTGTCCTCCTGGAGGTGCAGACAGGCTATTTGTAGCAAATCTTGGAAAAGCACCTCCAGACTGACTGGAGCCAGCAGCATCTGCCTAACTCTACAATTGTTTGAGGGGACCCTTTCAAGTGTCACAGGGGGACAAAGGACCCCCATGGACGCCGCTATGGCCCCCATTGTCTTGGTCGGTTCTGCATCTTCAAACCCTCATAACTCGGTCGTTTATGCTTGTATAACCGCCATTTTGGGCATGCACGGAGCTGAATGTGCCAAGATTATAATGCCCGCTGGATAGGCGCGTAACTCCCGCCGGTTTGTCTGTAGCTCACTCGGAGGTCGATTCAGTCTCCATAGCGTAACTTCCTTAATACTGGGAGTTCCGCCTTGATCTTGGGCTCATTCTGACCGTCTAATTATGGGCTTTCCATAGATATTTTGATATTTGACCTAGGTTGCTCAGGAGCGACGCTAGAGCGACCGGAAGGTTATGGCATCGTGCTTATGTAACCCATTGTTCAGTCCTTAGAGTGCTCAGACACTCATGACGGCGTCAGCGGTGCTAAGGCACCCGTGACGGCCGGTTGCATTCACTTACAAGTTATTAATTTGTGCATTGAACCATGAGGTCGCACACTGAGACCCTCATTTTTATTATATTGTGCAGTGAACCATTAGGTCGGAGCCTTTGATGTCATAAACTCTGTCTAACTGACTGTGGCTGGTGTGCAGTGGGGCATGAACGCTCTTATACAAAGTTTGAGCGCTCTTATAGCTCTTAGAACCAACCTATGTATTAATTTCATAGATATTTCTTTGATTAATACAAAATATGTTAGAATTTATGGAATAATAAAATGGTATATCACTTCCCAAACGTCCGGGAAACTAATTAAGGCTCTTAAATGTCCTTTTGCTACGATGAATAAAGCCAAAAAAATCAAGGAGACTGTAGCTTGGGCAAAATCAGCTGAACAGATCTTGTATCAATTGAATGTGATCAAGTTCTCACATGAAACAGTCTCTGTTTTCGACCAGGGATTACAACCTATACGAAGCCAGCTTTCATCCCGTATTTGGAGCAGGTTATCACTTTGGTCAAGCCCACCTGTGTACCAGTGACTCCCTTATAGGACAGAACTCACAGAGGGTTCGAGAAGTGTTCTGGAAGAAGGATGCTGAAGAGCGAGGTATCCAAGAGATGAAAATGAAGAAAAAAGGATGAAATTGAGGGGGAAGGCGAGCAAGGCTCTGATGAGAATGCTGAAAATGGTGTCAAGCACCCCCCCCCCACAGACGCCCAACACGTTGCCAACTAAATTCAAAACTCTAAGTGACTGCAGTGCAATTTTTTTATATTTCTTCAATACAAGTATGAACATTAAGGCACATTGATTTGTCTGCTATTTGATTCTGGTATCATTAGCAATACCCTGTTCTATGACACTTGATAAAGGCGTGTATAGGGGATTTGTCTGCTATTTGTTCTGGTATCATTAGCAATACCTTGTTCTATGACACTTGATAAAGGCGTGTATAGGGGATTAACTCGACCCCGTATGTGATGTAAATTGTTGTTGTTGTTATTGTTATTGTCGTTTTTTCTTGTTTTATCTAACTTAAGTTGTGGGGATCAAGCCGAATTCAAACCCCAGATGTCGGAGTGTATGGGGGGGGGGGTCATAAGAACCGCATCCTCATACGGGGGGCTTTTCTGGGTTTTCTTTTGTGTATTTTCTTATGGGTTATGGGTCAAACATGTCAAACTGATTGTAATGAGTTTTACTTGATATGTTTTAAAGATACCTGGCCGGGATCTTACTCAGTGAGGCTTGTATTAAGTCACATTGACTATTATTAATCCTTAGGTCTACATTCAACAACGGGATTTCCATAGTACATTTAAATGCCCGAAGTATTCGCAATGAAATAACAAATATTCAAACAGAGCTTAGTAATATTGCCCTAGATATTGTGCTATTCTCTGAAACATGGCTTAATGAAAATGACTGTGATACCCTGTATACTTTTCCTCGATATAATCTTTTTCGTCATGATAGAATTAGTATTCGTAGAGGAGGTGGTCTTTGTGCTTATGTGCATGAAACAGTATCATGCTCTATAGACAAGTTCAAGAAGCTTAATCGATCTAACCATGATATTAAAGTACAATGGCAATGTTCCCCTATGAAAAAAACCCTAGACATTTTCTAAACCATTCTTTCCTGTAGAAAGTGTGGGAACTATTCTCTTTTATGTGAGATTTAGCCTATATACCAAAAAATGCTTTCAAAATTATGGGTTAACTTCACTTGGGGAGAATGGGATGTTTGCCTGCATCAATTATTTCTCATATAAATTCATATTAAACCCCTATCCAATCCCTTTAGAATTAGCCTATGTTTGTTAAGATCCTCCAATAAATAGCTACACAATGAGCTGTCAAAGAAAGGAGAGTTTAGCATTCCCCAGTTTCAGCTTTATCACAGTTTCACACCTCCACTGCAGCAGAACCATGCACTGGGGGTAGGTAAGTGCCTACATCAAGGGGAAAATTAAAAAAGCATTGTGTGTAATGTTTATCGCCCGCCCAATGGTTAATGAAAGGTTATCTGACATCTCCTGCATTGTTACGAATTTACAGGAGTCATGTGTTATCTGTGATAGACTACTGTGATATATTGTATTCTGGCTCCAATGTTGATTTGTTAAATGAGCTACAAAGATTTCAAAACAAATGTTTGATGACATGCTATTTTCTTCCTATACTAGCTTCCACTGATGAAGTTCATAGTAGAGCAAAATTACCGTATCTGTCAAACAGAAGAAAGTATCATGTATACTTTAGTCCAAGCATATAAAAGATCTAAAAAGGAAGAGTTTTGTGCGGTCAAGGTTACAAGAGTTACACGTCTAGCAAGTGCTCCTGCAAGGTGATTCATAAAAACTGACGACATTCCCATCTTTTGAAATTTAGACCATGGATTTTATTTCATGGATTTTTTATCGACGACATATGTGTAGAGGCAAGGAAAACAGGTGCTCTGTGCTAAAAGTCAACTTTAAAGTTAAGATCACTAGCTTTTCAGTGATATATTGCATGAGAAGATACTCCAGTTAGTTTTGGAGGAATCACTTGCTAAATATTTGTAGGTATGACCATTTCCTAAATGCCAATAAGCTCTATGTCTAAATGCTCATGAGATACATCGATAATTAGCACAATTTATGCTAATTAGCTAAATTAGCATAATTTCTCATTCTTCTGCCCATAACTTTTGGTCTAGAAATGATATTTTCATTCTGTTTTCACCCTAGTGAACCTTGTGGGAAGTTCCTTCAAATGATTTTATATTTAGAATGAAATCATGTTTCCATGGCAACAGAAATCAAGAGAAATGCCTATTTAGGCCCAAAAAACATTCCTTTTACATGTCTGATTTGGAACCTTTAGGCCCAAAATAGAACGTTTTATCAATAATCATTGAATTCTCCATAAAAAGTACCCTATAGCAAATTTAGGCATATTTTTCTTATTCTAGCCCAAAGTGGTGCCCCCTGGTGGCTAAATAAGGTACTAAATCCCACAGGAACCCCCATTTCTGCTTGCTGGCTCACATATTTGAGTCCACAAAAACTTTTTATTTAATTACAATTCTAAAAGAAAAAAACATGGATGACAGAGGAATCACAATTGATCGTTATATGGGTGTCTATGAATATATGAAATCATTTGACATTGGTCATTTTTTTTGCATGAAATAGATTCATGTTTTAAAAAAAGACCAATGACATTAATATCAACAGTCGAACACACCCTCTCTGACGTCATTTATTCTTAGAAATACCTTTATACATAATTTGTTATGAGGAAATTCCTATGTGATGTCATTATTTCAGGTGGAATTCCTCGATAAGATGCATGTTCAAAAATCCGTGTACAAAACCTCACTTCTAATAGTCACACAAGTCCAGTTCTCAAACCCATGTATAAGTGAGTTTGTCCTAAAACTCTATGTAGTTAATCACTATGGCTACTTACCACATTGAAAATCAAAACATAAAGATGGAAAAAAATATATTTTAATGAAAACATATAGAACATGGATATTTGTCTTGGTCAAACATTTTTTACCATCCTTTATTCATGGGCATATTCATAACTATATTAAATAGCAAAAAAAGCTACCTTGTGATGGTATTCAATATTAGATATAATCAATAATAAATATTTTTGGGAAGTTAGTGGCACCTAAATACCCCGGGATAAATTGCTTGCTGAATTGACATTTTTGCATTTAAAACACATGTTTCAACACAGTTTTGAAAGAAAAATGGTTAGAGTGTAACTTCTGACGACCTTCTAAACATGTTCTGATTTTTTTAGAATCCATTCTTAATTCAATAAATTATGTGGTTTTACGAAGAAATAAAAAAACACATGTTATTTTAATAAATACCTTAATTATTTTGACGAGAATCCAAATATCAAAATCGTTTATTTTTTTATATGTCGTCAGTTTTTATGAATAAGCTTGCTGTCTTATTATATTCTAAAATCAATTTGTGGGAACTATTTCTCTAGAATAGCCATATTCCAAATTATCGTAATTATCTCCATATATATTTAAAACAAATTTCTTGCTTTGCACTTAGACTAGTTGCTATGATATTGAGCCAGCAAGCAGAAAGGATAGATACTGCGGGATTTAGGACAAGATTTAGCCACCAGGGGACACCCCTATGGGCTAGAATAGGAAAACATATAGCTAGTTTTCTATACAGAATTCAATGGTTTTTGATAAAACATTCTATTTTGGGTGGAAAGGTTCCAAATTTGGCATGTGAAAAACATGTTTTTTGGTCAAAATAGGCATTTTGTTGATTTCTGTTGCCATGGAAACATGATTTTTCGCTCTAAATAGGAAAATCAATAATCTCATTTGAAGGAACATTCCACAAGGTTTACTATGGTGAAAACCGAATGAAAATACCACTTCTAGATCAAAAGTTATGGACAAAGAATATTTATGCTAATTTAGCTAATTAGCATAAATTATGCTAATTAGCTCATGACCAATTAGACGTAGAGCTTAATGACATTCACGAAATGGTCACACCTACCCATATTCAGCAAGCCATTCCTTCAAAACTAACAGGAGTATCTGCTCATGTAATATATCAATGTAAAGCTAGTGATTTGAATTTTAAAGTTGACTTCAAGCATGTAGCACCCTTTCTCCTTGCCTCTATCTTAGTTATATTGTAAATGACTCTGGCATACTCATTATTATCTGTTTAATTGTATGCATTAGACAAAGGCCAATATCATTAATATTTAATTTGTTGATAACTAGCTATTTATAGTACGTTGTCATTTGATTTTGCGTATCATTATTTACATTGAATGCTGCATATGCACATTTCTTGCAGATTAAAATCAAATACACAGACTTTACAATGGAACTACAAACTTTCTAGTTTTCATATTATAAGTTTGATTGCATATCAATACAAACCTTTACCTAGTCTGGCTCTGATATGTGCATCTCGAAGCATTAAACTTTTTCTCAAGATATTATAGACCTATCTTATTTCCACCTAAGAAATGTTTTTGGACATATTAGTATCATTTTCCCTATAAACAAAATTATTCCTGAAGAATGTTCTTACCCAAAATGTTGGCTTACCCAACCCAAGGGTTATGACAAAACATCTCCATTTTCTCACCTGCCCTATGATATTCTCTGCCCCTATGACAGAGATTGGACACGAGCAGTACTTCCTGCCAGAGCTTGTGCCTAATACTAGCCTGCTCAAAACTAGAAGTATTAAACATTTCCATGTCCTGCAACTGGTGATCTCGAAACTATGGGACTCCAATACTCTGTTGAGAACTACTTTGTTTTTAACTACCCATAACAATGGGTAGTTTTTCAGATAAGGGTTTCCACTTTGCTTATTTAAACATATGCAGTCTGCCATCAAATATTGAATCCCTAAGAATCTGGCTTCAATACAGTGGTCTTGATTGCTTGACTATTTCTGAAAGTTGGTTACATGTTGCTATTCGTAACAATAAGATTCATGTTCAAAATTATTCTTTTACCAGGCTAGACAGAGCTATTCAAGGCAAAACTACTGGAGGAGGGGTGGGAATGTATTTCCATGACTCTGTCACATATGATGATTCGATTTTATCTGCATTAAACAAATCAGATAAAGATATTGAGATTCAATGGTGCCTAACCAAAAATGGTAGCCTAAGGCAAATGGTAGTAGCTAGTGTCTATAGACCCCCAAATGGCAATGTCAAAATTTCTAAAGAAGTTTACTCAATCTTTTAATTTCCTTGGAGAACTAAAAGATAACAAAATCTTTATACTTGGGGATTTTAACATAAATCTGCTAAAAAGAAGTAGAATACCAAAACCCCAAAAGACTAACATAAAAAAAACCTCAAATCGACTGTAACCCAGCTCAGACTCACACAGTTAATAAATGAACCCACACATTACAGCACTATCTCTCCCCCTCTCTCCTAAACCTGGTATGTACCAACACTAAAAACCTTTCTTCTTCTGGCCTAAAGACCCTAAATATTACTGACCACGAATTAGTATATATAACAAGAAATTTCCAAGCTATTAGGAACCCATCAACTACATTCTATGGTAGAAGTTATAAAAGTTATGCCAAAGAAAACTTTGCACTAGGTCTCTGCAACTCAGACTGGGAAGTGTTTTGGAACACAGTGTGTCCAAACCAAGCATGGGATATTTTTTATTAAACAAATTCTGTTTATACTGAGTATCACACGCCCACTCAGGCACTCTTACTTTAGAAAGAGAAAGTCTCCCTGGCTAGATGATGAACTCTTGGACTTTATTAATGCAATGAAACAAGCCAAAATGACAAATGATCCCGATAAATTAAGGATTGCTGTCTTCTTAAGAAACAGATCGAAGACATTAGTTAGAAAGGCAAAGCGTAACTACCACAGAAAATGCTTGAAAGACAATGCTAAAGACCCCAAAAAGTATTGGAAATGTGTTAATGAACTTGTTAATCCTAAAACCCCTGCCCCCCTATTAACCTAGTAGATGCTGAAACGAATATACCAGTTGACAACCTCCAGACTGCTAACTATATCAACCGCTACTTTACTAGTATTGGAGCAAACCTGGCAAAATATATGAATGCTCCCTGGACTTACATAGGCCAATCCTATGACAATAACTTTGTATTAAAAAACCCAGAATTAGATGAAATTACAAAACTTATTAAAAAGATAGATATTAACATGCCCTCTGGCATAGAACACCTATCAACCCCTGTATTAAAAGATGCAATACTTTCCCTGATGCATGGAAAATAGCCACCGTAACCCCCCTACCAAAGGAAGAAAATAAGAATCATGTGTCAAACTATATACCAATATCTATCCTCACAACAACATAAAAAATCCTAGAAAAATAGTGCATAAACAAACCCTTTAGTACTTAAATACACATAATATACTATCAGACGAACAAGATGGCTTTCTTCCTGGACGCTCGACTTTACATAGTCTCGCGAAATTCACAATTCTTAAACACTACTAAAACTAAAATAGTCAGTTTCAGCACATCAAACAAGCTTAAAAAAGTAAATAAGCCTATAATTCAAAGAATAATACTCCCCTTACCAACACCTTAAAGTACAAATATCATGGTGTAACCCTGGATTCCTCTCTTACCTCTCCTACTAAGCATATAGACCTGCTATGTAGGTTTCTGAACCACAAAATATATATGCTTGGCAAAAAGAGACACAATATGCCCACTAGAACAGCCTGTGATATTGTCAAGGCTATGATTCTGCCAATAGTAGACTATGGTGATTTAATGTGCTGTACGAAGAAACAGCTCGACAGAATCCAGGTCTTGATAAACTCAGGATTAAGAATTTGCTACAGATCTCGCCAGCATATTTCTAACAATTTCTTTATATAAAAAGTTTAACATTTTTTCCATTAAACCTAAGAAGAGATATCCATACACTAAGTTTTGCTCATCACAGAACCAAATTACCTGAATACTAATATACTAGACACATTTATACAAGAGCACATGATGCTCCATTGTGTGTTTCCTTCCAAACTTGTTAACCCTTACGTGCCCAGAATTATTTTGAGAAACCTGATTTTTCAACAAACTTGAGATGGTAGTGGCTATTACCTATATTATGTCCAGATTTAAGTACTTATTCAAATGTTAACAAAGAGGGCAGTACAATAGCTTTCAGAAAATGCAATACAAAGCATAGTTTACAGTTTTATATGAGTCACTAGGGAATGATGATGGCAAAAGATGTTGAAATGGGCTGATTTGGATGAAGGTGCCCTGGAAATCTCTTTTTTTTTTAGATGTTGGTGGGGAATGGGCTATTTTCAATTCATAAAGCATTATTTTGACATTTCAAAGAGAGCTATATTGATGGAAATTGAAAAAGATATGTATTATAATTGGATTCCTTGCAGAAAATCACATCAGAAATATTTCACCAATATTTTTGGTATTTTTATCAATAATTTTGTAAATTTAATGAATTTTCTGTATTTTACTATTATTCTCATGGCAAGAGCGCGCACTTTTCATGTATTTTAAACCTATTTTCAATCAATTATTTTCTGCAATATGATCTATTAATAATTATTCACCTAATACATCATGACAAATTTGGTGTCGTTAGAAAGCCCTTGATACTACGAGTCTTCTGGTGTTAAAATTATCTTAATCTGATAGATAATAAACCCATGGTGGTCTATTGAACATGTATACATGCTTAAGAGCGCACTTTTGCTAATCTGGGCACGTAAGGGTTAAATGTGGAATGCCCTTCATAGTAAGCTAAGGAACATTGAAGATCACCAAAGATTCATGACAGAGATAAAAAAAGAGTTCTCTGTAACATTAAATGGACTGCCCTAGTTCTGGGATAACCCTAGAAAAATGTAGTATTGAGTATTCTATATTTTAACATGGAATAAAAGCATGACATAGCTCAGATTAAACACCTTCCAACCTTAGGCACCACTACTCCCTTTTCTTGGCTCACAAATTTGGATAATCCAACAATTTTTGGATTCTGTTACTAACCCCATGTTATCTATCCCAACACAGATGTGTATTTCTATTCAAGCTGACTAACAAATTATGCATTCCAAGGTAGCGTTGTCCATATTGAGAATTATAGCCCTTCAATATGCATACTCTATGTACAACTAAATCTGAATAAATGGCTTATTATTAGTATGGCTTATAATGTGTGAACTCATTACATTGTCTTAATACTATCATGACACTCAAAATGAACTAAGTCAAGGTTTGAAGCTATGCCGTCGGTTTGGAATCACTAAGCTTGATATAACTGTTATTAATCAAGACCAAAAAAAGTCTAAATTGTTCAAGAAAAAAACGGTAACCCTGTAATGGCAGCATACAGCCACAATGCAGTATTATATTGATTCTGTTGTTTCAAAGATACAAGAATGCAGGAGTGGTGATAAACTTGCCCCTGCTGCACTGATGCTTTACCCAATACATGGGGAGTTCACACAGGGTTGGTCATCAGTCCGGGTTTACACTCAGTATAACCTGGAGCTTAATTCAAAACATCCTGGGATTCCAACCCCAGTGATCTTAGTGTAGGCACATATCATAAGACCTGGCTGGTCTACACTATGTAATGCAGTGGTTGCAGGCCTGTCCAGAATAGCTAGTCCTGGGATCACTTCACTATTCCATTTCCACCAGTAAGATCACTGCGATCTTAGTGAAAGAAATGCATAGTGGTTTCACCTGAGTACAAGAGCACTTACAGGGAACACTCCTGATCGAAAAAGTGAATAGCCTGCTGCATACATAAAGAGGGGAGGGAGGACGTTTGCTGAGTGTCCTTGAGGGCTCTTAGGGCTACTCATGTGTTAAGTGCACTGTAAGGTAATTCTTCCCTTCTCTCTCTTCATCCTGGGGGGGGGGGGCACAATGCTTCTAATAGGCAAGCATAAATCATACATTCATGGGAACAACTCTTGAATACTGTACGGGGGTCAACTGCACCCTGTGCTCTTTTGTTAGCCCATATGGGGACGGGGAACGATGGTATAAGCACTCTTGTGAAGAAGAGTGACTCCACAGCTATTCCTTAATTTTGGGACTCTTACCCCTGTGCCTAGTTAGTTCTTCTTGGAATAGTGTAGGAGGGCTGAGGCTAAGATCGATGCGATCTTAGTGCTGGCTAGGATATGTGAACCCAGTCAACTCTTAAGATCGCTTAATAGGATAAGGCTGATTTATTCCTAAGATCGCTGGGGTCGTGATCCCAGGATGTTTTGAATTAAGCTCCAGAGTTACTTGTCAACACTGAATGGAGCATGCACCTCGGGACAACCAGCCACCCATAAACCTAGGGTTTAATGCATATTCCATTCTCTAGTACTGCCTATTCCTCTTGATCCAAACTCTTCTAGTCTAACTAACTACACCCCTAGTCTCTAAATTCAATTATATGTATACCTTTACAGATATGTACAATACTTTCAACTCCTTTATAGGCATCCAAATAGTTAATGTCAGACTAATACCTGTACTTGGAAAAGGGATCCCCTCTGAAATAAAGTGTCTTTTAGCAGATCATGTCACCCTTGTTATATCTTATCATTATTAGTATAATCCCTTACAAACTACTTTTAAATAGGGTCTGCCCTATACATGAGTTGCTGATATGACTCAGGATCATATACGTGGATGTTATCATGTCTTTTCATGTCAAGTGTTGAAGATATTACCGTTCAAACATTGGAAATTAACCAGCACAGAGATATCCTGGTTCTATCGACTCACTGTATCAGTGTCTACTCCAATTGACTTTCTTGTGGCTTCGTCTTCGACTCATCTGAGCTGGGTCTTTTGATTCGAGATTTTGTCATTTGTCGATAAGGCTGTGATAATTATAGATGTCCTATGAGGATTTCTTCTTATCTGCTAACAGATTATGTGGGAAGCAATGTCCCAATACCGAAAATAGGGAGAACATCAGGCTAATCCTTTCATGACCGCATAGCACATGAAAATGTATAAATTCATTTGAATGTTTTTTTGTTGTATATGTCTGCATGCCCTGCATGGGACCACATGAATTATTTTGAAATGAAACACTCGGTGCTTTACCTAATATAGTATCAACTGGTGCCGAACGTTTAGTGCATGGCGACGACATAAGAGCAAGAGCATAAAGGCGTCCTGTGGCCGACAAAGGGTTACCCAGTACCAGGGTACAGGATAATCACAAAGCAGTTTCCTGTGCTTGGGACTTCCTAATCTTCCCAATCCTTAATCGACTGCTGCAATGATTGGTCCATTACAAGGCAAAGAATCCATTAGACACCCAATACATTGAAAAGTTCTAGGGGTATTTTAGGGTTCTCTGCTGCATGGTGGAGGGTAGTAGACCTATATTGTTGAGGACAGTTCTAGTGCTTCTATCTGGAGGTCATTCCTTTTTATGTACTCGGATCGGACACAGCACTACATTACATAGCTCTTCCTATGGCAATCTTGGTATGATTAGAAGGGAAACAGTCGATGTCTGCTTAGAAATCCCCTGCTGCTGTCACAGTTTTACAGCACACTCTAAGAACCGACTGTTGAATCCATCAGACATCCCTGAAGGCTGTACAGCGAATCACCACACTTGTGATGCATTGAAGTTGATTCTGTCAGATTTGCTGCCACTATGTTTGGTTTGTATTCTAACGTTTAGGTGGTATTGCTATGATGATGTACACTCCCTACTCCAGCAGGGACAGAAATATGTTAAAATAACTGTCGACTCTACCAGGGATCCCTGTAAATCTGAACCACCGTAATTTTATAGCAGGGAGCCAGAATCCCCAGGTGGCAGCATGGTAGGACAAGGAATCTCTGTGAAAATAACGATATCTTTGTAGAAATAATGACAGATCTCTTAAGACGAGGATTCTGTCGTTATTTTGACATTTTTTTTACCGTGTACTCTAGTGTTATTCATGAGTTCAAGCGCTTGGGCGCTCTAATAGTTAGTTCACTACCACTATATTTATTATAATATATAAGACAGGCACAGAACAAAAACTAAACACTGCAGCTTCATTTTCATCTTAATGTTTCTTTTATTACCAGTGCTTATTCAAGACTAGCACAGTTTATAAATTTGAATCACTGACACTAAGCAAGCCATCACGGTATTCAAACAAACTGAGCCGCATGTAATACAACTGTAGGCCCCTGTGTTTCCCATATCCTCCCCAGACTTCCTTCCACCTCCATTTTAAAACCTATCTGCAGAACAAATGGAGTAGATCCGTATCGGCCCATTTTACGGTGGTGCCCATCCTGTTTCACTCGTTTCACTCAGCCACAGCATGTTTACGATGTGTTTTATTTATGTGCGCCGGGAACAAGCTGCAAACGAGGTGAGGATGTCGTCTGCCATTTCCAGAGACATTTTATTCGTTCCCTTTTCCTCCTTCTTTCTCCTTTTACCCATTTTATGCAGCCATACTGCTGCTCAGCTCCAATAAATGATATGAAATAGCCTTAAATGATTAAAAATCAAAATATGATAAATCATTGTCACCGGGAAGCACAGCCCACCACACAAATAGAAATCCATTCTCTTCATCAAACTGATTTTTTTTTGTCATTTAAAAAGAAATTTACAGCCTCCTTTCTCTACTATTAGTTATGGATGGAAAGTGGAATATGAGAAATCTGTTTTCTTTAGTCCTTCCTTCATCCTGTATGGATCAGATGAAGTCCAATGCCTTGGTTGCTGCCTGTACTTAGTGGTGCGTCATTCCAACACACCACGAGAACACTCGGTCCATGGAACTGCCATGATACACTAAAGCAGTCCTGCAGGCTATTGCAAAAAGATTTGGAAACGATTTTGTCGGAGGTGGTATTCCCAAAATGGAACTGACTGACCTCAGGGAATCAATTTCCTGTTGGGTTGCCAAAAGATAATTGGTCATAGAAGTAGTTTAGGAGTGGTCAGGAACTGGTGAATGCTTCCTAATCGAGAACCAATTCCCAGACAGTTCCTTTCTCCAATTCCCTGGCCTTTCGACTATGGGAAGCATTCAGGTGGAATTAATCATGGAACCAGTTCCTCAACCTTTTGCAATGCAGTCTAAGTCAGAGTAAGTCAATTCCATTACAGTATAAGGTGAGAATTGGTCTCCCTGGGTGGAGAATCGGGAGGAACTGGAAGATGCATTAGTTACAGTGAGAATTGAATTCCAAATCTTTTCGCAACAGACTCCTGGTTAGAAGCTCAGCATGCTGCTTCCATTCATTATGAATGCAAAATGGCATAAAACATTGCTGTGCTACATCGCACTTAAAGGGTTAGTAAATGAAAGCTTTTTCAATCCTCTGCTGTAGCCTCAGGTTTTGGGTGGTGAGATATTGTTGAATTCATTTCTTTGGTATTACAGTCGTTGATTTTCATAACTCCTACTGCTTCGGGGGGGGGGGGAGTTCTGAGAATCCTAAACCTAACAAACGCTGCCCTGGATCTTTAGATCAGTACTTCAATGGCGCATCGTGTCGACCCCATGTGAGTGGATCACAGCCGATAGGGAAGATACAATGCATTATTACACGACTTCTGTGATTTTGGGTGCTTTTTTGTGGATATCCCATGCTGTTATTCCTGCATAATTTGCACTGTAATGTGAACATATGCAAGGTGGAAATCAGCCAGGTTTGGGGTGGATATCAGCACAGTTTAATGACTGTCTAATTTTGCATTTAAAGGTATGAGAACCCTAAGAGAATTTTATTGCCAAAGGTAGGGGTCGAACCTGCAGTCTCAGATCACCTGTGCATTGCGCCACAGGGACTGACGAGAAGTGGTTGGCTAGAACTAGGTCTTGATATAATACAAAGCCCAGGGAGGTCACTTACATATAACTTTTATACATGAAAATCCTCAGCAGTCTGGGTTCTGACCCCCCCCAGCTTTGTCCCTACTGCTCGCATAACGGCGAGGTCTGTGGGACGCGTTCAAACCAAACCAACGGCTGCCGGGCACCAAGGTGTGAGACCTGGTTGTCTAGTGGTTAGTGCATTGTGCTCAGCCGCTAGAGGTAGGCGGGACGAGTCCCGGTCCGGGCGCATTTTTCTTTTTCGCCGTGGGTACGCACACTAGGTCTATGGCAGCCTTCGAGTCCCGGGAAAGGATTTTTGTTTTCAACTTGTTTTTATTGATATTCTATTGATTATTTATTGATTTTTTATTGATTAATCGTGTAATAAACTTAGTAAGGTATGAGCTAACAGGCACCTTGTAGGCCACTCGTTACGATATCCTACAATACAAGTAATTCGGTGGCTGTTAGCTCATACATTACTTAGTTACTAATAGATGAATCTGCCCTTAAAGGATACTGCTTTTATCCAATATACCCTTTCTTTGGTATGATGCATCCTTGCCGACTGACTTACAATTGGTACATTTATGTGTGTTATAGGTGATTGATAGTAAGACTTTGGCGGACTGGGCTGACACAATGAGTATATATAAAGTGTCATTGCCTATATCATCGGCAATAACAGTGCATCATTGCAACAATGAAAAGTGACCTTGGACACTGAGCTATCATGCCATCGTCAAGGATCACCTATCACTTTAATCCTCGCATTGATTCTTAACCAAAAACCACGTATTAGCCCTTGTCAAATAGAACGCCGAAATCCTGTCATGCAAACATTGAAGACATAAATGGCCATGTCAACCAGGTAATTTTCATAAGTTAACATGGACACAGGTATACGGCAATAGTAAATTAACATCACACACAGCTAACCTTTGGAACAGAGCATAATGCATAAATCTGTTTCAGCTAATGAACCGCACAGGAACTATTCTAACCATTAGGCTGCTCAAGCTAACTCTTCAACTTTCCAAAATTTTAATAACTCATGAATTGCCCGAAGTAGCTTATGAACTGCTTTGAGTGGTTAGCATGTGATTTGCTCCAACAAAAAGTTACCCATAAACTTGTCCTACTCTTGAAACACTCCAAGTATGTAGAGTATAACCTGTGGCAAGAAGCCCAAGAATTGTTGGGACTAAATGTAGAACTGCTCAAGCTAGTATCATTGAAGAAGTGTTCCAACTAACTGTCTAAATGCTCGAGCTGCTCATGGGTTGACCAGCTTCACTGAGGAACTGCTCAGGCCTATTTGTGAAAACTAGCTTTAACTAACTGCCACACTGCTCGAGCTAAATCATGAACTGAATCAAATAACTCATGATTTGCTCCATCCGACTGGCTCTTCACTACGTGCCTACTTTGCCTTTCCACAATAATCATACATCCGTCCTTATATATACAGCCTTCGTGTGGGACTGAAGCCTCTCTATCCCCGGACTCCCTGGTTCCTGGGATTATCTGATTACTGTGGATTAGTGAGAGATAATCTTATAGGGCCTAGTTGTAGCTTTAAGTTAATCTAGCGGCACTAATTGGTGAGGGTAGTAATCTAGCATCTATAAGGGGTTGTCACACATGCAGCTATCCCTTTTATGGCTACAAAGTACATTTATAAGCTCTACTTGTTCTCATGATGCATCAATGCAACAGCTACTGAGTATCATGCTCGCATCAAATCTTCATTCTAACCCCAACACCTACATTGGCTATTGATGGGCATTGTCGCAACATTCGTGCATCATAAGAACAGATGAGCATGAATCTTGAGGAATTGTGTTGTCTTTAAAGGGTTACATGTGACCTCACAGACATGGGGTTATTGCTAATCCCTGTGTGTACCAATGTGATATTCTATAGCAGCTAGCTGCTACATCTAAAATATACTCAGTCCGAGAGGATACAGAGATAGAGGGGTACATAATTACGGCTATGTTGTACCTGCCCCTGCCTACATTTACATTACAACATTCTAATATCCTGCTTGGAAAGGAAAGCTGATATGAGGAAAGGTCATCCAAGAGCCTGATTCTTGCTCTACCATGATTCCTTTTCTGTTGTCATCCTTTTTTATATGAATATCTAATGAATATTTCCCTTTTCACATTTTTCAGGTGAGTAACTGGTTTCCACCTTAAGGCTGTATTGGGATCATTGGGTAAGTTTCTACAACTCACTCCCTACTCTAGAACCAGGGACATTCATATCTCACACCCCTGGCAGAAAACTACCCCCTTTATCCCACGGCTAGTTGGAGCAAGTCTATGTTCAATGACATATAAAAGTAACGTTATTTCACTACCAATCAAACAGAGCTTTGAACATTTCTGACCACTATCACGTGATATCTATTCAAACCTTAACGCTAATGGATCCCCCTCTTCGGCCGACTTTTGTGTAGGAAATGTATGGCCAAAGTTGGCCGAAGAGGCCCAGTGGACTATGGGTATTAGGGCCATTTTCCAACACCCTATTTGGTAGTCCTATCAGCCGATAGATGTGTCCATTGGCCGACAGAAACCCACACCCCACTATTAAATCCTATGGCGGCCCCAGCGGCCGAAAGCACTGGTCTACAGTTCTATTGGCCGCTAGAGGGACCAAGTCGGGTGGTGAAAAACCAGCCTTACATCGATTGTCCACTTGGCCTCTGTCGCACGATTGAGCCATACATTTCCTATATCAATTCCATCTAGGTAGCAACATCATGCAATAATTAAAGACTGCGAATATATTTTAAAGACTTCTTCATCGTTGTTCATTTCGTGGGTCTGGGGTATAGAGTATCAGGCCCTATTAGGCCCAAAACCCATTACCCGATTTTGCAATAATCGGTACCTTTATCGGCTGAATATTGCATAATACTCGTAGATATTGCCCAGTTTGAGATGATAGGGTGTTGAAATCTAACAATAAGTCCCCGATTCTGTGGCTGATTTGGCACCATGCTGTAAAATTTTATTTTCATTCCCGATTTTAACATATCAAACATGTTAGAAAATCCTGGTAGGTAATGTACTGAACTGTGCCATTATCTTCAAGCTTGTACCATTTTCCTTTGAGAAATTATTCTGTACTTGCATTGATCACCCGATTTGTATCATCTGACACATTGACTGTCCTTCTACACCCCTACAATGCCCGATTTCGCAACCGATTTTGATGGTTAACCTGAAGATCGGCCAGTTTTACAATCGTCTAATGGGTTTAGGCCCTTAGCAGACAGGCCCTAATAGCGGACACCCTGATATGAAGGAGTGATTATGTTGATTAAAACTGATAAATTGAGCAAATAATGATGTTAGATGATTGATACATATATATTCTAGCATTCTGACCTGAAATAACTCAGTAAATAGAGGAAGAATATCGATGTAACCCTGTTACCAAAAGGGAGAGGTTTATACAATACATGGGTATCTGACTGTTAACAGCATAGCTAAGCCCTGTACCAAGATTTGGCTAGTAACAGGGGCTTTTCCATTTCATTAGTTTAAGTCGAATCAGTGATAATGTGTTTATCTGAACAATATATTTCATGTGAGATTAAGTTTTTCTCAACAATGGTTAAATCCATTATTGATGCAGCAAAAAATCACAGGTTCTTTTCATTAAGGTGAACCTAATTTCGGACACCTTTCAAATACTAAGTAATTCCAGTAATTGCCCTTCAGTTCTGCTTATACCTCATTTACCGATCATCTGAGTGCATTTGTACATGAATATCATGTCGAATCACATGAGAACTAGAAGAAACTGCATCGATTTGGTAATCCTCATAGAAGAAAATTGACATTGGGATTCATATTTCCTACCCGTCATATATAGAAGAGCTCATGGGGAATGGTGTATCAATGGTAACGTACAAGTGTAATGATGTGATAAATGAAAGAACAAATACAGAAAATCTTTTAATCTCATGGAGACCAACACTAGTATGGTCACAAATCATAGAAAGTGTGCATATGGGGCCTTACATGTCATTCGCCCAGACATGTGCCCAGAAAAATAATTCTTATAAATATGCTTCTTTTACAATAGCAAGGACACATCTGACATAAATGATAATGTGATTTTCTTAATCTACAGGTCAAAAAAGTCTGGACCTGAGATTTTCATGGAGGTATGAAGATTGTTTCTGTATGAAATTAATCCCTCAACATGGCTTGTAACTCAAAATGTCATTCTCCCAGACACAATTTCGCCCAGACAATTTTGGTCATTTTGGGCACATTTTACCCCCTGTAGCCCAAAATATGCATATGGGACCATCAAAACCCATATGTAACATGAAGATCCCATCCAGCCTGACACTTTGAGCCAAAGAAATAGAGGGGGAAACTAAAATTCGAAGACTAGGGGTTGGAATACCTCCAAATTCGTCATATGCCAACCTTCTATGATTTTCGTTAAGTCACGCCATGGCTTTTATGTGCACCCATAACCTAATTGTGATGTTATATCGTATAGCCGTATGACACATAATGAGAAGGACTATCATAGGAATACAACCTCTGGATCGTGTTTCAATAGTTTCCATGACTAGAAACCCTCAAATCGTAGTGGGAGGTGTAAGAAATGACTCCATACCAGTGACTACATAGTGAGCTCTAGTAGAGGCCTCAAAATAGCAGCTACTATTTATTCAACTACTGGCTCAATACACACCACTATGAAGTCATAGCACCCAGTCGTAGGGGCCACTATTGGCTACATAGTGACCAGTCATACCTCCTTCATGGTCTAGTATGCACTCCTGTGTTCAAATGAGCATAGGGCTGCAGTAACTACCGTACTGTCTCATATAGGAGGTGGACCTTGAATAGCAGCCTCCCTTGAATAGGGGCTGGGGTAGGAGGGCTGTCAAATCAATAGGGGCCGGGCCTTGAACAGGGGCCTGGTGGGGCCAGTTTTAGGTGGTTTTAGGAAGACAACCGAGACCCCCAGCCCAAAAGATGTATAATTGTTCTAGATAATTCCCTTTCAAATCACATATGATAGATCTATATCTGTGACATGTACTGGGAATAGGGCCCTTAATGTAGCCTGCACTAAGGGCCTTTTTCGCAGATCGTGTTACAAAAATTTTAATGACCTAATTGTGTCTAAAACAATGTACGCTCTGTTATTCTTTCTTAATAGAAGGGCTAGGTATGATATCCTTTGTAATTTTATTAGAAGGCCATGGTGGGTGAGGGTTGGGTATGACAGGCATTACAGCTTTGTAAGGCCTAGTGCTCTATCTACACCACTGCATACTAGTAACTACATACTTGGCCCATGTGTGGCCATAATGCTCAATTCTTAGGTGAAACACCACAATTTTCCAATGATATTTTATTCTTTTGAAAAAAAAAACCTGCCATCCCAGAGGCAAAGGCGCTGGCCACAGGGTTATAGGTAGTAGTGTAAAGAGCCCAGATTGGGTACATTTGAGCGCAGAGGGCAGCAGCTAAGGCTACCCACTAATTATTCACATGGAGGGTTGTCATACCAGGATCCCTTATTGAGTCACTGCTGTGGGGGCTATTTAGCCAGCAGGCAGTATGATCACCCAGTAATGTAGCCAGCTATTTAGTCACCAAGGCCAAAATCCTAAGATCACCTGCTAAGATTTGACCCATCTCCAGTCATAGCAGGCTGAACCTGTCGTGGAAACTATTGAAACACGATCCTGTGTGGGTTATTAAAATTTAAAGGGATCAACACGGTAAAAGGTACCCCTGCGCACCCCCTCGTGGGCGTACCTTTTACCGTGTTGATTCACTGATGTCTTATTGTGGCTATAAATATATCCTCTACAGTAACGTGAGAATGCTGCCCAGGTACATTACACTGCTTTAAATCTTTAATCTTGTAGGGCCGCCCAAAATAGAAGTATATATTGCCTATTAGTCCGGATGACACAAGAAAGAATGCAACTGTGGCCAGCAACCCACCTGGAGGGCATTTCTCAAGATGCTACGACTAGACAAAAACCAGTACGACTTGAAACCCTCAATATCAGAGTGGGTGATCATAGGTAACTCACTACGACTATTCTGTATGATCAGCACTCCCAGCGATCTTAGGAATTATTCTACCTTATCCTATTAAGCGTTCTTAAGATCAGACTGCGTTCACATTTCCTCAGCCCTCCTACACTATTCCAAGAAGTACTGACTAGGCACAGGGGTAAGAGTCCCAGAATAAAGGAATAGCTGTGGAGTCACTCTTCTTCACAAGAGTACTTATACCATCGTTCCCCGTCACCATATGGGCTAAGAAATATATTAGATTCCATCTGTAAATAAGGTAACTTTAATGCAAATGTTCAACCAGGATAAAATAAAAATATCTTACCTAAATAGAGAGAGACAGATGAAATTCCCCAAAGACAGAGTCTGGCTTGCAGCAAGAGGATACCAAAGGGAGTGGGGTAGGACTTTACTTCAAAACTTGAGAAGGAAGAATTACCTTAGAGTGCCCTTAATGCATGAGTAGGCCTAAGGGCCCTCAAGGACTCCCCTGTTTATGTATATGCAGCAGGCTATTCACTCTTTCAATCAGGAGTGTTCCCTGTAGGTGCTCTTGTACTCAAGTTAAACCACTATGCAATTCTTTCACTAAGATCACAGTGATCTTAGTGCTGGAAAAGGAACAGTGAAGTGATCCCAGGACTTACTATTCCTGACAGGCCTGCAATTAGATAGGGTAGACTGGCCAGGCCTTATGATATGTGCCTACACTAAGATCGCTGGGGTTGCGATCCCAGGATGTTTCGAATGAAGCTCCTGAGCCCCAATTGTAATTATACAGCACATTGTCGTGTACTGGGTACGGGGCTATTTACTGTAGTCATTAGGTTTGTACTGACAGCACTTCTTACTGTTTTGCTAAAAAAATAAAAGCAAAGTGCTGTAAATAGCTTGGCGCAGTATTAGAGTGTAGTGGAACCACCTGTAGGTAAAGTATACAGCCAGGCCCTCCTGTATACTAGGATTCAGTTGTACAAGCCTGTAGGTCTTTAAGGACATGATAAACATCATGTCCGTTTGTTGGCATGATGTACAATTGCATCCAGCATGCAAATAACTTGTCAAGGTTCCATTCATGCCAGGGGATGATACACTTCAGAACGGTTAGCATGATGTACTAATTCATCTTAATTCCCCGGCATCACGTTCATTGCATCGTGGTAATAAGTTAACATACACCTGAAGGCATCCTGCTGCCATACTGTCCTTAAATGATAAGCTGGGGCTGCAGGGCGGCTTTGGTGTATGTCAGAAAAGAAGCTACAATAGCAGATATAACTGGCAATATATTTGTACCTGTGTGCATTCCCCTTGTATTACTACCTTTGAAATAATACACTACATACATGAAAAAGATACACACACCTAGTTATTCCCAGTATAACCTTGTACATACAGGAGCTACCAGATATGAGTAGGGGCGTCCTTGGGCGCCAACATTCCTAGCCCCTAATAGAATGCACCATACCTTAAATTCCATGTTCATTTGTTGTCAAAATGCACCGAAGAAGTTCAATCAAGCAAACCCGCCTGCAAGGCATTTGTCAGTAATGTTGATTTGCACTTCTGAGAAATACCCTCCATGGCTGCATTCATGCATCATGGTAACTGAATGACATTGTATTTTAAACTAATGTGCAGTACCCAAAGGGCTAAAACATATTTATTCCAGGCTAATTTACTTCAAAGAGCTGGTTTAATATGTTATCTGAGCCTCTTTGAAATGGCCCACAACACGCTAAGTTAACCATAAACCAGGATTGTCTTTGAAGCAAGATCTATGTTTCTGTGTTGATTAGAGGCACTGATGGAACGAGGCAGCACACTTATATTGATGATGTATTGGTGTGTTGGGGAAGTTTACCTTTTGTTGTCTTACTTGTACTATATAAGACCACTCACAAAAAAACTGTTTCTCATCACCGCCATCGTCAGAAACATCGTTATTTGTCTTTTAGATAGGATTAAAATTAAAACATATGTTCCCATGAATTCAGCAGGTTGTTGATAATAAAAATTTCCATATTTTTAATAGGTTCACCATTACAATGCTGGGGGGGCGTAATGCGTCGTTCAAAAACGAAGCTATGCTCCAAATATGTTAATACTCCAAAGCCCAATCTAGTGCTAGCGATCGGGTAGACTCGTGAACGAGGAGGCCATTTCTGAACATGCCATGACTGCTGCTGTTCAAATCGTATTGAAAACCTGCATTATCTGTCATTGTAGTCCTAGACTAATGACTGCTTACGCTTGCAACAGTATGGCAGCTCTACCAAACCATCTATGATACTAATTATTTAAAGGGCATTACACATGATCACCGACTCTGCCCCTCGAGGTCTCACATATTAGTGTCTGTGTACAGTTGTAGAAACTTCAGAAATGGCCTCCAGAATCCTATTGGTGCATGATGTCGACCAAAGGATCTCGTACAAAGTTTGAAAATGTTTAATTGATTTTCTCACGATGTGGACAGAGTGGAAAACAAGATTTAATGTTAATAAGCGAGCCTGTCTAGACTTTTATGGTCAATGTAGTTAATCTATAAAATTAATGATATTCAGGTTACTGGTACATTAACCAAACCGCTGTCAAGATCCTATATATATATATATATATATATATATATATATATATATATATATATATATATATATATATATATATATATATGAATACAGCCCTGTCCTCATGAGGTATGATGCCCTATGCGCCCAACATAATCAAGCACTATGTTGCCGTTAAGTGGCTGAAAGGCACCGCTGTACATACCGTGATACTGAAACTATCTACTCATACAGCTACAGCTAACAGTTGACTGCCATAGAGGAGTGTCAGTGTCAGTGTTAGTAGTATAGGTATTTTATATCGTGTAAGTAGTATAGGGATTTCAGGATTGCTGCAGGCGCTGCACATAAAACCGGTAGAAAACACTCCATAAGAATTAAGTATCGGGTGACTGAAGTTATAGCAGCCCCCCGTCCTCCTCCGTCTACTTATCATTTGCCAATTAACATCAGATATTAGTACAGAAGTTTGATAAGACGGCATGAATTGACAGACAAGGTGGTAGCTGAGACATCCATATCAGGTTGACTAACTGTTGACCTATTAGATAATCATGAAATCTGTCATTCTGTTGATAGGATCTATGTATGAATTCCGCCTTAGTGAGTATCTCAACAGCTCTGCATTCATGCATCATAATGCTATGCTCCCAGACCAATTATCGACTAGGCCTCTGACGGCCGATTGAACCCGACAAAGCCTATACAGAATCTGGACCATGAGTGTAAGATGCACGGGGCACCAACTCAGTGCATAATTGTGAGCTACTATTAACATTGCTATGGTGCCTTATTGTGGGGTCATTATGAACCCGTGGAGCATCATGTAACCTTTATTAGAGTCTTGCTGTATGGCTGGATTTTAAGTTGAATTCAAGACAATTCCTTACCCTTTAGCATTCACAGAGTTGCTCCCTGAGTTTTGCACGGCCTGGTCTAGGTAAACCCCGACCTGTGTCAAGGGATGCCGTGACCTAAATTTGCCTTTAGGGTTATCATAAACATGTTACTCAGGTGAATGGTTGCTGCTTTACTATGGTTGTTGATTGTTAAACCTGACTCATCAGCCCTTGGACCCACCTGGATCATGTAAAGTCGACATCATATAGACACTCTGCTATCTGCATCTTGTTTTAACCACGATTTAAAACAAAGGAAGAGAGAAATTCGATTTCTGAGTACACCAAAATGTGGTAATCGCCGAGCTAATGCTATTCTCCAGGTCCGCCCTCACCCATCGCCCTTACATTTTCCTGTCCTAACAGCACAGGTTCACCCTTATACACAAGTCAGACAAGGTGTTACTGTTAAAGGACGTTCCGGGCTAGGTCGCATGAGGGCTCCCCTGTTGGCCGTGTAAGAACCATCTTCCGCTGATTAGCACTGAGCATGTCAGCTGTCCTTTAAGGCCAGGGTCAGGGTCATGCTCACAGCGTCTGTTCAAACTCCCAGACTAGTGTGTGGGTGACTTGGGGGCAGTGCATTTATCTAGGATTGGACAGTGGAGTCTATCCTAAGGTTGTGGGTCCTCTAATGTGTTATGTGACCAGGAGGCCATTTCTTAAGGGACTACGACTGCACACAGCACTACGACTGCAAAATGCCAATGCTATTCCTATGAGGATATTATGAGTACGACTAGGAGAGTGCAGTCGTAGCCTGTTAAGAAATGGCCTCCAGACTATGTAGCCCTGTGCGCCATGTATAGGGTTTTGTCCCCTATACCTTAAGGTTGCCATAAAGCATGAATGAGTCTTGGCAGGCACCGCGTCAGTCGGCCCGGTGCTGCATTTATGTACCATAGCTAACCAATGGAATCAATAACTGTGAGGAAAGGACGGTAGGATGCACCAATGCAGCAATGGTATGAACATTGGCATTGGTAAACCATGGCAGCCAAGGAACATGATGTGTGTGCTGAATAAACAAATCGATCACACACCTACATGTATCGTCACTTGGTCGCAGAGCCACCACACCTATTACACAACTATTATAAGGGTACAGGGGCTGTCATCAGTCAATACATGAGGGGTGATCTGAGTCTGTGAACCATAGATATACATTACACCCAGATATGGCCCGTGAAATAAGTAATTGTCATAGAACATGTAGCACACAACATGGAGTGATATTTCAATTGAAGTCATACCATATCTATATCATACCGTGTATTTCAAAGTATGCCATTGTCTACAATGTAATCTCCTCAAAGTACTGTAGCTTGTTATGTAGAAAAGAAGAGCTGCCCAAATCAGGCACGTCCATTCTGGTAGGGGAACACTAGCCTTATTTTACTGGGGATGTTCAGTAGAGCAGGGGCACATGGGTCCGCCGTCTGCTAGTTTCCGGCACGTCTGGATACAGATGCTGTCTGCCTTCGTAGACTCTTGTGTACTAATGCCTCCCCCCCTCTCCGTACACAGGGGGTGTTTCTAAAAGATTGGAATTCAGTTCAGTCGAAGGTGCTATTCCCAAAACGGAACTGACTCACCTTAGGGATTTGGATCTCTGTTGTGTTGAAAAAAGTAATTGGTGAGGGAAGTGATTCAAGAGTGGTCCAGAATCAGTGTGCACTTCCCAAGAAAGTACCAATTCCTGACTAGTTCCTTCCTCCAATACCCTGGCCTGAGTAATATATAATTTGAACCCTGAATTGTTCAGATATGACCAATCATTGAACCACCTTTTTCACCACTGTCTTATTCAGAAGAAGTGAACTTCATTACAGTATAAGGTGGGAAGTCGCTTCTCAAGGTGGAGAAAAATTAGGAACTGGAAGGTGAGTTAACTACAGTGAGAATTCAAATCCTATTCTTTTCAAAACACCCTCCAGATCTAGCACAACCACACTCTTGCCGGCAGTGTCCTGGGAATTGGAGGAAGGAACAAGCCGGGAATGTTTCCTTCCTTGTGAAGTGCACATGATCCCTGGTGTCCTGGTGAGTCTCCTTACAGGACTGCATTCATGACATCCCTATATGTGGTGTGGATACATTGTCGAATGGTCATTGGTATGCAGCAGCAAATAAGCATGAAGCTGGAGGCATCATGCGGCCCTTAAAGGGTTCAGCACAGACAGACTACCTGGTGCTAAGTTTAGAACAGCATTATCAGGGACTGTCCACTTCCGTCATTGAGCCTCTGGGAGAGAGAAAGAGTCTGGATTCAGCCTTGTGCTTATCCCTCTAAGGGCTGCATAGTTTATGCGCACTGTCCATCAGGTGCCATGTCCTGGTGAGTAACGCGCTACATCTGTGGCATCATGCCGAGCATACAGTGTTGATATGCTCCAAAAGGATCGGTGTGATGCATTAAATCATTGCATGGCAGTCACTTTACTCGCCAGCACTGCATTTGCTGCATTATGGTAAATAAACCTTAAACTAGAGGCATCATGCTGTCATTAAAGGGTTAAGTACTGTCTGTGAGGGTTTTGTGTCTATGGTGAGATAGAGTTGCTGTGAGTGGGAGATGTGGCTAATACGATAAGTAGACATAGAATATATAATGTATGGGAACCAGTGTATGGGGGATGTGAGAGAAGAGATGTACATGCATTGTGTAAGGCCCTGGTGGATGTTAGTAGACTGGTAATGTGGTCCTGAATATATGTCCTGCTCTGTCCAAATCTACATATCTAGCACTGTTATATGCAGCTAGACAACAACTCATGGCACCTTTATGAGTCTAGTCATATCCCAACAGAAAAAGAAACAGGTTTGGAGTATGACTCAATGGATTTAGATTCATTCAGCAGTGCGCATTATAAAATCTTCTGGACAAGATTGGGAACACCAACTACTACAATTTATTAATGTTTCCCAGTTAATTTAGAGCTTTTCCCCCAGTGTGCACTGGAGTCCGACTGGGAAAGTAAGCAATTAGCAGCCAGGTCCTACTCCAGGGAGTCTGTAGCTAACTGGTACATGGCTAGTCCTTTATAGGGTATTGTAACATTAACGCACTGTGACCTTTGCTTGTTATGAAAACAATCCTAGTGAACCCCTCGCAGCGCACGCATTCATATGTCATAAGGCTTAAAAAAAAAGCTGGATTTTCGGTAACATGCTCCAAAATGATGAGGTCGGTAGGTCGGATTTTTTTTTTAGTATCTAAGGCCTCATATTGTCAAACTTTGCTAGGTTTTCACTGGTTATTATAACAAAGGATCGTTTCCTGTATGAAATAAGGATGAATTATGGTAAATTATGAGTATATGTTTCGAATGAGGACCCTGACATCAAGATTTGAAAAATCTTGAAAACATCTAAAAAAAAAAAAAAAATCTAAAACAATTCTGAGGTCGGCCATTTTGAGCTGAGGTCGGTCGGGTGACCGGAACCTTTGTTTTTTTTGGGGGGAGGGGCCTAAGCACACTACACTCAGTTGAAACACCCCATGCCCCCATGAGATACACCTGTGGTATTTTTCGCTCGCGGCAGAGTATCTTCACTAGAAATAAAAACGACACTGAAGATAACTTTGTGGATATCTTAAAATAACATTTACATAGAAGTCTTTCTCAAGATATCTTCAAAATTTCCAAAGATTTCTTCTGTGCCAAGGATATCATGCAGCAACATTAATGTCTAGATTTGTGATATCTAACACAAATGTCTTGTTGGAATGCCAATAAGGGAGCGTATCAACCCTGAAAGGGTCTGAACGATACATGAATGAAAACACCCCTGGCGAATAGACTCGCCATTTTGGGCTGCTGCATTCATGCACCGCAAAAGAGGCAAACAATATTAGAGTCTATGGATTGAAGCAGCTGCTGGGTCATGTGGGAGGCTGAAGTCACATTAAGTGTGTCTGATAACAAATAGTCACTGTCACACTGTAGGAAGACGAGCAGGAGCTGGATCTTTGGGGGCTCTTGAAGATGTAGCACCCCACAACACGCACACTGCGTCTGAGTCTGTAGGGGCATTTATAGGAAAGGGGCGGAGATAGGGGATTCTCATTCAGTAAATTCTCACCAGTTTAGCTAATATCTATGCCTCACGTTACGAAAAATAGCTCTCTGTCCTATACAGAATCTGGACCATGAGTGTAAGATGCACGGGGCACCGACTCAGTGCATAATTGTGAGCTACTATTAATATTGCTATGGTGGCTTATTGTGGGGTCATTATGAACCCTTGGAGCATCATGTAACCTTTATTAGAGTCTTGCTGTATGGCTGGATTTTAAGTTGAATTCAAGACCATTCCTCACCCTTTAGCATTCACAGAGTTGCTCCCTGAGTTTTGCACGGCCTGGTCTAGGTAAACCCCGACCTGTGTCAAGGGATGCAGTGACCTAAATTTGCCTTTAGGGTTATCATAAACATGTTACTCAGGTGAATGGTTGCTGCTTTACTATGGTTGTTGATTGACCTGACTCATCAGCCCTTGGACCCACCTGGATCATGTAAAGTCGACATCATATAGACACTCTGCTATCTGCATCTTGTTTTAACCACGATTTAAAACAAAGGAAGAGAGAAATTCGATTTCTGAGTACACCAAAATGTGGTAATCGCCGAGCTAATGCTATTCTCCAGGTCCGCCCTCACCCATCGCCCTTACATTTTCCTGTCCTAACAGCACAGGTTCACCCTTATACACAAGTCAGACAAGGTGTTACTGTTAAAGGACGTTCCGGGCTAGGTCGCATGAGGGCTCCCCTGTTGGCCGTGTAAGAACCATCTTCCGCTGATTAGCACTGAGCATGTTAGCTGTCCTTTAAGGCCAGGGTCAGGGTCATGCTCACAGCGTCTGTTCAAACTCCCAGACTAGTGTGTGGGTGACTTGGGGGCAGTGCATTTATCTAGGATTGGACAGTGGAGTCTATCCTAAGGTTGTGGGTCCTCTAATGTGTTATGTGACCAGGAGGCCATTTCTTAAGGGACTACGACTGCACACAGCACTACGACTGCAAAATGCCAATGCTATTCCTATGAGGATATTATGAGTACGACTAGGAGAGTGCAGTCGTAGCCTGTTAAGAAATGGCCTCCAGACTATGTAGCCCTGTGCGCCATGTATAGGGTTTTGTCCCCTATACCTTAAGGTTGCCATAAAGCATGAATGAGTCTTGGCAGGCACCTCGTCAGTCGGCCCGGTGCTGCATTTATGTACCATAGCTACCCAATGGAATCAATAACTGTGAGGAAAGGACGGTAGGATGCACCAATGCAGCGATGGTATGAACAATGGCATTGGTAAACCATGGCAGCCAAGGAACATGGTGTGTGTGCCGAATAAACAAATCGATCACACACCTACATGTATCGTCACTTGGTCGCAGAGCCACCACACCTATTACACAACTATTATAAGGGTACAGGGGCTGTCATCAGTCAATACATGAGGGGTGATCTCAGTCTGTGAACCATAGATATACATTACACCCAGATATGGCCCGTGAAATAAGTAATTGTCATAGAACATGTAGCACACAACATGGAGTGATATGTCAATTGAAGCCATACCATATCTATATCATACCGTGTATTTCAAAGTATGCCATTGTCTACAATGTAATCTCCTCAAAGTACTGTAGCTTGTTATGTAGAAAAGAAGAGCTGCCCAAATCAGGCACGTCCATTCTGGTAGGGGAACACTAGCCTTATTTTACTGGGGATGTTCAGTAGAGCAGGGGCACATGGGTCCGCTGTCTGCTAGTTTCCAGCACGTCTGGATACAGATGCTGTCTGCCTTCGTAGACTCTCGTGTACTAATACCTCCCCCCTCTCCGTACACAGGGGGTGTTTCTAAAAGATTGGAATTCAGTTCAGTCGAAGGTGCTATTCCCAAAACGGAACTGACTCACCTTAGGGATTTGGATCTCTGTTGTGTTGAAAAAAGTAATTGGTGAGGGAAGTGATTCAAGAGTGGTCCAGAATCAGTGTGCACTTCCCAAGAAAGTACCAATTCCTGACTAGTTCCTTCCTCCAATACCCTGGCCTGAGTAATATATAATTTGAACCCTGAATTGTTCAGATATGACCAATCATTGAACCACTCTTTTTACCACTGTCTTATTCAGAAGAAGTGAACTTCATTACAGTATAAAGTGGGAAGTCGCTTCTTAAGGTGGAGAAAAATTAGGAACTGGAAGGTGAGTTAACTACAGTGAGAATTCAAATCCTAATCTTTTCAAAACACCCTCCATATCTAGCACAACCACACTCTTGCCGGCAGTGTCCTGGGAATTGGAGGAAGGAACAAGCCGGGAATGTTTCCTTCCTTGGGAAGTGCACATGATCCCTGGTGTCCAGCAGGCTGTTGCAAAAAGATTTGGAAACGATTTTGTCGGAGGTGGTATTCCCAAAATGGAACTGACTGACCTCAGGGAATCAATTCCCTGTTGGGTTGCCAAAAGATGATTGGTCATAGAAGTAGTTTAGGAGTGGTCAGGAACTGGTGAATGCTTCCTAATCGAGAACCAATTCCCAGACAGTTCCTTTCTCCAATTCCATGGCCTTTCGACTATGGGAAGCATTCAGGTGGAATTAATTATGGAACCTGTTCCTCAACTTTTTGCAATGCAGTCTAATTCAGAGTAAGTCAATTCCATTACAGTATAAGGTGGGAATTGGTCTCCCTGGGTGGAGAATCGGGAGGAACTGGAAGATGCATTAGTTACAGTGAGAATTGAATTCCAAATCTTTTCGCAACAGCCTCCAGGTGAGTCTCCTTACAGGACTGCATTCATGACATCCCTATATGTGGTGTGGATACATTGTCGAATGGTCATTGGTATGCAGCAGCAAATAAGCATGCAGCTGAAGGCATCATGCGGCCCTTAAAGGGTTCAGCACAGACAGACTACCTGGTGCTAAGTTTGGAACAGCATTATCAGGGACTGTCCACTTCCGTCATTGAGCCTCTGGGAGAGAGAAAGAGTCTGGATTCAGCCTTGTGTTTATCCCTCAAAGGTATGCATAGTTTATTTGCACTGTCCATCAGGTGCCATGTCCTGGTAAGTAACTCGCTACATCTGTGGCATCATGCCGAGCGTACAGTGTTGATATGCTCCATAAGGATCGGTGTGATGCACTAAATCAGTGCAGGGCAGTCACTTTACTCGCCAGCACTGCATTTGCTGCATTATAGTAAATAAACCTTAAACTAGAGGCATCATGCTGTCATTAAAAGGTTAAGTACTGTCTGTGAGGGCTTTGTGTCTATGGTGAGATAGAGTTGCTGTGAGTGGGAGATGTGGCTAATACGATAAGTAGACATAGAATATATAATGTATGGGGACCAGTGTATGGGGGATGTGAGAGAAGAGATGTACATGCATTGTGTAAGGCCCTGGTGGATGTTAGTAGACTGGTAATGTGGTCCTGAATATATGTCCTGCTCTTTCCATATCTACATATCTAGCACTGTTATATGCAGCTAGACAACAACTCATGGCGCCCTTATGAGTCTAGTCATATCCCAACAGAAAAAGAAACAGGTTTGGAGTATGAGTTAATGGTTTTAGATTCATTCAGCAGTGCGCATTATAAATTCTTCTGGACAAGATTGGGAACACCAACTACTACAATTTCTTAATGTTTCCCAGTTAATTTAGAGCTATACCAATGGCTTTTCCCCCATTGTGCACTGGAATCCGACTGGGAAGGTAAGCAATTAGCAGCCAGGTCCTACTCCAGGGAGTCTGTAGCTAACTGGTACATGGCTAGTCCTTTATAGGGTATTGTAACATTAACGCACTGTGACCTTTGCTTGTTATGAAAACAAACCTAGTGAGCCCCTCGCCGCACACGCATTCAGATGTCATAAGGCTAAAAAAAAGCTGGATTTTCGGTAACATGCTCCAAAATGTTGAGGTCGGTAGGTCGGATTTTTTTTTTAGTATCTAAGGCCTCATATTGTCAAATTTTTCACTGGTTATTATAACAAATGATCGTTTCCTGTATGAAATGAGGACGAATTATGGTAAATTATGAGTATATGTTTCGAATGAGGACCCTGACATCAAGATTTGAAAAATCTTGAAAACATCTAAAAAAAAAAAAAATCTAAAACAATTCTGAGGTCGGCCCTTTTGAGCTGAGGTCGGTCGGGTACCGGAACCTTTGTTTTTTTGGGGGGAGGGGCCTAAGCACACTACACTCAGTTGAAACACCCCATGCCCCCATGAGATACACCTGTGGTATTTTTCACTCGCGGCAGAGTATCTTCACTAGAAATAAAAACGACACTGAAGATAACTTTGTGGATATCTTAAAATAACATTTACATAGAAGTCTTTCTCAAGATATCTTCAAAATTTCCAAAGATTTCTTCTGTGCCAAGGATATCATGCAGCAACATTAATGTCTAGATTTGTGATATCTAACACAAATGTCTTGTTGGAATGCCAATAAGGGAGCGTATCAACCCTGAAAGGGTCTGAACGATACATGAATGAAAACACCCCTGGCGAATAGACTCGCCATTTTGGGCTGCTGCATTCATGCACCGCAAAAGAGGCAAACAATATTAGAGTCTATGGATTGAAGCAGCCGCTGGGTCATGTGGGAGGCTGAAGTCACATTAGGTGTGTCTGATAACCGATAGTCACTGTCACACTGTAGGAAGACGAGCTGGAGCTGGATCTTTGGGGGCTCTTGAAGATGTAGCACCCCACAACACGCACACTGCGTCTGAGTCTGTAGGGGCATTTATAGGAAAGGGGCGGAGATTCTCATTCAGTATATTCTCACCAGTTTAGCTAAAATCTATGCCTCACGTTACGAAAAATAGCTCTCTGTAATATGCATATAAATAGATTAAGTAGCGGGTGCTTTCTAATTTGTCCACAAGGTCCATGGTAATGATAAACGGTCCACGAAGCTTTAAATAGAGCATTAGGGCAAACTCCAAGGAGATTTATATCAAACCAGTGAGAATTGACCGTTCTAAATAGACCGGTGGCTGTTATAGTAGCACTATGACCCAACTGCCTCTACACAACTACCCCATGGCCAGCATACAGCCACACATGTAAACATTTAAGGATAGGATAGTGCTTTTAATCCACCAATCTCTATCACAAACCCTCAATACATCATGCTGTATGTATCTAATAAATAGTAGGATTTAATACACTCTTAGAGGGTTGGTATTATGCCCTACGTATTGGCGGTATCTTGATTTGTGTACAATGTATCAAGACAACAAGAATACAAGAGGTATCATGCTGTCATTACAGGGTTGAATCACATCTTTATCACCCACCCTGCAGCCTCTACTTAAACAGCATTAACTGCAGTACTGACACCTTAAGTACTGTCCTCAAATGGACTCCATCACCATGTCATAACCCACCGTCTTCATCAAGACGTCAAAACCTGAAACGTCACGTCTGATCTTACACACGATAACCTACCTTATGTCCATGACGACACGGCGCACACTTAGTGAGCCTTGGTCACGTGAGGAGTCAGCTGACCCCCATATCGCTGTGACGTCAATTCCCTCTTTGTCAAGTCTCCAAGCACATCTTACCTTGTGCGACTACTTAAGGACTTGAACGACCCCTGGGCTGGACCAAATGGTACCTATGACGTCACCAGCCAAGGGGAGTTTTGTGTCACGTGAGACAGTTTGTTCTGCTAATAGAAAAGAGTCCATTTTCTTAAGTCCTCTGCACAGCAAGTCACTTTTGGGATGGGAATAATGCAGGTTGCTCTGGCCATGGGGACGGCCTCTGAAGAAAGTATAGTTCCTAGAGGATGAGCCTATTTTCAATTCCTATACAAATCCTATATAATGGATGTTGACTATAGTTGACGCTAGGCCTACTATGGGGTCCACTATAGTTGATGCTAGGCCTACCATGGTGTCGACTATAGTTGATGCTAGCCCTCAATGGGGAGACAAGACATGGATGGAGAGCCGTAAAGAGGTGCTCGAACATCCTTGTGGGAGTCGAGTACACTAGTCTCTTTGGTGAAAGCTGTTACAAATTTCCCCACTTTTTGCAATGCTTTTGTGGGTAATTTAATGTCCCTGGGGAAGAGTTCTATAGTCTTGTATGGTTACGGTAGGTTAGGCTTAATCTTTGAACCAGAAACTTTATTTTCACACACTGGATTCACACGTACGGGGGGGGGGGGACTAAGACCTTTCAATTCTTATGAACCCCCTACCCCCTAGGCCCTACTACAGAATAAGGCAGTCCAGATGGTCCGGGGTCCTACCTACAAACAGATCTCTCAATTTATAAAATCCATCGGGAAGAACAGCAATTGTGTCATTATAATCCTTTGGAGGTAAATCTACAATCTCTAGGTGGATCTTACGTGCGGGGTCTCCTTATACGCGGGGTAGTACTGTCGATTTTAATCTAAATACCATCAGGCGGGCACCACTTGACGTCGCGGGCTAAACTCACGTCATGTGACGTGTTTGACGTCACGTTGCCATTTCCGGCAGCATCGTGCGTGCCTTATGACGAATTGCGGGTGGCCACAGACGCCAGACTCAATCACGACAGACCCACACCAGGCAATCAATTAAAAATATTACAAGAAATGAGAGCAGAAGCAGAAGGAGGGGGAGGGGGGAGTGCTGGCTACCGGGTCTGGCTGCTGCTGTCCTTGTCGATTTGGCTGTAAATTGTTAAAAACCTGAGGAACTTCCTGAAGTTCACACGACTGGAGGTGGGGCAGTTTAATCAGACGATAACGTGACGTCTTGTGGACTGGGGTTGGGTTATATCAATGAGTGATGATAGCCACATGCATGCATGGCAATACTTGGACTATAACCCGAGTTCCGGATCGCACAAAAACGTACCTAAGGAAACTTAGTCAAAGTGACTCATTATTCTTAGCTAGTACTTATGACTTACAAATGACCAAGGAGGTTTAAGTTTTCTTAGTCACATTGACTACCCAAATCAGTTTCACTCTCCGAGCACAATCTTGAACAAGGTATCTGCTGGGAGTTTCAGGCAAGCTAACTTATCTTGGTCACTTTCACAAAGAGATCTTAGTCACTTAGACCCAGATTCGTTAGTAAATTTGACTAAGGGATAGACACATGGTGTTGCCTTTACACACCATATGTGGTTTAAAACAGGATTTTTCCGCTGGGTGTGTACCAAAAATAGTATATATATATATATATATATATATATATATATATATATATATATATATATATATGAGGCTTTCGAATTTCAATTTAACATTACTCTTGGCAAAGTACCAAACAGGTTGACGCCTTGTCAAATAATATAGGTAGTCAGATGGAAACACCTAATCTAGATAAATATATCCACCTTTGAATTTGCTTCTTTGGCAAACCCGGAGTAACTTGGCTCAGGGGTTCTAAATGAATATGATGTGAGGTATTTCAAATGCTTCCAAAATGTGGAAGATCTGATCGGTGGGGTGTGAATCCTACATAAAGCTTACCACAATCACCATTTGAATTGAATTAAAATTAAGTAGTGTACTTTGTCAAAACAACCAAGGAATTCTAGTCAAATTCAGGCAAGCCAAGGCAAGTTGACCACTTTGTCTAATGGTTAGTCATATTTGACTAAGAAAAAGAGAGACGTTTAGGCACAGTGTTTTGACTAAGTATTGCTAGAAAGTTAGACGGTTCGACTCGTATTTGACTAACATTTGGAACTTATTTTTTTCTGTGATCCACTATCGCCACATTAAATCTTGAATCTGAAACTTTAGGTGCAGATATAAGCACTTTAGGTGCAGATTTAAGCAACTTTAGGCACCTTTGTAAAACGCTGCTTAAATCTGAAGGTTGATGCAGTGAACAGAACAGGGTTTGCAGTGTCTAGTTTTTGGAACCCATGCTTTTCTCGTGGTCCTCTTTTTATAGGCCTATCATATGGCTAGTATGGTCCTCTATAGTTCGGTCAGCTGGTTCGGTGATCAGTTTCTTTACTCTGTTACTGTTTTATTAAAGATATTGCTCTCTTATGATTGCCAGTATCGTTAGCATGATTTGATTGTTAAGTGTGGGAATACATAAAAGATGCCCCATTGTAATCACAAAGAATGAATGCAGCCCTGACTTATCAGGGCTGCATTCCTGACTTTATCATACTGCAGGTTTGATCCACATCTAAACAATTGGCTTGATCAGGAGGTATCCTGAAGTCGTAAAATGACCTAATGACCTAATTGTATTTCATTTTACATAAATACATGACCGAGGCACTCAGATTTCCCATAGTAACTGTCTGTCTAGTTTTTTGCAGGAAACTAATTTAAAATGATTGTGACTTAGAAAAACCATATCCTCCCATTTGAAAATGGACAATGACTAGTCAAAGGTTAAAAGGTGTCATTATAAATGCCTTAAGTGATCATATACCTTTTTAGTTTCCTAGCATAAAAACCGGAGGTTATAACCAAGACCAAAAAGAATTTCATGTGTTTTTAGTTACATGACTCAAAGAGCTAGGGTCGGTAGGTCAGATTTCTTTTTTGATTTTTTGATTTTCTTTTTATCTGGTTCTTTGATTTCAAGGAATGAACATGGACAACAAATGAGAAATGTGAAAAATCTACAAGAGATATGCTGAGTAAAGCTATTAACTGTACACCCAAAGATTATATTCATGACAAATTAAAAAAAAAATACCAAAAAAGAAAGTCTCAACATTTCTCAAAAATATAAAAAAAAATTCTCAGAAATTCTTAAAATTCTCAAAATAAAAAAAAAAATGTCTAGGCCAGCCCTGTTTTGCTAGGGTCGGTCGGGTAACTGGAAACAAACCTTTTTTTATTTGGCCCAATATGTAAGGTATTAAATGCCAAATAATATTGCTTATTCGCCATTTTAATTTCCACTCGCCTTTCAGGCGCTTGGCTTCATTATATACATCTGTTATTCAGAGATACTTGAGTAACATTTTGCATTCCTGTCCGTCAACTCAAATTTGATATCGAAACACAGCTCAGATTTCATATACCAAGATATATTTAAGGGAACTGCACTTCCATCAGTTTGCACAATTCAATATGATATATCAACCATCAGTCTACATCTTTATGCCTGTGAAATATTGTAAAAGAAAGTTTACTCACCAAGACATCATGTATGTATCCTGATGACTGAGGGGCATAAAATAACTACAGATGCTTTCCTTGAAGGGGTTAACCCTAAGATATTTGGAGGTGAGGAGTGGCCTGAGAGGGTGAGTAGAAACGTGTAGAGGGGTGCTTAGAGGAGAGCAGGTTACTGCAGAGTGAAAGGAAAGTGTTTGTGAAAACACTAGGTGTGGGATAAGGGGCTACATATTGCTGTGGTTGAGTCGGCCGGCAGATGGTGTTGAGGCTAATGCTCCTGGAGTAAACTCACCAATAACCCCAACCCCACACTTATCCATTCCACCTTGCTAACCTAAACACACACGTACATCTACACCTGTATCTGGTCAATTATTATAGTTTTGCTTAAAATCTGACGGAATAGAAAATAAGGGTTTCCTAATGCCTTAATGCTATGGGCTGTGCACATAAACAAACGCTCGGCAATTTGGGAACTCTTTATCTTTTCGATCTCTTAAACCCCTTCCCAAAATACTGATACTGGAGAGAGATTAGTTAATGTGATAGAGACCTTGTTGTCAATTTGGAGAGAATTACCTATGCAGAGCTCCTTCATGGATCCTTCCCTGTATGGTTTCTCCAGCAGGAGGAGTGTTTACGCTGTATGACCACCCCTGCTACCCCATAGTAAACACCGGCAACATTAGCCCCTTCTCCAGGGTGGTACCTCCTGCTCCAGGGTGGAACGGGACGGGGATAAAAAGCAATGTGTAAAAGTGAATATTGTTTAGCTTCCAGGAACCACTGGCAGGAATTATGTCAGCAGGAGAATTTGGGGGTATGTGCCTTCGTGAGAAGCATGCGGGGAGAGATACTGGGTAAAGGAAAAACAGGCAGGCAGGCAGGCAGGTAGGCAGGCAGGCAGGCAGGTAGGCAGGCAGGCAGGTAGGTAGGTAGGTAGGTAGGTAAATAGGTGAGTAGGTAGGTAGGTAGGCAGGCAGGTAGGTAGGTAAGTAGGTAGTAATGTAGGAGGGGAAATAGGCAGGCAGGGAATTCACAAGATATAATGAGTACAGACTGGCACTCACTAAGGCACCAGAACGAAGAAAAACTGATTTTTTATGTAGAGTTTACAGTAAAATGTAGACATTTTAGTAAAAGTAGTAAAAGTTGTATTTATGAAGGGTAGTAATGATGCTGGGTGGTCTGAATGTATGTGGGAGGCTGGTACAGTGGGGGTACATGCAGTATTATGTTGGATGTAGAGGTGTATGCTCTACCTCCAGGGTCTAACCCTTGTACAGGGGGTGGGTTACTATAAACATGGCACACTGTATCACTCCCCCATTCAAGGAGCACCTTATCACTTAAAGACTGCATTGAGTTATGTGAGTTACCAAGTATAGAGTTGTATCATGGTGACATGAGCCTACAGAGGCAAAGGGTTATTGAACTTCTCAACACAAGGTAATCTTTCGATACAAATGACATATAGTGGCACTATACTAGAATACAGAAGGGATTGAATAGATTATAGACATTGCAAATAAATTATAGACATTGCAAGTTAAAAATGAGATGACGAGTAACTATCTAGGTGCATGTTCTCTCCTAAACTTCCCCGATTAAACACACGCAAGGATATGATGTTCAATGCCAACCTGTCCATATTGCGTCTAGCTGTAAAAAGATGGAACCACCCAAAATACAGAAATAAATCTCGCCAATACAGGATAAATTTAAAAACCTTTATCACCTTATGCAATATCAAACATTAATGGGCGCTACGGTACTTCAGCTCAATATGTTCTTTGTCATCATCATGTTTGAGTCTCTTACCGAAGTCTGAAGATGCATTTTTACACTATCTTGATTCAATGGGGCTGGTATTTTGGCTTGAGGCTAGATACATTCAAAGGGTCTAAGATGTATTTCTAGCATGGGTTTTATTCCAAACTTTCCCCCATGGTAAAGAAGTAAAAAGATTCCTGACATGATATCTCCTGTGAGATCTACATAGCAAAGGTTTCTTCACAATTAATTGAAGTTTGCGTGTTGGGTTGACGTGCAATATTTTCGATTTCACCTTTTTATTCTGGAGAATGGCGTGAGATTTTTAGACATTCGTGCTACCACGATCGATTCACAACCCAAACTCCCAAGCAACAGAGCCGCCTCAGATCAAACTAGTTAATATTTATACGGTCTGTGAATCGTACAGTGGCGAAACGCTGATTGGCATTTGAGCACCTCTACCGTTGATGTTAGTGTAGCTTTCCAACAGAGTACAGATGCTTCTTATATGAGAGACAAATGCTGGGATTCTACTCATTTATTTACCCAGCGCTTCAATTGACAATCTGTAGGGAAAATTTGTTCAATGTTCAATTCAGAAATTCTAGGAATTGTTCATGAAGTAGGAGTTCCTTCAAATATCCCCATTACTCTAGAACTACCGCTATCTTCATGGGCTCCTAGGGGAAAACTAGTAACAGCGGTATCTGCAGAAGAAGCCCAACATGCCAGGTGGTTTTGATTGGCGTACTTCAATCAGTATAGTGACCTACAGACGGGTGGCATGTACAGCCGGCCCCACCAGTCACCTTTACATGCTATAATGTGAGCTTCTCAGCTACTCAGAGTTAACCCTTTAAATAAAGCACTGTGTATTAATAAAATACATCGTTCCCATTGGTCTTCATGATGCATTTAAATGCAGCCTTTTGTGATTGCTGCATTATACCGGCCTTGTGTGAAACTCCAGAAGGGTAAGCATGTGACCAGGCATGTCGCCACTGCATGTATTGGAGCATCGCTAGAGCCACAGGAACATGGACTTGGAGGCATCAAGAATGGCTTCTTCGAGGCATCATACTCACTATAGGTGGCTAATTAACAACCTTGTGAACAAAACTGGCCATGGCCCACACACAGCGCTAAGCTGTAGGACTCAATGCTCGGAATGTGGGATTTCAGTTATGGTGCATTTACCCTGTATATAGGTTACCTGGTAATGCTTTTCACAGTACCATGCCATTTCCATCTAAACTTGGGAACATATTATTTTAATGGGGAAAAACAATAGTTTGATTCTTTTTCTTCTTGGATTGTCTTAATAAATCATTGCATAAGATGTTACAGTTAACAGACACTGATATTACAGTTAACATACAAGTGATATTCTATAAAAGCAAGCTTGTGTTTAGAGGGAGTGGTTGACAAATGCATATATGTATCACACTGAATGGCTGACTGAAATATAAATGATCTCAAGTATAACAAATGTCTTAAGTAGGTATAGCTTAAATCTCAGACTCAAAACCTTACCAAGCAAAGGCTCATATGCTAGAGATCATCTGCTAGTTTGTATTCATGCTATATTTCACACTCACATAAGCAACACCCAGACCCCAGACCCCTAGCTCTTTGACAGCAGGATGCCTAAATGTTTCATTGCCATTATACACCAGCTAATGTGGTGCGGGGAAGCTACCAGTCAGTTTTACAATTCATACCAACCCATACTGATTTAGAGAAAATTGCTACCCTATTGTTATGATATCGTATTTGGTGGCATTATCATGAAATAAAAAGACTATGGCGTGGTTATTGAAATATCTGTCACTATAAAGGAGAGTAACAGCTTTATCTGATGCATGTGATGACGTCACGATTGCCAAAATGCATCCAAGTTAAGCTTGCACAACACTGTACGAGTGCAGCCAAGTGCTCTTTGTGACTTCTTCTCGGATATGGTTTGCCATTTCCCTCATGAAATATCGATATATGACCTGATAGAAGATTCCTGTGAAGTATCATTATCCTGCACATTTTACTTTTGTAAATACAACACATTTTGCAACACCTTCTATGTATAAGCAATGTAGCACCGGGTGCATTTTGGCAATCGTGACTTCATCACAAGCACCAGATAAAGCTGCTGCTCTCCTCTATAGTAACAGATATTTCAATAACTATGCCAGAATCTTTTTATTTGATACAAAGGCCATCAAAATACGATATCATGAAAATAGAGTAGGGTTTTTCTTTAACGGTAAGTAAGCCTAGTGGGGTTGGAACGATCACTGAATACCTTGGTATCACTAGTTGATCGTGTTGGCAGATAGGCTTGGTGTATAAAGGCTTTAAAGGACTAGAGTTCAGACATGGGAAAACCACTCCAACACTGACCTGAACCACGTGAGAGCCACATCTAAAGTGAGCCGCCAGATTACACTACACTATGAGCACAGGGTAGAATGGTGTTAGGGAAAAAAACAACCTGCCGCCTTAGTAAGAAGAGCAGCTCAACAAACTGGAAGAAGCTCGTACCGTGCACCTTCTGCTCAGACTTCCATTTATTCCTTCTCAGCCTCCTTGGATGTCTGTTTTGATCTCTATTGCAGCAGTGCTAACGCTTTAAGGCCATAACGGTGCACTGATGCAGAGCTCTTTGGTCGATACACAACTGCAGCCCTGTGAAGCTAGTCCTCATAGATGCCTCATGCCGACCACATGGACGTGATAGACCTCAAAAGGACCAACATGATGCGCCGATGCAGTTCATTTGCATCACTCCTTTGTGTTGGTTTAGTTCATCATAATGACTAGTATATCTTTAGGCGTTATGCTCCCCATAAACGTTTTGCTCGATGGTCATGGTGTAGTAGTATGTGAGAGTGGATTGGGTGGGTGGGGCAGGGTTAGCTCTCATGCACCTCTATTACTACTATCACCACGCAGGTGCAGGCTTCACTGAGAGTTTCTACCCCTCAGGCCTCCAGAAGGGAGCTGCTCCAGGCCCCTCTCACCCCACTATGAGCTGCTCCTCCTGGTTAATCCTTACAATCATTAAGTGCAGCATGATGGCTTACACCTTATCTTCCTTATCGTGATGCAGTAATGCAGCTATGGCCTATCTACCTGCCAGCACTGCATTTGTAAAACATGTGGACCTTTCATGGAGTCCAAGTGAAAGGCACATCATGTAATCGTTATGGACCGCCTACACCTGGTATCACTATAATACATACGCCATCATGTACCAATGCAGTCCCAGGGTCTTTGTCGCTGGGGATACATTTATAGATGACAATATAGCAATGCTAACAAAACTCAGAGGAGTCCTTAACCGTCTAGGGGCATCATGCTGCCCTGAAAGGGTTAAGGACCTAGAGAAGAAAGGTAAGAAGTGTGAGGAGGTGAGCGTGAGTAGGTGGTGTGTGGGATACAGTACTGCGTGAAGGGAACAGACGTATCATGTAGAATACCACGGGTACTCTGCTATTTACCTCACATAAGCAGGCTCAGCCACCAACAAAGCCAAAAAGATGGAAACCTCAGTAGGCCTTCTCTCCCAACACCGTGTGCTTTAGATGGTTCACTGTTCAGTTTTATGAGGATGTGTGTTAGATTTCCAGTGCCAGGAGGGTGTTGCTCCTATAGTAAACGGAAGAGCTGGCTAAAGATGCCCTCATTTCCAGTCCTTTCTTTTCATGTAGCTATAAATTGTCCCTTTTGTTGCTCACAAGTGGTCCTTCAAGTATGGTGCTAAAAAAAGGGGATTTGAGTAAGTACCTATTTGGGAGAAGTCAGTCAGTATGATAAACTATAGAGCGTGTGACATGAGTAGGTACCTGGTAGTGCAGCTCTCTCCATTTTAAACAAGGCAGGTGACTTTTCAGACTAATGGGGTGAGTGCAAGTTGAATGGTGAAGCAGTGCACGACTTGTATAGAAAAGATGGCACATACTCTCAGCTCCTTTTACAATAGGAGCAACACCCTCCTGGTCCACAAACGAAGGAAACCTCAGCTCCTTTCAGGAAATTAACACGATATGACAGAGAAATCTCCACCGAAACAGCAAGAATTCATACAAATACGGTGAGTGGGGCATCTATATAATGCATTTATGATGACCAAAATTGTGAGAATCGACCAGCTCCAACCAGCATGCCCCAGTGTGTCTGGGTCTGCTGCTAGCCTTCGCACGCCTCCTCCAACACACACAGGCACACACACACACAGGCACACAGCACGATTTATCATGAGTGTGAAATACCATAGATCATACTCCCCCTAGCGACTCATTTGTAGCTCGCCCTGGGAGGGCCTATAACACTACGTTTACCCACCACTTTTTAGGTGTTTCTCTCCTCACTCGAAAGGTGCCTCCGATAATCAATGCACCGAAACACATTAATGGTTTTTTATGCAGCTTAGCCACAATATCAGCCCCGTCACTCTAATACAGATAGTACTAGCTGTAACCATATGTTACATATAGCCTACTAAGGGCCACATGATGTCTCCATGCTACTCATTCATTGCCATGATGCACCAATACAGAACTGCCGAGTGACTCACTAGGGCTGAGCTGGCGAGTGACTCACTGGGCTGCATATGGTGCATCATGCTCATTTTCCAGGAGTGCATCTGACCAGGGGCGTAGGAAAAGGGGGGGGGCCAGGGGGGCCTGGGCCTCATCAAAAATTTCTTTCCCTATTCAAATTTCATATAGGTATTCAAGGTGGCTGAGGTGGGGCCCCCGCTGCCCCCCCCCCCCCCCCAATGAAGATTTGCTTCCTACACCTCTGCACCAGTGAGTTGTATGGAGTTATTCTTCCCATGCATCATGGGGCCTCCTGCATTCATGCATCATACGGCCCGTACATGGTTGATTTCCCTCCGAACGTCTTCTACCATGATCATAACATCGTAATATAATACTCCTCCCCGAAATATTGTCATCTGATGAGAGACGCTACTAAGACAACCAATTCCACAACTTTTGATGGCGGCAGACGACATATGAATGACGATATTGAGACAAACCTAAAGAACCCTCCTGTGGAATCAGCGACTAGAGAATGGCTTGAAAGCCGTTATAACATAATATTGACCCTGTGGTGGCAGTCATGATGTGGTGAATTTGGTACTTAGGGCCGTTTCTGACTATGCATTCTGCACACCATCTATCGATTCAAGGCCATGGGGGGGGGGTATGATGCATGACTGCATCATCATAGCTCTTCTATGGCATCATAATGACTAAAGTACTTTGAAGCGGTGCGTTATGCGGCACGTCAATGGCTAGAGAACCACCGTCTGGTCATTAAGGCGACATAAGGCGAGGGATGTTTTCAGCTGTGGGGGTTTATCCCATACAATGGATACCTTGCTACAACTAGAGTAGATGACCATAATTCCCCTTGTACAAACTACTCCCGCAGTGATGGGTTAATACAACCCATGTGAAATAGCTCCCCCACCCATTGCTGCATTTTACATATCTTGTTGTAAGCTCAAAACATTTCTGTCGGTATGATGCAACGATGCAATGGCTCATCGTTCACTGTATCCATGCATTCTCCATGGTGGCATGTGTTCCTATATGTGTTGTTTTCAGTCATAATGCAGTCCTCAGAGGGTTATGTTTGGGTGGATGATGAGATATTAAGTGAAGGTGAACTGTTCAGCATGAGTGTGCCTACAGCCTATAATGTTCTCAGCCACCGGAGGTTGCCCACTAACAGCACCTGGGGTATGTTTCAGAACAATTACGATTTGGCCCTAATTGAAACTTTGTACAGTCAAAATCATAAGACTTGTACAATCATGATTTTAGTAGTTTCCAATTGCGCAACACAAAAGCGTACTGATTTATCTACAATGCCACAGAATATCTAAAACTACAGTGCTAAAACGTACAACAGTAGTGCTGTTATACATTTGGTAGACAATTTGATTTGTACAAGGTAGTTGGTAATCCAGAAGGGTTATTTCCTACTAGAATCTGAAAACTTGTGTTGGTCGTAGGGCCATTTGGTGAACGTTAATCGCTCTGAAACATATATACCCAAGGGTTGGAGTGTCAGTGGGCAAGAGCTGGAGAGTTGTGCCACATCTACACACAGGTAGATCTAAATATATCTGTAAAATATAGAAGATTGTGTTTTTGTGTTTGCTTTTAGGGAGGGCATATTACTTTTATAATCGTAGTTGGATGATGTTTATAGGATATGATCATACAAAGACCGACAAGAATGCAAGAATCTTCTGCCATGGATGCTGTATCTACTCAAAGGCATAAGGGAATTCATGAAATTGGAGAAATGGTTATAGACAGGTTACCTGAGAACAGACAAGATGGGCAGGTGGGGGTTGTGGTAATGGTGAAATGAGATGATTGACGGGCACATGCCTGTGAGCCCATACAATGCTATATGCAGTATGCTCCTGGGGTGTGCTATCTGGCCATCATGATGCTTGAATGTAGCCCTTCTGAATACCCAGAGCTGCATTCCAATATGCATCATGGCTGTTTGATACACTTTTGAATCAGCAGGATGTTGACCTTAGGACATTGGTGTATCATGGAGACGAAAAACAAACATACATTTGTGCATTATGTGGTCCAATAAGGGTTCAAGGTAAGGAGTTAGGAGGGCAGGAGTTAAACCCTCCCCCTGTACTTTGTCATGCTAAGACAGGTAACTACAAATCAGTTAGCTGCTGTTAGTGGAACCATGAGATACATGATGTCATACAGCACTAATATTATATGTCATGTATATTCTCATGACTCTGGCTTAAGGGTTCTTATGATGTACATATTACGCAGTGCAAAGCACCAATGGACACGTTTGTCCCTCTAATCGTTGTTGAAGTGTAAAGTATTGACTTAGCAACAAGAGACTATCATGTTTATAGACAAAGCTTTCATGAGGCTATTAATGACCGACTAGCTTATGAATGCTCTCTTTATGCCTACACAATTATGTAATATGGTAATGTAAATAATTCATCCCTGTTGCCTAATGTCGTACCTATAGATGCATTAAGTGGAGTATATAAGTTTTTCATCTTCATTTAGTACAAGGACCGCGTATAACATGGTCAGAACAAGAGTTATGCAATTTCGCAGAATGATAAAACAATGTTGTTGTGTGATGATAACAATTTTAGCCCAACTCATGAAATACAGTAATGGTCCCCTGAATAATAACACATCAAAGGGTGGCAATACTAGGTATAAATTCCTAAACTCCCCCTGTCAAGCTGATGCAGAGCCGACACAGTGCACTTTAATTAAGCATCTATGACAGTTGAACTATTAGAACAAGTACACAGGGTGCTGTCCCTAGCAGTCAGTGGTGCCTACAAGACTTAACAGCAAATTGCTACAACAGCAGGCAAAACGTGTGTGTAAATGAGTTAGAATGGACAGAATCTGTCATGCCATTAACTTCAAAGGGAGCTTAGATTTAACAGGCAAAGATTCCATACATTCTCTAGCTCTCACTAGTCTCAGGACGACCAAATAAAAGGAAAGTGTTTTGATCTCAGCAGAGGCATACCAACGTCGTAGTAGTGAAGGCAGTGGAGCTTTCGCCGGATATGACAATTGGACAATTCTCTTTACTTTAGCCAAAGACTCTACAATATCAGTTTAGGCTAAATAGAAAATAGTAAGTCAAGTAGTCAATGTTCATTGAATTGTGCATAGACAGGTTATGGTGTACTATTAGACAATATTGAACAAGTAACCAATGGATAACTCATGACGAGTGTGTGTTAGTGAAGGATAATGACACAAGGCCGTAGGCCGAGTGTTATTAGCCTTTGCTAACACACACGAGTCATGAGTTATCCATTGACTACTTATTTTATACCACGAAACCAATAAATAATCAATATAATACCAATAAATTAAAGTTAAAAACGAAAATTATTCCCCCTCCCCGGGACTCGATGCCAGCCATTGTGTGTACACGATCGGTACATACACCTCGGCGCCCGACAGCGACAGCCCCGGTCTTGGCTAGGCTTGGCACACGGCGAAAAATAGTGTTTGTACACGATCGGTACATACACCTTGTCGCCCGGCAGCGGACAGCTAAAGCTTTGAATGCATCTCGCTGTTATGTTTGTGTATAATACACCTCCTCGCCTGGCAGCGGACAGCGACAGCGCACACCGTGAAAAAAGATGCGCCCGGACCGGGGCTCGAGCCGCGGACCTCTCACGGCTGAGCGCAATGCGCTAACCGCTAGACCACCGTGTCTCCTCCCTTCTCGGCTTTGTTATGTATGAATGAGTCCCACGGTTATGGTAGCGGACAGCCCGCAGTTGTCGCCTTCCCGGGCTTTGTACCATAGCAAGACCTGGTTCTAACCAAGCTTCTCTCGTCAGTCCCTGTGGCGCAATGCATAGGGAGTTGGACTAAGGACCTGAGACTGCAGGTTCGACCCCTACCATGGCAATGAAATAGTCTGTTGGTTTTAACATGTAACATATGACATGGAAGGACATAAGAGGCGTGCAGTTATCCATGGATAACCACACGGGGTGCGGGTTATCCATGGATAACCGCACGCCTTAGAAAATTGATGTTACAACCTATAGGGTGTGCAATATCAACAGAATAATAATGTGTATGGGAATAGCCTCCAAAAAGCACTGAGTAACCAAGAAATCGTGGTATAAAGACCGATAGACAAAGCTGAACACTGTACATACATTACCCACAATGGCCACAGCATCGGTTACATGGTTCCTACACAGAATAGGGTATAAACACACTGCTCTCACAATGGTGAAGGGTGGGGCAGGGGTTGTATATAAGCAGTGCGGCCATGGTATACTGCTGGATGAGCGCGTTGTGAGGGGTTGGATTGCTAAATACTACATGAAGCTTTCACCTACTAGATCTTTGAGGGCCACATAATATAATGATACTTTGTGTCTGTTTTTTTGTTTGATGCTTGAATGTAGGCCTGGAGAGTAACCAAGTTCAAATGCTGAGTAGATTTGCAGGCACTGTATAGGTGTATTATAATTATGATATCAGGGGCACAAGAACCTAGTATAGGCACCATGCAGCCTGTTAAAGGACCGAACTGTACATGTATGGTGTACCAGTACATACTACTGGCGGCTTGTGACATGTAGGGTTGGGGGTGGAGGGCCAGAGTACGGGGAGGATGGGTAGTCAATAAACAGGGAATGGATATTCTGGACATTGACCTGAATAACATATCGCATGTATAAGAGTTTTAGAATGATAATCCAGTGGCGGACGGGTTGCTATACATAGGGAAAGGCACTGTAAAAAAAAGAGGGAATCCCGAAGCAAAGTGGATGTGCAACATGTACTTAATGAGCATTTGGATTTAAGGTTGGCATATATACACTAAAAAGAGAGGTTTGAAATTCTGTGGAAACATGTCTAAATAGGTTGTAAATGCTCATCTCGTGCCCCATACTTATCTTGTTCCAATTCCTGCTTACCCAAAGTGCCTCAAAATGAAGTGTCTAATAAAGCGGATATTTCACTGCTGTCGGTCGGCTGACATTTTGCGAATCCGATTATTTTGATAATGCAAAAGTATAGAAAAAACTGGTTGAGTTAGTGAAAATTTGACAGACCGATGGCAGTGGAATAGCCGTTTCAACCACAACACAATACACTTCACTGGACAGCCTTTAACATGGCTGCTTACCTCAGTAGATCTTCCACCTGTTGACTAGTGTGACAGGCTTTGAAGTTTGAGTATTGTTTACCACATCACAAGTAGGACTGGCCATTCATCTACAGTACATGTATAGGCTCCCTGTATAGGAAATCAGTTATAGCTGATTACTAGGATAGGAATAAATACAGGACATAGGTTTTCTTGTTTTGGAGCAGAAATATTTCATATTACCATTAGATGTTTTAACACATGGTTTAGAACGTTGTTCAGATGGTAATTGGTGGGAGTCCCCAAATTTAATACTGTTATAGTGACATGCTCAATTTTAGCACAACTAATTTGATGTACAAGTGTACCTTATTACTGTATTTCCTGCGATATATAGAAATTGCTTTATAAATGTGGCTTTGTAATGCACAATTATACGACCATTAATCAATATTGAGTCTTGAAAGGCTGCTAATACGTAAAAAGAGGGATATGCATTGGTCAGGATGAATATGTCAGAATACAACTAGCACTCTACAGCCAGACCTCTGCTCATGTAATGTGGTCACCTTCATCAAGCTGTGTGATGTGAAGGGGCTACAAAAGGTGAAGCCCCTGAGCCATAACCCTAAGACTGCTGCTCTCTCACGGCCTCCATGCTCACCACATCACGTGAGCAGGGCAAACGGTCACGTGACTAATTGCCGTCAGTGTTCGTGACTATGGCGCAAGCCTGTTACCTTGGAAACTCTTGGGACCAAATGGCTGAGGTCCCCAGACACCTGTTGTCCCCTGGTGACTTGCTTCTTCCTATGGCCTGATATCACAAACTGCCCCATGTGGTGAAGGATGGGTTACCTTATCTCGGATTATCACAGATGCTGAAAGGTTGTAAAGATAATCTACTGATGGCATGGTGATCCCCAGGACATGGGGCAAGAAGCATGTGGGAGCATGTTCTGTGGAGCCGATAGGAGGATATCAGCCCCTTCCGTGGAGGCGAATGAATAAGTTATCGCCTTCTCGCATTAGCTGCTGAGGGCAGGTTAGAAGGTCAATGTGGGCATCACTTGGGCACAAAGTACTGTTTGACCTGACCTGAACTCTACTGTATTTGGCATAGCAGCTCTAGCCCTCTAGGTGTTTTATAGTGCATTGATATATGTTCATTTGTATTCATGTATGAATCAAGCCATGGTGCTACAAGTTTGACTCCTTTCCAAGACGAAAAAAAAGGAGTGTTATGCATAAATGCAGGTCTGGTGAGTCTACTCAGCAGGACCACAATTCTACACACAAGGACATATAGGACACAACCACATTACTTTTCATAAAAGGGTTATATTTATCCTGGGTTGAACGTGCTACCTCTACCTCTATAGAACTTTCCAATGAGCAATGAACATACATGCGGCAATCCAAAGGACATTATCTTCACCTCAAAATGTTAGAAAGGTCAGCTTTAACAGGAAACCCCCTTATCTCTTCTTAAGTGGGTTTCACGGAAGCATTTATTTGTAAATGGAGTACAAGGGGGAAGACCAAACTGAGTGTCACTTTGTGTCACACGTTATATAATACAAAAGATAATCGGTACTTCATCATGGCACTTTTCACTTTGTCATTAAAAACTGATTCAATGTAGATCAGTCCAATCCATCATTCCTCGACTGTGGCTGTCCTCTAAGACATCAACTGTGAATGGTAAATGTAATATGAACAATTAAAGATAACATGATGCATGGTGTTCCAGGAGAGGACACCCAGGCCTTCTGAGGATGCTGTAGGTCCACTTAGCTTATAGTCTCCAGAGAATAGGTGTACAGGGTGAACTTATAAATTTTCCATGTTGTTCAAACGATATGGGAAATCATATTGATTTTCATCGTTAGGAATTGACAATTTAGCGAAAAATGATAATGTGGCTTGAAGATAACACTGTCACCTTTGGCATATCACTGAAATATATAAAACAACCGGCATTCAGCCATTTGATTTACTTCGCCACACAGTTGGATATATTCATAACCGTTCTTTACCTTGTCCTTGTTGCTCAGTAATAAACAGATACTGCAGACACATGCAACCTTTTTCATGTTGCACAGAAGTGCTTATGTCAGTCAAGTACAAGTACCTTTCATTTTCAATGAGGATGATAGCTACTTAAAACAAAAGCACTATAAAGAGAGTCACAAAGTAAGGTACCTGTTAGGGAGTGCTCATTATTTATCAACAGGGGGGCTGGTCGGTTTGAGGGGGGCGTAAAAATTTCAGACCACTTCTGAGGGGGGTGTCTAAAAACATTTTGACCCCTCTTGAGGGGGCCTAAAAAATTTACCCTCTTTTTAGCAAAAAAAAAATGGTGTGCTACTATAGAGGGGCACGGAAATTCTCTGTGCCTCCGGCTGCCGTTGAAGGGGGCATAAAAAATTATCACGCATCCGCATGAAAATCCACCATCCTCCCCCGTTGATATATAATAGCTACTCCCTTAGTGCAATATACACTATTTTAAACAATGCAGCTGGCTTTCTCTGTCTAATGTGGTGAGTATGTAAGTTGTATGGTGAAACAGATTGTGACTTCTTAACGTGAGAGGTTATCTACTTAGTGCTCTCTTTGGCTTATGTGGAACAGCCTCCCTTGATCTTAATCTACTTTTAGTGGAAATGTACTGGGGGGGGGAGAGAAAAAGCAAACAAAATTGGGAGCACAATACTTCATCCATTCACCCCCTACTATACAATATATATTTCGTTTATTCACAGGGTGATAAATAACACTGTAGATTGTTTCACCAAATTTGTTCAAACTCACGAGAACCGACGAAAGGGATAGAATATGCCTATGTTATGGGCAAATGCTAATGAAAAAAGTCTCCTAGTGAGAAGAGATAAGAGATATGATGTTTCTTGTAATATTGATCTTAATATCAATATATTTCAAATATTTTCTTTTTTCATCCCCTGACATTTGACTGTTCTATATCATTGCATGTCATGCAATATGATACACAAGCAAGCACAATTGTTTTTCGCTACTGGTTTATAATATTTCATTTATGCCTATGCGTCTTGTGTTGCAATATCTTGTTCTTTATCGAAGTGGAGGACGTATTGTTATTCTCTAAAACACAGCTTATGATGAAATAACCAACTTCCTTTTGAACTCATAAAACATAGATTCATGTTTAACTTCTGTCAAAATAAAAATAGGTAGACTGAGAATATATGATATCAATAAAGGCTTGAGTCAGGATTCTATAACTATTATATATTTTGCCTAAAACATAAGAAAGGCAGCTTCGTTATACATGTTTCCTGCGAAAATATACAGAACCCATCCAGCCCCGCCCCATTTCTTCCCTCCTCCTCTAAAATGAACTTGTGAAAGGATATGTCCAATTATCATGAATCGTTTCTGTAAAGTATTTCACCACTCCCAACCTCTCCTAGGAAAATGAAGCAGTGATTGTTTCCAAAATTCCCATCGCTGCAGTTGGATGTAATGCCCATGTTAGACAGTCCAAAACTTTTCAGATCCGAGACCCAACATTTTCAGACTTCTGTCAAACTCTTGACAACGTATCACGTATTCCTTCACTTGCTAGATAAGGGGTCTTAGCCCACGACTAAAATCCTATGACGAGACAGAGTAACATGAGAGAGCTCCAGTAGGCCTGAGGCGACTAAAAGAAGGACTAATGTACAGGCAAATGAAGATCAAAAGTGAAAGAATACAGGATCAGCCTCTTAAGGTCTAAACAAGCTAGTACAGTATATTATATGCATCAAACTCCGGATTAAACTGCACTGTACAGTCGTCAAAATAACCCTTTAAGTACCACATGGGTCCTGGTTGTTTTTTGTTGTTGTTTTTTGCCGCGGGACCTCTCACCCTGGACTGCAAGACAGGAGATGAATTCATATGAACCACCATGCAGCCTTTAAAGAGTTATTACAACATATCACCAACTGGGGTCTACATTATAATGTGTATCACTTCAACATAATATCACGAGGAGGGGGATGAAACATGAGGGCGCCGGTAACTGTCTAGGTCTCAAATACCCACAGGCAGGATACAAGTCATTCATGAGTTGAACATTGCCGCTTTTTTCCTTACATTTTACCCTTTCACTCAGCCTCTGGAGACTGTCCTTGTTGCAATCACCTTCGGATACAGCACGAGTCTTGATGAGATATTGATGTTGATGTTGATGTTGATGGGTTCGTTTTACCCTCTAATGAGCACATGATGCTTAACCTGATCTTGATTTGACTCATCAATGAAGCACGGGCGAGTCACTCATGAGCCCTTCTTTTGAGTATCATGCGAATCCGACAGATCAGTCAACGTTGAAGGGCCACGAGAATATAATGAAAGGGGGTACGTAAGGTGCATCAAAGTGCATTAGGTCACAAATCATAGAAAGTGTGCATATGGGGCCTCACATGTCATTCGCCCAGACATGTGCCAAGAATCATGAAAAATAATTCTTATAAGTATGCTTCTTTTATGATAGCAAGGACACATCTGACATAAATGATAATGTGATTTTCTTAATCTACAGGTCGAAATAGTCTGGACCTGAGATTTTCATGGAGGTATGATGAATGTTTCTGTAGGAAATGAAGCCCCCAACATGGCTTGTAACTTAGGCCCCTAAATGTCATTCGCCCAGACACAATTTCGCCCAGACAATTTTGGGCCCATTTTACCCCCCTGGAGCCCAAAATATTCATATGGGACCATCAAAACCCATATGTAACACAAAGATCTCATCCAGCCTGACACTTTGAGCCAAAAAAATAGAGGGGGAAACTAAAATTCGAAGAGTAGGGGCTGGAATACCTCCAAATTCGTCATATGCAAACCTTCTATGATTTTCGACCATTAATCAGTTGATAATCGGAATCAAATAGTTTTGAAATGTCAAACATGTCTGTATTTTGAAGGGAATCAACGTGACAGAATTGGCGCACCGTTCTTGGCAGTCATGTATAGTGGAGATAGGCACTAAAGAGGATTTATGAGGTATGCCGTCTGTAGGCCCACCCTTAATAAGAGGCATAATCTACAGAACCCCACTGCCAGCACACATGCCACGTATGTATATACTGCAAAAACATAAAACTTCTTTAGAAGTTCTTCTATTACACTCTAAAGTTACAAAACCTATATTGCTGAGTGTACTTATCGCCAAATGCCCTATAAAATTGCTATTGTGAGGTCCAAGGTCAAGTAGGTCGCCATTGAGCACCTATAAGGGCTTCAGAGACTCGGGTACGAGAGTATAAAAGAGGGAAAGACACGAGGCGTTCGGTGTACAGTTTTCTGACTAGATCCAGTGCATTATGGGTAGGGGTGACCTCGAACGCTAACTACACCACCTTAGCTTGTTCCCTCCACCCCCTTCCCACCCAGCCAGGTCTGGCTAGGTACCAGTCCCTAACTATGCTTGGGAGGGTAGTAAGTTCACTACAGGATCAACATTGACCTACATGGGGAGGACCAATGGGGGATGGCCTTACAAACCAGCATTGATCCCTCGGCCGTACTCCGAACGCCTCGACTGACGTGCCGAGCGACAATTGCAGACGTGGTCGTCTCTCTGGATGGGACTGGCCGTTTGAAACGTTCATTTGGCAATAGTTACCACATTGTCAGCGTCACCTGGTGGGAGATTGCCATAACACAATGAGCACACGGCACGCAACAGGAGAGTGTTGGTCCTATGATAAATAGAGCTGTCAGTATGTGCCCTCATGCTCTGCTTCACCTTTCAACTTGCACTCACCACATTAGTATGAAAAGTCACCTGCCTTGCTTAAAATAGAGAGAGCTACACTATCAGATACCTACTCATGTCAGACACTCTATACTATACTATACTGACTGAATTCTCCCGACTAGGTACCTACTCAAATCTGCCTTCTTTAGCACTGTACTTGAATGACCACTTTTGAGCAACAAAAGGGACAAGTTATAGCTACATGAAAAGAAAGGACTGGAAAAAAAGAATCTTTAGCCAGCTCTTCCTTTTACTAAAGGCAAGGATAGTATAGGGAACCTATATTATCCTTGCTATAGGAGCAACACCCTCTTGGGTTAATAGCAACCGAAAACAGGATGTAGGCGGGTGCTCTTGGATGTATTGCTGGTGGAATGCCCTTGGGTTTGTGATGGTTGGAGAATAGAGGGTTTATATCAGATGGTGGATGGGAGGGAAATCATGGGCAGGTCGGGGCAGGAAATGGTAGCTTTACATCTATACAATGAGAGACAGGCATGCAGACAACGAAAGGTAGGGGGGCGGGGTAAGGAGAGCCCTTTGAAGCAGGCTACAGCAAATTTTAAAGAAGAAAGTATAGTGGGGGAGGGGATCAGGAAGATCATGGGCTGACTTCAAAGGAGAGACAGGAAATAAGAAAATTGTGTGAGTAAAACCGCCCAAAGCACCATAGTTGATGAAAATGGCAGGATACAGTAGGGCCCAGTGGGTACTCAGGTCGGTAACTGTGTGCACCTCAAGAATTGGGGGTGGTAACTCTGTATGCACCTCAAAAATAGGGGGCAATATCTCTTGTGTTCACCTGAAAAATGGGGGGCGGTAAATATTTTCTGTTCATCAGAAAAAAATTACTTCACAAATAAGGGTCCTTGCTGCAAATATTTCTAAAAAATTCAAGTACAGTCCCTTCAAATGCCTTGAAATTAAGGGGTGCTGACTTCAAATTCCCTAAAATTAGGGGACTGTGGATAACTACTGGAGTCGGGGACTGGTCATATTGCCTGGATTCAGGTGGTTGGTAGTTTGGCAATGGGGAGATCGCATGTACCATGAAGGATAGGCAGCCTGAAGGATAGGTAACCTCAAGGATATATAGCATAAGTGATAGGTAGATGTATGCGTGAGGTAGACTGTTAAATTTGCTCCTTAGGGGATAGGTTGACTAAGAGATCAAAATTAAGGTTGGTTGTGAGCTATCTCAGCTGAACAAGCTGTGATAGGTAGAAAGCTATAAAGTGAGCATGAGGGATAAGTATTGAAGAGGATGGTCAGCAAGGAGAATAGGTAGCATGTGTAATAAACAGTTTAACCCCTAGGTGCCCAAGCACGCTTTAAAGCGCCGTTTTGGGCTTAAATGCATGTATATTGAAGGAAATTATAATTCACAAACCTCTACTGGTCTAATCTGCAAAGTTAGACCCTCTTTAGAATGGCCATGACTCCCCAGTTACGATACAACCATCTAATTTGCTCTATCTCCATTATATCAGGCACAGGAAGTCAAAACTTGAAAATGAGCTGTCATTTTATGTGATTAATTAGAGAGCAACCCTCCAGGAGCTAATATGTAGTATGGTACCAAAATGATTCTGGATTATATACACTAAAGTTCCCATGCCCTAATTAGATTTTACAAGAACTCTTCATATCTATAAAGACAATCCATGCATTGATTACTACTAATACAGTATCCTTCCTGAGTGGCTGTACACATGCAGGCTGAATCAGCTTTGAATGTTCTGTATGTCCCAAGATTGCTGGAATATGGACACAGATATAGCCCAAGAGAGACCAAATACCAAAAAATGACAACAAAAAGGAATGTTTCAGTAACTATGGTTACCAGACATGACCAGAAATGTCACGTCCTTGACTAAAAGTCTTCATTGTGTTGTAAATATTCGGAAAATGTAATGCTGAGCCCATATCAAAAGAGAAGATCAGAATAACACATGGTCTTATCAACAAATTGATATAAATGTGAAATAATGTAAAATCCTCAAATAATTCTGGGCACAAAAAGGTTAAGAGATAAGCATAGAGAGTACCTTGTGAAGTAAGCATATTCAAACGATACATTGGTGCTAGGTAATATCACAGATGTGCCAGTCAAACATGAGGGATGTGAAGAGTTGGGGGATAGTCACCATGAGGAATAGGTAAAGTGAATGATAGGCAGATTGAGGATAGGTAGACTAATGGTAAGAATGTACAGAGAAAATTAGGTACAAAGGTACAAAGGTGAGTGGTAAACTTTAATCCTTTAAGCCTTTAAGGGAGAACCTAATTAAACTCTAGATGTTTCAAGGGATAGGTAGTATGAGTGATAGGTAGACTAAGGCAGTATGTGGCAGAGGCAGAGCCATCCACAGTTAGAGTACTTGTCAGGTTGACATAGATAGACATTGGGATAGGTAGATTGAGGTATTGACTTTGATTAGCATGTTGCATCTATAAAAAGTTCCAATTTTTTTCAATATAACTTTTGTACATTTTTAAAATATTCTTATCATCAAACCTCCTTTTTATGTACTTTTGGTCAAATTTTGAGAATCAAGATCACAAATTTTGGATTCAGCAAGAATCTTTTGGTATAGGTGGCCCCTTGTTTCCATTTGATATCACTCTGATAAAGATTCCTGACATCTCTATAAACCCCCTTATCCTACATAGGACTCAATACTGAACACAAAAGGGAGCCTTCTTTTAAGGGGGTAGAGGGGGGGGGGCTGTTACACTGTGTCCATAGGTAAAGCTCTTAGTTTCACCTCCTATCTATTGAAACTTCTTGATTGTAGTGTGATTAGCCCCACAGTACACCAAGGCAACACAGGTATGAGCTGGCCCTGGCTGAGTCTTGAACACCCAACATTCAGATCAGAAGTTGAAGATCTTACCACTAGACCACCAGGCCATGTGTAAGAACCCAGTGTTGAAGGTTCTACACATACACCACTGAGCACTATTTATTATTTTGTTGCTTAAAATGCCAAAAACCTTAAAAAATATGCCTGGGACCATATGTTCAAAATACTTTTTTTTTGGACGAGTAACATTACAAGCTATGTTGTGGTCAATTTATAGAGATATTTAGTTACTCTAAGACATCTTTCTCTAAACATTTGTGCCAACACTTTGTAATCCTTTGACAAAATCACTCAGACTTCAAGATTATATATCTTGGAAACTAGCCTGGGACCCCCCCCCCCCCATTTTAATTTCACTATGTACATTGTATATATACAGGCAAACACACTCTGTTTCTTGTCAGTCCCTGTGGTATACTGCATAGGGAGTTGGATTTAGGATCAGTAGGGTATGGGATCAAACCCTCCCTCTGGCAATGACAATTTTGAAGGTTTTAACATGTTACATATGACATGTAAGGTGTGCCTAATATCCATGGATAACAGGCACTGGGTGCCTGATATTCATGGATATCAGCACACCTTACAAAAGTCATGATGTATGCATCATGGTGTGCAATATCGACAGGTATCAGAATGGGAATATCCAAGAAAAGCACCCTGAGTCACAGAAATCGTGTAATAAACTATACTACTTGGATGTCCTGATGCACCAATCCAGTGCTGGTTAGACTATACTACTTGGACCTCATGATGCACCAATCCAGTGCTGGTTAGACTATACTACTTGGATGTCATGATGCACCAATCCAGTGCTGGTTAAACTATACTACTTGGACGTCATGATTCACCAATCCAGTGCTGGTTAGACTATACTACTTTGACGTCATGATGCACCAATCCAGTGCTGGTTAGACTATACTACTTGGATGTCATGATGCACCAATCCAGTGCTGGTTAGACTATACTACTTGGACGTCATGATGCACCAATCCGGTGCTGGTTAGACTGTACTACTTGGACGTCACGATGCACCAATCCAGTGCTGGTTAGACTGTACTACTTGGACGTCACGATGCACCAATCCAGTGCTGGTTGGACTGTACTACTTGGACATCCTGATGCACCAATCCAGTGCTGGTTAGACTGTACTACTTGGACGTCACGATGCACCAATCAAGTGCTGGTTAGACGGTGCTACTTGGACATCCTGATGCACCAATCCAGTGCTGGTTAGACTGTACTACTTGGACGTCATGATGCACCAGTCCAGTGCTGGTTAGACTGTACTACTTGGACGTCATGATGCACCAATCCAGTGCTGGTTAGACTGTACTACTTGGACGTCATGATGCACCAGTCCAGTGCTGGTTAGACTGTACTACTTGGACATCCTGATGCACCAATCCAGTGCTGGTTAGACTATACTACTTGGACATCCTGATGCACCAATCCAGTGCTGGTTAGACTGTACTACTTAGACGTCATGATGCACCAGTCCAGTGCTGGTTAGACTGTACTACTTGGACGTCATGATGCACCAGTCCAGTGCTGGTTAGACTGTACTACTTGGACATCCTGATGCACCAATCCAGTGCTGGTTAGACTATACTACTTGGACATCCTGATGCACCAATCCAGTGCTGGTTAGACTGTACTACTTGGACGTCATGATGCACCAGTCCAGTGCTGGTTAGACTGTACTACTTGGACATCCTGATGCACCAATCCAGTGCTGGTTAGACTATACTACTTGGACATCCTGATGCACCAATCCAGTGCTGGTTAGACTATACTACTTGCTAGTAGGGTAAAGGCACCCTGAGTCAGACAGATACCTAAAGTCGGACACCTTTTGGACTGTATTATATAATCAATATAAAAAATTCTGCTATCACATGCACTAGACAGGAAAACTAAGCCATTATCCTCTCTAACAAATAAAGCATAAAAGATATAGGGCTCTTTAAAGGTGGGTTTACAAGTGTGCTGACACATAGTGTTTTGGACAGATTCTGATAATCAAAGACTGTGAGCAAATTGGAAAACTGGTGTGATTAGCCATTCAGTTGTGTCCTAACAATATAGAACTTCTACGCATGTCAATGGAATTATATATGTTTTTGCTATTGTTTTTACTTGCAAAGCCTGCACACAGGGGAGTTACCCTTATAGTACCTTGAAATTGTACCTAAAGTCGAACACCAATTGTACCCTGTCTGGGACACAATTATATCATTGTTAATATAATTTTACAATTGTTATTTTGTTGGAAAGGTAATCCTTTTACTAGGTCATGGTATTATATCTGTATGTTTGGTTTACCCAGAGCATAACAACTATATTCAACCAGACCCTAATCTGCTTTAGGGAGGTCATGTGCATTTGTACCTGCAGACTATTAAGGGTATGCAAAATCAATCATCTGAGACTATCCTAGAGTGAAGTGTGGCATCAGCTTATTTTCTGTAGTAATATGATTCATTCCTTCATAATATATTTAACACAAGGTTATCCACTGTGTCTTTAGATATTAGAAAATATAGTGTCAGACTGTAGAGTCATATCTAGCATGAGCTGTCCGACTTTAGGTGCAATTTGATGTTTTGGAGACAAGATATTAACTGTTCATTTATTCATACGTGCAGGAGAGAATTATCAGTACCTCTTCATGAATATAAGTAGTTAAATACCATTGTTCCATTGGTGCTATAGAAGGTATAATAAAGTGCAAGATTTTAGGATTAAGCATGGTCAGCTTTTCTATGGCCATGAGCGTCCGAAATCGGTGCCTCTCCCCTACTGCTGGCTTGTGGCGTTAAAGCCTGTTCTGAATATTACAACCTCTGCTACATGCTTGCATTATTGTTATAGATCTCTATGGGTTCCTTAAAGCGTTTGCTATAAAGTGACAGCTACTGCCTTTCCAATCCCCTACCCTGATACATGGCTTCTGTTGTCTCGTGATCCCAACAAGCACACTAGGCCCATTGCTAGCCCTTGACCATGCCCGGACCTAAATCTAATTGGTCCAACTCAAAGTAATACATTTTAATCATCCTTTAGCATTATACTTTGACTTTTTAGCAGATTCCGATTCATACCAGAGAGTATGTAATTTTGTCATGTCAAGTTAGAGTCAGATTCTAACTTAATAACGAGATGATGCTTCCTCTTGAAAAGGAAACTTAGAGGAAAACGCATGACTTTGCACAACCTCTGTGTATGTATTGAAAGGGCGATGTATTTGGATTTTCCTCTATGGCACAATACATAGATTTGCAAGCTATTCATCTCAGATTTATATATTCATCTATACGGCTTTACCTTCTTAAGTTTCAATGAATATTTCTTTCTATCCATTGTGGTTCTGTTCTTAAAAACGTCCTTCTGGAATTTACATTTGAAAAGCAACTTATCCTCTTTCTGTCATCTTTGAAATGGAAATAGTTGTACCTGCTCTTTCTTGCTCATAATTACTACCAAAACCAACATCCATTATATGTATACATTCAAAAGAGGATTATCTTACTTGACTTTTTCTGGTGAGAAAACCCTTCGTGGGGACCAATTCTAATGCACCTTTGTCTAACAATCACCACAGGCCACTCATGACTCCGACATAGATCTAACTCACACTTATTGCCTCTTACAGATGGAGCAGCAGTGAGCAGCTATGGGGCCAGGTGAGCAGCCGGTGAGCAGGATGACAGAGGATGGTTACTGATATAGTGGATACGTATGACTCCTGTACGCCTACCTTCCACACACCTACTGGAGGGATTCTGCAGCACACAGGACACCCTACATGTAGGTTATAGATACACATGGTTTTGGTGTTGTGTAAACGCTTCATTTAATTTCTGTGAAGACGGTTATAAATTTTCACTTCTTTGTGATTAATCCAGAATATACACCTTTTCGTCTCTTTTTTTTTAACTCCAATGTGGATAAGCGAGGCTGTTTTGATTTTCTCCACGTGGGAAAAATTACCTCCATTAAAGCGACCAAAATGATTGGAATCGTTCGAAGGCTCCCTTATAGGGGTGACAATGGTAAAATAACAATTTCCTTTTCAAAATAGAATAGAACTAGAAGAGAGTGACGCCAGGCAAGAAACCATTCACATGCTGCTGATTTGTAGTGATGCGGTCCTGATGACCTTATTGCAAGTTAAACGTTTCTAACTTTCCGTATACTACTTACACTCAAATACACGCAGCACCTGAGAGCGCATCTTCAAATCATCAAGGCACAAATGGTAGCATCATCAGATCATTACAGTGTACAGTTCCCTTTAGCCATTACTCATTGTAAACGGATAGTACTAGACTGCAAAGGGCTATGTTAAAATGTACGGTAAGTGTAGACTTGCAGTTCAGATAAAAGCGTAGAATGAATGAACTAGCAGTATACCTCTTGCCATAGTAAACACTGAGGTAAACCCCACGTGTTAATCTAAAACATAGCCCTACAGAAAAAAACATATGGGTAAAAAAAAGCAGAGAAAAAAAGGAAGTCAGTGGCGAGGGCACTGACTGCTCATGCGCTGTGCAGAACAGGTGCATTCTGGTACCCTGGAGGCTACTACTTCATCCTCCTAAACCTAACTACCCGCAGACTGAGTCTCCCGCACCAGCCTAATCACTCAAATACCACTGGAGGAGCCCCCAGGGTGCAATCTGAGGTGGAGGGGGGGAGTGGGGTAAGGTTCTGTACACAGCACTCCCCAGTGTTACAGCTAGGACCACGGGGGCTATGAAATACCAACTACATTGTGTTTTATTTACGCCTGGGGTAATCCCACATTGGTGGTATGTATGTGTCAGGATGCATGGGTGTTTGATATTGAAGTATTGTTTTTTTTCAGCATAAGGGTAATGACGGATCTCAAGCACCAGTTATGGACTCAGATCCATAGTATTGCCTCAAGTTATGTTATTACACGTATACGTGCATAATATTACACAATATTACAGTTTACTCTATAGGCGTAACATAATATAACTGAAATTAACGGTAGTTCAAGACATAGGGCCAAAAAAATCATGTGTTTCCAGTTACATGAGGCCACCCTTAAAAATATGTTTGTTTCCTGTCCAGAGGCCTGGTGGATTTTTTTTTTAAGAATGGGAAATCTTTTTTCTTGAGTTCTAAAATTTTTATTTCTTTTCTGTCTATTAGCACAAGAATCTAGGTTTTCAATTACTGAATCCTAGAACGCGATGACCAATTCACGGCATCCCCACTTGCGATGTTCATGACAAATAAAAATCTTTTCCTAAAAAAAAAATTTCCCCTCCCTCCCTCATGGTCCGGAAAATCCCACCCTCTGGACAGGAAACATATTTTTAAGGGTGGCCTGACTCAAAAGAGCAAGGGGCGGTAGGTCGGATTTTTTCTTCTTTTTTTTTTTTGTATATAAATGTATGGGCAGATCTATCTGGTTCTTTGATTTCAAGGTAAGAACAGGTGACAACAAATGAGAAATGTGAAAAATCTAAAAGAGATATGCTGAGTAAAGCTATTAACTGTATATACAAAGATTATATTCATGACAAATTCATAAAAATACAAAAAGAAAAAATCTCAAAATTTCTCAAAAATAGAAAAGAAAATCTCAAAAATTCTTAAAATAAAAAAAAATATTGTCTAGGGTCGGCCCTGTTTTCATAGGGTCGGTCGGGTAACTGGAAACAAACCTTTTTTTATTTGGCCTAGCCAATTCACTAAGCGGTTGCTCTATATGAGAATGCAAAGTGAAGACAAAATAAACATACTACCTTGGAGCTTTATCTCTTTTTTATATATCGTCCAGAGGGTTATTTTCTTAACATTTCCCGAAGTCCCAGTGTAGTACAATAACCTATATATTTACAGTCGTACGATCGTAGTGCTCCAAGAAATGTCCTCCTGTAGGATTTACCAAGCAGTATAATGTCTGCCTAACTCGTGAGAACCTACCAAATAACCGCCGTGTGCACCATGTACTACCGTGTGCACCATGTTTTATCTATTACATCATGACAACAATGCACACGTATAACATATAGGTGAACGTAGTATGGCAATTGTTAAAGTCCCTATTGAAATCAGAAGTATGATTTATGTGGCAAATATGCCATTATATTACCACGGCTGTAAACAATTTTAAAATGTATCCCATCCCTTTCAGCCATAGGAAGCTGCCTACAGCGCAGAAATGAATGTCCTAGTTCCTCCTATATACCAATGTATTGCTGGCTGTTGGACAATCACCGATAGAAATGTGCTGCAGCTACAAACATCCATAAATCAGACAGTCTGAAGATTGATAGTTTCAGGGACCACCTGCTGAGAATTAAATTGAGCCTTTTTGTTCCCCTGCCGTTCCCATTTTTAACTCTCCAAAGGCAATGCGCAATTAATGCTTGACTGCACTGTGTTCTTCTGTTGCATGAAATACAGGCCTAGTGAGTATGGCGCCAGGCAGGTGATTCATATGGTCTACATTGATGCAGCTTGAATGTCCCTGTCCCTTGTAGGGTCAGCACGATGAGCACTGATGAGACACTAAGAGCATGAAACTGGGGAATCGCGGTGCCCTTGAAGGTTTTACTGGCAATGCCGTCTTGTGCCTTCAGCTGGAAAAGAAAGAGGTGAAGATGGGTGTATGGAGCAGCTCGATGGCTATATTGGCATTAATTCTTAGTTACACTTGCCATTTTTCTTAGCTCGTGGATGTCAGCCATGCTTTTTGAGTTAATAGAAAATGCTGGTTCCACCGTCTAGAGACAGGGCGGGGAATGATTGGTGGACACCGGATTAGATGCCAATCAGAACTCTAGATGCACCATAGTGAAGGTAAAAGATGCTGCCTCCTCATTGTGTGCCTACAGGTGTAGGGTATACTAAAGGTAAAAGATGCAGCCTCCTCATTGTGTGCCTACAGGTGTAGGGTGTACTAGAGGCAAAAGATGCAGCCTCCTCATTGTGTGCCTACAGGTGTAGGGTGTACTAAAGGTAAAAGGTGCAGCCTCCTCATTGTGTGCCTACAGGTGTAGGGTGTACTAAAGGTAAAAGATGCCGCCTCCTCATTGTGTGCCTACAGGTGTAGGGTGTACTAGAGGCAAAAGATGCAGCCTCCTCATTGTGTGCCTACAGGTGTAGGGTGTACTAAAGGTAAAAGGTGCAGCCTCCTCATTGTGTGCCTACAGGTGTAGGGTGTACTAAAGGTAAAAGATGCCGCCTCCTCATTGTGTGCCTACAGGTGTAGGGTGTACTAGAGGCAAAAGATGCAGCCTCCTCATTGTATGCCTACAGGTGTAGGGTGTACTAAAGGTAAAAGGTGCAGCCTCCTCATTGTGTGCCTACAGGTGTAGGGTGTACTAAAGGTAAAAGGTGCCGTCTCCTCATTGTGTGCCTACAGGTGTAGGGTGAACTAGAGGCAAAAGATGAAGGCTCCTCATTGTGTGCCTACAGGTGTAGGGTGTACTAAAGGTAAAAGGTGCAGCCTCCTCATTGTGTGCCTACAGGTGTAGGGTGTACTAGAGGCAAAAGATGAAGGCTCCTCATTGTGTGCCTACAGGTGTAGGGTGTACTAAAGGTAAAAGATGCAGCCTCCTCACTGTGTGCCTACAGGTGTAGGGTGTACTTAAGGTAAAAGGTGCAGCCTCCTCACTGTGTGCCTACAGGTGAAGGTGTACTAAAAGACATCTATAAAACCTCAGAACCATATATACAGCGATGATAACTACTTCAAATGGCAAAACGAGAAATCGGACATAAAGAGGCAGATTTCAAATTTTAGGATTTGGCAAATAAAAAGAACAACAGGAGCTAAATTTGAATTCTGTGGCTATCCCTCCCTACTGTGGAACATTTCAACTGAGAGAAACACCCGGGTAGAATCAACATCGGTCAAAGCAGTAGCTATGTATAGTATGTTATAATACTCTCCTTTGGAAGGTACCGCTATTGTCGACTAAATGTATGTTGTAAGTGAGAGCACAATTATTGTATAATATACATGTTCATCATTCCAACTGACACAGTTATGGAAAGAGAAGGTAACACCGCTTTACAATAATTGTGAGAACAAGGCCAGACGACTTCTGTTCACACATATACATGTACTGACACATGATAAGAAAACTGGAAGTGGCAGAGTGGCCGCCATCTTGCAGCGTCTGGCTTTGCGGAGAAGATGGCTGGTTCCCAACTGTCCCTCACTGGGGCAAGCTCTAGCTCTCTGAGGACCAGTGCAGGGGCGTTTAGGGGATTAAGGCGGGATAAGGCCAGCTTATCGGTGCGCCAGAATCCTGGGTCGGAATAATCCATGGCCGCCCCGGGGCCGATCAGGAACAGAGACCGCCGGGAGGGGCCCAGGGGAGGAGGGAGGAAGGCCGGCAGGTGGATACATGGAGAGGATCGAGGCGGGGATAGGGGACAGACAAAGAGATACCTCCAAGAGGAAGTAGAGAGGGGTATGGTGTAGGAAGTGAAGGGAATGGTATTGGCTGGAGAAGTAGGCCTGTAACACATGCATGTATACATGTAAGGCCACCCATTAAGAGGTGTGATTGCTGAATGATTCTGTGTGAGTGGTTCACCAGCCAAACACTAGTTCAGCATGCTTATGCTAAAACAAAAAAAGGTGTGTTTCCAGTTACATGAACAGAAATGGTAGGGTCGGTAGGTCGTTTTTTTTTTTTTTTGGGGAGGAGGAGCAGCCTTCCTTCTCTCCAATATAGGCATGTTATATATCAAAAGAAACATAATTTCAAGGCAAATCTGAGGGGATATGTGGCGTCAACAGTCCAACAATATATAAGGGAGTGGTCATTATAATATTCAAAAGGAGAGATCATGGGTTAAGGACCAAGTCATTTATTAGGGGGGGTGATGGATTTTGGCGGATCGGCAGATTCTTTGTCTGATCCCCCAACCACTATGACGAAAATTATCATGACACCCCCTCCCCCAGACACACACTATGAACTGCTTTTGCAAAATGCCCCCCTCCCAAAAAAAAAAGAAAAAGAAAATTGATATCTGCATGGAATGGGTATTTGAATTGTCCCGTATTTAGTTTTAACCCCCCCCCCCCGGTGTGCAAATGACCAAATCCACCAGGAAAGTGCATAGTGTTTTCAAAATTTTAGGGGGGCCAAAATAATCTGCCCCGCCTAGTCTGAGACGGGGGGGCATGGCCCTGGCCCCCCTATTCCAACACCCCTCAGCTTGTGAGTTGGGGGGGTCAAAAAAGAATTTCCGGGTGTCCGTGCAAAAACCCACAGCACCCACCACCCAAACTTTGATAAATAACAACCACACTAATAATCTTAAGGCCATAAACTTAGTCATATGTGACTAACCTACTTAGTCATAATGATGAATACGTATATATGTCTAACTTTTTCGATTTTGTTAGTCATCTCTGGCTAACCCAAGTTAGTCATTTCTAGGAACAATTTCTGGAAAGCGATAGGAAGAGCAGGGTTATCGTATTTGTCTATGTCAAGCCTTCACAGCTCTGAAGAAGCATATATTATATGCCTCACATCAATTATATCTACAACCCATAACCTATGTAAGTATAGGATTATAACATCATTTACAGCAATGTGAATATATATTATAGATGTCATAGTTTCCATGTCATAGGTGTTTACGCCCCTTTAACTCACCTCACAAGAACATTTGCAATTTATTATACTCTTTTTTGGTAAACATGATGCCAGTTTAGATTGCTCTTTCATCTTGAATACACAGTGAGATGAAATTACCCTTATTTAAGCAAAATAAGTATGGCTTTTAAAGTGTATACTCAAAAGAAAATGCTTCTTCAACATTGTGCTGCCCCCTGGTGTGCTAAATCGGTATATCTTCCTAAAATATATGACTTGTCAATTAGTCATTTTTGAATATTGGTTAGTCACTTTGATCATTAAGTTAGTCAAATTAACTAATACCGAAATGACTAACCTGGGTTAGCCACCACTGACTAACTTTCTCAATCTAAATTATCAGTGCAGTCCCTAACCTATAACTACACCATCAGATACCATACAAGTACATCATATTCAATAGGGGAGGTGACACTATTTTTAATTTTTTTTTTGCCCCCGGCCACCCAAATTATTAGCTTAAAAAACGTCTGTAATCCAAGTTATTATAATAACATGGACTAAGCCAAATAGATAAAAAAAAAAAGTGTAATATAAACAGTATTATATTGGCTTAACCAGTGGATAGAGATTTTTCCAAAAAGTGGTTTGCCATTTTTTTACCTCTATTGGTATTTTTACTATGATCCTGTCAAAAAAAAAATTAAAAAAATTAACTGGCCCAGATTTGCTAGGGTCAGTCGGGTAACTGGAAACAAACCTTTTTTTGGTGGCCTTATCCTTCAGATGTCTTTGAATCCAAAAAGGAATAGGAAAAATGGCAAAAGACACTATAATGCAGGCTCAACTCATTGAAGCAAACATACCTTAAATGGATGTGTGTATTTGGCGGGGAGACACCTTTTGGAGACTTTCAGAAAGGAAGTTTTTTTTAAACAATTTAACCTTTATTGAGCTCGATCCCAAGTTACAAAGAGCTAATTCTGCAGTGTCTCCGGTTTGCAGGAACACCACTAAAGCTTTAGATGAGAAATAATCTGGCTGGTCCATGGACAATTCAAAGGCAGTTTGATGTCTATAACTGCATCAAAACATTCAGTTGTTGAGTCAGCACACATGTAGTTTAAAGAGGTATGTAACTCAGGATGGCTGCTTCCAGTAGTAGAGCCAGACAGCCTTAGTTGGTGATTGAGGTAGATTTGCTGAAGAGAGGCTGAGGACAAATTATCCTGACATTTCACTCAGTGGGACTCATTGAAACATCAACCACCTGATGGAGCACGTCCGACGCAGATCACAGACAGTCCAGTAGGAACAACACTGGGTCTGGAGGTTAATTCAAAATGCTCTGCCATCGCTACCTATGCGATGTTAGCGATTTCCCTCCCTTATTGGTTACTGCGATGGTAAGGCCAGGCTGCCTTCCTTTCTGATAGCAAGCTACTTTTTAGTGAGCACTGTTAGTGTCAGCCCTGCTTTCACTATTCCAAGTACTCTTAACTCATGAGTAGCCTCAATAGCCCACGAGCACTGTCAGCAGGTGCATTCACTTTTGTGATGAGGAATGTGCCCCACAAAGGTGCTCTTGCACTCAGTGGAAACCACTATCGTTTCTCAGAATAAAATAAGGGGTGGTGTTAGTAATGGAAGTGGAATAGTGAAGGACTGAATAGTACTTTCTATTACAGACTGGCCTAACACCACTAGCTATTTTATTGTAGTAACACTAGGTCTTATGAGATGGTAAGAGATGTGTCTACGCTAACATCGCTTAGGTAGCGATGGCAGAACCTTTTGAATTAACCTCCAGGTGGGTGGAGGAATAATCTAGTGGGAGGCATTGAATGTCTGGTGGGAGAGATGGAGTGTCTGTCTAGGAGAACTAAAGTCTGGTGAGCTGTGGAAAGGTTTGATGTATAGAGAGAACATCTATGGTATGGCACAGAATGACTTGTATATTGTGCAGTTTGCCCGATGCACAATATCCAGGAGGGGAGAAGGATGGTTCATGCCACTGTGAACTGATAAGGTAATCCTTAACCTTTGCAGAGGCACACAGTGCATTGTTTTAGTGCAATATGTTGCTCTTGTGGTTCATAAATGCACCCCTGGTGGGCTATCACATCAACTCTACTGTATTGATGCCCATCCGTATATATACGGACCAGCGTGATACAGCCATGCGGAACCAGCAAGTTACATCAAGCTAACGTGCCGCCCATAAAGGGTCAGTGAGTTACATATAGCTTGGAATGTATAATTGTTGTAAACCAGGATTCTAAGAACACCTGCTAAATGGCATAAACAGTCTGCCAGTAATATATACTCAGCAAGGTAAAGACATTTGTCTGTTTGTCGCTGCATCCAGCCAGCTGTCAGTTCTATAAGTGGGAGTGGGTGGGAGTTCCACAAAGGCTCAAGCTACAACATTGGCCAATATAGGGACCTTGGTCACAAATAATTGCTAATCTGAAATAGGAGCACGGGGATGTATGTGGATAGAAGTGATTCCTTCCAAGTAAATGACAATCGTATCACCAGGGAGAGAGTGAATAAAGCACCTTCTATACGTATGTCCTCAGGTATCTTTGAAGGACAATACTTTTGATTTATGAATGACTATAAACCTTTATGGAACAGTCCTCCATCGGTACAAAACGATTTGTGGAGCCCATATGGTATTTACAAAGCACTGGAGGACTGTATTATTAACGTCCTTCTTTTGAAAAGAAAAGGAGCTGGGTATATTAAAATGATATTTTGTAGTCGGCCATAATGTTGATAGACTGTTCCCAGGAAGTTTAATCAATCAGTTGAATAGTCTGTTAGAATGGGGGAACCCCGGCACACGTGTTCACTGCCGCCTCTCGGTACCATAAACCCAAACAAGCCTGAGTAGTCCAACATGGCTGACAGCCAGGGTTAAAACGTACTAATTGTTGAGCTATAAATCTGTCGTGTTAATGATGTTTCTCTGCAGCTGGCTAATCAATACCCAATATCCCGCGGCAGCCCAGAAAGCCATATCTGCCAGCCACATTAGTCAATAGCACAGGCCAGCTGATGCATATCTGCTCTCATGAATAAGCAGCTAGGGGACAGTGGGGAGGTGGCACTCGGCCTATGTCTGAATTATCATCTCTCGGAAAGCATATACCCATTCCAGCCCTGCTATCTCCTAGATGGCAATGTTCCCGTTGTGTTGCTAATAATACAGCAAGACCATGGGCCTTGCAGAGAGGGAAATTAAATGTATATATTATACATGGTTATGCCGCAATAGGACAATAGCTGAAGGCTTTGTGCTTACAGAATATATTGTTATGAGCTGAATAGGAGAATACAATTTATAATGTGATCATCACTAGATAAATCTAAAGGACATTTCTGAGCGCTAAAAACAGAAATACAATGATACTTTATAATCAGGGCGATATTATTTAATTCAATGAATATATCACTCATCAATGCAACTATCTATTAATCTTTTAAGCAAAATTCCGTCGGTGAGATGGGATGATTGATCTGAATAGATACTTCGGAATAAAACACCTCTTTTCATTGGGAGGGCCGTTTAACCTTTGTAAGGCTTATATCCTTTTATGTATGTAACACAAACACATAAAAGACTACTGTTGGAAGAGGAAACTCCTCTTTTTTTACATTACCCACCAAGAAAGGGCCTGACTCTGCTTTTCACTCATTGTTAACTGAAGTAACATCCGACTACATACAATCTCTGACCATCGTAGCATCGCCTTTCCTCGTCGTCAGAGGAATGGATGTAGAACGTAAATACCGAATGCTAACAATATTGGTGAGCACAACAGGACACTACATACTCAATTGCAGCATAAACGGAGCGCTTAAAGTAAGACAACACTCCATTTGAAATGTGCCCAATTTTGGACTACCAAAGCAGAAATGGGAGTGTCAAAAACATACATTGGATAACTTCTTATTCACAGTACAATGGTTCAGCAAGGAGTACATGGTATTATAATAATGATAATGCCATGGTTTTTTGGGTTTTTTATGAAATGAATAATTGTTTTTGTGAATAGTCAAATTCTGGAGCAAATATTAAAAAGTATTCACCATTGTTATTATCTACTCTGCATTGTATTTAACACTTTGAGAGTTGAGGTGTATTGCTTTGATTGTATATGTCACATGATGCATTGACTTTTCGGGAGCTGCATCAAGCATCATGCCAACCATGTTTGATGCAATCCTGAGGGCTGGTACACTGGCAGATTACTACTTTTGCCTCTCCAGCACTGTGCATCATGACAATAGACGTAAACATGAACCTTGAGGCATCATGTGGCCCTGAAAGAGTGAACTGGATAAGCTACAATAGACAAGAGAAGGAAACAAGAAAGGTTACAGAAATAACGCAGAAAGACTTTGTTGCCGCACCTGACACCCAAGCAGCGTTTCCGATCCCCAATGACAGACAAATATCAGTAAAGTAGCTCTAGCTATTGGTTTCCCTGGGGATAGCCTTTTTCTGCTGCTGTAGCTTAATTGCCCTTTTCAGAATGTGAATTGTGTCGTCTCAGATGGGGCATTCTGTGGTGAAAGCTGGTAAGGTAATATCCTGCATCGATAGGCTCCCGGGGGCCCCTTCTATACATGTATACAGGCCTAGCTAAACCTCATCTGAAACACGTTTGCAAAAACCTTGACCATCTGTTTTATATTAAAGTTTCTGTGCAGGGATGAACTGCAAGAATGTTGAATGCTCACAAGGAGATCAATTAGTACAACTTCAACGGATCTTGAGATCAGGGAAAACATTGAAGACTTCCGTAGCTGGAATACAAGGCTGGAATACCATTATTAAAACCTAAAGCTTATCAGAATATTTTTCCACAACTGTTACCAAAGAAAGTCTTCCCAGAGTGCTAATTCTAAATTGGTTGACTCAAGGTTGGGTCTTGATTTAAAATGTATATATATATATATATATATATATATATATATATATATATATATATATATATATATATACGTGCTCTACATTCCTTTAATCTTGACCAGTCATTCTTCGAGATTTGAGTCTGAAATGTCATTAGATGATAAAGTTAAATGGATGCTAAGATTCAATGATTCCATGTATATTGGCATGTTGATTGTACATGGTGAAAAGTGACATTGCATCTGATGAATATGTTTCATTGTTGATTGATCATTACTGCTCAAGATTATAGTAAATAGTAAGGGTGAATGCAGCACAAGTACAAAGTTCTTAAGCACTGCATGGTGCATCACGGCCAACCTTTGCAAATGTATTGCCCTTGGGGCAGAAATGCAAAGCTGAGGTGTTTCTTACCGCAGAGCAGGAGGTTAATTCAAAAGATCCTGCCATCGCTACCCCTGCGATGGTAGCATAGGCACATCTTATAAGACTTAGTCAGTCAACCCTAACTTTTATAGTGGTGTTAGCCCAGTCAGGCACAGCAAGTCCTGTTCCTTGTCCAGCCTTACCACCACTGTGATGGTACTGAAAGAAATGCATAATGTTTCCCCCCAAGTACAAGTGCACCTATAGGGAACACTCCTCCTCTCAAGAGTGATCTAATAAATAGTATTTAACCATTGATAATAATTTGCATATTAATAAATGTGTACAGGTAATATAATAAATAGTATTTAACCGTTGATAATAATTTACATATTAATAAATGTGGAATAAGGAGAAGACAATGGGTTTGGTGAGAACTGACTTCGTCAATATCAATTCTATACATGCCTTTATTAATAAGACAATAAATATCACATATCACAAATATAATACCATAATAACATAACTATAAGACACTAAAATCACATATAAATCACAAATAATAACAATAAAGTTTAAATTTTTCCAGCCCCACCAAGCGTGGTGTGCCGCTTAAGTATATGAAGCCAATTGACTGTTAGTTCAACTGTTGGGGCTTATATACTGGAGGAAATGTTATGATGACGTCATAGATATCCATGCTCCCTGGTGAAAGTAGTACCTTCGCATCACACATTAATTATATAAATATACCTGGCAGTATATAGTTCCATATATATATATATATATATATATATATATATATATATATATATATATAGGGGAGGGAGGAGGTTTGCTTGGGGGCCTTGAGGGCTCTTCAGGCTACTTATGCGTTAAGTGCACTTGAATACTTTATGGGGTCAACTGCACCCTATACTCTATAATAGCTCATATAGGAAAGGGGAATGCTTGTGTAATCACTGTTGTGACAATGAGTGTTTCCACAGCTATTCTTTCATTATGACCCTCTTGCCCCTGTGCATAGTGTGTTCTGCTTTTGATAGTGTACGAAAGGGCTGAAGCTACCATCACTGAAAACATAGGGCTGGCTGTGATATCGCAAGGTAGTCACACCTTACCATCGCTGAAATGGATTTATAAGGCAGAAAAATTCCTACCATCGCTGGGGAAATGATGGTAGGGCCTTTTTAATTAATGTCCTGAGGTGTTCCTCATCAAGGGACAACAAAAATCACTATGCTGTCCATGAAGGGGAAATCAGCAAAGTCTTATTCTACATGGACAGGAGACCATTGCATAAGGGACTATGATCGCACTCAACCCCACGACTGAAAAGTCCTGTGCTATTCCTGTGGCATTTTGGTACGACTTGAAGTATCCTGTTGTAGTGTCTTAGCAGTTGGCCTGTGATGAGAATATATGGCTTCGTACAGGAAAGCCACCACTACTATGTATGTACAGGAGCGACATTGGCTTCCATGTTACAGTCAAAGACTGTTAACCCTCTAAGAACTGCATGAATCTTCCGTGCATTATGTCAATGTCTCATGATGCATTTATAACTCCTATTGATATCTGGGCAGTGCTGGTTTGTACTATCCTCCTTACAGCATGAGATGCACCAATATACTAGAGCCTAGTTACCAGCCAGTACTGCATTGTTGGTTCCTTCTAATTACGGCATGAGATAGACCAATACTAGAGCCTGGTTACCAGCCAGTACTGCATTGTTGGTTACGGCGTGAGATGCACCAATATACTAGAGCCTAGTTACCAGCCAGTACTGCATTGTTGGTTACAGCATGAGATGCACCAATATACTAGAGCCTAGTTACCAGCCAGTACTGCATTGTTGGTTACAGCATGAGATGCACCAATATACTAGAGCCTAGTTACCAGCCAGTATACTGCATTGTTGGTTACAGCATGAGATGCACCAATATACTAGAGCCTGGTTACCAGCCAGTACTGCATTGTTGGTTACAGCATGAGATGCACCAATATACTAGAGCCTAGTTACCAGCCAGTACTGCATTGTTGGTTCATTCTAATTACGGCATGAGATAGACCAATACTAGAGCCTAGTTACCAGCCAGTACTGCATTGTTGGTTACGGCGTGAGATGCACCAATATACTAGAGCCTAGTTACCAGCCAGTACTGCATTGTTGGTTCATTCTGATGTGGGAACATAAACCTAGGGCCACCATACAGCCCTTAAAGTTCTACGACTTTGGGATGGTTAAATTGGTTGGGGATGGCCGTGGAAGGTAACTGGGTGTCGGAGGTGGATTTGTCAGTGGCCTAGTACAGGTCAGGATAGCATCTCCTCCATATCCACCCAAATTGGGTTTTCTACTAGGCTTATACAACCAGTGAGCTCAGTGGTCAGTGGTGGGTACCCTATATTAGAGCCACAGTTCTGGACGTCTAGCTCAACTGGGGAACGAGGTCTGTTAGATGTTTAGAAAAATCAGGGATTAGCCACGATCATGTTGACATGTCCTTTTGTCGTAATGATGGGCCAATACACAGCTTCCGATGTGTGATAGGGTGAGTAACACACCAGAGCTGCATTCATGCATCATGATGGCAGATCATGCATCATGATGGCAGATCATGCATCATGATGGCAGATCATGCATCATGATGGCAGATCATCCATCATGATGGCAGATCATCCATCATGATGGCAGATCATGCATCATGATGGCAGATCATGCATCATGATGGCAGATCATGCATCATGATGGCAGATCATGCATCATGATGGCAGATCATGCATCATGATGGCAGATCATGCATCATGATGGCAGATCATGCATCATGATGGCAGATCATGCATCACGATGGCAGATCATGCATCACGATGGCAGATCATGCATCACGATGGCAGATCATGCATCACGATGGCAGATCATGCATCACGATGGCAGATCATGCATCACGATGGCAGATCATGCATCATGATGGCAGATCATGCATCATGATGGCAGATCATGCATCATGATGGCAGATCATGCATCATGATGGCAGATTGTTCTATGCACCATGCGGTGAATTAGGAACAAGGAGGGAAAAACACTTGAAGTGTCCAAACCGAGGCTGCTGAATTGAGTCGTGTAGAGGTATCTAGAGGTGAGAGCTTCTTGAAATGCAGAAAGCCATGTTTAAAGGAGAGACTTTAATATAACCCCTACTGATATAATAGTAAAGGTAAGCTAAAACGTAATATGCTTGAAAGAGGGATGATTGTATTCGACGACAACTGATGAAGGGTGTAAAAACAAAAACAAAACAGGTTTTAGGTGGCTAGATACAACGAGTATTCCACACATACTGTATACGATTGTGGTAACTGTCTTTTGTGTCTGGGTTGGATTTAACTCCCTTTTATTTGATATGATAGTAAATATGACAGGTAACGAATAAATAAATGACACTGGCACATTACTGCAGGCGTTGCAAGGGAGTGCGCACCGTTGTCACCCAGGGAACGTACTTGAAGACCAAGTATGTAGTAGTATAGGGAGAGGCATTTGATTCAGGTGACGTATAATAATTATAGGCTAGTAGTATAATAATGGGAAATGCCTCCGGATCGGGTTACTCTGAATGAAGTTACCAAGTGATTGAAGTAATATAGAAAAGTTCTACTATCAAGCAAGTAACACAAGCTTATGAAACTTGATTGCTAACACTTCTTTAGTAGGGAGGAAGAGAGCAGAGATCTCCATTGGCCAAGTTTGTGATTAGGGTTCAAAGCCTATGCACGAATGCAGCATTTAAGTTGGGTTCTAATGTCCCTGCTAGTACAACTCGTTTAATTTACGTTATTTTTACATGTACACTCATCAGATTTATGCAAATCATAAGATGCTATATGGGTTGTGCCAGCAGGGATCATAATGCATACCCTACAGCAGACCCATTTTAACACTTTACGGGCTGCCTCATGAATCACCAGTTCTGTCCTAGTACATCATGCTACACCTCTAGCAATGTCAACATAATGTATTATGGGTAAATGTGTGGATTAGATGGTGATTTTTTATGATAATTTACCTCTACTTTCCGTATCATGAATGATTCACCATTGGAATATTTTCTATTTATGATACTGCATTTATACCTAGAACACATGTGTGGTAAAAAACACGTGAACTGTCATTAAATCTACATAACGTGTGTGTCAGTTTAATTGGGTAAATGTAAATTCAGAGAAAGTAAATCTTCACCTTGTTATACTCATTTGGTACTTTTGCAACCCACCCCCCGATCGATAGTCATGCCAAAAAAAATAACATGTGTTTCCAGTAACATGACTTAGAGACCTAGGGTCGGTAGGTCTGGATTTCTCTTGTTTTGAATTTTTTTATTTTTTATTTCTTTTTTGATTTTGTACAGAAATGTATTGGCAGATCTACCTGATTATTTGATGTCACGATAGGATCATGGAGAAGATATGACAAATGTAAAAAAATATGCAAAAGATAAGCCAAATGAAGCTGTTAACTTCACATCCAAAGATTATATGCATGGGAAAGTGATGAATAATCCTTCAAAAATTGAAAAAAAACAACATTATAAAATCCTTTAAAATTCTCTAAAACTTCAACAAAAAAAAATGATAGGGTCGGCCCTGTTTTGCAAGGGTCGGTCGGGTAACTGGAAACAAACCTTTTTTTTATTTGGCCTCATATATATTCCAACGCCTTAGCATTGAAGCGCAAGATACGACTTGACACAAATTAGTTTGCAGAAATAAATTGAATTCAATATACACAAGTTGAAATGGAGACCCCCATACTAATGCTACCTCTAGGGTGCTGGACAATCCACAGTGTAGAATACCATGGGTGCTATCGGCGTGTATAAAACAAACATAACATGCTGTCAGCACCATTGGTATTCCCTACATTACCCTACTGAGGCTGTCCACAACCCTCCAGGGTTAGGGCCTGGAGCAGGGGATCGCTCCAAATGCTAACAGATTTAATCAAGTGTGAGAGTGACCGCCTGCTTCCTGGAAAACCTCTACATATACGATATGCACGGGTGCCTAGGGATAGGAAAGGGGGTAAAAATGGGGTATAGCTCCCGGGCCGCAGCTGATGAGCTCCAGGGAGACTAAGCAAATTCTGTTTTCATTTATCTATTCATTTACCTATCTATTTCAATTTTGTATGCAAGCCCGTCGTGGGTTCCGGCCTATAAAGCCGACCACATCCTTATAAGCATAAGTTCTTCTAAGACAACTAAAATACTCTTTCGTTAGATTATATCTACAGCTGGTTGATAAACTCATGTGTAGGGAATGTCTTCTCTCTCATTTCTTTCTGCTTCTTCCTCTTCTCCTTCTCTTTCTCCTTCTCCCTCTTCTCCTTCCCCTGACTCTCTAGGCATAGTGTGATGTCCCTGCACCTTTCGTCAACATGTTACATCGTTGCAGTAAGGCCCAGTAAGGGCCAATTCGCCAGCAGTAGAAACCCGAGACATCACAGAGAATTATTGAATACGGCATATAGTGCGAATTATAAGAAAATAATGTATTCTCAAGTGTGTGTAAGTGGGTACTTGGTGAAGTATTAGGTATATGGCAACACTTGGTCAGCTCAACCCACAGTCAAAATATCAGGCCGGGGGTTGCAATATATAGATATGCTAACCCTTTGATGATCATATAATTCCTCAAAAATCATGATGTTTGTTGCCATAAATGCATGAATGATGAGTACCTCACCAGGGCTGCAGTAATGCCTCCTGGTACTAAACAGGCATGATGACATAAAGCATTACGCAACCAGTAAATGATGTACAAGCCTGTCGTGTTTAAAGTAGAACATGTTCTTCTAAGACAACTAAAATACTCTTTCGTTAGATTATATCTACAGCTGGTTGATAAACTCATGTGTAGGGAATGTCTTCTCTCTCATTTCTTTCTGCTTCTTCCTCTTCTCCTTCTCTTTCTCCTTCTCCCTCTTCTCCTTCCCCTGACTCTCTAGGCATAGTGTGATGTCCCTGCACCTTTCGTCAACATGTTACATCGTTGCAGTAAGGCCCAGTAAGGGCCAATTCGCCAGCAGTAGAAACCCGAGACATCACAGAGAATTATTGAATACGGCATATAGTGCGAATTATAAGAAAATAATGTATTCTCAAGTGTGTGTAAGTGGGTACTTGGTGAAGTATTAGGTATATGGCAACACTTGGTCAGCTCAACCCACAGTCAAAATATCAGGCCGGGGGTTGCAATATATAGATATGCTAACCCTTTGATGATCATATAATTCCTCAAAAATCATGATGTTTGTTGCCATAAATGCATGAATGATGAGTACCTCACCAGGGCTGCAGTAATGCCTCCTGGTACTAAACAGGCATGATGACATAAAGCATTACGCAACCAGTAAATGATGTACAAGCCTGTCGTGTTTAAAGTAGAACATGTTACCAACAGGACCCACTTGGATTTCATCATATTTATTCATACTCTCTCTCTCCCTCTGTCTCTCTCCCTCTGTCTCTCTCTGTCTCTCTCTGTCTCTGTAGGTCTCTGTCTGTCTCTGTCTGTCTGTCTGTCTGTCTCTCTCTCTCTCTCTCTCTCTCTCTCTCTCTCTCTCTCTCTCTCTCTCTCTCTCTCTCTATATATATATATATATATATATATATATATATATATATATATATATATACATTTTATGTATGGATCTCCCTCAAAGTCAGCCTGACAAGATCTAGAAAGGAGAGTATCAGTTTCAAAGGCGGCCACACAAACAGCGTGAGCTCAGGTTCCTGCGGAGCAGATACAGCAGTGTGCTGTTGCATTGGGATTATCAATCCTTAGATCTACTACACAAACCCAATTATACCAACCTGCGCAATGGTAAGGCTCATACATGTAGAAGAGGTTGTTTCATGTTACATTATGCTACCGTGAAGGAAAATAGGGCAGGGCCTTGGACTTTCATCCAATTTAAGACATTTGCTTTTCACATTTTAGTGTTGGTTTAAAGGTCACGACTCAGGTAGCTTTGGGGTATAGATATGCCCTTGACTTTCAGACCATGTGACTTGAAACAGTCATTTATTGAGCTGTGATGGGTTTGCAGTTGGGAATGGAGGTTGCCTAGAAAGGCAGAGGGCGGGGGCCATGGTCAGGTTGGTACAGGTAAAGATATCAACTCAAAGACTTTGATAAAAAGTTACATATAAAATGACACGTTTAAGGCACATGTATGTGCTAACAAAGACCAGTGCTGCTGGTCCCAAAATGCCTATAAATCTAAGATTAATCCTTATCAAGTAACCGGGTAATCAAATTTCAATTAGCCAGTGATCAGCTGATTTTTTTATAGTATGTTGAGTGCGCATCAAGGCTGGAAACGTGAATTCCATTTTTGCAAATCCAAAAGAGAGAAGTTTTCTGTTATTTATTTTCTCACTTCAAATGGTGTCTACTTCCTGTGTGCTTAGGGTGTCAGGGCATAAATAATGCAGCTTCTGGAAAGTCATGTGCACCTGCCCCTTGTATAGAAAAGTAAGATTTGTTCAAAGCTTGCACAGCCCACCCCCATACCTCATCCAAAGTTGATGTTATTAGATAATCAGCCAAACACCAAAGTCGCCTTGTAGAATAGAGTACAGGCATAATGCCGTGTCTTGAAAGGTCAGACTATGGGATGTTTGTAAGCTTGATTTACGACTTTGTTCATAAGTTCTGTTTACATATTTCACCACTACAAATAGAAAGCTCTATTTTTCCCACGCCCACACACTTCCCGAGATATGCTTCCACCTCCTAATGATACAGATACATTATCACTCATAATCACCGACTTATTCTATGCTAAGAGCAGTTTTCAAACAGGATCTTGTAACAATGCATCCTGACTGCATGATTCTATTAGCCATATACGTCTCAAGGTTGTGGGATATTGACATAATAGACTTAGACCGCCAACACACCATCCTTAATACGGCCGCACCGATAATTCACACTGTAACGAGTAGGGGTTATATAACAGGATCATTCTATGTAAATCAACAGGGGAAAGAGCAGTATTCTCAAATACACTAAGTGTCACTATTTAGTGACAATATTCTACCTGTAGACACATGTGTACAGTGAGTTGTCCTGTATAATTACTCTTGTATACCCTAGGCCAGCCAGTCACTCTGCATCTGGGTGACCCACAAAGGCTTTACCAAAATAGCCTTACCTGTAGGTTCTGCTACTGAGGGGGCAGCAGTATCCACCATTTGTTAGGAATGTATATGGTTATGCCACCTCAATCCAGCAATATCCCCAGAGTTTATCAATTGATTGTAATACAATAATAAACTCAATGGATTCAAGCTAATGTTGTGCACAATAGATAGTGTATAAGGTTATCTGAGAAGAAACTAGGAACAACCAGTAATATATACCAAAGACACTACACCTGTATATACAAGTGCCTGGACTATGAACTTGAAGCTAACATAGGCCTACCTACTTTTAGGTTAGTGCAGTGTTAAAACTGACTGACCATGAAATGGTTTGGGAGAGATTGTTGTCTACTTTTCTCACTCTCAGTGATGGCACTTCACTGGGATTGGATACATTCTTGTCTTCATCAGGCATGCATGGTTTATAGTATCAATGCATGCAAAGAGTGCACACATAAAAAGTATTATAGGGATTGTATCATGGACTCACCTCAATAGTAGAGTATATATAGCAGTTCCTATACATAATATACAATACATTATTAACAGCACCTCTTGCTGTAATTCTACACTCCAAGTTTCTGTAAATTTACAGCAATAGTTGCTGGAACCGCAGTTGCCATCAAAAGTTTCTGTAAATTTACAGTATATTCTGCTGTTCATTTACAGCAAAACTTGCTGTTCATTTACAGAAAATATTGCTGTTATTTTACAAGACATATGTAATTCTACAACATATTTTGCTATTAATTTACAACATAACTTTCAGTAGATCTGAATGATCTTACTGTATGGTTACAGTATTTGTTACTGTATGATTATTGTTGATTGTGTTGTAGAATTACAGCAACTCACCTCCTGTAGATTTACAGCAAAATGTAACTAAAGTTGCCAAGGGTTTTTGCTGTAAAATAACCTTGGCTACTACTAACAGTGCAAATACGGTACCTTGATTTATTAATCACTTGGCGTGACTTGTAAGGATAGGGTGTGTTTTAATTGACCATGTGCTATCAACACACCAAGGGTGTGGCTTAAAGGATGAGTAAGATGCTGTTGCCATGGAAACAGTGATGTAGGATGCGAAGTGTTGTTGTGAAGAAGGTGTGATGGGAGTGGCAGTTCAGCAATGGCTTTGTGCATGTGACAACTTAAGGACAGCAGAATGCCCGAATATTGTATATTCATTTGGCAGCCGCTGTGTTGCACCAATACATGGAGGAGAGGGTGACACCTACTAGACACTTTAGGAGTTTATCAATCCCAGATATGCCAGATGCCTGAATGCAGTGTTGGACCGTTGAGCACCAAGGCTGTATTTATATATCTTGACTATCAAAGTTCTTGGTATATTAAAGCACCATATTACCCCTCATGGGGTTAGGGTGCTTTTACACAAAGGTGTAACCTGAGAGGTTATCGGCATTGAATCATTTCAAGCCTCAAGGGTTGTGGCAATATTCAGAATGTTTGTTGCCCTTTCTACTGCTTGTTTCCATTGTATGATCTGTGTAGGGTGAGGGTTAGAACACCTAGCTGCAGTTATATATAATTCACCTATACTGTCAGGATAAAGGCTTATTCTGTCAAGGACAGTATGTCTGAACAAGCGGCTTAGTGCTTTTAAGTAACTCTGCTGTGGCTCCTTAGCCATATTGCTAGTATAGAGCCATGGTGAGTAACTTACCAGTGCTGTACATATGTATTATAATAACTCAGGTTGATGCTCTCATGAAGGGTCAGTCATGTACTAGTGCAGTACCAGCGAGGTACCTCATGATACTTCATTGATCCAATATGAGAATAATTTAAACCATGCTGATTTTAAAGGGTTAGCCAAGTGGCTTTACATACTGTGGGGCCTTCTGATGAGAAAAGTAAAGCCTCTCTCCTGCTTAAGGGCCAGAGAAGGAAGCTCGATATACATGGACTAATAAACACAATATGGAATTCCTGGAAAATATCCTTAAATCTTAACACATAATGTATGCCGTGATAAAATGAATACCTGCCTGTGAGTAGGCTGACACAGCAAATGAGTTTACCCTTTAATGGTAACACAGTCTCCTGAAGAATTAGACCCATTTCTTGTCATGATGCACGGATACAGCCCTGGAAAGCATTTTAAAACCATAGCTATAGATATTATTTTGAAATGCCCTACAGGCCTGCCTACTCAGCACTGATGCATCTCTGCATCATGGAGAACCTTCAGGAGAGTACTAAGTAATATTATCGGGAAATCCCACTAATATTTAAGGAGAATCATAATCTCAGAGGCACTGGGAAGATGCTAAATATTACCCATATGCGGGAAGCGGTAAATATATTCAAATGTTAATCTCTTTTGGGAAATCCAGGTGTAAAATGCCAGGAGTGTCCTGAGTCTAGTTCCTAGCTTGGCAAAGCAGAATCTTCAGGTAACTAGAGGCCGAGAATGTATTATTAGTATGAAGAATATACCGGGTATGGCCGAATTTATAACAAGACAGCATGTTTGTAGGCAATTCAGGAAAATATGACACTTTTGTGTCAACCACATGAAAGTGCTTACATATAAGTAGATCTAGTCTGACTTTGCTTACGACACGTGTGTGATACACTACAGACAGACACACACACACACACACACACACACACACACACACACACATATATATATATATATATATATATATATATATATATATATATATATATATATATAATCCACTGAAAGTGGGCACTTGTCCATGGTAGAGGGTCATTTTTAAAAACTAAGAATTAGATCATGAAACTTAATTTTATTGACAGCCCTATATCTTGGCTCTTAGGAAAGGTTCATTCAAGTCACTAACTCCCAAGCGGTCAGTTTTTATTGCAAATATTCAAAATTATGAAAATGTAATGGGCGTGAGCAAAATGAATTCTTCTCTACATCACAGAAATATTTGTCAGAACTACATGATTTTTAGTTAGGATATTTGACAAAAGGTCCCAAAGACACACTATGAAGAAAATAGGAAAAAAAGATGGATATTTACAATACATAAGGAAATAATATGAATGTAATGAGCGTGAGCGTAATGGGCGTGAGCAAAACAACTTTCCCAGGCTTCAGACAGCAACTCAGCAATATAACCTCACCCAGAATTAATCTAGGCAATAAAAATAATCTAAGAATTCTTATAGGATGCATTTGGAATGCATCAAGCCTGCCAACATGCTTGCAGTGCATTTTACTCACGCCCATTACGCTCACGCCCATTACGCTCACGCCCATTACATCTGTCAGTTAACCCCTCTTTTTGGCATAACCAAGGCATGTAGAGACTCCAGTCTTTTTTTAAAATAACTTATTAACAATAGATCTTCAAGTTAGGCTGGTTGAAAGAAAGAAAACTTTGATAGTATTTGTCCTGGATGCAGAAATTTGAATGTAATGGGCATGAGCAAAATGGACTTGAAAATACTTGAATATGTACTGCACAGTCATGCCTGCAAGTAGACCCTAAGTTTCTGTACCAGAAAATACCCTATGATGACCCTAATCTTGGTGGGAAATAAGAAGATTGAGGGTAGTGTTTTAGTAGGCCTACCAGTGTACTTTCATTTTCCTCACGCCCATTACAGCACCTGTATTTGGTTATAGAAATGAACAGGGGAAAAGGAATGCCAACCAGAGCACCTCTAAACAACATGAAAATGTTAGATAGGACCCCCCACTAAGGAATAGATAAAATTATATTGGTCTGATGCTGTTTGGCTTGATGGTATAGACCTTGGGATGAGGTGGAAATTGAATAAAAAGGCAATTTTTGGCCATTTTTGAACTTTGGGCCACCATATCTAAAAAAATAGAAGGCCGACATATGTAAACTTGCCCTTCTTTTGAAGCTCAAGGTGTTTTCTTTGAAATGAAACCAGAAATAAGAAGAATGGTTACTTACTTTTAATTTTACAGCCCCCTGTATCCAAAAAAGACCAAAAAAGACCCAGGTGCCCACTTTCGGTGGATATATATATATATATATATATATATATATATATATATATATATATATATATTTGACCTAAACTGCTTACTTGGCAGTTTTTCTTTTTATTTGAAACATCAGCTTTGTTGTCAGATGGCAATGAAGGGATGAACGTATACATTATGTGTAAGCACTTCCAGATGGACAACAACCATATATGTTGTAGTGCACACGCACACCACATATATATCGGCTAGCTACAGGCAGAGGGGCTCATCATAACCCATACATATGTGCACATTATGTATGTACATATCTACTCTGACTGCAAACTACAGGCATGCAGTTTTCATATTTACTAGTCTAATGTGAACAGAATTATAACCATACTACGTCTATATGCACTGGGAGGTATCTCATCCTAGTGTGCAAATTTGTACACTCATTCTATGGCTTCATCAATAAGCCTAAGTAATTCAGGATTGATTTGATATTTTAACCTGGTAAGGGTCAAATATTGCTTTACTGTGGTAGGCACCATATCATCCTTACCCCTTTAAGGGTCGCTAATGTAGGAGTGCATCATGTCCATTTGGTGCATCATGTCGACCGCCCGGGGGTGAATTAACCTCGTAGTGCAGGCATGATGCATAAATGCATAGTCCAGCTACAGCCTTTAAGCATCTTAGCAACCGGTGGACGTGATGCATTATTTGACCTTTGTCCCTTAAAGGGTTAAAGGTGTGTGTACTATGCATAGTATGGATGCTTACTAAGCTCTTCCCTAAGTAGCTCAGTTCTGCACGACACCATTGTATTTATGTCAGAATACGTCAACTACTCTTGTAGTAGTATATATGCTGGATGAGCTTAAATTTCAAGTATGTCATTACTTTGTGACTGGGAATCGTATACTAGCGCTACAGTCGACACTTGGATAACAGGTGTAACAGTTTATGAAAACCCTTACAGAGCAGCAGCAACCCTCCCCCCCCCCCACTTTTAATCTCGCTGTTGTCAAATTGAAGTCAACGGTTGCTATATATCTAAAGAGTCTATCAATTGGAGTTTCCATGGCCAGAAATGATAAACACCACAGTATTACCTTGATTGATAGGGAAAATACATATAGAATCAACTGTTGCTAAGCAACCAAGGCATTCAGATGAAAGCCAATTAAAAAATACCCAGCAAATTGTCGTGAGTCCTCGTCAACCTGTGTGAAGTGGCTCACACATGTCGCTAGATGGAACACGACGTCGTTATAACACAAGATCACCAGGAATAGCAATTGCTATGCCATGTGAGTCTAACACACAGTGGCGAAAGATGACGGAATGAGTTATCACTCAAAAAGGAGTCACCATTGATGACCAATCATGGCGACAGATGACGACAATTTGCTGGGTAGAATCCTTAGATATGCTTTCAAGGGGTAGGGGGTGATTAGATGTATCATTTGACCATTGTTTCTTGTTGATTTAGGCTGATTTTGACCATTTTATGGTTTGCTATGGAAAATGGTTGCCATGGCAACCAAAAGTTGTCGCAAAAAATGACAACAGTGATTTTTTGATTTTGGGGGCTACAAGCTTTCCAAAAATGTATAGTTTTCAGTTTCCCCACGAAACCCCAACAGAAGTACATAAGGACCCCCACTAGTATACAATGGTGCAGCGTACAAAGCCTTTGTAAATGCACTCATTAATGCTGTATTGATGAGCTACATCTATGACTATAGTCAGGCATCATGCCAACCCATTATTAGTATTTCTCCATCCATGAACTATAATATTATAGCCATTGAAGGGCTTTCTATTTCAATTACTGTGGCAATGGGGGATTAGTTTTTACGAGAGCTTAGACCATTTGTTTGCACCCATCTACAGACACTTGAATTCGTAGCTATTGCTGCATGGTGACTCTTTTATAGCAGGTGTCAGATCTGATTTAAGATACCAGATGTTGGGGAGGAAATTCTCATTTTGGACAATTTTGACAGAATAGTCTCCAAGGTCTGTACATTGGTATAACCCTGCACTCAGCCCCTGTACATGTCCACCTGCTCTACACTTCCCTTCACCCTCCACATAGCCCAGCAAACCGTCCCCTCCTACAGTCAATAATAACTGTTGAATCTACCTGGGATCCTCATAACACTGAATAGTGAACCGTGGTAATTGATTTTGCAGTGAAGTAATGTAGTTTCTATAATGAAGCCACAGATGACATTACGTTGGTACAAGGAATCTCTGTCAAAATGGAGGAATCTCTGACAACTTGGGACACGGATTTCGCGGTTTTTGACAATTTCTTTTAGAGTGTAGAACCGATGTTATAGTACACATGTTAACGTCTCTTCTGTCCATGTGACCTGCTAGGTGTTTCTATAGTTGTCAAATATATACAAAGTTATCAAAATGAAGAGAGAAAATGGTTTCCATCTCTTAATACTAGATCAAATGTTCTCCACTATCCACCTCCGACGCAGATCAAATTGATATATCTTCTATTGCTATGAATTTCTTTATTCTACAATAGATCACTTAGAACAAACACTTATCTGAAGAAAATGATTAAAACAGTGTAACCTTACAACTTATCAATTTGGAAATGGCCGTCAGCTAATGAAATCTAGAATAGAGCTGGTGCTGAGCTAAGATTATTGTCACACAGACAGGTGGGCGTCATGTTGAAACAAAGCGAGAACGAAAATACAAACTTGCCTATTTGTGTATTGCCAAGTGTTCTCCCATCAACTCACATAGATACGAACTGCATAGTGGTTCAAACTTAAATTGTGCTAGTGTGTACTGAGAGTTTGTTTGGAAAAACAAATTAGATCATCACTGTACAGATCCTTAATGGATTGTATCTGAAGCAATTGAACAGGTTCTTCATAGCTTTTTTTTTGGGCAAGACCTCCTGGTGCAGGGTGCGTTCTTCCCGGTCGTCTCTCTACGCCCATATTCCACTTTCTTCCATTTCCTGTCCAACATACCCCAACCCACACCCAACCCCCTACACACATACAAAACTGACCATAGACCAACTGCTACCTACTCCAGGGTACACCCCACCCCTACACACATACAGCACTGACCATAGACCAACTGCTACCTACTCCAGGGTACACCCCACCCCTACACACATACAAAACGGACCATAGACAATCTGCTACCTACTCCAGGGTACACCCACCCCTACACACATACAAAACGGACCATAGACCAGCTGCTACCTACTCCAGGGTACACCCCACCCCTACACACATACAAAACGGACCATAGACCAGCTGCTACCTACTCCAGGGTACACCCCACCCCCTACACACATACAAAACGGACCATAGACCAGCTGCTACCTACTCCAGGGTACACACCACCCCCTACGCACACACAGCACTGACCATAGACCAGCTGCTACCTACTCCAGGGTACACCCACCCCTACACACATACAAAACTGACCATAGACAGTCTGCTACCTACTCTAGGGTACACCCACCCCTACACACATACAAAACTGACCATAGACAATCTGCTACCTACTCTAGGGTACACCCCACCCCCTACACACATACAGCACTGACCATAGACCAGCTGCTACCTACTCCAGGGTACACACCACCCCCTACGCACACACAGCACTGACCATAGACCAGCTGCTACCTACTCCAGGGTACACCCCACCCCCTGCACGCATACAAAACGGACCATAGACAATCTGCTACCTACTCTAGGGTACACCCCACCCCCTACACACATACAAAACTGACCATAGACAATCTGCTACCTACTCTAGGGTACACCCCACCCCCTACACACACACAGCACTGACCATAGACCAGCTGCTACCTACTCCAGGGTACACCCCACCCCCTGCACGCATACAAAACGGACCATAGACAATCTGCTATGTACTCCAGGGTACACCCCAACCCCTACACACATACAAAACTGACCATAGACAATCTGCTACCTACTCCAGGGTACACCCCACCCCCTACACACATACAAAACGGACCATAGACAATCTGCTACCTACTCCAGGGTACACCCACCCCTACACACATACAAAACGGACCATAGACCAGCTGCTACCTACTCCAGGGTACACCCCACCCCCTACACACATACAAAACTGACCATAGACAATCTGCTACCTACTCCAGGGTACACCCACCCCTACACACATACAGCACTGACCATAGACCAGCTGCTACCTACTCCAGGGTACACCCCACCCCCTACACACATACAAAACTGACCATAGACCAGCTGCTACCTACTCTAGGGTACACCCCACCCCCTACACACATACAGCACTGACCATAGACCAGCTGCTACCTACTCCAGGGTACACCCACCCCTACACACATACAAAACTGACCATAGACCAGCTGCTACCTACTCCAGGGTACACCCCACCCCCTACACGCATACAAAACGGACCATAGACAATCTGCTACCTACTCTAGGGTACACCCCACCCCCTACACACATACAGCACTGACCATAGACCAGCTGCTACCTACTCCAGGGTACACCCCACCCCCTGCACGCATACAAAACGGACCATAGACAATCTGCTACCTACTCTAGGGTACACCCCACCCCCTACACACACACAGCACTGACCATAGACCAGCTGCTACCTACTCCAGGGTACACCCCACTCCCTGCACGCATACAAAACGGACCATAGACAATCTGCTATGTACTCCAGGGTACACCCCACCCCCTACACACATACAAAACTGACCATAGACCAGCTGCTACCTACTCCAGGGTACACCCCACCCCCTACACGCATACAAAACGGACCATAGACAATCTGCTACCTACTCCAGGGTACACCCCACCCCCTACACACATACAGCACTGACCATAGACCAGCTGCTACCTACTCCAGGGTACACCCCACCCCCTACACGCATACAAAACGGACCATAGACAATCTGCTACCTACTCCAGGGTACACCCCACCCCCTACACACATACAAAACTGACCATAGACCAGCTGCTACCTACTCCTGGGTACCTGTGTTATAGTGTTAGTGTTACTCCTTTTTTTGCCACCTAGTTCCTTAATGCTCCTGGAGCTTAATTCAATGAGATGTTAGTGATTTGCCTCCCATATTCTATACTGCCTGCCTTCCTTTCTGATAGCCAGCTACTTTTTAGTGAGCGTTGTTCGCCTCAGCCCTCCTTTCACTATTCCAAGCAGCTAACAACTGTGCAGAGTGGTAACAGGTCCACAGAGTAAAAAAAGCAGTGGAAGGTAAAAAATAGCAGTGGAAAAACTTGTTCTCTGAAGAGTGGCTACACTGGGGTTCTGCTTAGAAGTACAGTACCCACCCCCCGGCCTGCACCAACTGAGAGAGAAGGGAAGCATGAAATTACTATGACCTTAACGCATGAGTAGACTCAAGAGCCTTCAAGCAGTCTGAGAAAATGCATTCAAGTGCCCTTAACTCATGAGCAGCCTCAACATCCCCCAAGGACTATCTGCAGGTCAACTCCCTCTATTGCAGCCACCCTTGGGTCTTTCCAATATTAGCCGCATTAGTGGGGTGGCTGCATTAGAGGGAGTTAATGCTAAGTATTAGTTGCAGCTAAAGTTAACTATATATATATATATATATATATATATATATATATATATATATATATGGCTAAATTCTAAGTACTATCTTCCTGATGAATAAAATGGGGGCTACCATTTGACACCTAAAAACTTACACAGCCCCTAACACCCCCCTGTCTACCCCACCCCTATGCCGCCCAGAACACTGGGATTGCGGCTGTTGATGTCCTTACACAGCCCCTAACACCCCCCCCCCCATGTCTACCCCACCCCTATGCCGCCCAGAACACTGGGATTACGGTTGTTAGATGTCCCTACACAGCCCCTAACACCCCCATGTCTACCATACTCCTATTGCCATCAAGGGGACATGGATTGCAGGTGTAAATTTGTAATAAATAATTAGAGGGAGATATTTGTCATTTTAGACTGGGAATATGGTGGCCACAGGGAGAGGTGGCCGTATTAGAGAGGAGGCTGTATTAGAGGGAGTTTACTACATTAAAATAAAGAGAAAATTGTTTCAGTCTGACCAAAAATGGCTATAATGGTGAGGTGGCTGCAATTGAGGGGTGGTTGTAATGTGAGAGTTGACTAACTATATAGTCATAATGTCAAAAGGCAACTTAATTCTAGTCATTATAGCTTCCTCTCACAGGCTAGGTGCGCCTCACGCATAGGGTACTGGGTAGTGATATTCAACATAATCCTGAAATTCAGAACTATAAATATTCAGTAATTATAATCCTCCATCCCAACATAGTTCTTAAATTCGTAGACGCCACCCTGCCTTCAGAAGGCTCGGGTGATGTCTGCTTTAACATCCTACACTTTACCTTTTCCTGTGAAAAAATACAGGGTCTTCTTAGTATAGAGCCCATAGTAATGAAACTGACACTAGATGGTGTAGAAGACTCTGATGTATTGACAGTACATGTATGTGCGGTAGTTTAGAGTGACAAGGCGGCTGTATATCAGATTCTTACAAGACACAATGAGGTATAGAATACATAGTGTGAGGCAGATTGCAGGTACATAAAATATTCCTCCTTTACACCTTACAGAGTTCTATGTCAATAGCTATCACGAGTTTCACATTTTGACATTAATTTATTTTATTGACTTAAGACGGCAACACAAAGGTGACTACATCAACTTAAAACACCCCAAATAATGGCCAAAAGCCAAATGTTGTCAAATGTTAATAATAAAAAAAATCTAGTAGCTGTCTTGATATACACGGCCTAAGGGGTCTACATGCAAACCAAGTGAGTAAGTGAGTGATGGCATGATACATGGGTTACAAAACTACCACCAATTTGTCTACTGATGTTTACCACCTTGCTATCCTTCCAGCATAAACCATCCTGACACCTCCTGTCTCTCTCATATGATATGCAGTGCTAAACATGAAAACATGTATTAGGTTGTTGACGGAATCTGAGTGTTTTTTTCTGCTAGGTTCAAAGCCTTCCATTTGGAAAGGAGGTACTTGACATCAGCTTGCCTCCATCAAGTGAGGCTGGCATTGGCGCTACATTTAAGTCAGAGTGGGTCTCCATTGTTAAAAGATGCCTCAATTAGATGGGGGGGTGACGTGGCTTTGTGTACTTACGGTACTAATGCCTCAATTAGATATTATGGTGGTAAATGTGGTGTGAATTTGATATAGACCAGCCATCTAATCTGCTTCGTCATGAAATCAGGTTCAGGACTAACCTGTTTCTTAGTACACCCTAAGATTGAATGATAGTCTCTGGATCATGGTGTGTACTAAGAACTCAGTACCCTTGTTTATCTTCAAATTTCTCTTACTTTCTTATCAAAGTACATAATTTTGAGGTAGAAAAGGTCTATATTTTACATATACACCTTTTTACAGAACTAAAATTGGAATATTTTCTGAGAAATGGCTATATTTACAATCTTCCCCTCAGTCTTGCTATACTAAAATTGATTGGCCATTTTTTTTGTTTAATTGGCTGATAAAAATGAACCCACAAGAATAAGAATAGACAAATGCCCACAAACTGACGTTTTCATTTGAGCTAAGTGCTGTTTAATAAGATGTAAATGTATATAAGTACCAAATGATGTTGTGGTTTCACCATCCCACCTTTGACCCCAATAATGTATGCACAGGTAGGTGTCATGGTTCAGTGACCAGGGCTCTGATTGGCCAATATACCAGTGGAAGTGTCATGGTCCAGTGCACACACAAGTGTACTAAGATGCCAGTACATCCTAAGACTGTGCATGGTATCAGAATCCTAGTAAAGACTAAAATCAGACTGTTGTACTATGATCTTGGTGTGTCCCAACAAGGTAGTCCCGTCCCCAACCTGGAAATATGCAGCTCATCTTGAGGTTTCAGCAATAACTAGAAGATATTAGCATTGACCAGAACATTTTTGGTGTCAACAATGGTTAGACCAGTGAGATTGACAAGGGAAAAAACAATGTCATATAAACCAAAAACTTGCTAAAAGCATCATCACTTGTCGCATGTATATATGCTGTTGATGTATGAGCATCATTGAGACTTATAAAAAAATGGTGCTTTGATCACCTACTTGACTTTTACTTACTGTTTTGTCTTCCACACCAAAGTTAGTCTTTATCATCCTCCCTCCACTCTAACCCATTTGTCATACTACAAACTGCTAGTGGTGCAGGACCCCCCCCCCATACACACCCAGAGACACATAGACATATACCTCCACCCCTCCCCCTCCGTGCAGAAGCCATATGCCAAGGAGGGCGTTTTCCTAAGTACCCCATCAGCCTAAATTAGTCGGCGTCTTGGCGTCATCACTTTGAGGGCCTCATCCTTATATTAAGGCCAGTGTGGTGCAGCAGTTGTCTTGGATGTACATCAAGGGCACTGTCTGGGAACCTGTTATGGTAATTCGAATTACTGTAGCGAAATGCACTGGACCATGACCATAAAACAAAATTGAAAAACCCTAATTTAGGGTATTTTGAAATCGTTTTCAGAGAAACCATCGGATACACAGATGCATTAGGGGTAAAGCTAAATATTAGCAGAAAAGGCTAGGTGAAAAACGCTTTAAATTCTGTGACATTGGCTAAGAAAGATTCTTTCTTGTATTATTGTAATTCATTTTTGCACTTAACATAAAAATTACGGTAATTCAAATATTGGTATTACGGTAATTCAAATGTATATCATCTCCGTTGTCCTTAATTCTACAGCTTTAAAATAAGATGTCTCACTTTGAAAGTCCTTGTTCCTGTTCAACTGATCTATACAATATATTTTCACCCTACTGCTCAGATCCACAGGCTGTGAAGGGTCAAAAACCATAGAAACAGAGCATATCCTATTTTTGGCACTTCCGTCAGCCCCTGTACTTAGATTTTTGATTTTTTCTTGGATTTTTTTTGCTAATATCATCGGGCTCGATGAGTTCTTGATGTTACATATAGGTTTTTGGGGTTGGAAATTGATATTTTAGTCTCCAGGGCCTCAAAATAGGCCAAAATTGACCCTAAATGAGCAAAATAATCCCCCAAAATATATAAAAAAAAAAAATTTTTGGGAAATCGTACCAAATATGTGAGTTTCCATTTAAGTTACATACATTTGGTGGTTGGACATTGTATCAGAGCCAAACATCCCCCACCTGGCCTCATTTCTTGTATATTATGGGAGCATTTGAAGTTTGGTGAATGTCTGTGTCTTGGCGAGTGTTTCAGCCTTATACCCCCCCCTAAAAAAATCACAGAGGTCAATGGGTTCAAAAATGCCTTTAAAAATTAGAATAAGGTTATATTTAATGCGTGTGAAAAAAAAAATCCATTGATAAACATGGAAATAATAGACCCATACAAAATATATAATGTCTTGCCGAAGCCAGCGTCTTCCCGAGTGACATCTGGTGTTTCGAATTGGAACTAACACGCCAGGCGGCTTCCTATTGGCTGAGCGCTATCATGTGACATGCCGTTTGGGCGTACGAAGCTGCCGGCTGCAGACAACAACGAAACAACGGTAAGAAAGCGATGTCTTTTTCATTTCTTGATGGTTTTAATGAGAAATTATGGTAAAATAATAACAAATATGGGTTGAAACAGAAAAGATAATAGCCCCAAAGTAGCGGAGCATGTGTTTTTTGCCGAAAAATCGAAAATGACTTCGTACGGCATCCCCGCGCTGTCAATTTCTTCAGCGTTCCCTACATTTGTATATATTTTCTCAAAGGTAGTCTGTGTGTATGTTTGCCTATGGGATTTAGGTTGAATTAATCACTCGCCAAGACAATCCTTAATATGTGCAGGTGTACAAAGCAATGGGACAGCGAATTTCCAACGAAAGATCCATAATAACACCATAGAAACTAAGTGCGCAGTGTCAAAATGTTCAGCCTTCCATACATTTCTATACTTTTAGGGAGTGATCATTACTTATGGACTACAGAACAATCAAAATGCACATTTATTATGGTAATTCCTCCTCTCAGTAAGGTATCACGGTAATTCAACATAATCATCTGCATGACCCATCAAGCGAGAACACCCCTCCGCGGCAGACCCTTCATGCAGGGTCTATCTAACTTTAATGCACTAGGAAGTCAGTTTGTTATAGAGGTTTGTTTGTGCTTTTGCACTATACTGTCAGTATAAAGGTCACTCACTCATTGCCTCGTGCCACCTGGCTATTCTTCAGGTAGTGTGGATAAGGGCCCTAGTGAGGCTGGTAGGGCTATGACTGTAAGTTATGGGCCACTTCACTAGGAATTAACTTGAGAAGACTTACTAGTTAGAGGTCAATGAGACAAGGTAGTAAACAATTGTCAATGAGAAATAAGGCCAAGGAATGGGGAGTTATTTCAAATAAACTCAGTATCATGGGCAATGACTAAAATTTTACTATAGCTAATGAACAATCAGACAGGTGTATGGAAGTAATGTCTTTTGACTATCTCTGACAGGAGGAACACATAATTTATGTCATGGCAGATACGACCCTTACTCTAGATTAGTACTAGAGGCTCCATATTCAATAGGGGGATGAAATATGGTGGGCCCGTATTAATACGGTGGACCCATATTCAATGGCTCATGATCATGTGATCTGCTGCAGAAAACAGAGCTAGATATACGCAAGGATAGGGCCCTAGTGCGCCTTATAGAAGCAGAATTATTTAGGAGATACTTTTCTCTATGATTTCCCTAACACTCTACTGAATCTGTATAGTGATTAAATGGGATAGGCATGTCTTCATGAAGACCACAGGTCTTTGAACTTTGAAAATCCATTGATTAGAACAAAAGTTATGACATTTTTAACTTTTACTATCACATCTTTAAAATCTAGGTACACCTTATACACGAGTTGCACCTTATACGTGGGGTATTGTGGAACATCTTAGCAAATTCAAATGTATAGCTTGTTATGTACACACAACATGACACAGCAACTTATATTTATCACTCTTAATTGCCTGGCACCATGAGCCACAATTTTCTGAGTCTTCTGAGAATATCTAGTTACTTCTACTTAAGCATGGAGCCCTTTATACACAAATTCACTTATTCAGGACAGAAAGTTCTAAAGTTTGTTGATGAGGGGATGGTTAAAAATCAAGCTTGTTCTGTAGAGGGCAAGATTTCTAAAATCCTATACTCATTAATATGTTGCCAAAAGGTAACATTAGGCCCACCATGGTGTTGCCTTTTGGCAATATTAGAACTTTCTCCTCTAGTTTTGCCTATTGGCAACATATGTCTGGAATAGGTCAACCTCTGATGCTAGCACTATAGTCCACATCCATCAGCTGCTTCCACTCTGGATCAGAACTCAGAGACACAGGGCTTTGCTGGTGCCATCTATGATGGTTATGGCTCTGTCACAGGATCCTTGGTCTTACCGCCACAAAATATTTATTCAAAACCATCCTGGCATGGAGGCAGTTGTTGATACTGAGTTATGTTGTGGGATGACTCCCATCATACTGTTAGTGGAGAGGCTACACTGATGCTGGTATGGTGCTCTGATCCGCTAGCTAAATTCTGCACATCAGGGGGTGCATCAGTTGACAGCAACTTGCATGCTCATCCTAAGTTTCATGGGATTTTATGACATATACAGTGGTAATTTGACCACAGCTTGAGACTACTAGATCTGCTCAACATTGTGGCATATTAGACTTATAAAGATTGTTTAAAGGCTAACTAGTATGATTGCCGTATTGAATGTTTACTATGAAACTTAGTATTCTAAGAGGTATATATACTGGCAGTCTGGTAGCATGAGCCAATGGAAAGAATCACAATCTCTGGTCTTTCTATATTGGTGAGGGATGTTTGTGGAGTGATTGATGGTCGAAGGCCAAGTGAGGGTGAGGGGTGATTTGGCCTGAGGCTATTTATTTATCAAGGGGATGGGAGGTTGAGGGGGGATGTAAAAGCTTTTGAACCCAGTTGAGGGGGGCAAAAGAAATTGACTCTCTATTTAGCCAAAAGTAACCGATCCACTGCTACAGATCAAGAGGGGCGCGAAAATCTTTCACACTGGAGGCAGGGGAGGCGTGTGAGATTTTGACTGTGGTTGAGGGTAGCTATAAAGAATTCCACCATCCCCCTGTTGATAAACAATAACCACTCCATCATCAATGCTAGGATGACTGTAATAACAGAAATAACTCAGAAGGATTTAATACAAACACTTTCACTGAATTACCGTAATACATTTTCCATAGAATTACTGTAATAATTTAGTTCTTCAAGGCATGAATTACCATAATACCCTCTCTTGAATTACTGTAATACAAGAAATAATCTTCAGGAGCCGATGTTACAGAAGTTATAGCATTTTTCACCTAGCTTTTTCTGCCAATAGTTAGCTTTACCTCTAATGCATCTGTGTATCCATTGGTTCCTCCGAAAACCATTTCAAAATACCCTAAATTAGGTTTTTTTTTCAATTTGGTGCTATGGCCATAGCCCAGTGCATTTCGCTATGGTAATTCGAATTACCGTAACAGGTTCTCAGACAGTGCTAGTGCTGAGGACATGCCTGGAGGAACAATAGCCCCTACCTCCAGCACCCCTACCTCACCGTCTGAGTAGGGATTCTCCTGGTAGATGCTATTATCAGTGGAGCCTCTGAGGGTTCCTTATAGGGACCAACATTTCACAGCTGCAAAGTCTTCCCATGCTGAACTTTAAGTGGTGATCGGGCTGGCTCCCTGCTGAGGCTATTAGGGTAATGGGTAAAAGATGGGTCGACGGCCTGCAGATAAATCCATAGCGTTTTAGGCTAAATGCTGCAGATGACCTAAGGGCAACGTAAATCAACTCGAGATACTCCCAAAGCTGCTCTCATCACAGCCACTTTAATGTGGAGGGAGGGATACAGAGGGAGGGACGAATGCCAGGAAGAAAGGAAAAGGAGAGAGAGAGGGAGGGAAGGAGAGAGGATGGAAGAGATTTTGGGAAATTAATTTGGAGAAAGGACGGGGTGAGACAAGTAGGCAGATGAGCAGGGGCATCTTATGGTAGGAGTGATGTAAAGTTGATCACTGCCACAGCTTCGTGTGAAACCTTCCTCACTACTTCATAACCTCGTCTCCTGTGTTTCTTAGTTGGTGGTATATTTTCTTGTCCATTGTGTTACCTTTGTTTTAAAAGGTCGACTTATCTACCATTCCGTGAATAATCCCTTCTTATTGAATTTTCACATTGGTAGAGCTCTTTTTTCCATTATGCATGGCCTAGCAGAAAGGAAGCCCAACAAGGACGGCGAAGATGTTTTCACCCTCCAGAGCAGCTACAAATAATGTATGGCATAGTTATAAGACATGCAGAACTTGTTACAAATATTTCTTTTCAATTCAATTGAACTCTTTGAGTAACTTTGAAGTAAATTGATCACTGGCTGTTTACAAAGAGGGAATAGTAATCCACTGCTGATGGTTCCTCTGTTAAAACTTAAAGCTAACTCAGGCAGATAAAATCCTGCTGAAATGAAAGGACTACCCAAAAATGATAAAATTATAGGGTAATTTCTTATCTGAACACTACTGAGACATTAAATACCTGTAAGGGAATCAAATAAGTACAAAGAGTGGTTCAGGATGATAGGAATCGCTGTGTGACATTAATATTTAAGGACTACATAGTGCTTTACTGGAAAAGACCACCCTTTTTTATGATGACCTATTTTGGTGGTAATTATTTTGAATGAAAAGATTCTGACATACTCAGCATCACATCTACTAGCATAAGGGAGTGATCGTTTTTAACAACAGAGTGGGCTGGTAGGTTTTAAGGGGGGTCAAAATTTTGTCAACCCCTTGACAGTGGGGGGGGGGGCAGAATCTTTTCAACCCCTCTGATGGGGTGGGTCAAAATAATTTCACCTGTTTTCGGTGGAAAACCCCATGCCTTACTATAGGTCAAAAAGGCAAGTTCACATGCGAAGGGGAGTCAATTTTTTTTCACGCATCCACACACAAACCCACCAATCCCCCCCACCCCAATTGTTAAAAAATGATCACTCCGAGAGGGCAGGAGGCATGCTTATCTGCTTTATCTTATGATGTCACAATTGGTCCAAATGCACCAGATCCTGCATTAGTTTTGCTTAGAAACTGTTGTCAACATGTCCCTAATCATAATACTTCAGTGTACATCTTAATAATAACATGTAGGATACCTCAGTTGGGTTACCTTACACAGATTATCAAAAGAAATACCCAAGTGCTGTCAATAATACATGTATGGATAGCATTCACCCTCAGTTCCAATTGTAAATCGGCTATAAAGACCATTGGATTTGTACTGACAGCAACTACATGTATTTTCCAAAATAGAAGCAATCTACTATAAAAAGCTTGCCATGGTATGACAGTGTTTGTTTGTAGGTTAGCAGTGCTATGTAGTACATGATATGATGCATTTGACCAATTATGACGTCATACAATGCATCAGATCGGTATGTGTCCTGCTCTTTTAACAAAATGTGTGTGACTAAGTAGGTGAGGGTCATTTTATTCAGTAAAAGGCCTACCAAAAGACCTCATCCTGTAAATAGGGTTGTCTTTTCTTTTAATGTATCATGCTGGTCTTATTGTTCTGATATACTCCTACAGGTTCTGCAAGATGAACTAATCCAATGCTGTCGAGTTACTCATAAGCACTCCATCGGTTCATCATGACAAAAGGGAATTGGACCATGAGGGTCTTTCTGAAATGAACTAATAGTGTATACCAAAATCTAAATAGCTCAGGTTGGCGTTGCTTAAACAGTTATGCTCTGTTTCATCCTTTAACCTCCATTCGTAATGTCAAAATGGAAAGAGCGCTTTCTTTTCACAAATAGATTGTATTGTCAAAAGTGCTCCACTCTCGTCCGCATATACACTATTCACTAGATGGCGATGGTTGTTGGATCAAAATGATATTTAGTTAGATAATCGTATCAATTTAAACACGCATCTGTACTTTCTGTAGAGTCTTTTCTAGTGTACATACTGCAATGAAGGCAAAATCCACTCTGGTCGATTCTTCCAGAAACAGTCTCAATTTAGACGGTTTCTCGCCATCGTTGACATAGTTGCAATAGTTGTTATCAAGTATTGATCAGTTACGAGAGCTACAAAGGTTAAAACTCGAAAATTGTCCTGCATATTACTGGAAAGAACGGTACAACTCAGATCTCAATCATTTTTTCACGCAATATGGGGAAAATAGGATTATTTGAAAGCATTGGTGTCTTGTCGGTCTGCAGTGGGCTGAAACTAGTTCACACTCACATAACCTTTATGAAGTCAATGTCCCTCTTCTGTGTGCATTATGATACAAAGTCTTGAAAGAAGTAGACATCAGAAGTCACAGTAATAGAATGAGCAACGCCTTAATCCAAAAACTAAATCTTATTCCATCAACCCTTTCAGGGCCGAGTGATGTGTCAATACTCCTGATCTTACATCGCACTTGCATGATGCTTTGGTATTATGTACAGCAATGGGTAGTTGCTTACCAGGTCAGCATTGATTGCTACATAATGACCAAAGTCAAAGAACATATATAAGGGGGAAATGAAGTAATACACAAGGTGGCCATTAAACAGTTAAGGGTTTCAAGATGCGGGGTCTTATCTTTTGCCTGGAGTTCCTTATGAAGTACATGGCACACATTAACAGCTGATGTAACTTTACCTGATGCTGGGTTTAAACACCCCAGGCTGCAGTCAGCATTTGGGGAAGTTGCACCTTTCTGCAAGACCCACAACCTGTATTGTATTTTAAGGACAAATATATATATATATATATATATATATATATATATATATATATATATATATATATATATATATATATATATATATATATATATAAAACACCGCCACACCGACGCCTTGGGCACAGAAAGTGTAAATTTGGAATGAGCTTATTGGGTACTGGAAATGTAAGTTGAAGTCACAGTATTACAGCCGACTGTGCAGATAAAAAAATCTGTAAAGGCAGCTGGTCCTCTCTGCATTCAATAGTATTGGATTACTATTTTCTCATTTAAGAAGTGCAGATTGCTTTAAAACGTGCGTCCCTGATATTGTAGAATTTATGCGAAACTGAGACATCGCATTATGTGAGGACAGAATTATTCTGCCTTTCTTTAACAGTAATAATTGTCTACTTATGAAGATCATGGTAAATGCAAAGATGGGATTTTATGTGCAAGGGAAAACAAAGGAAGACAAAATCCACATAATTGGATGCAAGAAATTGTCAGGATATTTCCTTGTTTAATTTCATTGCAATGCCAGTATTATTTCGAAGGTAAATCAGTTTAGTCGTGGCATAGTGCTTCAAAAATGTAAGCAAAATGAATATATGGATGCTGGAAACTTCAACAGGGAAACTTGTCCAACAGGCCCCTTCATGGGGATTATCGAAAAAATAAAGAAGGTCTGATGTATAGTGGAGAATTTCCCCAAATACAGTTACCTCTTATATTATCTTATGAAATCACGAAGGTATTTCTAGAGAAAAACAGAGGTTTCATAGAAAAGCAGTGAAATTAGCATATCTAAGATTAAAAGTCTTCCCTTCAAGGCCAATATTAACTTTTTGGTTTTTATGATTGAAAAAAACACAACTAGTTTCCAACTTGGTTTAATAAATTGACAGTTTTATTAGACATTTGAATCTACAGGTTCCAGTCTTCATCCGGGTTATTCAAATACAGTAAATATGTCCATAAGGTACACCTTGACTCGTTTGTGCAGGAGTCTATACAGGTGCATTCTGGGTGTTTCCATTGTCTCTGGTTAACTATGACATTTCAGCATCAACATTGAATAATGGTACTATATGATTTGATAAAAGTTCTACAATTATTATAAATTATCGATTATCCCAACAATTATAAAAAAAACACTTTTGTAACAGGTGTTGTCATGGTAACATGAAAAAATTGTAAATATGTTAATATTAGGGCTCAGCGCCTAAAATTCTTTAGGGCGTACAAGTATGGTTATCAAAATGAGGACGTATGGTCTCTAGTTACGTCACATTGGTAAATAATAACCTTCTCCGGTCATGGCATCTTTTAGTGCATATCCGAGGTTTTGATTGATCTTAGATACCATAATAAGAATGTCGCATATATAGGACCTCCCCAGCTGGGAGGTGTTGTTTCTTGTAGCCAGGGTTGGATGTTGATTGAGCGTTGGCTTGGGGAGTGTTTTTTTGGATTCTTGGTTATGGGCATTTGTTTGTAATAATCATTCAAATGGTAAGAAGGTACTTTAGGGTGCAAGGACACTTAGGGTGCAGACATGTAGGGTGCAAAGACACTTAGGTAGCAGACACTTAGGGTGCACAAAAAAGACAGGTAGGGTGAAGGGTGAAAATACCAAGACACTTAGGGTGCAGTCGGTCTATAGCCCATTTGTCTGTAGGGAGTCCCCTCTGAACAGACATCACATGCCTCTAGCTTGCACCACTGATTTTATCTCTATGCGTATAAGGCTATGGGGAATAAAATCAGTGATAGGGGCTAGAGGCTGGTGATTTCATCTTTGTATACACAACAAAACTGCTGACTGACAGCGTAGGGACAGTATCAAACAAACACGTTTCTAGTTCTATTAGAGCTTGGAGTATGATTATTTGGTTCACTATTAATCCCAAATCTTTTTAATTCCACTAGGCCAACTCCCGGCTGCCAGCCTCTGGGGGGGGGCAAACACTCTGAGGGGGGCAGAATAGTTCAGTTTACAAATCTAGATCAGTTTATTTTGCACCCTAGATGTCCTGCCGTTGCACCCTATGTGTCCTTGCACCCTACATGTCCTATGGTTTGCACCCTACATGTCCTAGCACCCTAAGTAGTCCACCTGCATGCACCCTAAGTGTCTCTGCTACCTAAGGTACCAGTATTCATTCAAATGGCTGGTTTTGGGGTTAGGAGCCGGGATGTACTTCTGTGTTTGTTTGGTAGTTTTTTTCCGGATTTGGGAGCGATTTTCTTGTTACTTTTAGAGGCTGGTGCTGCTAGAGGAAGCTGAGGTAGCTGGTGAGCTACTTCTGCTTCGTTTTCTTGAGGTAGGGGCTGAACTGGTGATGGCTAGGGCTGACATTGATTTACGAACTTGGTTTTTATCGTCGCTGAGTGCCAGATCTTCTGACAGATCTTCAGTTGGGGATAGGGCTCTAGCCTAAAGTCTAGGGACCTTAGACACGGCCCTGGTCCTAGTGACAGGTGTGTTATTGGTAGAATCTGATGACATACTGGACTTGGATGCGGTACTGTTGCTTCTTGATCTACTGGTGGTAGATCCAGGGCTGGTGCTGCGAGATCTAGTTTTTTTCTGGGGTATAGCGGGTGTGTCAGATTTTTCTATTTCAGTGTCAGGTAATTCTAAGAGTTCTGGCATGTCTAGTAGAGTTGGTTTTGCAGGTGGTTTAGGTTTTATGTGGATCTGTTTTAGAGGATGTTGCATTCTGGGTTTCTTCTGGACTGATGGGTCTTGATCGGGGCTAATGATTTCAGCAAGGCGTTTAGTTGGAGCTTGATTGCAGCGTTTCTGGATCATTTTTAGGCGTCCTGTGGGGGTCACAATTTTGAATTTGAAGTTGGTAGGTGGTTTTTCCACTTCCGGGATTATTTTGTCCTTTACAGGCTTCAGTAGATCTAGGTTGTTTGTGTTGTTGGTAGTGGCCCTTTTGGGCTGTGGTAGATTGATTTGTACAGGTGGTGGAAGCGAGCATTTCCCTGTAAAAATCAGAATAATTGTATACTATTCGGAATTTTACTTTGTATGGATGGAATGGACGTTTTGCCCATTCTGGGATAAGTTTTTAAGTTTGTTGTTGTTTGTTTTTATCTTCAATCTTTGTATATTTTGTGACCATAATGGGTTTTCCTACCGGAAGATTTTCATGGGCGACTATTTTATGATGCCTTTTGAGGTTATAGGGTTGGCGGAAGGTAGAGGGGCACTTTATACAAGTGTACTTACCCTCGGCCGTGACAGTTTGATTTTTAGTGCTGTGAGTGTTGTTTTTAAGATGTTTCATCGAGCACTTTTTCTCCCACTGACCACTGATGTGGCAAGTGTCCCAAGTGCCCGTGTTGTTGGTCATTAATTTTTTTTTGAAGGTTTTTAGTACAGTTTCACGTATGTTTTGAAGAGGTGGTGTGTAGACAAAGACAACGGCTTCTGAAGTAAGCCATGAGTCGTTGGAATTTTGATTATGACGTCATGTTGTTAGGGAGATACGGAGCACCTGGTAACTAAGATATGCTTCATGAAAGATGGCACATCATGGTTGCCAGGCGCGTCACTATAGTTTCTTGTTGATACCTTGTGGAGTTTGTGTTGCCAGGATACATATCCAGGATTATTCTAGACGGAGTTGGGTGTTTTTGTCTTGACGGGTGTTGACAATATCTGGCGGATAGTGCTTGCTTGTGTTTGTATAGTCTGATGGTCGTTGTGTTACCAGTTTCATCCATGTATTGCATGGAGAAAACCAGGCAGGTGATGATGTACACGATGCTGCGTGCTTGACAAGTGTTATTTCCTTGGATTTTGTGGGTTTTCTGGGTGGTGGAGGATCTGGTTGTGGTATGTTTAGGGAATTGGTCGCATTCTGAACAGGTCGGGGAAAGAGTGAATGGGTTAGTACATCACCTAGAGTGGGACTTCTTCTATAGGCAATGATTATTTTGTGTTCTTGTAGGTTTTCTGTCTGGGGGCGATCCTCAATAAGGTTTTTGCGTGTTTTAGACTTTTTCGGGCCTGTTGGTTTGTTTGTTGTACATGAGTACAAGTGTATGATTTTCTTGTTGTCGTTGTTGGTTGGGTTTATTTGAAGGAGGTCTTGGCGTTTGAGTTCTCTGGCTTCGGATATTTGTGATTTCAGGCGGTTATGTGGCTGTCCTCGGAGTGTTAGATCTCTGAGTAGGTTTGAGCAGCTTTTCTCAAACTCAAGTTCTTCAGAGTAGATCAGTCTGTATCTAGTTGCTAGACTATAACAGATTGAATCTTTCTGGTGTTGGGGTGGTATGAAGAGTAGTGTAAGTATATATTGCCGTCAGTTTGTTTCTTGTATAATTTAGTTTCTAGATTTCCGTCTTTTGTTGTGTAGACAGTGGTGTCTAAGTAGTTGATAGTTTGGGTGCTGTATTCCCATGTGAACTTTATACTTTGGTGGTGTTGGTTGAATCCTTCCAATATTTCAATTAGTTCATCTTCAGTGCATCTGAAGATGGCAAATATGTCATCAATATATTTGATCCAGGTGGATGGCTTGATGGGACTTTTTTTTCCAAAAGTGTGGTGTAATTCACGTTATTGATCACGTGAATTCACGTGAATTTGTGAGCAGCAATTCATGTGAAATTCAGCAGTCACATGAAATTTATGTGATTTCATGTGAATTTCACATGACTTTCACATGTAGGCCTACATGCAATGTGAAGAACTCGTGAAAATCACAAGATTTCACAAGAATTTCTGCTGAACCAAATTTTCACCAAATTTACTTGTGTCAAAGTGGTGAAAAGTCGTTCCTTGTTTCCAGGAATATTTGCATAGGTGGGGGCTACTCTGGTCCCCATTGCAGTTCCTTTGATTTGGTGATAATGTTTCTTTTTGTTGAAGTCAAATGTGTTGTTTTTCAGAATGAGTTTCATCAAGATAATGTGGGTTTGGGTGTCAATTGGTTTTGAGCGGAGGGAATCCAGTGCTTATTGTACAGCCTTAAGGCCCTCCTTATGGGGAATAGATGTGTAAAGGCTACTTACATCGATTGTTACTAAGAACTCATTGGGGTGTAGGCAGTCAATGTTGTTGATTATGTTTAGAAATTGTTTGGTATCCTTTAGGAAGCTTGGGATTTTTTTGAGAGCTGGTCTCAAGAGTTTGTCCATAAGTTGTGAGATTTTATCTGTAGGTGAGTCAATTCCAGACACAATAGGATGGCCTGGGTGGCCTTCCTTGTGAATTTTTGGTAGTAGGTAGAATGGTGATGTTCTGATGTTGACTGGAAATAGGTTAATGGATGCATCTTTGGGAAGTTTCCCTTGTTCTTCTAGGGTTTCAAGTTTTTTCATATTTTTTTCAGCATTTGATTTGGTTTCATCAAATTCAGTTTCTCTGTGGAATTCAGTGTTGTTGAGTTGGCGGAGTCCTTCGTTGATGTAGTCTTCAGTGTTTAAAATGAAAATGGCGCCCCTTTGTCTGCTGATTGGATAACAATGTGTCTTTAATATCATGAATGTGGTTGCTATTAGTGGGTGTTGAAACAAAGGATAAACCTTTGTTCAACACTGATATATGATGTTGATTTAGTGCTTTGCCAGAGTAGTTGTGGATGGCATCTTCCCAACTTTCTCTGATTCTGTATTTTTTGAATCGGCGGCTTTACTTTGTCTTTGCTGTTGGAGGGCATTGGTCTGGTTTTTTTTCAGATGGTTATGATTGCTTTGATGAGGGTTGCTGTGTTGCATTTTTTAATGTTGTTTTTCTATTGTGTTGATTGAGAGTTGAAGGGATCGGATCCTTTTTTTTAAGTAATCTGCCAGAAGTTGTTTTAGATTTTTGCTTAATTCCAGGTTGGCTGTTTTCACTGCAAGGTGAAATCCAGATTAGGTTCTGGGATTTGAGCTGCAACTTTTGTTTGTAGACCCTTGGGAATGATATGCTTTTGGAGGCACTCTTTGAGGTATCTTTCATGGTGGGTAGCTCTGTTGAAGCTAAGTGCAAGTTTTCGTGCAACTTTGAAGTATGGGATGACGTCCATGGGGATACATGATCTGTTTTGCTCAGTGTTGTTTTGGTCTGAGGTAGGTTGTTAGTCATTGGAGGTGGATGTTTAATCATTTGGGTTTGTCATGATTCCGTTTGGTTGGATTTCAAAGGGTGTTTTTGATTGTTTCCGTGACGGAATGGCGAGATTAGGATCCTTTTAAGGATACAATTGTCAGAGGTCCCAGTCACTGGTATTGGTGTTGTGTACTTTGCAGTACAGCTAACAAAACTAAAATCTGTGTTGTTTTGTTGTTGGAAGCTAGGATCCCAGAAAGGTACCATAGAAAAGCAGTGGAAGTAGCATCTCTAAGATTAAAAGTCTTCCCTTCAAGGCCAATATTTACTTGTGAACCAAGAGGATAAGAACCCAATTCAAGACAAGTCATGAAATAAACAGTTGGCCCTCTCATCTTGATACCTCTGTATTGTATTCAGTGGGACCTACAATGCATGTATAACCAACAGTAGAGCCATTATGCAGGATACACAGCCCCATATGGCCCATTACAACATTATTAATCTATAACAGTCAGACTCTTCTGGTGAAAAGCAATGTGTCTTTAATATCATTAATGTGGTTGCTATTAGTGGGTGTTGGAACAAAGGATAAACCTTTCTTCAACACTGATATATGATGTTGATTTAGCGCTTTGCCAGAGTAGTTGTGGATGGCGTCTTCACAACTTTCTCTGATTCTGTATTTTTTGAATCGGCGGCTTTACTTTGTCTGTGCTGTTGGAGGGCATTGGTCTGGGTTTTTGTCAGATGGTTATGATTGCTTTGATGAGGGATGCTGTGTTGCATTTTTTAATGTTGTTTTTCTGTTGTGTTGTTTGAGAGTTGGAGGGATTGGATCCTTTTTTTGTAGTAATCTGCCAGAAGTTATTTTAGATTTTTGCTGAATTCCAGGTGGGCTGTTTTCCACTGCAAGGTGAAATCCAGATTAGGTTCTGGGATTTGGGCTGCAACTTTTAGTTGTACACCCTTGGGAATGATACGCTTTTGGAGGCATTCTTTGAGGTATCTTTCATGGTGGGTAGCTCTGTTGAAGCTAAGTGCAAGTTTTCGTGCAACTTTGAAGTATGGGATGACGTCCATGGGGATACGTGATCTGTTTTGCTCAGTGTTGTTTTGGTCTGAGGTAGGTTGTTAGTCATTGGAGGTGGATGTTTGATCATTTGGGTTTGTCATGATTCTGTTTGGTTGGATTTCAAAGGGTGTTTTGATTGTTTCCGTGATGGAATGGCGAGATTAGGATCCTTTTAAGGATACAATTGTCAGAGGTCCCAGTTACTGGTATTGGTGTTGTGTACTTTGCAGTACAGCTAACAAAACTAAAATCTTTGTTTTGTTGTTGGAAGCTAGGATCCCAGGAAGGTACCATAGAAAAGCAGTGGAAGTAGCATCTCTAAGATTAAAAGTCTTCCCTTCAAGGCCAATATTTACTTGTGAACCAAGAGGATAAGAACCCAATACAAGACAAATCATGAAATAAACGATTGGCTCTCTCATCTTGATACCTCTGTATTGTATTCAGTGGGACCTACAATGCATGTATAACCAACAGTAGAGCCATTATGCAGAATACACAGCCCCATATGGCCCATTACAACATCATTAATCTATAACATACATAGAGAAGCGGCACGGCAGGTAACATACGAGCACCTAGCCGCGCATATATATTTTTGAACAGTGGCAACAATAAGGGCTGCCAGGCATGCCGGGAGTAAGTAATTAAGGCATCACTAATTACACACACCCTCATCAGGGGGCGCTCCAGTCATAATTACTGGAAATGATTAACGGAAATGCTGTGGGGCGACACAAAGTACCACTTCCGGTTTGTTAGCATTATCTCAGCTTGCTGTTGTAGCCATAGTGGGTAGAATCCAATAGGGGTTAGAGCACAGGGCATCTGATAGGCACCTTTGGATATTGCTCCTGCCCATGCTCCTAAACAACTCTCGCTAAAATGATGTGACAGCAAATGGGGAATTGTGAGGTGTTGCTCGTTTTCTGCTGAGTCACCGCGAGTCACATTGACCATGCTGTCACGATTTGTGACCGTTGTCTTTATTGAACACGGCCATGTTGATTTACGAGATAATGCAAAATGGCGCATGATGCTCCCCGATGACATGTTTTGTCACATATATAACTCACTCTTCTCATCTCGTCTAGGCGAGATGTGGATGAGATGAGAAGAACAGATTGAGAGCGATGATCCATTCAAGTAATCACACCAGCCATACATCATTATCTGACCCACATGGTGCCAGTGAGAGTGGAAATCTGTACCTAACAATACCTCCCTCAAGAAAACCTTTATTCAACCCTTCAAGAGGCCCATGGTTTATTTTGTGCATTGTGTCGTCATGATGCAATGAGTGCAACAATAGTGAGTAACTTCACTCATGCATCATGCTGACCATACAGGATGGATACAGTTATAAAGGTCTAGTATAATGCAGTGCTCACACACTCTCAGCCCGATTGTAAATATGCTATAAAGATGACTGTAGTGGCTACAGGGCAACCCACTGTTGGGTCATTGGATTTGTGTTGACAGTAACTACCACTGTTTTCCAAAAATAGAAGCAATCTACTGCAAAAAGCTTTCCCCATTCTTAAGGTGACCGCAGACGGGCCAGATTCGATAGGTAACCAGGGAGTACTGATCGGATCGGGGATATCAGACTTGTTTGATATTGACCAACTGGATCGGACGTCCACGCAAACGCTCCCGATCGTCAGGATCGGCCGACCCAGTCAGGCCCGTCTGCGGTCGCCTTTACAGTGCAAGGTACTTGTCAAAACCGCAGGTGATTCATCATGACAAAAGGGAATATGAAGCTCGAGGACTGGTGTGATCCATACAGGGTTAACTTATCATTTATACATTACCCTTAGTTTCAAGGACCGAACATATTGCGAAAAGCAATATGATTGGATTAGCTCAGGGTTACAGTATCAAAGAATGGCGGCAATATGTGTGTCATTACCATTAGCATCACCAAATGAGACATGACATGAAGGAAGATACATACATTGTGTACATGATACTACCATGGTACAGGGCTGGAGGTGCTTTAAGGGGTCAGTGCCCTATACAGCAGGAAGCCCTGGAGGACGTAGTGAATGAGGCCTAGAAGAGCAGCCTCGATCAGCACCAGGCCTCCAGATATTTAGGGACAACATCATCTGGTGTGTTCTTTTCTGATGGTGATGTAGGAATGCATCCTTGGCAGCTACTCATCTGTGCTGCTCTCATACCGACCCTACACACAGTCGGCCTGATGCACCAACTGTATCGGTGCAATGGTGCACCATGACAACAAACTGAACATGAAGCCTTGATCCATCATGCCGTCCTCAAAGGCTGATAGGCATCCCAGCATCTTTTACAGCACCCGCCCCACACAGTGGCCACTAGAAGGGCCCGCTGGGGCGGCAAGACGTAATTTCCCATAGTAAACAGGACCCTAGTACAACAAGTCCCTCCCCCGTCCTCCTCCAGGGGTTGAAGGATTAGGATAGGACCCAGGCTAGTGAGATTACAATAATCTGCCCGCTTACAAAACGATCGACGTTCAAATATGCCATTGGTTTTGCTCTCTCCCCAGAGGCTCATAAATCTCAGCCCACTCTATACTTAAATCGATTGTGTACAACTTCATTTTTGTGAAGGGTGTGAGTCTATATACTATATAGGCAAGAGGATGAGGATGTGCACTAGACGAATGGGGAGGGTTGAGGATGTCATCTTATAATTATCTATTTACCATTTTCGCTGGTTTTAAACCGTTACACATTCTACTAATCTTCATAATTTAGTGCACATAATGATGCCCCAGAGCGGCACCAACGATCAAGTAACTCGAAATGATCGGAAATACTATGCACTAACAGTTTTAGGAGCTAATGGGACTCTCCAAAAAGGGGAGACTCATATGAAAATATCTGTAGATAAATCAATCATAAAACACCATGTTTTCAAGCTTAATGCGCTCTGTTTCAATTCTCTGCCCTACATTTTAAGGCTATATTCCCAGCACAGTTTTCGTTTCGACTCCTCCTTCAGCGTGCGGCTTGAGACAGGGTAAATAGATGTGTTAGTGCTTAAGTCGATTAGCAGCCCGTCTACGATATGAGAAAGCGTCACTCGCTAGAGGAAAGGTATTATATTGTGATTTAATGCATTTTCTGGTCATGATGCCATGCACAATATAGCCATGGTGAGTGACTTGCTGTTGGTACATTCATGCATTGTACCACCCTGATGAAGGAGGGATGGCTCATTTCTTTCTTATTTCAGCACCACTGTAGTGCTGTCTAGTTATTCACCTGTACTATATTGCTGATCCATGAGGGCATATTAAGATGGAGTCTGATGATGTCGTCAAAGGGTTGATGACACATGGAAAAGAGCCTACTCCAGGCTACAGTCCGCCCTGATGGGCATAGCAGCAGCCAGAGCATACATAATAACCATGTTCCTACTATGCCTGCCTACGCACAAGATTGTCCGAAATAACCCTAGAGAAGAAACATGAGAGATTCTCTTAGGGTAAGGTAGTAGACCAAGATCGATGTGCTAACGGCCCCCTTTTAGATGGGAGCAAAGATCCCTAGTGCTCCTAGGATAGAATCAAAACGCCATCACGTCCACCCCCTCCTATCATCATATTATAGTGGCACCCTTCAAGGGTGGTATGATGTAACAAGGGTTTGTGATTATTTTTCTGCATGGCGAATAACTAGTTTGATGCACCATACTGACCTAAAGGAAATGAGTCATGGCCTGCAGAACCAGCGTGATATTTCTTAGCAAAACTGGCTAGTTATTTACCAGTGCTGCACTCATGTCTTATAATGACCAAATGTCTCCAAGCAGCCACCACGTGATGTTTGATGCACACACACACACACACACACACACACACACACACACACACATACATACACACACACACACACACACATACACACACACTCATCTATATGCCAGAGATCTGCTTGGAGATTGAGATAATTGTACTGACGCTGTAATTTGGCTTACTTCCGGCGAAGCCTCACCAAGTCTCGCACTTTCTCGAGGCGGAATGTCGCCTACTGGCTGAGGCTGGTTTCCGGCGTGAATTTGAATGGTACACGACAGGAAGTAGAAATCATGTAGCATGTCATTTCCAGAGCTAATAGGTTTCTCAGTAAAACCGTGTATGCTCTATACTTAAACCAACTACGTGTGTCCCACAGATAAACCAGCCGATGTTTGAGAAAGGGTATTTCTAACAACAAGCCTTAAATAAATGTAAACCTACATAGCAATTCTATTAATCATATAAACTTTCTGACGGTATGTGGGTGTGCGTTGGTACACCTAGCACACTACGTTGAGTACATGTAACTGTTCTTACCTCCCGAGTTAAGTTAGGGTATGCATGTTCCTTCCACAGGGACCAAAAAGATGAGTGAGTGAGTGAGTGAATGAGTAATAGATGTTTAACGCCATTTTGACAGCTAAGGTCATATTCATGGCGAGAGCTACATTACACAATTCACAGAGGAATATATCGGTGCCCGCGCATATGTACACCACACACATCCTGAGGGGATAGGAAAGAAGTAAAAATAGACCCTTTTAAGTGGGTTAGGGAAGCCCGACCAAAAAGATGATAATCTGATACATGTATACCTTTCAATGTTTCACAAAGGAATCTAAACACCTATGCAGTGTTATCATAAAGACAAATTCACAGAGATGCTCTTTTGACACAAGGACACTGCTCCATGTCGATAGTCAAACATGAATCTGTCAGGGGCAATTATGGCAAAGGCACATCCATGTAATAACTAGTTTAACCCATTAAGGGTCACATAGTGCCCTAAAACATGATGTGTTTTGGTTGTAAAGCATGAATACAGACCTGGTGAACAACATGAATATGGTGCATCAATGCACTGTGCTCACCCTATACCTGCCTGCTGAACGACATGAATACGGTGCATCAATGCACTGTGCTCACCCTATACCTGCCTGCTGAACGACATGAATATGATGCATCAATGCACTATACCTGCCTGCTGAACGACATGCACATGAATACGGTGCATCAATGCACTGTGCTCACCCTATACCTGCCTGCTGAACGACATGAATACGGTGCATCAATGCACTGTGCTCACCCTATACCTGCCTGCTGAACGACATGAATACGGTGCATCAATGCACTGTGCTCACCCTATACCTGCCTGCTGAACGACATGAATACGGTGCATCAATGCACTGTGCTCACCCTATACCTGCCTGCTGAACGACATGAATACGGTGCATCAATGCACTGTGCTCACCCTATACCTGCCTGCTGAACGACATGAATACGGTGCATCAATGCACTGTGCTCACCCTATACCTGCCTGCTGAACGACATGAATACGGTGCATCAATGCACTGTGCTCACCCTATACCTGCCTGCTGAACGACATGAATACGGTGCATCAATGCACTGTGCTCACCCTATACCTGCCTGCTGAACGACATGAATACGGTGCATCAATGCACTGTGCTCACCCTATACCTGCCTGCTGAACGACATGAATACGGTGCATCAATGCACTGTGCTCACCCTATACCTGCCTGCTGAACGACATGAATACGGTGCATCAATGCACTGTGCTCACCCTATACCTGCCTGCTGAACGACATGAATACGGTGCATCAAAGCACTGTGCTCACCCTATACCTGCCTGCTGAACGACATGAATACGGTGCATCAATGCACTGTGCTCACCCTATACCTGCCTGCTGAACAACATGAATACGGTGCATCAATGCACTGTGCTCACCCTATACCTGGTTAATACATTCATGAAAAGTCGGCATGATGCACCAACGAAGTGCTGCACGGCACGCTACTTACCACCACCGAATCGGTGTATCTTGACAACACATTTATTTTTCCTTCATTGACAGAACTTTCATCAACTTTAAGTGACACGTATTAGAAAATGACTAAGAAGGCTAAAGGTTTCAAGCCTTGTACATTGAAAATGGTCAGTGCTGATCACAATAACCAGACTCGGCCAGGGAATAGAATAAAAGCAATATTTCCTATGATCAGAAAACAGTGTCGAAATCCTACTGAAACAGGGCCATATGTAATATAACTCACATTGCCTCCGTCAGGACTCTTTCTGTTCACGGCCAAAACATTTTTCATGTTTCATGAAAACATGATAGATAACAAAATTGGTTATTTGAGAGTGAACAATTTCCTTTTCCTCATATCATGAACATTATTTTTGGTTGTAAATTCTCTCTGCGAATCTGCAAATCAACATAGCAGTGAATGACCGACGCCAGTGGCACAGTGCTCTTCTGTGCAAACAGTATATATTCCCCTAATATCTAGATCTAACGAAGCTATATCGCAGATCAACTTACGTAATTTCTTATTGGTCAGTAGGTATCAGCAAGAAAACAAAATGCAATCATGATGAAGTCCCGATTAAAAATATGGATCCAGGTTTCTTGGTCATTCTGTTGCATCTATATATGGTTTTCAAATCTGACCCTCGGCACTGTATTAACGTATCGCGTCGTCCCATCTGGAACCAATCCTTGAGGTCAATATAGTGCAAGAAATAGATCCCGGCGAGTTAATCACTAGTACTGCATTCCAGCATCACAACCAATGGCCATGGTGCAAAGACAAACTGTGCGGCCCTCAAGGCTCAAAGGCTTGATAGGTAGAAGGGATAACATAGAAGTTCAGCTTGGTCTCAGACAAGTGTAACTAGTGTGTTGAGGCTAGTCGTCCATAAGACAGATGACCCTGTCAGTACTGACTCCTCCCATTAGCACCAAGACCTACCTTGTAACATGTCCCTGAAGACTCCTCACATAAGGGGCCTGACCAGCCTGCTTTCTACCCCTGTTCAGCTCCCAGCTTTGTCCAAAGTTATCACCATTGTTTTCTGTAGCATGGCTTTTCCTTTCAAAATACGAGTGAACCTTTGCATTTTATTTCATGTTATTTCGGTTAGAAATGTTTATATACTTTTGAAATGACACAGAGAGATGATTATTTGTAATGTTTTATGTTAATTTTGAGTGATGTTGCTGGCCGTGAGATACGGAGATGGGTTATCTCACAGGGGTATGAGATACAGAGCTCTAAGGTTAAAGTCATGTTCCAAATATGAAATAATCACGCTTACTCCATACTTATTTCCGCTAAATATACTTGGTCTTACCAATGCATTACCTGTCAGGGTCATACCATACACTGCAAAAACGGTGTTTAGATTTTAAACATGTTTAGGTCTAAACACGTTTAAAACCTAAACATATAGGTCAGTTAGGTGTCTCATCAACTACACATTTAGGAAATGAAGACTTTTATTCTAACTACATAAACATTTTTGCTAAACATGTTTAGATGTTTAGAGTTTAAACAGTTAAATAATAGGTGTTTAGATTTGTACATCATTATGTTTAGATACTTGGATGTCGAATCCACACCAGGTAGCAGCACTACCTTTGAATGGACTATCTTTACACAATTATAATCAATTTTTGTGACAAATGTACCCGAACCCCACATTTATTATAGTTTCTATTCATTGAATGTCATGAGAATAGAAAGAGCAATAGAAAGTTGACTAGATTCACCTTACACACCATCATTAGCATGAAATAATCAATAAGCTCAATGACTGACACCTATTTCATGTTATTCTGGAATAGACTAAGCAATTTCCTTCCTGCCAAGCTGTTGTACTTTCTAAAGTCTCTCATTCTGATGCAGTGTGTACATACATGCACACGTAAATAGGTGAGGCTGACATCTTTGGAGACTTTGACATGTAAATACCCCACCCCCCCCCCAGGTAAATGAGAAAACAAACAAAAGACATCTTTTTTTTAAATGTATACATGTCTGCACACCCTAACTCTCCATCAACGCATCTAAACACAAAAATTCATAAACATATAAACACAAAAATTCATAGATATCTAAACACAAAATATAAACCTAAACACCTAGATTTCTAAACACTTGAGCTAAGCACATTGTTTGGCTAAACATGTGTAGGAAATTAATGTGATTACAAAAACGTTGCAAGAATATGTTTAGAATTGTGTTTAGGATCTAAACACCATTTTTGCAGTGTACCTACCCAGTAATCATTCCTCCAACCATACCTGGTAGTAGAGCTCTTCATTAACTCGAAAAGTGAGTTATAAGAGCCGGGTGAAATGCAGCTTTTAAGTGCCTCAGTGGACAAGGCGGAAAAGGGGAGGGGGAGGATGGAAAATTGGCAAAAAGAGTGTTAAATGATGCAATGTAGTTCACAATTTCTATATGGTATTGGAGGTTAGAATGTCTATGTTTTTAATTTTTGATGAGTAGATACAAGTCACTGACAGTTTGTGTGCAGAACATTTAAGACACTTTTGGCACCCAATGCTGAGCCTATGGGATGTTGATCCATGGATCAACGTTCCCACCCTTTTTGACTGAGGTGGTGCAAATAGGCTAAGGTGGTGCAAATACATGCAAATGAGGGCCTACATTGAGGCAGGTGGTGCGAACAGAAGGAAGAGGAGAAATGGTGGTGGGGATGACATCAGCATACAGGCATGGAGCTAGCTCCAAGCAGATATCAAGTAGTGTAACCAGGTAATAATATAGTTCTAATAGCACAACACATCTGCTTGAAGAGCCATGGTGGTTAACAGCACCACAAAAGGTTTCCAAATGGAATGAATATACTTCAACATTGTAGCAAAGAAGTGTCACCTTGCAGTGATGGTAGGCATGCCTTACCTTTCTCACTGACACCAGCTTATCTAAGGGAGATAATACAATAATCTCCATAAAATATTTATAGTAAATGATCCATAATACATAAAATAGGGTGTACAGTGGTACTGAAACTTTAAAATGCACTTGAATAAGCACTGGTATTAAAGTGGGCAAGTCCACTAATGTGTGAACTATTTTCTATTTGGCTGATGGATGTGATATATCTAGTGCCCAGAACAAGCTGTTAAAATATCAAGACTTAATTGGAATTTTTTTATGGAAAACTAGCTGAAACTTATAGGTTGATTTATTCCTATCCTAGTTTTTATTCTGGATAACATCAGGCCCTCTGATGACTGTAAACAGCTTATATATAACACCAGCAGACAGGGCTGTTAATCACATACAGACACATGAAGCTATAATTAACAGGTCAGGTACTAGAACCTGCAAACTGTGCACACCACTCTGTGCAGGCATTGGAGTTATGGGGTGCTGAATGTAAAAGTATAGAGGGCAGTTGTATGAAATGAGGTTTACTTTTTGGACTGTAAGGTAACAGCCTGAGGGAGATTGTGTAGACTCTTGACAGGTGACTTCACAGAAGACAATTTGATAGAGCAGCATATATTTTGGTTCAGGGGGGCATTCCTCTATAATTACAGCATTTCATATTGTAGGTAAGATGAGGTATCTGCCCTTATATCAAATCAACTCACTTCATCTATGGCTAGCATACTGGGCTCTGGCTTAAAGTTTCATCATGTACCACCCATATTTTTTGTCATTTCCTATGTTTTTGGATCCAAATGCATAGTTTGAGCTGGTATCTAAACAAAAGTAGATGTATCCCCCCCCCCCTTTATCAGAAAAGGAAATATGCTGTCTGGGGACACATATGATATGCACTATTGAGAGGATATGATGAAACCCACGGTGCCAAAGGAAGATCAGCTGTATGATATTTTCACTGTAACAAATCAAACAGATTGGATATAGCCCAGTTGAAATATTTGGCATAGCAAACCTGGTTGTTGTACAGGGGACAAAGGACAGGTAAGTGCAGTTGTTGGGAGTGGTCATTTGCCAAAATGGGGGACAAAGCCTTCAGATTTGGATCTGTTCTGGTATTTTTCCTCTCCCCTCCTTTGTATGAAGAGTGTCAGTTCTATCCCCTCTAACTAAGGTTAATGGCCCTTACATGTATACGTGTCTTTCTATCTGTCCATCTTAAGTTGTTTGGGATGGGCATGGTGGGTGTGAATTTCTATAATTAATCCATCCTCTTGATATTTTATATGATACTTTCTCACTAGCCCCAATGCGTCAGGGTGTCACAGCCTGAAAATTAGGACCTCAGCACTGCTTTGCAAGGAAGTATTCCTGATTATCACCTATCTTTGCCAACTCATTGATTACAAAGGCAGTGCTAGTAAGGGGTATTTTTAACCTTAGAGGTACCCTTGATGATAGATTTTTTAAACAGAAGCGAGTAACATCATGTTGCTAAGTGTCAATCTCTTGACCTCCCCCCCACCAATTCCTCATTAAATGACTTTCCCCATGAAGTACACCAAGGTTATAGGTGATTGATCTGACTACCACAAGGTGGGTAGGAGGTACTCTGGTGCCCTGAGGTATAATCACTCAGGCTACCACCATAGAGGAAGCTACAAGTCACAGTGGGAGTAGACTATATATAACTACCACCATGCCTTGCTTCCAGCCACAGGAACATTGATAGAAACCAGAAATACTGCTCACTCTTCAAGCATAGGTTGTATTTTAACAGTCTGAGATATCTGCTTGCAGAGTGTCAACTTCAGGATTATGCTGGTGTTTACCAGTGTCATTTTATATGATGCTAAGTACTAGTGTAGTTAGGATTGAAGTTAGTGTGACTAGAACAGGGAGGGAAGGTAGGTCCAAATGCCCCTGTACTCTGGTGCCCTGAAGTATAAACCCTCGGCATACCACTGTGCAGGGAGCAAGAAGGCATAGTGGTCCTAGACTATAGTTAACTCCCACCATGGCCCTAGCTCAGTCACAAGAACAGGAAATGGAACTGTAAATGCTGCTCACTCTTCAAGCATAGGTCGCAGCTATGTAGGCTGAAACATACATGCTTGCAGTGTGACAAGCTCTAAGTCATGTTGGTGCTCACTAGTGCTATAGTATGGCACTTGGTACAAGTGTAATGCCACTCGGTCACTGACCACTGATCCATACTTTGGTCAAGCAATGTCCTTTTTCCCGCCATAAACCCTCTTTTGTGGTATTTGGAGCTATCAAGTTGAATACTATAGACCAGCTGTTGGTAGATGTAGTGCACACAATCAACAATAGATTCATGTATGGAAGTGTTTTAGCCATGTTTCCATTCAATTTCAAATTGGTCATTTTAGCGGATGTGCCCACTTTAATGAGCACCAGTGGTATAGTCTGCTTGAAACTAATGACCTCCCAAGCAAAAATACATGCCAATACAGTATACTAAAAAAAAAGTATTCAAATTTCTCTCAAGCAAAAAAAACGGCTTTTCATGTCACCTGCAATGCACATTGCTATCCTATATTTGTATTAGGGAGACATGAATTTTGCAGAGTTCCAACCTATCTTGACCTACTCACGAGATGCTAGGGAGTGATGGGACTCTATTCTTGGAGAGTAGACTGAGTGGTCACCCAAACTCTTGAAGGGCTGAATAATGCCTTCACCTTAGTGCTACTTTGTCACCAACAATGGAGGGTTGGTAGGTAACTCAGCAGCACTACATCGGTGAAGCCTGTTTCATGAATTCAGCAGGGGAGAATAACTTACCAGAGACCTGTTAAATAAAAATTGGTTACGGTAGGTGAGGTACCATGTCATCAAATAAAAAAAGGTAGCGTAAAAAGGTTACCATAAGTGTTCTGTAACTTTTGCTTCTTATAAATTGGGTATAGTAAGTTATGGGACCCTTATTCATCATCATTAAATAATTCAGCTTACAAGAGGTTAAAACATGTTAAATAAAGGGGATTTATGTCACCCAAAAATGAGAAACACAAATTAGAAAAAAAAATATACATAGTAGAAAAACCACTAGAGGTGTGTGGGGTATTGACTGGACGTTGTATTCACCAAATTTCATAGACATATACTGGGAATAGGGACCTTAAGGCACCTTGCACTAAGGGCCCTTTTTGCAGATCCTGTCACCCATATTGAATATGGTGATTCTTATCAAGGTTTATAGTTCATTTTTGGACTCAAACTTTTTCATACTTCTTGTACATATTTGCTGTAACCTCTTTGTCAAGTTTATTTTACAAGACCCTTCTTCTGGTAAAAAAGATATGGAACCCCTTCTAAATGGTCAAATTCCCTTCTCCAAGACCCTTATTTACATTGTTAAATAAAGACTTCTTGTAATTCTGAGTTACAGGGGGCCACAAGTCAAAAATAGGAGACCTTCTTTATTTTACAATGGGTTAAAAGAGCTGCCATAGCAGATTGTAATTTACCTCTCGCAATCGAAATTTACCTCTTGTAAAAATGCAAATCTTTATTTAATGGGTCTCAGAACTGCTAAGGCCAAAAAAAAAAGCTGTGTTTCCGGTAACATGGTCCAAAAAGTTGAGGCAGGTAGGTCAGATTTCTTCTCTTTTTTTGCATCTAAGGACTCATATAGTCATACTTTACCAGGTTTTCGATGATTATTATAACAAAGGATCGTTTCCTGTATGAAATATGAGAACAAATGATGGGGAAATAGTGTATATCTTGCGAATAAAAGTTTTCACATGGAAAATGAGAGGGCTACAATATGCATGTATTTGTTTAATGAATTGGAGAAAAAACAAATATATTTCTCCCAGGTGAATTGAGAACTTAACTTCAGGAGCATTTTATGACATCTGACATTAATAAAAATGATACTCACATGTTCCCTCGTTAAATTAGGTCTATAAAATGTTTAGTTTTTGTATTTCCAATAGGGAACAGTATGTTTTCTATGCAACAACAAAATCATGACCTATTAGCACTGTGAGGGGGAGTGACAGATTAGCACTCACACCTCCTCCACTGTACCACACCTATAGGCTCACCACTGGAGGGACCACCTGGAGGTGCCCCTGGGCCCAGGCTGGGGCTGGGGGGTGACTACCAGGGCTTCTCTGTGACTGACTAGTAGGACTTTTCTTTGAAGTTTGAACATTCATAGAGTGGGGGGGGGGCCAGGCAGAGGACTCCCCTTGAACTGCTCCTTGGGGCAGGGTGAGCTACATTTTAGTCAGTTGAACATTTCCCTAGCCTGGGCCTGGGGCTGGACCTCTCTGACTGAGAGGATCTCAGTAGGCCCCCTTAAATATAGAGAGGAGGACAGCAATACATCATTAACCTTGGACAAGTCACCACATGCATGGTTACCTATGTTATTTGCTTATCCTAAACCCACTTTTTATCTGAAGTTTCTAGCCTTGATATATCATGAGATATGGCAATTTAACTCCCTTATAAATTGACCTTGACATGACCTTGATCTTTCCAAGGTCACCAGAAGGTCACAATATGCATGGTCATCTCTGTCTTTTGCTGACCTTAGACCCAGTCTTTATTTCAGGTTTCTAGCCTTGATATATCACTAGATGTGTAGATTTTACTCCAATTTCATAACTTTGTGCTTTAAATCGACATAAAGACTTCATTCAAAATGCAAAATCAATCAGTTTTGCAAGATCTATCCATAGATCACTAGCTAGAGTGCATAGAACCAAGTCTTAAAAATTAGGTAAGTGCCTATAATGGGGCTGTGGGCAAATCTAAGGATGATTTTAAAGTGACATGAAAAGTGTATTTTTCACTTTTTTCAATTACCTCTACAATTATGATAATAGCACTATGTGAAAGACAAACCTTGATTTAACTATGTACAGACTTAGCATGAAGAATTAAAGTATATACATGAAGTAGGCACTTACCTAATATTTCAAGACTTTATCCCATTAAACCTATCTAATGATCAATGGATGGATCTTGAGAAAAGAAGTGGATTTGCTTTTTAAATGAAGTCTCTATGTCAATTTTAAGTGGAATTATGACCGGTCAAAGGTACCAAATCAGACCCAGAATTCTGCCATAGTTAAGAGTTTAATTTGGACCTAATTTTGTGATCAAGCAAGATGAATCCAAGGTATACTAGATCACTAAAATGATTATTTTGGGCAATTTTCTTTTCAGATAAGCAAGATATACCCTCAAGAATGTAAATAATAATACATTTTATCATAATCAAACAATGTAAAAGCAAATTTTTGATGTCATCTTTTCCCTTGAACTGTGTGCTCTGACAGAACCACGGCAGAATATTGTCTTTGACTGAAGACGTTTGAATGATCATAACTTCCATTTAAATTGACATAATAACTTCATCTAAAAAGCAAAACTACTTATTTTTATCATAGCTATCAATTCCCCACCATATAAAATACATACAGTAAGGTCTTAATTGATAGGTAAGTGCCCAACATTGGGGATGTTGGGATAAGTGTCCAGAGATAATCTCGCCAAAAAAGTTTGCAGGGTCTGTCAAACATACTGCAGCCCCTTAGAAAAAGAAAATGAAAACATTTTCTAGATCATTTTTAACCATAGAACAGGTGGGAACCATTTATTTTTAGGTGCTCAATGATCTTCTCATAATAAAATGGTTCTAAACTTTTAGTTGAACTTTGATGGGGTCAAAGGCAAAATTCCCTGCATTCAACCTTATAAAAAAAAATAATCATTTTAAAGGTCTAGCCAAGCCTGTTAAAATGAGCCCTTGTTTGTAAAGATCCTCCAATAAATAGTTTCAGAATAAGCTTGCAAAGAAAGGAGAGTTTAACACTACCCAGTTTCAGCTTTATCACAGTTTCACACCTCTCCTGCAGCAGACTCATAAAGTGGAGGTATTTCAGTGCCTACATGAAGTAAATCATGGATTTTGTCACCACATGAGCATAAAAAGTAGCTTTATGCACCATTAAAACACATTTCCGATTTTTGTGTTAAATTTCCTAAACAAAACTCTTAGTCCAGGTAAAAGTTCAAAGCCTTTTCTACAAGAAAATATTAAAATATTTAAGATATTTTCCCTCAGTGTCAAGAAATTCAACATTTTCTGACCCTGAGCATGTTTCAATGTGGTTTCCCTGACCAGTGAACCTGGGCTGGATTAGCCTTACACCTACAGTGTGAGAATACTGCAGCCCCCCTGCTCCCTCCCCCACCCCTATGAGCACAGTAAAAATCACACCTCCTATTGTTTCCCTACACTCACTATACACTTGGGGTGGTCATGCACCAGTGATCAGGGGATAGGGGTAGGTTCAGAAATGGCCCTGGGTATACTTCCAATGCTGTCTATAGATATGTTCATGTTGATATCCTTGAGTACAGGATATGTTCCAAGTCTGGGGTTTCTTCACAGCCTCGTCTCCAACCTGCTAATGGACCATGACAACAAAGTCGCATGATATGTTCTAGCCAGATGACTTTACAGGGCTAATATGAAGGGCGTAACCTTGGGGATGAAGGCAGGAGCTGGGGCTACTCTACTATCAAGCTATCCTTCTGGGCCTTTCCTCTTGCTGCTGTCGGGGCTGATGTAGTTGACCATTGGATTCTTTTTAGACTGAGGCTAACTATTGCAAACTAGCTTGATTCATCAATCCGGGAGTGGAGGCAGACAGTGTGCTGGATTATCAAGACATCAGTCTTGATGGTGGTTAAGTCGTTATCCACCCACTAACCTCGTTCATTCCATTATATCCATTCCTTATTAGGTCCAGCTTTTTAGTGATAGATAGAGTGGATGAATCGATATCTAGATCGGTTTATTTGGTTGACTAATTCTGAACAGTACTTCCACTGATGAGCATTAATGTGGACACATCGTAAGGTGATTTTACTTTGAATGCTATCTGTATCATTCAACGGTGTGACCTTCAATGAAATGGTTGATAGAACAATGCTCAGAAACGTGATATCTTGTTACACTGTACAAATATATCATCACAATACCACCATACTGCCATCTTGGGCTTCTTGTAGAAACTACACTGCTTAACTGCAATATAATTATGGTGGTTCACTGTTCAGTTTCACGAGGATCCCCGGCAGTATCAACAGAACGTACTTGTAAGCACTTGTATTTGATAGTAATCTATATGGACATATTGCAGGTAACCATACACACCCTGTAATGATCAGATGATACCAACTGTATTTTGATGACAATATAGAAGGGGCCACTGATTTATGTGAAATAGGAACCCCAGATATTCATAGAATGAATAAAGTTTGAACGCCTGGCTGAAAATGCCCTTCACTGTCATTTAGTCTATTCCATACAAGTCTCCGTGGATAGCCAACACCCTCAGGTTATATCCCTTTTGATTGGACAACCAATTTTTCATATGCCTTTTTCATAATAAAGGCCTTCCAATTAAAAGCCATAAAACCTGAATGTGCCATCCCCCTAGCACCAAAACCAATCAGAACTGCTGCACACCAATTCCACACCCAATTATAGGCCATGATTGGAATTAATAATTCCAACAGCAATAAAACTATAAATTGTTGCTTTACAAAAGAAACTTACTCCTGCTTGCAACGCTATGGAATGATTAGAGACGAAACAGCAGTAGCATCAAGACTTGATTCAAAAAGTCAAGTTGATGGTGGGTTAGGTTATGTAGGGAATGATGTCTTATGAAGCAAAGTGTACAGGAAACCCCAAGCTAATTTCCAATGGTCCTCTATTATCAATACATCCTTGAGGAATCAAACTACATAATTGCTGTTAGTATTTTAGCAACGTTGAGAACAGTACCTTGATGATGACAGTTATGCAATTAAATGGACTCTTCTTTTGGTCACCAGTGTGTAGTTTATGAGTAAAACACCAAAAAATATAACAAAAATGCCTTAGATCAACTTTTGATGGGGAATCCAGTCGTATGGTGCGAATTATTCCATATTTACTGAAAACGTTCCATTTACGGAATGCAAAAGAAACATTTGTTGCCATAGAAACATAAAAATGGCATATATATGGCAAATTCTGGTTGCCATAGAAACCACTCCATCATTCTAAATTGGAATTTTGCCACAAATGTGTTGGATATTCCCATAAGGAACACATGAACCGAAAATAGGCCTATTGCATTATCATCGTTTAAGCTAGAATATAATGCATTTAGAGCTTATTTGCCTCTTTGAGTTGCACACATCAACCTAGGTTTGACAAGCAATTACAGAAGAACTACCTAGAACATTTTAGCTCAAGATATCTTATTTTAAAGCCTCTGATTTAAACCTTAAAAAGCCTTTTTTCTGGTAAGATATTGTCAATACCCTGGGGCAGAATTGGCTTTGCTTAAGACACGCCTTAAGACCTTTTGCAAAGAGAAGCACCTACCCACATGTTAGGGTGTAATCTAATACAAGAAATATACACAAAGAAGAGATAGAGAAGAGGAGAGAAAGGCCAGGTTTGGATGGGGCAAGGAAGCCCACATGATGGAGGCATCGTGCTGCACGTAACTGGTTATAGCAATAGATGAATGGAGGTAGTGAGGTAAGGGGTAATGGTGGGGAGGGTGTGGCTGGCTGTAGCTTCTCTCTGTAGTTGTATACAGAGCTTTGATCCTTTGACCAGCCAATGGCCAGCAGTGACTGCCCCTACCGGACATCATACTCACTAATGAGGCCCCCCGGCTACAGATGGCGCCCTCACTGTGAGGTATGGTAAAAGGTGGAACTGCCATTCATGACCTGACAAAGGAGAACACCTTGTTTCTGATCATTAGCTGGCTTTGTATTAACTAATTAATGGATTATTATGGGGGCTACCAAATGATAGTGACGAAATTACCCAAATCGATGCTGCAGGGTTGAGGTAGCCTATTGGTTATTACATGTATTTGGAAACGACATTTTTCCTTTAACAATTATTGTCCATCATTATAAGACTTACGCTTTCATCAAATGTGTACCACTTCCTACTTTCACTATTTTAGGTCTAAAATGCTCCTAAAATTGATCCTAACTTCTTTTCCAAAATGTGTTACTCATTCCTGGGGTCAGGAAAGTAATTCAGAAAGTTTTGTGAATATTCTTGATTTTTAGGTGAGGTGAGTGGATTTAGGGTTAACTTCCCTGAGTGTAAGGATGAGGCACAGTTCTGAACTAAATACTGGTGATATTTGAATCCTGGCAAACATTCTGTCTGGCAAGTTCTAGTGGGGTTATAGGAAACTAGTAAATTTGACACCCTAGGATACCTTGAGGGGTTATTCTAAAATGAGTTTTATGAATTACGCCATCTTTTCTGAAGAGAGCATTAGAATGGGGTAACCTCCGGGATGCATGTCTAGCATTGAAGGGAGAATCACAATTTTCACTCTCTACATGAATTTTCACTGTCTTTGGTATTGGGATTTTCTATGCAGGTTCTAGATAGCGTCGGGTAAACACAAACTACCTTGTAATAGGGGTATGCGTATGGTATTGTTGAAACCTTGTTATATCCGTTGTCATCAATACCAGATAATCCCTGTAAATAGTACAATCCAGACACACATATACATGTATACATGTAACTTGCACTGTCATAATGATACATACGGTAGTATATGTATCTAGAATGGTAGGCGAGCATTTCACAGAGGAAATGAATTGTGGCCAAAAATAGGAATTCCCTGAGAGCCATCATAAACCCTTCTGTACGCAGTGCTGAGTTGCCTTGAAATCTTCACCGTCATTGAAGTAAGGTAAATCACCATACACTTACTCTGAATACACCAAACACTGAAAGCAGGTGGGCTGGAAAGCATAGAACCACTTCTCTGTGGAATGGAATGCAAACACCTTGGGATTGGATTTTGGCGATGAATATTTCCTTGAACTCCAATTTGCTGCTTATAACCATTCATCATTGAAGTTCATTCTCTGAGTATACAGAGATGCATATCCTCATCAAGTGACAGCACACTACACGAAGGGATGAGTTAAGCCTTGAATGACCGCTTGTTGTCTCCAAGGTCGAGTTCATCTGTGTTTCATCAGTGCCATGCTGGGGAGTCAACTCGCTTACTATGAAGTGCTGGGGAGTCGGCTCAATAGCACTGTATCGATGTATCATGATGGCTCGTCATGAGCATATCAGTATGGTATATATGGCCAAGAATAGTATAGGTTCGAGCTTCTTGGTATGGCACTGAAACGGAGCAAAGCACAAGGGCACAATGCTACCTTTAGCTAGTTAATACCTTATAGCCACACCCAAGATTATTACTATTCACCCATAGGGCGTGTGTGCAGATGTGCTTAATTCTACACAACACTCACCAGACAAAAAAGGCACCTCTAGGATCAAAGACCAAATACTGGTAGTAAATGTAAAAGGTAAGCTCCATTCTCTTGGGACAAAGAAGTTGGAGGGTGCCTTAGTCCTCTACTATGTCTAAAGCACTGTATGTATCATAAACGGAATCTATAAACTAGTTTTGGGAGGCTACTTTTTTTTTGTTATGCTGTGATGTAGTTGGGGCATATTTACGGCAGAATGATATTAGATACTGCGAGAATTAAGCATACCCTTCCCACAATACAGGTGTGAATGGTAAAAAGGTAGACATACAGTGTCTATATTACCAGAAGATACCTAGTGCACCTATGTGACCGTGGTCTGGGAGAGGCTGAGGGTGCATGTAGTAACTAAAGTGGCAATGTAGTATCAATGTGCCCTCCGGCCTATGGTTTCACGCTCTATAGGACCGGCTTAAGGTACTCTATACACCGCTGTTAACCCTTCAAGGATGACATGATATCATGTTATCATGCACACCTTCAGTCCTAATGGGTAACCGCAGCACTGCATTTAGGAATAACATTTTGGAGATCTGACATTCACTGGTACATCATTCTCCCTGAGCTGCAACATAATATTCATGCATTCTTGGGTGCAACTTGGGACGATATGAATGCTGCATTTATAAATGCATCATGATAACATGTGATCATAGTGTAGTATGGTGTTTAACGGTAGAGGTTGGAGGCAGATGGGGAGAATTATCTTACCCTTTACTCATGGGCCATATATTGTTGATGTAAACCATTATTTACTAGGAAATCTGAAAGGACATAACGTTTCTACGTGTACATTTTTTACCATTGAATTCTGGCCGGTCATGAATTCCATATAAAGGCTACCCAAGAGAAGGGAGCTAATACTGAGAGAGGCTGAGGGTTAACAGTAGATCAGGAGGGTGTTGCTCCTATAGTAAAAGGAAGAGCTGGCTAAAAATGCCCTTGTTTCCAGTCCTTTGTTTTCATGTAGCTATGACTTGTCCCTTTTGTTGCTCACAAGTGGACATTCATGTACGGTGCTAAAAAAAAGGGGGATTTGAGTAGGTACCTAGTTGGGAGAAGTCAGTCAGTATAATATACTATAGAGTGAATGACATGAGAAGGTAGCTGATAGTGCAGCTCTCTCCCTCTCTCTGTTTTAAACAAGGCAGGTGACTTTTCAGACTAATGTGGTGAGTGCAAGTACTTAGGTGAAGCAGTGCAAGACTTGTTTAGAAAAGAGGGCACATACTCACATTTCTTTTTACAATAGGAGCAACACCCTCCTGAATAAAAGCGGGGAGGGGTACAAGGGAATGTGCCCAGGGTGGTTGCCAGAATGGCCCTAGGGCTACCAGACCTGAGCAACCTTATTAATTACGAAGTCCTTAAGTAAGTGTTAATAACCACCAACACACAATTAATTAAACACCATCACAAAGCGACGATTTCAGGTAGACTCACCTTAAAAGGTGCATGATATTAGACTTTTAAATTGTATAGACATGTATTCATGCATATGCTGGGCAGTTTATAAGTAATTTGCAGTCTTCCCAATGAAAAGCAGACGTTGGCCGCACCTTGCATAAATAGCTACAAAACATCAAGTGTTCAATTCAAGATGGCCCTGGAAATCTTCCATCTCCTATCTCTAGATATGGTCTAGAGCTCGGGCCTCCAGTTCAGGCACGTTGGCTATGATTGGACTACAGACTTTTATGCCAAAATTATTCAATCCATTTAGGATGTCAAATTATGGGTCAGATTTTAATGAGCTACTTAGATAGAACCTTTGTTGCTAGGCTCAGGCCACATGGCGCTGAATGTGAATGCAGACCACAGATCAATCCTGATTAAACCTAACAGTGGTAGTTTGATGAGAATCCCTCTGACTGATAGTCCTACTGAGTGTTCCAGACTGGTTTGATTTGGTTCTATTGAAACTATAAATTATTACCTGAACTCACTGAAAGGCCTCTTTTTTTTTCTTTTTTTTTTTAGCTCCGTACTGAATTCTACAGAATTAAATCGATTTTGTCCCATGGACTGGCACTGAGTAATTGCAATGAATGTGACATATGATTGGAGATGGAGACAGGCATGTTATGAGTCGGTCTGTCAGTATAGCTCTGTAAGGATATTGTGAAACCCCAAGTTCCTGTTCCCTTTCCCTCAACACCAGCTCTGCATTGGTTCATAACGATGTTCCTCAAGGAGCAAATCCGCATAGTATGGTCGTAGTCTATGAAGGTAGTACTGTAGTGGGGAGTTACTGACCAGGGCTGCATCCATACACCATGACTACGAATGGGCATAATTCTATGATGTTTTATCAAAGTGACCCTCAAAGTGTTAGACACGTGATATCCAAATTGTGACCTGAGGCAGTTGCCTTTTGACCTTGACTTTGACCTTTGGTGATGACCTTGACCCACAGTTTACAGGTGTGTAATAACCTTGTCGGCTTGTAATGAAATTGCTGGACCTGTGACCTTAATGGTTCTACCACTTTTGCCCAGTGCTACCTGACGTGTCTGCAACGCTGTGCTGCAACGCCTAGCTATAAATAGACTGGATATCGTCATAGCATAAAAGCATTGGATATTAACATCGCATAGATTTAAGCCATCATGGGGGAGATAAAAATAGAGATATACCTTGTGGGAATTCTCAGCAGCGTTTAAGTAAAATGCAATGCAATATGCATGATATATACGTTGTATGGAAGTGGAAAAATCAGGTTATCTAAGATAACCAACTGATTGTAATAGACGAGCAGGCTTTAAATTCAAATGGGGATCTCCAGATATCTTTGATTCAGAATAGCATACTGCCCATTTGGAATATCACAGTAGAGTAGGGTGTCAGCTTATTGCTGTCCCACTGCAGTATAGGTCGGCCAGCAGCAGGAGCCTGGAACTGGGATGAGATGGGGGGAGGGGGTAGGCCTTGGGGGTGCGACCAGTGAGTAGCACAAAACGCGGCGAGTTATGCAGCGTCATTTTAGAGTGGCCGTGACCATAAATCTGAGGGCTTCACTTGGAGTGTGGCGCCCCAAGTCTGAATGATGGAGAGAAGTGGAGTGGTGGTGGTGGTGAGAGGGGGGGGGGGTATGAATGTGTATGTTGGGAGGGGGAGTGGGATGGGCGGGAGGTGGTGCCATGTGTCTAATATTCCGTATCTTATAACCATACAATAGGCAGTTCAACAGAATTGATGATTTCTTTAGCTGTCACCTTACAAAGGCATATCAAACGCAGTATCATTATCACAATAGAAAGGATTATACATCAAATCAGATAGGTGTGTGGAAACCACAACAGATCAAAGGTTGAAAAATGAAGCACTGAAACAATATGAACTGATGCACGCTTTCAAAAAAGATCCCTATGGTGCTCCATAGCTGAAAGATCTCAGTATTGTGCTCATTTTAATTGTACCAAACCAAATCAGATAACACAGCCTACATGCTTGTACGTCGACACCAAACAAACCCCTTGGCATGTTTTTTTTTATATATATATATATATATATATATATATATATATATATATATATATATATATATATATATATATATATAACAGTTGCCTTCATTACCTAAAACACTTTCTACGTTGACATTAATTAAACATCTAAATAACAAGAAGAAAGTACTGTTGCACGTTGACCTATCGATGCTAAGTACTGAACAAAATCCAAATAATTTTATTTTCTGGTGTGAACTTTACTCAAGAAAACGAGCTGGTATGGTATTAGGCCAAGAAAGTAAATTCAATATAACCAACACTGAGAACGACATAGAGTGTAGTAGTAGTACGTATGCACTGTCCATTCTATCAGATCCAACCACTCTCTATGTAGGTGGTCCCACAGAAATCTGAAACACCATTTCTCTATTACATTGTGCCATGTTCATATAGTCCAATGATAAGGAAATCTGAAACACCATTTCTCTATTACATTGTGCCATGTTCATATAGTCCAATGATAAAGAAATCTAAAACACAATTTCTCTATTACATTGTGCCATGTTCATATAGTCCAATGATAAAGAAATCTAAAACACAATTTCTCTATTACATTGTGCCATGGCCATACGGTCCAATATAGTGCAGAAATCTAAAACATGTGCCATGTTCATACACTGAAAATATAGGCTTCTACTAAGGTGATCACTATTGATGAGTTAAGGTCCTCTTTCCCTATTGATGGCCTTTTCTACCAGCAGTGGGCCCTGGTATACACTAATAGGATATGCAATGTTTACTATGTGAGCTATCTTGAAAGTGTATCTATAATACTCTTGATGATTAATACTCTTGATCATCAGTATCTATAGGATGAATGATGTGGAAAATGTCATCACAAGAGAATGTTAATTGATCAAAAAGGTCCTTTGGTCAAAATCTTTAAAGACAAAAGCATGTTTAATAATTGACACCTCTTTTGTCACTCAAACCATAATCATAACCATGGGGATGAGCTAATATTCCCTATACAAACAACTACATGTATGCCTCACCAAGGCATCACAAGTCGGTGTAAGTGCCCTCAATGGATGCTTGGATGTGGCAAGGGAAGGGGATAATTATGCAAATTTATGCAATGATCTTAATTAATGACAATGTAATCATTCACAAACTCCTCTCTAATCAGTTCAGACAGGTACTCTGTAGTGATCACCCAGGGTCATCACATGTGATCACCTAAAAGATCAGGACCATCAATAAGATGACAAAAAGGGATCACTAGAGAGTACCTTTTTAATCCTTATCTTTTCAGTATACAGTCCAATATTACATAAATCTAAAACGCCATTTCTCCATTATATTATGCCATGTTCATACAGTCCAATAATACAGAAATCTATTACATTGTGTCAGTCATGTTCACACGGTCCATTAATACAGAAATCTAAAACACCATTTCTCTATAACATTGTGCCATGTTCACACAGTCAATAATACAGAAATCTAAAACACCATTTCTCTGTAACATTGTGCCATGTTCACACAGTCCATACAGAAATCTAAAACACCAAATTTTCTCTATTACATTGTGCCATGTCAGTCCAATAATGCAGAAATCTAAATCACCGTTTCTCTATATTGTGTCATGTCCATACTGTCCAGTAATGCAGGAATCGAAAGCACCATTTCTCTATTATATTGTGCCATGTTCATACAGTCAAATAACACAAAAGGTGGACCATAGAAATTACAACATCCTGCTTCTGTGAGCCATGGTTAAACACGACTAGTACTATCAGTCTATGAATAACAGGTTAATATCGGTCAGTGTAAACCGGGCTCAGTTCATGTTAACCATCGATTTGGCAATCCGACCTTTTTGTCTCGCTGTGTCTGCGTCCTCCTCACTCTCAATCACTCCCATGCACTCTCTACTAAAGCAAAAACTCCAAAAGTGGGCAAAATAAATATAAATAGTACATACTATTCCCACCCACCATGCCAAAAAGCTACAATATAGGTGGTGGTCATGTTTTATTGGGTGATGCCATCTGTAAAACAGGTCTAGTGGGAGGGTAGATAGGGGAGGGTGGCGTAACGGAAGCACTAAAACATTGACTTGACCTGCCTTTACTGTTATAGGGGTGGGTAACACTGGGATCCAAACTAGATTTCCACCCATAGCCCAGAGGGATTCATGTTCTCACGGGGTGTGACTGTATAGGGGGTTGTGTGGGGTTAGGTTGGAGGTGGTATAGGGAATGGATAAAGCTGTATTATCTGGTTTTATCGCTATTCTGCTCCCTTTTACTGAGGTCTATACTGTGCTATGGCATGCAGGTCTATGTCTAGAATAGTTACTGAGTGTGTTGTACCGTTATATCACATGTCAAATTGTTTAAGGAAATGTTTAGTGGACCTATTGGATGAATATGCATTTAATTTATCCATATTGTAAGCCAATAGAAACAGAAATGTATCATTCTTATCTAACGGTTCCTTTTTCCATTTTATTATCTGTAAACAGTGGTAAATCCCCGGGTTTAATCCTCCAGGACTTAAAGACAGGCAGACTCCCTTGAATAGTTACTGGGTGTCAAACTGTTTAATTCCTTTCTTTTTCTTCCAAAGTGTTGTATATGGTACATTTGTATGTATACAATGTCGTTTCTATGACCAAATAGATAATAGCTGTCTGGTCCTGTTGAATCTAGTAAAGATTGCTAGTGTGTCAAGGACTTGATTGCAGGGACCTGATTGCCAGTATTCCATTCTGGGAGGTTCACCTCTTCAGATGGTGCTATACAATGTCATAGCGTGTCGGAATATATATATGTTAATAATGCCACAAGTGGTAATTGCCATAACAGCCTGAACCTTTATTAAATAATCTGATCTATGGCCTTACAAACTTGAAGAGGTTGTAAAATATCTTTAGTGGAGAGAAATAATGTTGTTTATTAATATTGACGGATGGATATTGTGTCGAGAGAAACTAACCTCTCACCCATCCTCAAGCTCGCTTAAAAGATTTTACAAACTTGATTTAACAAGTTTTCTTTTTGTCTTTTCAGAAATGACTAAACGATGCAGCTCCCGCACAGTGATCATGAGGACAAGACTTAATGACTGGGGGATTTCCTAAACTTGGGATTTCCTCAAAGTTGGGGATTCCCTGATCAATACAGATGTGACGGCCATCGCAGTCATCCCAGCCAGACAAATAGTCATTAGGCCAATCACCGGGTGTGTTAGAGATGAATCAACCAATGAGGATGTGGCTCACTTTGGTGCAGATATGTGTCATATGGCTGGCAGTGGTAGCTGCAGGTGGTTCCTGCCCAGAGCAATGTACCTGCTCCACTGGGGACACCCAAGTGGCCTGTCAGGGGCTGGGGCTGCAGCGGATCCCCCTCAGCCTCCCTCAGGCCTTGAGTACCTTAGATCTCACAACCAATGCCATCCGCCGCATATCCATCGAGACACTCCTGCCGATACGCGGGGTGGTCAACCTCAAGCTGAAGGAGAACGAGATCGAGGAGATTGAGGAGGGAGCATTCCATGTGACTGACAACCTGCAAACGCTGGACCTCAGCAACAACCAGTTGCACGTGGTCCACCAGGGTACATTCAGTGGTGCACAGAACCTACTTCATCTGGACCTCTCCTACAATATGCTTGACAAGGTAGACGGGGCGTTTGCCGAGATGGGCAAGCTCACCCGTCTAGACTTGCAGAACAACCAGATCAAGAAGCTGACACAGTTTACCTTCCGCGACCTCGTCAGTCTCCGGCAGCTGCGGCTCTCTGAGAACCAGATTACTAACATCGAGCGGCGGACCTTCACCAATCTGGAGAAGCTCATGTACCTACTGCTCAAAGGTAACCCCCTGGTGAATGCTGATAACATGGAGTTTAGCTCAAACCTGTTGTCCTATGTGGACATCTCTGAGTGTGGGCTGCGGTATATCCCTAGGGGTTTGCCCAACTCTATCCGCTACCTGCAGCTACGCCGCAATAACATGACCACCATCACAAAGCGTGACTTCTACACATGTCAGTATATCAGCATTCTGGTGCTCGATGAGAATGGGTTACAATATATTGAGGATGGCACCTTCGCTCTGATGAGCAACCTCCAGCAGCTCTGGTTGAACGGGAATCGTCTTGTTCGCGTTCCTCATCCACTGCCAGCCAGCCTTCACAGGCTCCTCATGGACTCTAACCAGCTTGGTGCACTCACTAATGAGTTCCCTGAAAAATCTCAACTCAATACTCTATCTCTAATGGGCAATAATATCAGTTATATATCCCCTGATGCTTTTCACAATCTAGCCCGTCTCACATCACTCGATCTTAGCAATAATCAAATACAAAACTTATACAGTGACACATTTCTTAATACCTCCAAGTTGGGTACACTACAACTAGCCAAGAACCCACTTAAGTACTTTTATAGCAAATGTTTTCATGGTCTGCGCAATTTACGTACACTTACACTTGCGTACGATCCAAATAATGTGACAATGGCTGGGGATGTTTTTGAAGACCTTGTGAGACTCAAGAAATTGGACTTGGATAGTAGTCCTGGGTTAGTAAGGAGGATTTTTAGCTCAGAAAGGCTTATAGAGGGTCTAAATGCTGTGGAGGACATGAGCATGCAGAGCACTGACCTCACACATGTTCCCCGTGACTTCCCTAACTTCTTCCCTAATTTGTTGATTTTTCACCTAACCAGTACTCGCTGGCACTGTGACCGCTCAATGATTTGGTTCAAAGACTGGCTACAAAACACAAATGTAAGGATTGAAAAGAAATTTGAAATTAAGTGTTTTACTCCCAGGAATCTCCATGGGAGGCCTATAGCCAAACTTGAAGATAGTGACTTCATCCCAACTACCTCCACCCAGCGAACAACGACTCTAAAGCAGTTGTTCCCACCCGTCCCATCGCCTTCCTCCCCACCCCGCACTAGTCGGCACCAGAACCACAATGATGTGCTGCCCAGTGAGCTAGTCACACCACAGGACCCGGGCCGCTGGGCACCAGACCATCCCACATCTATAGATACCACTGACAGCTTCAACATTGATGATGCCAACAGTGGCTTTGGCAGTGAGGACGAAGAGGAGGATTTGTGGGATGAAGTATTTGGCAATAACAATGCCCCTAATTCTCCTGAAGGAGATGCCCACCGTGCACCCGCCACGCCTTCTGCAGCCCGTCCCCATGGCAAGCCCCCTTGGTCGAGTTCGTCACTGCCGTTCGGCTATGAAAATGAGAATAACTACCAACCTGGGAATGGCAATAGGGATGACGGAGTGGTTATTCGGACACTACCTAAGCACACTACACAATTCCCATTGGTGCCCGGTGAAACTGCCAACCGTAGTGACAATGATGATGGTTATGACAAATATGGGCCATCATCGCTTCTCGTCATTATTGCTGCCACTGTGTCAGCCTTGGTCTTCTTGGCCATTATCGTGACGGCTGTTGTAGTGGCAGTCAAGAGACATCAAAAGAAGGAGGTTTACCATAATGCAATCAAGTACGAGCAGCGGAACGATGTGCTCTACTTCATGCCTCAGGGGCAGACTGCAGAGGGCACACCCACAGAATCAGTGCCCACCACTTCGACCAGCCGTGAACAAATGCAGTTGGTCCCTGGCAGGGACATTAACCATGAAGGCCCACTAAGGGTCTACAAATGGGAGGACTTCTAGCTGCAGGTGGACCAGTTATAGCCATCATAAGAGTTCATTTAGCCCTGGTCCTACCTTGAACAAGCCATGGGCAAGGTGTATGGGTAACAATCTTCATCTCTCAACAGACCCTTTCCCCTTCTCCTCATGTTATGGTAATTGCCTCCTGTGTTCAAGCAGTATGTTTGTTTCTGACTTTAAAAGAAGTGTACAGACTATTGTGACTTCCCACGGGACTGGTTTCATGCATGGATGGGATTAACAGTTATATAGATTTGTAGACGGTTGTATGCATGAAAGACTTATTTTCTTAGTATCTTTCCCATGGAATCAGATCCAAAGTCTGGAACCATGTACACTGTGAACTGGTTATGAGTTATTCAGTGTGGTATCAAATTAGTCTCCTTGGGTTCTATTCTCCCAATTTGATGTGATGGTTTTACTACATAATCAAAGCAAATGGAGTATGGTACTGAGGTATTAACTGCATTTCTCTCACTACATATACAGTAGTACTTGGTGTATCTAACCTGAAATGTCTTTTTTTGTATGGCAGGAAGTCTGAAAGCTGCTGATGTGTTACCAAAAAGTCACAAAATGTGTTACCAGAATCACATATTTGTTACCACATGTTGCGGAGTGGTCATTATTTATCAACAGGGGGGTGGAGGGTTTTTTGTGCGGATGCGTGACAATTTTTTACGCCCCCCCTCAACGGCAGTCAAATTTTTTTGTGCACCCCCACGCCAGAGGCACGGAGAATTTTGCTAAAAAGAGGGTAATTTTTTTTAGCCCCCCCCTCAAGAGGGGTCAATTTCTTTTTAGCCTCCCCTCGGGAGGGGTCTGAATATTTTACGCCCCCCCCCCTCAAACCCACTATCCTCCCCTGTAGATAATTAATGACCACTCCCTTATCTGTCACATTTGTTATCAGACAGTCATACATGTGAATGTATTAAGGATAGTGTAATGCCTCAAGATTTACATTCACTGATTCATTATGACACCAATGCAGCCCTGACGAGTTATGATGAGTGCTGCAATAATGCAGCCATGATGACTTCAATAAGTAATTCATCAATGCTGCTTTGTCGCATCATGCAGTTCTATGCATCAGGGCTGCATTCATGATGTATCATGATGATGAAATAGAATGTTAACACATTATGAGGCCTTTGAAGGGTTAAGAGTCACACGTTTATACTTGTCTATGAGAGCTACAAAGAATTATGTATATTAGATACATTGTATCTTGGTAGGTGGCATTACCGAATAATGTCTGCACAAAAACATGCCCATATCTAAGGTACCACTTAGATGCCAAATAGACTGCCCAAAGTTCCTGATTGAAGAGTGAGTCAGTGGTTGTTGTTAGGACCATGTACAGTAATAAATACCTGTCTGGTAAGTATATGATATCAGTTGTATAAACTGTTTTAGGAGACCAATATAACACATCCATTTTCATTTAAATGAGATGTAACCTGTGATTGCCTGAGAATTTCCTTTAATCATATATATCATACGATATATCAATAACCAGTATGATACTTCTGAATTGCCTAATTTTAGGTCTATACATCGTTCAGCACACTATTAAACAACATTGGTACTGACATTTCAATAACACCTTCTGTCCATCAGGGGCGTAGGAAAAGGGGGGGGCCAGGGGGGCCTGGGCCCCCCAATCATGAAGGAGGTGGGGCCTGAGTATGTCTGCCCCCCCCAATATTTTCCAAGAACTCATAAACACAATGGAAAAGAAGCTAAAACTTTACATCTCAAATTAGATTATTATGGTGATGTCATAGGGAAAATGGGGGTCTGAGCCTAAAATCAGATCCAAAATTTACCAAAAATTACTTTTCTATATGAATTTTATATACGCATTATATATACGCCATCATGCATCAGCCGACAATTCAAGGTGGTCGTGATGTTGCCCTCGCCAGGCCCCCCCAATGAAGAATTGCTTCCTATGCCTCTGTCCATGCTAATCAAAGAAACTCATTTTATTTGCAAAAGCACTTGATTTGCAAAACTATGTAGTACAGGACCTTATTCATATCAAACCATTTTATTCAAAGCCCTAATAGCTTGGATTGCTCAAATTGATTTCAGATTTACTCATATTTCTGTTATTCATTGCTACATCGATATGGTTTAATGTCCCCTGCAACACAATGAGATCATACATGTAGGAATACAATATCATTGGTAATAGTCAAAACAATATTTTAGCCTCAGCTTATGCATAGATATTTAACAATATAAAACAATACTAATATCCAATCCAAGGTGCAGCCTAAAGTCACACCACAAATTAGCTTACACTTGTGGTGCGTGAGGATCCATGGTACCAATCCTACTAAGGTCTTAGCACAAAGGTTATTCTTGGTATTCTTGTAACTGAATGTGTTTTCTCCTAAGAACTAATGTACTACAGGTCAACTATTATTCAACCTAAACCATAAAGAAGCTGAAGATCAATTAATTGACCTTCACTTTTCAACCTGAACCCCATTGATTGTGATATTAGATGTTCATCTCAGCCAACCGCAACCCAATTACAGAATGGCTACTGCAATCATCATCCATTCTATGTTGTCTCTACTCTTGGTCCTGAGTCTTGTAGTATTAGGAAGGTGATTGGACGGAGAGAGGTAAATTAGATGTATAGGATGGGAAGAACAGCAGCTGTCATGGATGGCTGCCATACACTGTGATTATAAACTGATAAATGTCACCTTCATTTGATAAAACAGGATATGGAGCATCAGCTGGCTCCCTTAAACCCTTTTAGGCCACTACAGCCTTTCAACACTGTAATGCATGTAGACTGAAAACCTAGCCGACACTCCCGTCATGCATCTTGCATCTTATGGGGATGCTAGACACTGTACTGTAACAACAAACTTTGATGAATGTTGAGCCTTGATGCATCATGCTGACTTTTGAGGGTTAAGTAACAGAACTGGCAGCCAATAGGGTGAAGTTTGACTTGGATATTACCATGAGAGTCATCCAAGTGCCCAATTTTAGCTCTCTGGACATTGACTATCAGGAATGACTGTCCAGCTTAATTAACTAATAAAATAAATTAAACAGAGGAAACCCCATCTACTTTTCAAGTAAAATGCCTTTTTTTATGGATTTTTTTTTATTATGATAAAATCTATTTCAGATGATATTTGATAAAGCTTTCAAGGTGCCAACTGAATCAAATATAACAGGTTGAGAGCGAAACGACGACAGTGAATGTGAACTGGAGAATCAAAGATGAATGTTTTGACCAAGTTGTAATGTAGTTGATTCACCATGTACTTATGAGAGTTATGGTTATTATTTCTTATCAAGTTGGTAGAAAACTGGGATCATACCGGTACTTAGCTCCTAGGAGGGTGTTGCAATGTGCACACACTCTTCGTCGAAAGACTGCTTGGTTTCCCTATACACATTCTGTCCCCCATGCCAATCATTGCAGGAACCATGACCCTCCCGAATGGAAACGACGCCAGATAGAGCAAAGAGGACATTAAGGGTTCTGCTTGAGGCCAACACGCCAAGTCATTTTTGTAACACCCTCCTGGGGTACAATTATGGGAGGGAGGGGATGTTATGGCTAATATATCAGTTATTCTAGTACTCCTGCGACAGTAGTTATGGAGTTGTTGGTGTGGTCTGCAGGGGAATGATACAAAAAGTATGTCTCTCACTGTCTTGTATAATATGATACAGATGTATACATGAAAGAGTTCAATAATAATGAAGAGTTATGTACCTATAGTTGTGTTGACTTGATCCTTTCATATTCCGACCTAGCGCGATACAATATTGACCAATGGGAAAATTCCTTTAATTCAGTTCCGACTTTTCAGGGTGCATTACGTAACACCTGGTACCCGTCAGCTCGCTGTTATCAGTCCTGATCTCACATGGTATCAGCTTCAGCAGGGGTCAGCCCACTAAGGAATCCGCTAACCCAGAATAACATTTTGACATTTTATATAATATCATTTGCTACCATTTTTGATTATTTCAGCCATAGGTTATTCAATTATGTGTCTGTCCTGAATCTTACTCCAGTAGTAGAAGGGTATAGAGATAAGTATTTAGAATGTGAAACTAAATCGTGATGCCAAAACACCGCAGCATAATGCATCAATGATACTAGACTCTTATCGTGATGATGCATGAATGAAGCCCCGGTCGGCTTTATACATCATGTTAACAGTAAGCTGCCAGTCCTGCATTAATACACCATGACGACATAGAAAACAGGACCTTAGGACGCCTGCGGCCCTTACAGAATTAATGTGAATAGTTCTAGAACTGTTCTAGAAATAGCTCAGGACTCTCTTTTATTTATTTTAACAATTAAGTATCGTCCACTTGGTAACATAATGTCTATTGGCCAATTGTACAGTAGGTGATCGTTAAAGATTCAAAATCGGAGACGAGAATCGGTGTCTGTTCTGAAATAGACCCCAGTTACAGTAGAAGATATAGATGTGGACCAACCCCAACAGTAATGTGTTACAAGCTGACCAGGCGTCATTCTGTGCACGTCTGAGGAGAATCCTCTTAAATCTACACCGACAGCCGGCCTGCAACCCCTAAATAAACCCTAACACCACTAGTCACTTAGTCACACCAATACTTTTCTTCATCCTCACACTGCTGGTTTCAGGCTTCACCCTATTCGGCGTAGGGTAGGTAACACATGAATCGACCACAGGGCTGACGGGTACCCTGGTGTCAACCATTCCACCTTCAACCACCAGTGGCCATATTGGATTATGCCATATATTTTTTTAGGCAAACACAGGAGGTATTAGGACGTTTACAGGTGAAAACTGATAAGATGTTGAGTAATTCCTGAAAGTTTTAGCTTTACTTTATTCTATTCGCGGTCAAACACTGATAGTGGTAGCTGTTAAGTTTGATGTAGGCTGTGAAGTGAACCTGCTGGCCAATTCTCTGAAATTTGGTATACATGCTCGTTTTCACCCCCTCTTTCAATATCAAGATGGGGAGCCATCGCAAATTTTCATCCAAATCCCCCAAAATCCAAGATCGCCACCCCAGCTAGATTGAAAGAGGGGGTGAAAATGAGCCTGTACGCCAAATTTCAGAGAATTGCCTAGCAGGATCATTTGGAATCCTTATCAGCCCCCACTATAACATTCCCGAACTAATGTGAAGTTTACTGGAAGACAGAACTTCACACACTATAAATTATTTTGGGCTTTCGTATAGGTTCTCTAGGATATAGTCAATGAGACATTGCATATTCCTTTCGGTATGCTAGCTGAAAGTAGTTATTCACTGTTAGCATATATGTAGATAGTGGTTGGCTTAAGTTAAGACGCTGTTTGTGGTCGAGTACTGGGTAGACTACCCAGTAGGATGCGGCCTTTCAGAAGTGTTCAAAATTGTGTCGAGCACCTATTCATTGCTTTATGCGGGGTTTCCTAGAAGTCACTGCACTGTGAAAAGCACTTCTAAATATGGCCTTGGAGTAGTTAAAGGAGCACTTTCCGTGCTACTATCAAGCTCTTGTAAAGTCCTTGTAACACTTACAGGGACTTAAAAGACCAGTAATACATCATGCATATGGTGGAATGAGTGAAGGAGGAGTCTTCATTAGTACTTACAAGCACAGTTATTTGTCCAGTGTAGAATGTTCTATACTATAGATATTACTACCTTTTAAAAGCGTTTAAGTTAGATTTTTATTCCTTTGTTATATTAATATGGTATTGAGAAATCATCATAGTTTTCTCTGACTCATGCACAACAAAGCATGTGCTCAGCAGTGCAGTGTCAGAAACCTCTCTTAAATCATCATAGTTTTCTCTGACTTATGCACAATGAAACATGTGCTCAGCAGTGCAGTGTCAGAATCCCCTCTTAAATCATCATAGTTTTCTCTGACTTATGCACAATGAAACATGTGCTCAGCAGTGCAGTGTCAGAATCCCCTCTTAAATCATCATAGTTTTCTCTGACTTATGCACAATGAAACATGTGCTCAGCAGTGCAGTGTCAGAAACCCCTCTTAAATCATCAAAGTTTTCTCTGACTTATGCACAATAAAACATGTGCTCAGCAGTGCAGTGTCAGAAACCCCTCTTAAATAAGATATTTCAGATGAACCAATCAACATTAAATCATGTTTTAAACACACGGACGGAGAATCACTAATTCGCCAGCCATGTTGTAAAATTAACAAAACAACAACTAATTAAAAGTCTTCTGAGAAGCCATAAGTGAGCCATATGGAAAACATAACTTGTACTCACAGAGATAATTAGTTACACATTGCCCTGTTGACTCCCCTGTTTCTTTTTAATGACTATAGTTAAGCCTTAAAAGGCCACATGGTGTTTTAATGCAAGATATCCTTTAGTGAACCTAATACATAAATACAGCACTGCATGGGCAGGTATCAGTACTTGACAGGGCTACATCCATGCATTGTGCTGGGCTTTTGGTATTGATACATTCCAAAAGTTGGCTGCCATAGGGCCCCAATGAAATTCTGACAAATGACTCACCAGGACTATAATGGTGCATCATTATTCTGGTTATATCAACGTGTACTTATTTGAGGCATCTTATTGTCCTTAAATGGTCGAGTCAAATGCCACGCCCACTCACGAGGTGGGTCTTTAGGAAGTCCAGATCACTCAGATATACTAATTAATTCCTGATTAAAAGAAGCAATAGAAGTAATAATTCCTGGTGTACACTGCATCAAGAGAGGCCGGGAAGGGAATGGTCCAGTCTGTCTACTGTTCGTCACGTCTTGTAATCATCAGGAGTGGATATTAACCTTAATAATACTATTCCAACTTTTGGAGTACTCAGTTTAGAGAATGGGGCTCTCTCATGTTGAAAAGCTACTTGCCACATAAAGGAGGTTAATTCAGAACAGTGGTAAATTATCACTGTTTTGAACTAACCTCCAGATGACCCAACAATGTGCCTAAGATGTCAGCAACCAGTGGTGCTCTATAGTGTACAGTGTCCTTTTGTCATCAAGATGGACAAAAACAGCCCAGGATGCTCACTTGTGTTACAAATCTTTACAAATCATACCAATATTGAGGTGGTAGGCATTGGTGCATCATGCCGGCAATTTGGAAGCCTATTACTCCAGTGCGATCGCCATTATCCATGGATTCAGCTCTGGATGCAATCATCAATCCAGACGTCAAATGCACAAAATGGGATAAGGCATTAGCCTAAGTAGATGTTTAATTTTCGACAGGGCAAGTTCACGTCCTCTTCACACAATGCTACCAATTTTCGACAGGGCTAGTAAGTTCACGTCCTCTTCGCACGATGCTACCAATTTTCGACAGGGCTAGTAAGTTCACATCCTCTTCGCACGATGCTACCAATTTTCGACAGGGCTAGTAAGTTCAAATTTAGCCTACGTTTAAGTAGTCTTTCAATCAAAGGTTAGCAAACAACATGATCTGGCCTCCTACAAACAACTTCCACAAATCCTGTAGACACTTACAAAATATCCTGACATGCCTAAAGTATCAAAGTGTCATGTCTGTAAGGGTCAACCCTTATTTGACCCTTTTCGGGTGCATAATTAGTTAGTAATTGGGTTATTCTAAATGAGAATTGATTATGTGTTGATTGTTGGTGATCAGGTGTTATGAATTATGTGCCTATGGTTCATTAAAGGTGAAAAGATTAATACAATGGGTAATGCGAGTAAATTAAAGAGATAGTAATTAAGGCCTGTATATTAGAATATACCCTAAACTGCTAATTTACTGAAAAGATAGTTTTCTCTCTCCGATAATATTGTATCTGTGTATGTAAGATGCGTGCTGTAAGAAAGGATCATCTTTGTATATTAGGACCAGGACTTGACATGGGTCTGGAGGTAGAGTTGCATGTGTATGTGTGCAGTTTGGGGAGGGTGAGTTGATCATTTGTGACTCTTTATTATGATAGGGGAGGGATAGTAGTAGACGTTAAGGAGAATATATTAGTTGAATTAAGAGGTGTTTCTTATTTATTTTTTTTTTTTGGACTTGCTCATCGCATTAATGAACTGCGATGTTCATTTTAATAATGCTATAGAGCAGACCAAGTTTTCTTGGGTTTTCAAAGGAAAGTCACAAATGAAACAGTACAATAACTTCATAGATCTTGACAAATATCAATATGAACACAATCAGGAGATGGAGAAGAAATAGGGGCTGGCAATATTCACACAACAGGTTATTAACTTAGTAAGTACAAACAAACAAACTTAAAGCAAAATAGATAGAAGGAAATTAATGTGTAATACATAGAGATTTGTGCCTCTACACGTTATTTCAGTACGTCATGATAACAGGTAGATACACCTTGTTTTGAGTTCAAATAAGTGATAATTCAATTGTTATACTGCTGTTATATGCATATGGGAACATCAACAATATCAATATGGATATAAAGATGAAAAGGGATATGAATATGAAGCGGCACGGTTTCTACACCTGCTTCTCATTGTCAATTATAACCCAGTTTCAGGTTCAACCTTATATTATCTATCTTCATCACACCTTCCTTGAATTTTACCTTTGTTGTGGCTCTCTGAATCTCCTCAGGTAGAGTATTCCAGAGAGCCACCCCTCTATACCATGGCGAACTTTTATAGTGTCTAGTAACAAACCCTAGGTAGTTCAAAGACAATCGTCTTTTGAGACATTGTATTATAGGATTGTGGTCTATATTTAACACAGTCTTTGATTTCTTATACATTAGTCATAATAATAGCATGTCAAATCTTTTCTCTAACACTGAAACCTTACAAATTTCATGCAACTCCTTAACACTATACCGTCTAATATTGCATTTCAGACAAACTCTAAGAGCTCTATTTTGCAGTCCTTGTAATGCTGCAAGACCATCCTCATTACAACTGGTACTTATGAATGAACAATATTCTATAATCGGTCTTATTGTACAACAGTATATCTTCACACTTTGCTCTTGTGTCAAAAACTGTCTTAACTTAGTAAATCTAAAAAGTCTATTGCATACATTTCTCTTAATGATTTTAATCTGTTTATCAAAACGAAGTTTACTGTCAATATGTACATCTAGGTATGGAAAGAAGGTGACAGTTTGCACAGTGCTGCCACTGAAGTCTATAGTAGAATCCGGACATCTTTTTAATTTATGAGCACTTCAAAACCACATAAATTTTGTTTTACTTGGATTTACTGTTAGTCTGTTTTCGATAACCCAACGTTTAAAGTTAATTACATCTTCATTCAAATTCTCAGTAACCAAGTCTACATCTTTGTTAGAACTATAAATCACAATGTCATCAGCATACAGTTTAATCTTGCACTTTTTTAAGACCTTAACAACATCATCAATATATAGGACAAACAACAGGGGACCTAAAACTGATCCTTGAGGAACACCGTAATCAATATCTTGGTTTGAGGACAATTTATTACCATAGCTAGTTTGTTGTTTTCTATTTTCCAGGTAACTTTTAAACCATAGAAAATTAGATTTACTCAAACCAAGTTTACTGAGTTTAATTAGCAATTTTGAATGTATTACACTATCAAATGCTTTAGTGAAGTCTATAAATAGGGCCCCTGTTATCAGACCATCGTTTCTACATTCATAAAGCTCATTAATAAAGTTAAAATAGGCATCACCAGTACCTGTCCCTTTTTTGTAACCATATTGGTTGTCACAAAAAGTACCATTTTTCTTCATACTTTCACATAAGTAAGAATACATAATTTTCTCAATGACTTTTGATGGCATTGGTAGTATTGATATGGGTCTCCAATTTTTTACCATTGCTAAGTCTCCATCCTTACGTAATGGTCTTACAACTGCCATTGCCCAACATTTTGGAAAAATACCCCTATCCAGACTAATTTGTATCAGATGAGTGAATTGATTAATCAACAACAATAATGCACAATGTAGTATATCTCCCCTTATTCCGTCTATGCCTGATGACTTATTTTCATCAATTTCCTTTATAGCAAAGTGGACATCCCACTTATTAACTTTAATATTCTGATCTACAAAGTTTTATTATCCACAAGACATTGATCAGTTCCAACAGCAGCAATATGCAGATCCTTACCAATATTACAAAAATAGTCATTTACATATTCACATACATCATTAGAAGTTACATCTGCATTAGTTATATGATGTTTCATGTCTGGATACACAATAGAATTAGAATTTTTAAACAAGTCATTTATGTGTTTCCAGAATTTTTTGGGATTACCATAGCATTGTTGCAACTCTTGCATAACACCACTAATTTGATTTGCTTTAATTTTCTTTCTAATTTTTCTTGGACAATCCTTTATGGCTTGCTTTTCCTGAGCACCTTTATTGGCACTATAGAGACATAACCATCCTTCTCTTTCAAATACCAAATCCATAACTTCATCATCAATCCATGATTTCCTACTTTTTTAATGTGTCATTCAACAAGAGGGTGAAAAGTGTCCAAATACTCAATTAAAGGAGTCAATAACATATCCCATAATATATCAGGATCATCAGTAGTATCGTAATAGAGTTTCCAGTCACATGATTCTAAAAAATCTCTAAATCTGTCTTCATTAAAGTTTCTATAATCTCTTCCTCTATACTTAGAGCTAACATACCTGATATTCTCATGTCCTCTACAACCAAAAACGGGGAGGTGATCAGAAATTAGGGCAGATACCGTACTTGCATTAGTTACATCCAAGCTATTTGTAATTATATTATCAATACAAGTACCACTAAATGGTCTTGTCACCTAATTAATTAGTATTTTCCATCCAATATCCTTGCACACATTTCTGAAACTTTCACACCCTGCATGATTTTCATATTGAGATTAATATCACCTAAGATCCAAGTCTCATGCCTACCATGATTGTTGTTATATTCATAACCAGCGATGGATTGTAAGAAATTGATAAAATTTGGTATATTCGTATTTGGGATTCTATAGATAGAGACAATCAATAAATCCTTTTCACCAGGAAGGTTTAACATTATAGCAATACTTTCATAATCTATAGTCTGTATGGTAAAGTCATTTACAACTCTAATATACTGCCCTAGGCCAGCCCTCACACTTAGGCCAACTCCTCCACAATTTTTACCAATTCTATCACTCCTATACAGTAACCTGGGTCAGGTCGTCAGAAAGTGTAAGATTCTGCCCTTGAAGGGCCTTTAAAATTAATTTTCTAATTAGTTTATATATCCTAAACACAACTGTGAAGGGACATCCCCTCAGCTCAGAAAACCAAAAAATACCGACTTAGGGCATCCAGTTCCATTTTTATTGCTTGTTTTGTGTCATGCAGCGTCCGGTACCAAAATGATGAAATATGGAGGCAATTGAAGTTGTTCTCAAAATATAGGAATGTCCCATTATGCATAACAAACATATGAAATAACAAGGCCAATATGTCTATTATTGACTTCAATTACAAAATGGATCAAAATTTGAGTTATGCATGCGCAGTAGACTGCCTCTTACATGATGATAAAAGTACCGGACGTTAAGTAACGTCTGGTACTTTTATCAGAATTGTTTCACATAAGCTGCTCTCGCATGGAGACAAATGCTGCTTGACACAATTTATTTGTCAAAGGAGGGGATAATAAAGCCCTTCATATTGGTAATAACAAAGATTATGAAGATTAATTTTTTCCATGTTTTATAACTGATTTAGATTTTGGTACTGGACGTTACAAATTACAGATTTCCATTTTCAAAGACAAACAATGAAAAATTCTCACTCAGTAACATGTCCAAACCTCGTGGAAATGATACCTATGATCATATACGATACATAAGCAAATGTCCATGACCAGTGAATAATTTCGCATCGTATTCACCGAGGTGAGGCTGTCCGTATTCAACGATGCCTTATAGGCAGAGTTGAATGCGGACAGGCCTCACCAAGATGAATGCGATGAAAAATTATTCACTGGAGTGGACATTTGCATTTATGTCATGGCCTAGGGGGTTATTTTGCTTTGAAATAAAGAAAAACTGCTCAGATATGTTGAAAATCCAAGATGGCGGACACCCATTGAATACAGACACATTGTATTCAATGCCCCCCATTGAATACAGCGGTTCTAGTACTAATCTATAGTGACGTTCGTATCAGCCATGGCATAAAAAAGTTACTTTGGGTTACTCCAGATGCTCTTTATTCAATACAGGACACTTGTAAAAAATACAAAAAGTCAAAATAGAACAAATTTGACTTTTTTTTCACTTCGGCAAGCTATAAGTCTGAGAGTTTTTGATAGATGACCACAAATTTACAGCTTTCTGACAGTCCTAAGTGTTGACTATCAAATGAGTCTATGTAAGACAAGATTGATTTGCAACTTCTTTCTCCAGAGCCATAAGAGTCCAAAATGACCCAAAAACACAAAATCTACTGCTTTCTAGCGACCTGACCCACCTATCCTCTCTATTAATCAGGCCATCAGGTGAGGCAGGCTTCAGCCAGGTTTCACATAGATATATTATGTCACTCCTTCCTAATATCTTATAAATTTCATTATATTTGTCCTCAAAACTACAGCAATTTATTGATGAAATTACCAGTCCCCTCCTCTCCCTGAAATCGCTAACACCACAAACCATAAGTTTAATTTTATGTAATACTTAAACAATGAATATATACACATGTGAAAAGACATCAACAAAAGAAAAACAAATAAATGACTAATTACAGAAATTGTGTTATTGAGGTAGAACAATGTATACCCAGCTAGCACTACTCGTGCAATTGACATCATTCTTACGTGAAAAGTCATCTTATTTACATGAAAAAGACATCATTTGAATAAGTTGTGCTAGTAGGGTCACTGTCATTAAGTACTGAGATCATTGTTAATGGCTAATTAAGGTTTATATGATGATTGTCTTCTGCCCTAAGCTGGTAATTAATTGCAATTTAGGTGAAGGAAAGGTGGCCGTGGATATCCAGGGACCTGGGATGGTTGTCACATGACACGTCTGTGTCATTGCAATAAAAGGGCCCTTGATGGGGGCCCCCATGTCACATGCCGATTTTAAAAAATGCCCATGTCCCATGTCACTAAGCAAAAACACATGTCAATAGTGTCAGTAACATATAGCTAATCCAATTAGGCCTTTATTGCGCTTATTATGCTGTATATGCCCTGATAAATGCATGTGCAAAATAAAATCCGAGGACTGGGTTGAGGCAACTAAGGTAGTTCAAAAAATCTAAAAAAAATGATTTCACTGGAAAAAGGAAGGTGGGGGGTCTTGGGGCACACCAGGAAAATTTTGAAGATTGCAAGGCTAAAGAGTGCATTCTGAAGCTTTTGGATGACAGCTCACACCTTCTCTTGGACCTATGCCACTAAGCCTCATGTCACATGTCAAATTTAAGTAATGACCATGTCACATGTCACTAGCATAGCCATGTCCCATGTCGATTTTAAGAAATGGCATGTCACCATGTCGGTTTTAAGAAATGGCCATGTCACCTTGTCGAATTTAGGGGTCTAAGGTCATAATAAAGGACCCAGCCTACTGGAAGCAGGGGGAGTTAGTCCTAAATCCTGCATGTCGGCACACGGAGTACATGGTATTATGTGAAGTATACAGGTAGATATATAACACTAAATGTAGATATATAACACCTATCCTGCAGTGGGCTGGTCTAGCAAGCCAGGGAGTGCGCACTACAGGCAATGGGACTATGGTGGAGGGTGGGGGGGGGGGGGGTATCACCGGCAGAGAGACAGAGAGAGACTGACCACAACCCCCGGCCCTTACATGTCCACTGATCGACATGAATTATGGATGCAGCCCAAGCCAGTCTATAATTTAATTTTTACAACATACCGACACTGCCAAGGGTCTGGATCAGGCCGGAAGGTTCAACAAGAAACATGACTGCAATATTGGACTTTAAAGGTTAAGTTATATGAGTTCTACGTAATTTATCTATTTTCTATATTAGCTTGATCCATGAAAGCGGCATTGGCGAAAGGCTCAATACTGCTACATTTCTTTATCACGCTATAACTTTATTGAATTTACAGTACAGAATATTTCAATACAAAATGATAGGGAAATGGCCAATGGTGGTGGCATGTGTTAACAATGGGTGACTCCCTAACTTGATTTTGTGCCGTTCACTGAAATGAAGCATAACTGGGCACATGAAAAACCAGACTCATCCGAGTCAATTTGTAATCACCATCGATGTAAAGAACATCAAACCAGCTTCTCCTCAGCAGGAAACTTTTGTTATGGATTAATTGAAGTCTGACAGCAATCTTTAATCTAAGAGATGTTAACCCATTCACAGCCCCACCATACCACAAAGCCTATGTTCCTTGGTCGTCATGATGCACAAATGCAGCTCTGTCAAGTCAACTCGTCAGCACTCTATACTGGCGCTTTATCTCGACTCTGTAGAAGGTCACCACCCATGTGTGGTTGACGTAATGTATGAATACTGCCTGCAAGACCTGATACGACTGTTTTCATGCACCACAAAGAACAATGATGCATTGAATCACCAATTGACCTTGAAATGTGCAAAAAGATCGAGTACTGCGATAGTGAGGGCCACGTCTGTTCTTATTCCTATGGTTGTATTTCAGAGAATACAAGCGGGCTTAATTACGCAATTACGCCATTTCTTACCCTCAGTCTGGATTTCTCCTTGACTTTTTTTTTGCTCGGGTTTCAACCATTAACTAAATGAGACAATAGATAACGCGACTCTTCATCTCTGCCTAATTAATATAAAAAAAGAGGCCCAGATTTTTATAAGGAAGTTGCTGATGGCTTTGCAAGATTTGCATTTAAATCACCTAACTGATCAAAACCATGCGTGGAAGAGTTGAGCAGCGGTCACAGGTCCCACAGCTCAACCCCAACAGACAGGGAGTGATAAGTGCTATTCAGTTGTATTTATAAAGGAAAATTGAACACTATTTATAAGGAAAGTATTTGAATTAAGCATTCTTTTTTGAGAGTATTTCTACTGCTGTCAGGGGCGTGGGAAGCAGTTTAAGAGTGGGTGTGACCAGGGGGTTTACTGCAATTTTTGACCTCCCTTTGCTTTGCTTTTAGTTTTGACCTTTTGAGGAGTTGGCCAAAATTGGGGGGGGGGGGACATGTCCCCCCTGTCCCCCCTGTTTTCCACGCACATGTCTGTCCCATGCCTCGTTCCAAATAAAATGGGGTGGGGGAGCCGCTGGGACCACCCTGCCTAGCTCCACACTGCTACAACAGAACACTTTCCAATCGCATGTACAGGTGAGCACAGCACCAAATTGAGTCATTCCCCATACAGCGGTTGTGGAGAGAAGGAAGGTTAGGACAGTGTCAGTCACTGTAGTACCATGTCTGCTTTGAACCCATAGGGTTTGCAATGTGACTGCAATGTTCCATGTCTGCTTTGAGCCTACTGTCAAGCAGTCTGTACCAGTATGGCGGCTCCAACAGTGTCCTACCCTGTACTATATAAAGCCTCAACCCATACCCCACTTTTAGAGATCCAGTTCGGGCCCTTGCAGGTGAGTGAGTGAACAAGAGCTTTATTATACTTAGCAGTCCTACATATGTAATGGAGAAGTTCTAGTCAAGTGAATATCATTAAGTCATTTTGAAGCCAGGTTGCTCTATCATAGTACTTTATGTTAATAGTAAATCAAATATAAAATCACCTACATCTGGTTGTAGTAGCGGTCATCCCATCAGGAGGGCATTTCAAAACCATAGCTATAGATATCGTTTTGAAATGCCCTGCAGATGTTTCAAACTGTGAATTTGAATTAAAAGTAATCAATACAGCACGTCTCAAGAACCTCAGACGGACCACATTTCTCCTTCCACTGGATTAGGTTGACAACGGTTAGAGGTTCTCGTGTGAGGTGAATCTTCTCAGAGTAACATTGATTCAGTCAATGCTTCACTTGAGATTAGATTAACAAAGAGCTGCAGCAAAAGTTTTGGACACCAATCGACTGTAAAGACATTATGAATGGCGATTAGAGATTTCTTTCACTTTTACAGCAGGGATATTAATTAAACCCGAGAACTTGGAGGCAGCCAGTAAATCCATGAAAATACTATTTGTAGGTGAGGATGGAGGGAAGCAGTGCCCTGGACCATGTTTCAATAGGTTCCACGACAGGACACCCTCAAATCGTAGTGGGAGGTGTAAGAAATGACTCCATACCAGTACCATACTTTTGGATACATAGTGACCAGTCATACCTCCTTCATGGTCTAGTATGCACTCCTGTGTTCAAATGAGCATAGGGCTGCAGTAACTACTGTAATGTCTCATATAGGAGCCGGGCCTTGAATAGGGGCCGGGTAGGAGGGCTGTTAAATCAATAATTCCCTTTCAAATCACATATGATAGATCTATATCTAATGACCTAATTGTATCTAAAACAATGTACGCTCTGTTATTCTTTCTTAATATATAGTAGGACTGAGGTGTCAGCTAGGTGTGATATCCTTTGTAATTTTATTAGAAAGCCATGGTGGGTGAGGGTTGGATATGACAGGCATGACAGCTTTGTAAGGCCTAGTGCTCTATCTACACCACTGCATACTAGTAAGTACATAGTTGACCCATGTGTGGACGTAATGCTCAATTCTTAGGTGAAACACCACACTTTTCCAAATGATATTTCATTCTTAACCCTTAAAGGGCAGAGCAAAAATTGTTGCCTTGGCTATGGGGACGGCCTCCAAAAAAGGTAAAGTTCCTAGAGGACGAGCCTATTTTCAATTCCTATACTAATCCTATATAACGCGCATCGACTATAGTCGACGCTAGGCCTGCCATGGTGTCGACTATAGTCGACGCTAGGCCTACCATGGTGTCGACTATAGTCGATGCTAGCCCTCAATGGGTTAAAAAATTAAGAAAAAAAACTGCCATTCCCAAGCCAAAGGCACTGGCCACAGGGTTATAGGTAGTAGTGTAAAGAGCCCAGATTTGGTACATTTGAGCAAAGGAGTGCAGAGGCTACCCACTAATTATTCACATTGAGGGTTGTCATACCAGGATCCCTTATTAAGTCACTGCTGTGGTGGCTATTAATTATTATTTTAGCCAGCAGGCAGTAAGATCACCCAGTAATGTTGCCAGCTATTTAGTCACCAAGGCCAAAATTCTAAGATTACCTGCTAAGACTTGACCCATCTCCAGTTGTAGCTTGCTGAACTTGTCGTGGAAACTATTAAAACACGATCCTGGTATCATCAATCATGACTGACTCTACAAATTGGAAAGCAAGAGGTTTCACCTTTAACAGGCCGCACATTATGTACCTATGTCATCACGATCCATTGATGCAGCCTTGGCTATTGACTCATCAGTGCTGCATTCAGGCATTATGCCAACCCTGAGGTTAGAATACACAGAATGATGCACTAATGCAGTCCTTTGGAAAAGGCATTCCAACACAAGTATTGGTGCATCATGAGAACAAAGGGATATATACCTAAATGCCTTTAAAGGGTTAGAAGGGAAAACAAATACGAACACACCAGTAGTGATTGTATATTTGGATAAGGCTTAGTAGAGGCCACCCCAGTCAACTTAACCCGTTGATGGTGGAATGATACTGCAATGAGTCAAGATGGATAACAAGCCATGATTCACCAATGCAGTATGAGCACTAGGAATCTACACAGGATCGTGTTTCAATAGTTTCCACGACTAGACACCCTCAAATCATAGGGGGAGGTGTAAGAAATGACTCCATACCAGTGACTACATAGTGAGCTCCTGTAGAGGCCTCAAAATAGCAGCTACTATTTATTCAACTACGGGCTCAATACACACCACTATGAAGTCATAGCACCCAGTCATAAGGGCCACTATTGGCTACATAGTGACCGGTCATACCTTCTTCATGGTCTAGTATGCACTCCTGTATTCAAATGAGCATAGGGCTGCAGTAACTACCATAATGTCTCATATAGGAACTGGGCCTTGAATAGCAGCCTCCCTTGAATAGGGGCTGGGGTAGGAGGGCTGTCAAATCAATAGGGGCCGAGCCTTGAACAGGGGCCTGGTGGGGCCAGTTTTAGGGGGTTTAGGAAGACAACCAAACCCCCCAGCCCAAATGATGTATAATTGTTCTAGATAATTCCCTTTCAAATCACATATGATAGATCTATATCTAATGACCTAATTGTATCTTAAACAATGTATGCTCTGTTATTCTTTCTTAATAGTAGGGCTGAGGTGTCAGCTGGGTGTGATATCCTTTGTAATTTTATTAGAAAGCCATGGTGGGTAAGGGGTTTGGTGTGACAGGCATGACAGCTTTGTAAGGCCTACTGCTCCTTCTACACCACTTCATACTAGTAACTACATAGTTGGCCCATTTGTGGCCGTAATGCTCAATTCTTAGGTGAAACACCACACTTTTGCAATGATATTTTATTCTTTTGAAAAAAAAAATCCTGCCATCCCAGAGCCAAAGGCGCTGGCCACTGGGTTATAGGTAGTAGTGTAAAGAGCCCAGATTGGGTACATTTGAGCAAAGGAGTGTAGAGGGCAGCAGCTAAGGTTACCCACTAATTATTCACACAGAGGGTTGTCATACCAGGATCCCTTATTGAGTCACTGCTGTGGTGGCTATTTTGCCAGCAGGCAGTACGATCACCCAGTAATGTAGCCAGCTATTTAGTCACCAAGGCCAAAATCCTAAGATCACCTGCTAAGATTTGACCCATCTCCAGTCATAGCTGGCTGAACCTGTCGTGGAAACTATTGAAACACGATCCAGATACACCAACCATGAAGGGCAGTCAAGATGTTTACATGCAACCCTGGTGAGAAATTCACCATCTATCATCTCTGTGTCTGTGTATAATTAACAAAAGATTTCATATAGTATTAAAGCAATCTGCTGCCATTAAAGGGTTACATAGATTACAAACCAAGCAAAACCCCCTCAGTAGACACAATACAGTGGCGCCGCACAATAATATTGAAACTTGTCGCCAATGTAAACTTTTTGAACTGTGGCCAAAGCACACCCCAAGGTGTCACGTTTCCGACACATGATATATCACGGTGCCCCTAGTCACAGCATGTTAACTAAACCAAGAGGTTAATTTAAAAGGTCCTTGGATTTCTAACCCTGAGATCTTAGCGTAGGCACATATTATAAGACCTAGCCAGTCTACTCTATTTAATGCAGTGGTTGCAGGCCAGCCAGGCACAGCAAGTCCTGAGATCCCTTCACTATTCCTTTTCCAGCAGTAAGATCACTGCAATCTTAGTGAAATAATTGCATAGTGGTTTCACCTGAATACAAAAGCACTCACAGGGAACACACCGGCTCCCAAGAGTGTATGTCCCTGCTGTACATATAATATATAATAGAGGAGAGGGAGAACATTTGCTGAGAGTCCTTGATGGCTCTTCAGGCTACTCAGGCTTGAAGTGCACTTGAATACTGTACGACTGCTATTCCTTCACTATGAGCCTCTTGCCCCTGTGCACAGTGTGTTCTACTTGGAATGGTGTAGGAGGGCTGAAGCTAAGATCACTGCAATCTTAGTGCTGGCTGTGAAAAGGCAAGACGGTCTAATTTTAAGATGGCTTAATTGGATAAGGCAGAATAATTCCTAAGGTTGCTAAAGTAGCGATCACAGGACCCAGAATCAAAACTTTTCCAAACGTTAAGGAAACACCAGGCCCTATCTACTTCCTGCTCCTCCTCTGCACAAATAGACACCTAAATGTGACCTTCCCATAGGTACAAGTGCAGGTAAGGTAGATTTGGTGGTAGATTTAGGGACCTGGAGGTTAATTTAAAAGGACCTGGGATTTCTACCCCTGCGATCTTAGTGCAGGCACATATCATAAGACCTAGCCAATCTACCCTATCTAATGCAGTGGTTGCAGGCCAGTCAGGCACAGCAAGTCCTGAGATCACTTCACTATTCCTTTTCCAGCGCTAAGATCACTGCAATCTTAGTGAAGTAATTGCATAGTGGTTTTACCTGAGTACAAGAGCACTCACAGGGAACACTCCTGCTCCCAAGAGTGAATGCCCCTGCTGTATACATATAGAGGGGAGGGAGGACGCTTGCTGAGAGTCCTTGAGGGCTCTTCAGGCTACTCTGGCATGAAGTGCACTTGAATACTGAACAAGGTCAACTGCACCCTATACTCTATAAGTGGCTCATATAGGGGGGGAAGGCTTGTGTAATCACCCTTGTGAGAAGGAGTGTTTCCACTGCTATTCTTTCAGTATGGGGCTCTTGCCCCTGTGCACAGTGTGTTCTACTTGGAATGGTGTAAGAGGGCTGAGGCTAAGATCGCTGCAATCTTAGTGCTGGCTGTGAAAAGGCAAGACAGTCTAATCTTAAGATCGCTTAATTGGATAAGGCAGAATAATTCCTAAGATCCCTGAGGTAGTGATCCCAGGACCTTTTGAATTAACCTCCAGATGACAGGGGTGAAAGGTGGCCAGAAGAAATGACTACCTCACATGTGAGAGGATCATAACCAGAATTTACCAACATGGTTAATAGTTTTATGTATCACTGCTGTTGGGAATGGAATATCTTGTAGCTGTTTGGGTGTGGACCAATGTGATGATCCATTTATCCCTTAAAGAGCTATATGATGCCTCTAACAGAACAGTATTACAAAGGCTACCATGACTGCTCCCTTCCAATCCTCAAGGTTCCTATGATGATGCCATTAACACAGCCACTAACTATACTGCTCAATGTCTGTATACGGGTGATTCTTGTGAAACCTCCTACTTTCTTGTTTTTGGAGTCTTTTTTGGCTTTGTTTGGCTGTGGAATAAAAAATATTTAACCATTCTTCTCATTATTGTTTTTATTTGAAAGAAAACACTTGGGCCTTCAGAAATGTGAAATGTATACATTGAGTAGAGCGATGCACTAATCCTCAACTAGTAGATCGCTGGTGCTGCATGTATGCAATCTTTGTAATTTTTCCGGTGTTGTATGCATAAACCATGCTAGGTGTTGATCCACACGCAAAATCAAAGTCATGAAGACTTTTGGATTATCTCTCAGTTGTGTCTCTACCCTGTACCTCTGTTTCTACTGTTTCGTTGTGCAAATCTCCACTACCTATCTGCCTAGGTCTAACGACCTAATGTCTATTTTGCCAATATTCCCCTTAGCTTGGTGCTTGCCAGTGTAGTGCACAAGTGGTCATTCTGGTGGACTCTACCCGTTACCCATTGGGAAGTATAGCTCGGCACTGACACAGCAATAAAGTACTTTCAGTCAAAGATATCTTCTTCTAGTAGACAACCTCTAAATATTTTTTTTTTCAAGTTCTACGACTGCACACAACCCCGACCGACGAGGCCTATAATTTATTAAGTATATACAAATTATCTACGAGGCCTATAATTTATTAAGTATATATATACAAATTATCTACGACGTCCAAAATGGATGCAGTCAAAGCACCTTGAGAAGTGAAATCCTGGGTAGGTCTGTGGTCTATTTGTGAAAAGACAACGACCCCCCCCCCCCGTGGAGTCTTAAGAGAGCACCTATTGTACAATTAGATAATTCACATCATGATACCAATTGCATGTACGATATTTGATTGTTAAAATGCATTGAAAGGAGTTGTGACTTGTTCACAATTATAGTGGAAATAAAACAATTGAATAAATCTGTACTCAAGCCCTGTACAATGTTATGTATATATTAGGAGATAGGGTTTAGTGGTGTTTAAAAAACTAGTGGCTCCCTGACACCTAGCGGATATTATTGGAACAGCTTTTGCTGAGCTTAGTGGAGTTTTTTTTTTTTTGCGGTAAAAAAATCTATCTAGTGTTTTCTTCACACCTGACACCTAGTGGATATTATTGGAACTGCCTATAGCTGGAATTAGTAAACCCCTTTTGTGGTTAAAAGCAAAACTAGTAGCAACAACCTTACCACCTTTCCTCAAATTTGTGCAGTGCTGTTTTGTGAATTGCGCTCTAACCTTGTGTAAATCAGTGGCAGAGTAATGAATTTCACTCTTTTTACAATGCAGTGCAAGGATTTTGCACTGGAACAATGATGTAGCAACTCAGCGAGCTGTTGGCTGTTGCCACTATCACTGCCGCCTGTGTGTAAACAACATGAATGCGCCTGCTTTTCACCAGGTGGCCATGTTAGAGACGCCGACCGCCTAAGCACATAGCGTCGCTACTTTGTTGTTGTTTTTTTTTAATGAAAAAAAGTGCCTCACAGACCCTATTTTTGGTTTCAAAAAGAAAATCACAACACTATAAATTTGTAGCAATAGAATAAATTTGACAAAACAAAACAGATGGTTTAGATTAGGTGGTTCTCCTGATGTATTTTGTTCAATCTTCACCTCCTCAGTCCTTCAGTCCTTCCATTCCTGCTCTGCAGTTGTCAAAACAAATGGGTGACAATTGACCTCCTCTCTTAACCTTTTTTTAACCAGCAGCAGCAGCAGCAGCGACAGTATTTTTTTAAGCAAATCAACTACGGCATCCGCCATTCTTTTTTAGTATGGAGCCTTTTCCACTGCTTCCAATGATTCCTCCATGTAACAGCTTGCCTTTTTCAAGTTGATTCCACGTAGGACGTCCACTAAAACTAACTGCGGCGATATTTCAACACTTCAAAAGGTTTACGACCATCAGCTAGTTTTGAGATGGGTGTGGCCAAAGTGGTAAGTTTCGCATCAGTCAATGATAGCTGCTTTCCCAATACCTTCCAGTGTGGTCCTACGCAAGTGGCTGTCATGCTGATGAAATCCTTTTTCTCTCTGGTGTTCACCACTAAGTCGAAATCGTAAAATTTTCAACCTAGACCGAGATTTTCTAAAGCAGACCTTAGTTTTCCATATTTGAAAGGGTACATTGTGTCCAAGTATTTCCACAGCATGAGCCTTCCATAATGCTCGGGGGACTGTCTTCATGTGTAAGATAGTGTAGTGCGTCCATGTGAATTCCTAAGGCAGGTGCTAGCTCCTTCAAATAATTGTCTCCAATCATTTCGCTGATTATAAACAGTGACAAATCTGTAGGATATTTTGTTTTTGCCATTGTTGTGGTGGTAGGTAGGTAGGTAGGAAGGTAGGTAGAGTAGGTAGGTAGAGGTAGGTAGGGGTTACATAGGGTAAAGTAGGGTAGGGTAGGAGGTGTGTGTATGTTATACATACATGCATGTGGGCCTTTTTTTCTGTAACGTAGGGTTAACACATTTAAAGCCATACATGTTGTTTGTGCAAATGCACTAAGAATTATCGGTATATTTAAGGAACTAAAAATTTACCCCAGAGTGGGTCTGTTAGGCCATTGTAAAAGTAATCTAAACATTGACAAAATATGTGAAACCATATGTTTCACCTGTCTACAATGCACCTTGGAACTTTCAGCTTTAAACTTGGTTGGGGTAAAAGTCATTTTTCATTCGAGCTAAATTTCAAGGAGGGCTAGCATTCAGGGCTTTTAGCTTCAGTGAAAAACAACTCCGCCTACTTTCTGGCTCAAGCAGTGTTTGAAACTGCTATTGCAAACATAGCTAGAATCAGTGGCACATGTTATTTTAATCCCTGCAATAAAAGCTTAAAGTCAATGAATTGGACAAGAGCAAAATCACTGACCGCAAACACCTCTTTCTGTCGCCTATGTACAAAACCTGCTAATGGTAAAAGCACATTCGTATTTCAAGTTGTCTGTAAAATAAAAAAAATAAAATGCAAGTGAAAAAAAAACCTGCATTGTGTTGTGTTGAGTTAATTACACATTTTATTTCTTGTCATAACAGTTCAATTGCATCGAACAAAAGCATTGAAATCATGCGATGAACATCAATGTGGGGAAAAAAAAATATAACATGTTTCCCCTAAAATTCCATGGGTATTAAATAAATGACAACAACCAATCGAAGCTTAAGAAATAAGATCATGTATAAAGTATTCAACAAGCAATCAGCACTCAAAAAAACTAGGTTATACTTTCCCCAACACCTAAAAGTTACATGGATATTACACGTCACTTCCTAACCACAAGGGGGCTCCACTAAACCCAGCTATAAGTAGTTCCAATAATATCCACTAGGTGTCAGGCGTAAAGGCGTCACAAATTTTTTTTAACCACAAGGGTGCTCCACTTAAACCAGCTATGAGCAGTTCCAATAATATGCACTAGGTGTCAGGGCGCCATTAGTTTTTTTTTTGTTTTTTTTAACCAAAAGGGAGCTCCCCTAGGCTTAGCTAAAAGCAGTTTCAATAATATCCGCTAGGTGTCAGGTCAAAATGGCGTTGTCAAGGTCAAGGTCACATCATATTTTAACGTTGCCATGACAACAACACATTTGTTTATGTTTTGTTGGTGCCATGGCAACCGTCTCTCATGCCTTTAAAACTAGGTCAATTCCAAAATTTCAAATCTCTCAGCCAATCAGAGCTCAAGAAACTAGGTCATTACGTCAATTTCGGTCTTTCAACCAATCAAAGTTAGAGATTTCAAATTTCCCGCCTTCAAAACTAGGTTACTTCTGGTTTCCGGCTTCCCTAGCCCACTTAAAAGGGTCTGTTTCTCCTCTTTCCTATGGTGCACATATGTGCGGGCACGCCACATTCCTCTTTGAACATGTTTAGGGTAGAGTGACCTTGAGTCATCCATGTACCCTGAGTCGGCTACTTTGCATGTTTATAGTGGCAAATTGAAATTTTCAATGACTACCTTAGAAGATTTTAAGTGATTAACATTTGGAGAAGATGGGAAGATGCAGCACTTGCCATCTTACAATCATTGGCTTTATTGGGTCCTTCCCCTTCCACAGGCTGTCAATAAGAGCATGTTTGCGGTTATGTCCATGCAAATAGAAATGGGTTTTTGATGATTTGCAAATCACTTATATTAGATTGCAACTAGTAAATGAGGATAAGCTTGCAATAATGTCTTAGTAGTTAAGGGACAGAGTTAGCCTTGACTAAATATTGTAAATGCAATGTATTAACACACTGTCAATTATCAATAAAGTGGAAATTCCCCCCTCCTTGCATCAAGTACAAAATAGACAATCTCCTACAGAGTGGAATTCTATAATACCATACGTGCTTAATTTTGCAAATTGATAACTTGGATAGCTATGATGTATTTATTCTAGGGGATTTCAACGTTAATATATTATCCAACACACCCAAAAAGAATCTCCTCATTGAAACCTTCGATCATTTTCATCTCATAAATGAAGTCACAACTACATCTGGCACTAATACATGTATAGACCTTATATTTTCCAACTGTGATAATATCATTTCTAGTGGACCTCTCAACATTCACTTGTCTGACCACCTACCTGTACATATACAGAGGTTTCAAATGCATGCAAAAAAGAATTATAGATCTATCTTGGGTAGATTGTGTAATAACTTCAATACAGAACGATTTCTTATGGACTTAGAAAACTGTAATTGGGATTTCTTTTTACCAAAATAATGACCCGTCTATCTGTTGGAATATACTAGAAAATATGATTAAGCGCATGTTAGATTTGCAATGCCCTGTAAAAATTTTTAGAGTTGTTAACAAACCTAGTCCTTGGATGACAAATGAATTATTGGAAAGAATAAATGATAAAAATATGTTATTAAAGATTGCAAGACAACGTATCGATATAATCTCGTGGCACAGAGCAAGGTTATGTCGTAACGCTGTAAACCAAGAGATAGAATATGCCAAGGAAATTTATTATTCTAATTTGTCACAAGTGTTCAAAAATGACTCGAAAAAATTTTGGAGTACAATGAAAGATATTTTCCCATCAAGTAAGACAGCAAATAAATCTATTATGTTAACAAATGATAATGGCCAGGTAATCTCGATGGATGATTTCTCTACCTATATAAATAATTTTTTTTTGCAGAGATAGGGCCACATTTAGCAGAACAACATAACACTCCATTCAACTTTAATGGTACACACTGTGAGATTGATATGCCAGATATGAATTTTACTGACGAAGAAATTATTGACTGTCTCCAAAATATTGATGTATTCAAATCCTCAGCTATAGATTATTTATCTACTAATATCTTTAAACAAGTTATGTTAAGGTTCCCTCACAGATTTATTAAAATTATTAACTTAATAACTGCCATCAGAAATCCGAATCTACACTAGACTCTATATCAGTTTTGGTTGACAATGTACTAAAGAATAGAAATAATGGTAATATAACGGTGGCTGCGTTTATTGATATAAAAAAAAGCATTTGATTCTGTAAATCACTTAATATTGTTAAGAAAACTAGAACAATATGGTATTAGAAATAGAAATCTCACTCTTATTGAAAACTATTTATCACGAAGATGTTCTATAGCAAACCATATTCGCTCTGGAAAAGCTAACCTGACATGTGGGGTGCCACAAGGTTCAATTTTGGGTCCTCTGTTCTTTTTATTATATATTAATGGCTGTATCTCAAATAATGATATTCATAAAACCTTGATTCAGTGCTTTATGTCTCAGGAAAAACCATTGACACATTAACCACTGAGCTTACACTGCCTTAAATACTTTTTCTCTTTGGGCCTCCAGAAATAAATTGACAATGAACAAATCCAAAACTAAGATTATGACCTTTGCCTCAGCAATCAAGTTAAAAAGATTGCAAAAGCCAACAAAAGTACTAAATGGTAAGCAACTTATGAATGTCTCATCATACAAATATCTAGGCGTGACACTGGACCCAGAGCTGAACTTCAATATGTATTTAAGAAATGTTATCAAGAGTGTACATTTTAAATCATTGATCTTGTATAAAATTAGAAAATACTTGTCAATAGAGGCAAGAATTAAGATGTTTAAAATGCATATTACTCCTACTATAGACTATTGTGATATCTTGTATAATGGAGCAAAGGCAGACCTATAGTTAGAACTGCAAAGGTTACAAAATAAGTGTCTTGCCTAGGCTTTCACCTGTTAACTTCAACCACCTTAGTGCATAAGAACGCTGTGGTACCTATGTTAGAACCCAGAAGACTCTGTCATGTAAAAATGCTAGCCTTTAAAAGATCTACAATGGCAAAGTATATTAAACCTGCTGTAAGAACAACCAGATTTTCTAATGCACCAGTGTTAAAATATAAGAAGATTAACTGTATATCCTATGCCAAATCACCAGAATGCTTATGCGCTTAAACTTGGAATAACCTAGATATAGATATGAGAAATCTTAGAGATGTAGATGTATTCAAATCAGCCTAAAAGAAGGTTTTAATTAAGACTATTATGATTTGTCTCTTGTTATATAATTTACAATTATGTAAGATATATGAATCTTAATATGTTCCTCATGCCTAGTGCTGACTCTATCACTATTCGTTGTACTCCTAAGTGTTTGGGATTAGGGGGATGGAATATTATTATTCTGTATTTAAAGTAAATTATTGCCCCAGTTGTTCCAAAAAGAATAGTTATTAAGTATCTTATTCTTATGATGTATGGTAACTCATTTATATGGCCAGGCCATGATAACATTTTCAAATGACGACCCATAAGTTCATCCAATAAAAATGGATGAACTTATAAAGCTACTTCTAAGATGTATATAGGTATAATGATTTTTTTATGTAAGATATCGACTGATACTGTATTGTAAAAATGAAGAATGCGTCTATGTATACATGATGAAAAAAATCTAGACCAAATAAAGTTTAAAGTCTGTTCAAAAAGAAAAAAAGTAGTTGAATCACTATATGATGTGGACGACTCAAGGAACTGGTGGCCAACTCACGGTACTGATGACGGGAAATACACTTCATTTGTACAATGAAGGCTTAAAGGGTCAGGTAGACATGACTATAAGATTTATAACCTTATTTGCTGGAAAGAGAAACACTTAAGGAAAATTTTCATAACCGTTTTTCAATGCCCCACCCAGTGATATGCAGACTTGAGGATAGGTACAATGAGCGATAGGTATATTTCACAAGGCATAGACTATAAGAGCTACTATAAAGGAAGAAAGAATAGAATACAAGGTGAGAGATGCATAGATAGCTGGTTAGGTAGACTGAGGGCTATATACCATGAAGGATAGGCAGCCTGAAGGATAGGTAACCTCAAGGAAATATATAGCATGAGTGATCAGTAGATGTATGCTTGAGGTAGACTGTTGGATTTGTTCTTTAGGGGATAGGTTGACTAAGAGATCATAATGAAGGTTGGATGTGAGCTATCCCAGCTGATCAAGCTGTGATAGGTAGGAAAGCTATAAAGTGAGTTCGAGGGAAAGGTATTGAAGAGGATGGGTAGCAAGGAGGATAGGTAATAAACAGTTTAAGAGATCGGCACAGAGGGTACCTTGTAAGGTGAGCATATTCAAAAGATACATTGGTGCTAGGTTATATCACGGATGTGCCAGTCAAATGTGAGGGATGTGCAGAGTTGGGGGATAGTCACCATGAGGGATAGGTAAAGTGAATGATAGGCAGATTGAGGAAAGGTAGACTAATGATAAGAATGTACAGAGAAAATTAGGTACAAAGGTGAGGGGTAAACTTTAATCCTTTAAGCCATTTGAGGGAAAACCTAATTAAACTTTAGATGTTTCAAGGGATAGGTAGTATGAGTGATAGGCAGACTAAGGGATAGGCAGTATGTGGGAGAGGCAGAGCCATGCGCAGGCAGAGTACTTGTCAGGTTGGGATAGGCAAACATTGGGATATGTAGATTGAGGTACTGACTTTGATTAGCATGTTGCATCTATAAAAAGTTCCAATCATTTTCAATATAACTTTTTTACATTTTTAAAATATTCTCATCATCAAACCTCCTTTTTAGGTATCTTTAATCAAATTTTGAGAATCAAGACCACAAATTTTGGATTCAGCAGGACTTTTTGGTATAGGTTTCCATTTGATAAATATTCCTGACATCTCCTTAAATTCCCTTATCTTACATAGGACTCAGTACTGAACACAAAAGGTGGCCTACCTTTAAGGTCGGGGGGGGGGGTAGAGGGGGGTGGCTTGCACTATAGGACTCTATGGAGTAACACATCCTAGGGAACCTATACTATTTTTGGCTTAAGTTAGAGGTTGCACAGAGGTCCAAGTGGATGACTCATGGTCACTTTACCCTAATGTTTTTCTTGCCATGAATATGAACTTAGCTGTCGAAATGGCGTTAAACATCTATAACTCACTCACTTCCGGTTCGTAAGTAGGTCAAATCGAATTCAGTAGCTGTTCCTATGCACTGAGTTTGCCCCTATAGGCCTATACTACTATGGGGCCCTCAAAGGGTTAAGTTATACTCTGTTCGGGAGGTATGAGCCTGATTTGGCCTGATTTTCTAATTTGCATGGTCCATACTCAAACCTGTCAAGCAGACCAGAAAATCCAAGAACAATCCCGAGTGTATTTCTGTATTGTTCACATGTAATACTGCTCTGTTGCCCTAAAGTATTTGGGCTACCATTAAGATAATTCAGACTTGTCAGTTCTATGACAATGCAGTCTATTTCACAAGCGGCGATTGAGCTGCGACTCTTTGTAATTCTACTAAACCTTTTTCTCTAGTTAAGGCAATTCCTCTGGCAATGCAGTTATTTCCACAAAACCAGCAGTAGGATCAAATATCACATTTTTCACCCATCTCTTGCTGTACTCGTTCCCACTGGAGAGGATGCGTCTCAATGTGATTAAACTCATTTTGGTGGGTTTAAATTATCCCTTTAAGGGTGGCGTGCTGTCCATAGGATCATGTTCCATGATGGTCATGATGGGCTAGTGCAGTGTTGAGAAGTCTGCATGCGTGCATTGCATTGGCTCATCATAGTGGCTCCTTCAAGGTCTATCAATCCATTTCCAGAGGTCAGCATGATGCATGAATGCAGCTCTATCAAAGAGACTCCCCAAGTGCTGCATTTATGTAACATTCCCAAAGAGTACAGGGCACTGAAACCATATGCTGTCCTTTATGGGTTAAACTCACTTTGGTAGAACTGCTCTATTTAAAGATCCCCAATTCATTGCTGCTGACTTTCACTCCTATCCTTCGGTACTGACTGATGTTTTCACATTTGACTCACTGATCTGCGTTGTGTGTGGGGTGCTATTGGAACTATCCTAGAATTAGGATATAAAACCTCATTGATTTGCCCCTTTCCTTTTCTTCGATGTCATGAAGGCAGTAGCATTTAGTTTATAGAGAACCTGTGAGAGTTTACTTAATTGACAAAACCACCTTAAACCACTCAAGGGCCCACTATAGTCTTAGCCATCGTTGGCCATCACTATGCATGAACGTAGACTGACAAGACCTGCTATCATGCATCATTCCCGCCCTGATAGAGGGGTGGGAGCAGTCTCATTCTGTCTGCATGATGCACCACAGCAACACTGCATTAGTGCATCATAGTAACAGGGGAATATGTAGGTAGAGGCATGATGCAAACCCTAAAGGTTTAATTTCATAAATAATCTAAACTGTCCTAATTCCTTCACGTGACCATCTCCATAAGCCGACCAATCAATACTGCTTAAAATGATTCTCAAGAATTCAATTCTCACGCTCTCCTTGTCTTTGGGCTGGCCAAGCCTGACTGGTGTCTGGCAGAGTTCCCAATAGAGATTATAACAGGCCTGCTATTACAATGCTCTGTGGACCACAACTCAAACAGTAAGTTGGGTGTCAAACAGCCTGAGGCAGTGCCAAGAGCATCGTCCTCTCTACCCTGGTTCCCTGGGAGAAGTAAAAAATAAAGGTAATCTAAACCGTGAAAACACAAATCTGAAAGGGGCAATCCCAGCACTAGGATCACTTACATAGTTCGATTTGTTTTTAAAAGCCGAAGGTGGCAATGTTACAAAGAAGCATGTTTGGCCTTTACCAGTGTTTGTCTCTCACTACGGGAGTCCAGTGTACCACCTGTCCTGCCATTCAGAAGAAGACAGGCATATCAAAGATAAGGACCTTCACTAGAATAGCTTTATGACTAATCAACGACAGGCAGGATACGTTATCAGCAGCTATCTGAAATTGGCCTTTATTGTTATCCCATTAGCTCTACAAGGACAGCATGACGCCTCCACACTCTCAGCCCGAAATGTAAATGCCAGTAAAGACCACTGCACTGCGTACAGGACAACCTACTGTAGAATCAATGGATTTGTACTAACAGTAGCTCCTATTGTTTTCTAAAAATAAAAGCAATGCACTGTAAATAGAGTCGCAGAGTTTGACTATGCAGGTTTATGCCCCTTTGTATGTACCACTGAAGTGTTGGTGAGTTTGTGGATTTGTCCATCATACATGTATACTGATCCTTCGCTAGTGTATACCTCACATGGTCGGCATGTTATATTTATTGATGCAGCATTAGCTGCCTGCACACTCGGTCTCCATCCATGCATCATGCAGACAAAACTGTACAATAATAACAACACTCTGTAGTTCATAAAAGATTATTTGATGTAGGAGGTGAATCGTTTTGATAATTCGCGAGGGAAGGGTTGCCATTACAAAAGAGAAGATCAGAAAAGTTTCTTTAATTTTCGAAATGAGTAACTGTGGGTGGGAGATGAGTAATTAGCTACATGCCAATGCAGGGGCATAGGAAAAGGGGGGGCAGGGGGCATGGGGTCCCCCGATGATAAAGGAGGTAGGGCCTGAGTATGTCTCCGCCCCCCACCAATTTGCAAAGAATCCATCTAGAATAAATCGGATAAAAAGCTAAAACTTTTATCTCAGATAAGATTAATGGCATAATAAGATATGGTTAATGGGGGACTGAATTTAAATCAGATCTAAAATTCAGCAAAATTATCTTTCTATATATATACAAATTCTATATAGGTATGCATAGGCGTCATCACACTTCAGCCGACAATTCAAGGTGGTTGTGGTGTGCCCCAAGCTGGGGCCCCCATGAAGATTTGCTTCCTACACCTCTGCAATGTGACACGCCCTTCTGTCTGCATGATGCATCAACGCTGCACTGGTTACGAAGCCAATCCTGCATTCACGCATCATGCTCATCCTACTGGATTTTTACACTCAACAGGGGCCAACATGAGGAACCAACGCAGTGCCCGCAAATTACTCTGCAGCATGGAATCAGTGCACCATGTCAACCGATAAATCCTGCAGGCGTCATGTTACCACTAAAGGTCTAACATGAGCTTCATCTCCCCCACCTTATTGTGTCTTTGCAGTGCCATACCTTGCTGAGATTGGCGCCAACGCCACAGATAACATCAATAGAGACTTGGAGTAAAGAGATTAGATAAATAAGCACTTTCATTCAGTGCCGAAACAGGAGATCAAGCCACCTGCTTCAATGGAGATCTGGCACCCTTGACGAAAAGATCACTTCATATTGAGCGGAAGGAAATTCAATCTCCAGAAAGTTGGATGAAAACTGATAAAAGCAGCCTAGATGAGACGCATTCTAGTCAAGGTGGGATAGCCTAGTAAACACAATACCTTATCGAACGTAGTAAATTGGCAGATGTAAAACATCAAAACAAAACTTATTATATGGTGTAACAGAGCCAAAATTCATATGTATTTTTAGGTTTGTTTCTGATCTTTTTGGGCATAGATTCTGCATATGTTATCATAGATTCTGCATATGACATTAATAATAGTAAAAGAGGTCATACTGACTTGGTCAACAAGTGCCTCTTATCACCAAGGGCAGCTAGGATGGCATTGTGGTAACATGAGTTTGCTTCCTGCCTTGAAATCCAAAAGTAACAACTCTGTGGGTCTGAATTATATCCTAGTGTCAGGAGTTTTGAAAATAGCTATTCTATTTTTCACATTAGAGAAAGTACTATAGGTTCAAACCAAAGTAAATTTATGTTTCATAATGTAATTAGCTTAGATGTATCTAGACGTTTCTCTGATATTTTCTTGCACATGAAATCTTTTTAAATTGTACAAATACCTTTCAATGATAGCTTCTAAGAGCTATAGCTTATGCTTCAGATCGATGTTAATTCTTACCCCCATTTGGTAGATTATGTGCATAACCTCAGTTTTGCTATTGTTTAAAGCCAAAGGTCTAGATACTGTCTACCCTCGACAGTTGCCCTTGGGCTACGACTATCACCAACGGAATTCCGTTTCATCAGCTACAAATTATACGGCACATGGCTATTGTATAATTGACCAATGGGAGGCATCCCTGGCATATACTGCGAAGCCGGGGGCTGAAGGTGTTAGTCATAGTGCCGTCGGGGTCTAATGGCGGCCCCCAGCTGATAATGGCTATGTGAGCTATACAGAAGGATGTTGCGAAAGGATAGGAATTGGGTTCTGTCAGAGTTGCCGTTCCCAAAACGAACTGATTGACCTCAGAGAATGAATTCTCTGTTGTGTTGCCAAAAGGTAATTGCTCATAGAGGTGTTTCAGGAGTGGGCCTAGGTTGGTGAATAGTTCCCGAGTGAGAACCAATACCTGGCTAGTTCCTTCCTCCAGTTCCCTGGCCTCCCTACTATGGGAAGCACTCAGTTTTATTGCAAGAGCCTCCTGGCCTATTTCCAACCTAGATATAGAGTATGGATTACTAAGTCACAAGGAATAAGATCGAACTATGTTTCTGATAGTAATATCATGTGCATTTCTATTTGACTGTAATACAATGTCATGTATGTTGTTTTCGTTGTTGTTGATTTATCTTAGGATTCAGTGTTTTTGTTTCTGTTGTTCTTGTTTTGTTTGTTCGTTTTCCCCTTTTTTAGGGGGGGGGGGCTTATTTCCCTGTTTAAGCTGTCTACTTATTAGCATTAACTTCTTTGCTTCACCCAGTTTTGTTATTTTTCCTTTCATTTAATTACTGTTCAGCGGCACGTCAATCCTCAATCTATAACATTAGAGTGGGTGAGAACCTGTCTATACTGAGACCCTGCCTTTTCCCTATACTTGCATGTCTACTTTACATGATCATTAAACATAGATGCTGCCAACGCTAAACGCTATTTAGTGGGGAAACACGGGGAGCAAAACACCCTCACTTACCAATAGTAATAGCCTTATTGCTTCACACCACGCCAATAGCTTCAAACTGTCTCGAGGGATTTGGTGATAGGAGTAGTAATTCTTGATAGGCTTGTTGATTATGCCTTATCGCCTGCAACTTCAGGTTTTAGTATCATACCTTCAGGACAGGCACAACCCAGGTAGTAGACATGATTTGATGAAGATTTGGTTGACATAATACAATATTACACCACCCTCTATACGAGTCACAGACAGTTACTTATTTATGCTTTAACATGATTGAATAGAGAAACTTGTTTTGAGTACCGGACACTTCTTCCCAAATATCAGAAACATGAAGTAAACTTAGATTGCTTCTCTGGAACGTAGCAAAAGAATCATCCTTAATATTTTAGTTTGAAATGTTGCAATAGTTGCATCTGAAACTCGGACATCTCTGTATGTTACCAAGGTCCATGACAGCAATATCAGAAGATCTCTATTATGGTTAACCTTTTATAAGGGTCGCATGATACCTCAAGGTTACTTTTCATTGGTCAGGACATCCGAATACATACCAAAAGTACTATGCAGCCCTTCAATGGTACATATTGGTATGCCAGGTTATCCTGTACAAAACAACAAAGCAGCATTACTAAGACCCTCAATCCTGCGTCCCTGTTGTCCTACCGTGCCGCCGGGGGGCGTGACGGGTACTGTTATGACGTCACTGCCTTGGGCTTCCGGTTTGACACGGTTCGGCCATTATGAATCAGCAATAAACATGGTAGCTGCTGGTATCCGGCTTGTATGAACCCTAAGCCCGACGGAGTGTGGGGCACAGGCGGGATAGGAGTGTTGGCTTCATTACTTTGGAAAGTTAAAGACTTAAGGATGGTGGGTTTATTAAGCACCCAAAGATATGGCTCGGAAGCCAATAAACATTAATGGCCAGAATGACTCCTCAGGACAATTCTTCTTCTATGATTCTACACATTTTCTTTTAACAATTTAAACTTTATTTGACCAAAACATTGTTGGACATGAAAACAGTTACAGTTATAAATGTGAATCCTTTGTAGGATCAGATATACATATACTGGTCAATAAAGTTAATGATAGCACCATCAGTAAACTGTTGGAGAGATGCTATCATAAGTCAGTATGATATCAACGATGAAACTTATAGGTAAGAAATAATAGGTAATGCTGAGAGAAAGGCAGTGGCAACCATCATTATACAATTATTTGAGTTTGACTCCCTTTTAAGAAAAAAGAAATGTTAATAAAATACATATAGAGAATTATGGTATCATTTAAGAAACATAATTATGTTGGAATTGAGGCCATCATCAGCTTTTTGGCTGTGTTTTTGAACCGATCATAGTTATCCTCACATCTCACCTCAACACTCAGATTATTCCATATGGAAGCACTGATTACCAAGGGGGAGTTTTCAAAAGCAGTACACTTAGGAATGGGATAATACAACAAAGGTGCTTGGTTCTGTCTGGTAGGTCTTATCAGGGGTTTAATGTAATGATTAATTTTTGATCTTTTGTGGGCAAAAGTTTTTATATGAAAAAGTCTTCTACTGTCTAAGGTTGGAAGTGAAGCATCTTTGTGAATTTGTACTGTGGGAGTCAATATGTGTAGGGAAAGGCATGTCTTATTTTGCATCCTCTGCAATTCTTCCAAGTTTGTACTGCTGGCACCCATATAAAGGATGTCACAATAATCAATAATTGGTAACATGTAACTTTTGTAAATTCTCAACCTGACATCCTCAGACATATATTTTCTGGTTTTATACAAAAGAAATGACTTATGTCGTAACCTGTTAATAATGTTTCTGACATACATATTAAAGTTCAGCTCTTGGTCTAGTATAACTCCCAAGTATTTATACGAGATAACATTCTTGAGAGTTTTACCATTCAATTTAAGTTTAGGTTTCCTAATATTTTTCAATTTTCTCTTTGAAGCAAAAATCATGACTTTTGTTTTAGATTCATTAATAGTGAGCTTATATTTTGAAGACCAATGGTAGAAACCATTAAGAGCAATAGTGAGGGTGGCCGAAATAGTGTCTATTGATTTACCTGAGGCATACAAGACGGAATCATCAGCATAGGGCATTGTGGTGTGTTGGTCATTCGGTTTGATGCAGTCATTAATATACAATAAAAAGAAAAGAGGTCATAAAATTGACCCTTGGGGTACTCCACACACTAAAGGTAGGTTAGTAGACTTGTTGTGATTGGCAATGGAGCATTGTTGGCGACGAGACAGGTAGTTTTCAATAAGGGTTAGATTCCTGTTCCTAATGCCATATTGTTCAATTTTGTCCAGAAGTAATGTATTTATGATTTACAGAATCAAAGGCTTTTTCATATCAATAAATGCAGCCAAGATAATATTACCCCTATTCCTGTTTTCTAAAATGTCATCTACAAGTTTTGATATTGAATCCAAAGTCGATTTTTTCTTCTGATAGCCCCCTTGGTTTTTTGATAATATTGAATGTAATTCTAAGTGTTTTGAAATTGCTGTGTGCATAAGTCTTTCAAGAATTTTTCCTGGACCTGGTAGGATACTAATGGGTCTATAATTTCAAAACGTTTGTGGGGTCCCCTCCCTTGGGTAATGGAGTAACTGTCGCAATTTTCCATGAATCTGGGATGTCTCCATTGTCAACATATAAATGTATGATTTTTACAAACTTTGTGGACATATGTAACACTGCAGCTTTAAAAATATGAGTAGGTAGATATTGCAGAGCAGAAGACTTGGAGGTATCAATATCTCTAACACACTTTAGTATCTCCTCGTCTGTAAAATCAAAATCAGGCATGTCAGTGGCACATCTCTCCCCTTAGAATTCATAAGGTAAATGATGTGCAGAAGCAAGATTGGGGCCTATCTCGGCATAAAAGGTATTATTAAAATCAGATGTATTCTCGAGGGTAATGCACTCTCCATTCTCATTCACTAGATTAATACTATTTGATTTGGAATTACTAGAGGGTAAAATATCCTTGATAGTGGCCCAAAATTGCTTTGAATCCTTAACCGAAGCGTCTGCCAGGTTTTTATAATAAGTTCCTTTGGCTACATTTACTTCAATATTGACTGCATTCTTGAGAACCCGTGCATCATGCATACATTGATACCCAGTGAACAAAGAATATTGAACCAACATTGATTGTTAATTGATCAATCAACAACAATGATTGGCGAATCCATTAACATACTATGCCACTCATTATACCATTCATTTTTGGTCCATATCGTACTTGACTGTTAACCCTGGACCGTATGTGCCACTTATTATACCATCCATTTCTGGTCCACATGGTACTTGACTGTTAACCCTGGACCGTATGTGTCAATGAAAAGTTTGTTGTGTTGATATTTTTTCACAGGCTTTTTGTAAGAGAGGATCCTTTCTATATTGATAAAAATGGCCAATTAATAACTACAACATTAACCATGTAGGCTAACCAGTTGTCAACATTGATTCAACGACCTGTGTCCAAGGTGTACACTCCCATTATTAGGAACTTCGGAATCAACCCGGTGTGCTGCTTGAGTGTTGTGCATGGGAACAGCCTTTTTCTGTGCATAGGCTGTTTACCAGAGCCCCCAGGCACTGCAGTCAAACCTCTCCTATTTGTAGTTTTTTAACTACCCTAATATAGGTAATGACCTGGTTAGACATTAAAAAGAATCGTGTTTCCAGCCATAACAAAAACCACTAACTCAAGAGAAAAGATATTTCCATTTTTTTGTATATGTGAGTAGGGTATTTTCAGAGCATGAGCAGAGTATGAAATTTTTGCTGCTGTTGGTTGCTAATTTGTATGTAGATGCTCTATTAGGTACTTGATATGTGTACAAAGTCTCAACTCAATAGGGGGATGCTTTCTAGTGTTTCAAGGCCATGAGATGTAGGTAGTCCTCCTGCCAATTCTGCTTCTTTCACTGTAGAAACTGGGCCTGTACACAGTACTGAACCTACACAGTTAAAAGAAATCCCTTAAAATACCGAGTTTCCATACAAAATTTAGACAAATTTATTACAGTGTAGAGAAAAACACTCATACAGTCATATGTGCATTCTCAACAGTACTGGATGGGTGGTGACCACTCAGTCATGCCTCAGCAGTGTTGGCAGGGCAGGGTATGTGGCTTAGTCAATGACCAAAGGCCAATTTGGGGGTCACAGCTTCTGGACACCTGTATAAAAGGAATGTACAGGGGCAAAATTATTAATTTTTCAAACACAAATTATTTAATATCTCAGGTTCTAAAAAGGATAAAAAGAAAATTCCAAAAGATTTAGACTCTGTTCGGCAGGCTCTATGATTATAAAGAAAGAAAATAGATGATATAATGAATTAGAACTTTTTCTGGCGTCCCTACCATTATGCTCCCTCAGTGCTGGTGTATAGACTGGTCAGTATTGCATTGGTGCATCATTGCCTGGGCATGGGCCTGAAAGTATCATGCAGCCCGAAAGGGTTAACTGATGTAGACAAAACAACTTATTATTTAAACATTTTCTTGGAAAAGATACATGTATGTTAATAGAACTTTAGAGTTCCTAAAGCCATGTGTCCACAGGGCGTCAAAATTTGTGACGACAAAACCCAGCGGGTTTTTTCCGACGATAAAAATGCTCTTGTTGTCCATTTCCAATGATAAAACCACTTTTGTCGTCCATCTCCGACAATAATATCTAACATGTTTGATTCTTGTCATTGGGAATGGAGGTGGTTTTATCGTCGGGAAATGTTGTCAGTACCAATTATATCGCCCTGTGGATACAAGACTTAACCTGCCACTTAAGATTTTCAAATCATGAGTGTTAAAGTGTACAGGAGCCGATCCTGTATGACTAAAAATTGAGGCTTGGTATTTCAGCCAAAGCTTGGTCATAATGATACCCAGCAAATTGTCGTCATCTGGCGCCATGATTGGTCATCAATGGTGACTCCTTTTTGAGTGATAACTCATTCTGTCATCTTTCGTCACTGTGTGTTAGACTCACGTGGCATAGCAATTGCTATTCCTGGTGATCTTGTGCTATAACGACGTCGTGTTCCATCTAGCGACATGTGTGAGCCACTTCACACAGGTTGATGAGGACTCACGACAATTTGCTGGGTACAGTTCTAGCGGTGGCTTTGAATTTCCTCCCAAAACTGTATAGCTGTATCATATGACCAACTAAACGCTGAAAGGAAGATGAGAACAGACCAAGACCCTACACTTGATCTACCGTAGTGGCCTCTGTGTAGAAATAGCCTACTGAATTTAATCAGTCATAGTGTCCATATTTTGTTTACCAACGTCCTATGAAAACACGACATGAAATTGCATACATCATTTTGAAATATAGACCAAAAAGAACAAGACAACTTCCAAAATCATACTATGTCGTCGATCAATGGTATAACTGTTATAATCATTTAAAGTGGAGCTATCCCACACACAATAGACCTACTATTTTGGCATATTCATGCCGGGTATTTCTTTTTTAATTTTTCAGTCATAGCTGAAGAGCTGCTCAGAATGGACCATTACATGGCTATTTTTTCCTTCACTTTTAGAAGAAAATTGAAATCATCCTGTTCTTCAAAGTACAACATCAAAAATTTATTTCAATCTAATTCTTAATTACCTCTTGGGTAGCTCTTATCGCTGATAACAGCTACCTGATGGGTACCACTGCCCCCCGAGAGGACCGCGCCATGTGATCCATGTAGGAATTAGGTTGGGTCCAGTTAGATTCTATTTCCGCCATGTTCTTCATAACAGTCAGACATGCAGCCCCTGCAGCAGGGAGCTCAGCTTTCTATCCATGTCGGCCAACACGTCCTTCTGATATCCAATACAGCATATGATAACCCTTAAACATCGTCTGAACCATGACGTCCATGCTTTAACCCTATAGGAGCCACATAGTGATTTAATGCATTTTTCATGATTGAATGTAGCTTCAGGGAGTAACTCGTCAGGACGGCATTCTTGCATCATGGCGGCCCTATTGTGTTAAAGCAGTCACCATTATGGACCAACAAAATGCTACTGTGTAGACGCCCAAGTAGTGTATCGGTGTATTATGATGGAAAAAGAAAGAAAAAAATGAGACAAAAACGGTGTTGATCTACCAAAAGGTGTGCTACCAAAACAAATAGGGGAACACATGATATCTCAGATTATATATTGAATATGACCAGTATGAACGTTAACGGAACATGTCGGTATGTGGCTACATAAACAGTGAGTATACACAGATGGAAACCTGACCCTTCTCTGATCTATACAGCTCACAAAACAACTTAACACAGACTCCAGACCAAAACCCCAGGAGATATATTAAGGGGTGCATCCACTGCGACGGATGGACCATCCGTCCCCCTTCATCCGTCATTTTCTCCATAGAAATCAATGATAAATGATACGGATGAAACCCACGGATGGTCCATCCGTGGGCAGTGGACGCACCCCTATAGCTAGTAAGAGGTATACGCATTGCCTTCAATCCAATTTGAAAGGTTGCATTTTCTCAAACAATACAATTACTCAGAGTGTCACCCATTCCTCTCCTGAAGGTAATGTCATTCTTGTGCAGCCCGGAGCCGGGGATCTAACAAGTGAATATTCACTTCCTATTGAATATTCATAGCTTGGGTCGGCAATGGCATGGAGGCAATGTTCATCGAGGTAAGAGATGGCAATGGCTGCTTGATTCTCACAAGTTTGGGAAACATTAGACAGGGTAATTATGCACGGGGGTGTGCCTTGATTTTAAGCTTTATACAGTGTCCAAATGGACAAAATTAAATAAAAGCACTGAGAATGTGATTGTTATGTTCCCTGTAATAGAGTGGTAGGCAGCCATCGTACAATGGTGAACTGGTGAGGACCAATACTAAGAGAGGTAGGAAATGGTGGGAGGTGGGAGTAGAGGAGAATCCATTCCGTCTTTGTCATCGGGCTCCAGGTTTTAGTGGCTACTACACAGGCTGAGGCTGCATAATCGTGTTTTAATTACAGAGGAAAATGTCACATTGGGGATTCTAGCATCTAGACTGTGTCTAGGCCTAACGTTCGTGCCTTAGAGACCATACAAGTGCATGCACAGATGCACTCAATATGGATAGGCACATTACGGTATTTCCGGTAGGACTTGTATGGTACCATTTGCGTTAGCATTTCTGACATGCCATCCTAGTCAACTTGGACAACATTACTTTTATCTATCCTTGCAGTAGACAATTGAACAACCAATATGATGGACCAAAAAGGGCCTCTGTTTCTCAACACTGTGACTTAGATTGGGGTAGCTTTGGCCCCATCTGCTCAATTACATGGCAAAACCAACCTGCTTTCTAATGGTACACGTACACTTGTTGCCCTAGTGGTAAATAGACATCAGTTTTGCTCTGTTGATCTCTAAAGCTGTGTGTCCACAGGGCGACAAAAGTGGTTGACGACAGAATGTTAGATATAATCATCGGAAATGGACGACAAAAGTGCTTTTGTCGTCCATTTCCGATTTTTGTCGTCGGAAATGCACGACAAAAGTGACTTTGTCGTCGGGAATTCTGTCGCCCACCAATTTTGTCGCCCTGTGGACACACGGCTTTAAGAATGAAATAAGAAAGTCACGTCAAAAATGAACATATAATATGTAACTAGTCTTTTTACATTTGGCTAAAAGTAAAATTTTATTTTGTCTTTTCCGAAATGCATCTAACTACAAATGACAAATCATCCTAAGGGCAACGGGAACATGCATAAACCATGCAGGCTCCACAACATCAAAAACTACAAAAAGGAGAATCAATAAGGGACGGTTTAGTTTAAAGATCCGTACCAATTGATAGTAATTAGGGCTTCTTAGATGGCACTGACGTCCATTATTTCTGGAGATATGTCTACAGATATAAGACTTTTACTTTCGAGGTCACAGATTTTCAAGTGGTGGCAGTGGGAGGGTGGGGATGCGGGATTAAAGATGGCCACAGCTTTCTTTTGCAGCCCTATAGTTGGCAAAAAAGAACTCGAAAGCCAGATGAACAGATCAATTTCCGATGTGATTCCACGTGAAAAACCTAGGGTCCCTGAACAGGCGGTGGTTTCAATCTTTATCTGAAGATATCTTATCTGCCAACTAGCTAGTCGCTTTGTGTTTATCTTAAAGAGTTGGTGGAAGACAGATAACAGTCACGCAAGAAGCTCCTAAGGTCAAAAGACGAGTTTAAAAACAAGAAGATGTGGCAGAAGTTCGGCCTTCTAATCTTCCAGGCTATCTGGATAACCGATCTCTTTAAGAATCATTGCTCACTCAGTAAAAAGCTATCGGGCAGGTCGGTTATTAGTGGAGGCTCCACTACGCGATTCTTTGCAACATTCTCACAAACTGTTACCTAGACAGTGTCTAAGGTATAGGCTATTGGCAGTGCTAACTTGTAAACATGAGATTTAAGGGGTCACTTGTGAGAACAGGGGGTACAATTTCTATCAGCATACAATTTCTATCTTTCAATGACAACAAATACCACTTTTAGTCTGTGTTTGTGTCCCATTTTGTGAGAATAGCTGCGATTCTGTGCAAAAGTCGCGTAGTCGAGCCTCACCTAGAGAGTCAGTACGGACGGTATTTACAAAACGCACTCATTTTGGCATGAAGTACATTCTGTGATTACTGCAATACTTATTGTCCACAAAGGGTGCACTTAATGATTATGTCCCTTTGTTATCTTTCATATCAATTTCCAATATGTAAGTCATTGTTATTGGTTGATCTGAAAATTTACTAACTGTTTAAGAATCATATTTCCCTATAATACCCTATGCCCTTAGGCTAACTGTGGGCCTGCTACTTAGATAATCCCTTCATGCAGTGCTTAATTATCAAATTGAGGAATGGGGTACCCGTTACCCACGAAACAAATCAATTCAAACTAGCAAAGGTATGGGCGTGAAGAGAGCAAAAACAAGAAATCCCCTGAACACTCATGACTGTGTTTCCACCCCTACTTTTACTCCTGCTCAGTCCTTCCCACGCACCAACCTTTGTTAGCCATTTTCAGGCTGCGTGATGCATGTAAATTCATATCATTTTGTCAACATGCCAGTATAGGTGTGTAAGACACCAGCAATGGTAACTCTTGGGGGTGTATCAACGCCATAGGTACCAATACGATGCATGAATACAGCCCCGAAATGCAGCTTTGGTGAGCAACTTGTAGGGGTTCATGGATGAAAATAACCAGAAGGCACACACTTTAAATGGCCAAGCGGCTCCCACAAAGTTACATTCATTATTTCCTTATGTCTTGTCTCATTCCAGTCGGGACCATGCATGCAGATATGACCAGTTCTATAATTAATAAACCTTTTTCGCTACCCCTCAGTCCCGTGGGCTTGGGGTAGTTATGAGAGATAATCTGTAGATTTACAATACGACACCAATCAATTAACTTATTGAGTCAGCCGGGATTTCAAGCCGTCTATCAATTATTTGGAAACGGCACATTCCATGTTAAGTAGGGAACTGCTGTCCAGGGAAGTTTATGTGCCATAGTACATTTAAAAATCAGTTTTTACTAACTTTTTGGACTTTTTTAGGATTTCTAGAACTAATTAAAGAAAAATGTCCACAACATAGATTATTTTCGTACTTTTTGCATGTGGGGGGCCTTATGATGAAAAAGGCTGCTTACTTAAAACACTATGTCCTGAAGCATGATTACAATTATTGATCCATTACAATTGGCAAAGAAAATATATGTATGGTATCAAATGTGATGTTTTATAGGTTTTTAAGTGTTAAAATTCAAAAAATAAAAATTTCCCCTAAATTTCCCCATTAAGCTGACGGACTAGACCTCATTATACCAGTGTCCAGTATTTTAGGGTGACCTCCGTTACCATCAGCCTTTAGTGGCCCTGGGCAGAAAATAAAAAGAATATTCTGGTCAATGTCAGACTAAAATGAAGACCAATTAGGGACATAGTTATGTGCCAGATGATGACTTGATATCTCTTCACATCTCCGCACTAGATGCATTTCCCTGCCAAAATCTGAAGTAGTTTTTTTAAGATGAGTGACCTCCGTTACCATGATTAAGCACGTATAATTAAGGTGGAAACAAAAATAACTGATACTAGTCCAAAGGTAATGAAAAAAGGAAACTGTATACCAAAAATCAGATTGATTGATGGTATATCTAATTTTCTAGAGAGGAAATACTGTAAAAAAGTGACCTCCGTTACCGGTGACCTCCGTTACCGCCCACCCCCATTTTCAGTTACCTCCATTTCCATAGCCTGCTCACCCACCTGAGTCAAGCCACAATGTCAGCTTTAATATCCTAAGTTGGTCAACTCATTTTTGACACACCTTGAAATCCAAATATTAGCTACACCTTGGGTACAAGGTCATGACACATTTGACCTTGGCCAAGGTCAAGGTCACCCTTTTCAAGGTCAAACACCTAAATCTGGCAGAAATTAGGTAGGAAATCATGTTTATGGCTAAAAAATTGGCTTTAATTAACTTTTTGCCATGCTGTAAAGTATAAAAATGGCCACATCTTTGAGTCCTTTTTCATGGTTCCAACAATGGTTGACCTTAGACAAGGTCAAGGTCATCTTTTTCAAGGTCAAAAATCACTGAAATCAGCTGGGAAATTAAATTTATGTCCATAAAATTGGTTTAAATTCACTTTATGTTATGCTTTGAAATACTAGAGTGATCTACTTGTTGAGTGCCTTTTCAAGATCATAACATGGTTGACCTTGGCCAAGGTCAAGGCCATCCTTTTCAAGGTCAAACACCCTCAATTCAGCTGAAATTAGCAAAAGAATCATGTTTATGGCCATAAATTTGGCTTAAATTAAGTTTTTAACACCCATCTGAAAACCTAAAATGGTCTTCTCTTTGAATACTTTTTCAAGGTTCCAATATTGTTTACCTTAGCCTAGGGCAAGCTCATCATCTTCAAGGTCAAACACCTAAATCTGGTTGAAATCAGGCAGGTAACTAAATGCTAAGTGTCTTTTCAAGGTCATGACATGGTTGACCTTTGCCTCGGTCAAGGCCATCCTTTTCGTGGTCAAACACCTGAATTCGGCTGAATTTCTCAAGGGAATCATCTTTATGGCTATGAAATAGACTTTCCATCTCTGGGTTTCCCAAATACAGTGCTATAGTGATGCATTTATGCAGTACAGGCAGTTTAAGGGTTTTGAAATCCTTTAAAAAATTAAAGTGGTCTGATCGACTAATTTTTTTCCTCTATCTTTTGTATTTTCCCGGTGTTCCGGGGAAGCATAGGAAAAAAAATCCCCACCTGTTCAGTTCTCTGACAAATAATGTCTACCTTTAAAAACTTAAAATGGTTAACTCTTTGGGTCCTTTTTCAAGGTCCTATCATTATTGACCCAGCCAAGGTCATCCTTTTCAAAGTCAAAACAACAAGGGGATAAAAGTTATGGCCATAAAATTGGTTTAAATTCACTTTTTGACATGCTTTAAAATTCTAAAATGGTTTACTTCCTGATTACCTTTTCATGGTCATAACATGGTTGAGATGGTCAAGGTCCTCCTTTGAAAGGTCAAACACTTTATTTTGGATAAAAGCAGCAAGGAAATTGCATTTATGACCATAAAATTAGGTTAAATTCAATTTATGGCATGCTTTAAAAAATACTAATGTGGTCTACTCCAAGACCAAGGAAGGCCATAATGTGGTAGATCGTGCTCAAGTTCAATGTTATCACTGGTTATCCTTTCCAGGTCAAACACTAAGGTATTTTAGTCATTAAGGGAATCATATTTACAACTACAAAATTGGTTTATATACACTTTTTAACATGCTTGGAATTCTAAAGTTGACATGGTTGACCTAGGTAAATAGGTCAAAGTTGTGTTCCACAAGGTCAAGGACACTTAAAATTTAATGTGACTGACTATAGTATTTGGTGGAAGATGGATTTTTAGCCAGACCCTGGGTTCTCTGTAACTGTTACAATATCAACTATGAATGAAATTGAGATAATCAAGATGGCTGCCAGAATTAGATCAAAATCTTGGAACAATAGGGTGTTTTAAAAAAATAGGGTGTTTTAAAAAAATGACTACTCGATCCCTAATCAAAATAGAAAGACAAAAAAGAATTAGTACTAAAAGGACATTACTGAAGTCCAGGAATCTATTCATGACATTTAGAACCATGTATAATTTATGGCAGCCATTTTGAACTATTAATGAGTGTTACCCTGCATATTGTTAAAGATATATTAAAGAATTCTGCTTCAAACAAATATAAAGGCACAAATCACAGGTTAAAAATTCAGAGATGTTATCAAAGGTGTTCGCAAAGGATGATCTTGACCTAGGCTAAGGTCAACAATATTAGAACTTTGAAAAAGTATTAATTAAACAAAAAGAAGACCATTTTGACCCATCCTTAAAACTAAGGGATAGGCCTCAGAGAAAAGAGTATTTAAAAAAAGGTCATCAAGAGCTTTCATTTCATATAATACACATTAATAAGAGCATGGGAAGTATATTGAAACCATTGTTGAAAGATATCATGCCAAATATCTTAAACTGTAAAATGCCTCATAAAGGCTCTGGTCATATATTCACAAAACCAATCAAGTACTCAGGTACTATACTGTAATCACAATGATATACTTTGTGTTATCTCTGAACATACTGTTTTGATAGTTCACATTACATCTTCTGAAAGCTGGTGGAGTGGCATTTTTAATACAAATTTAAAGAAAATTCAAAATTTGATTACCATGGCAACCTGAAATACTCTGTTGTCATTAGTTAATATCCCCCACTTATATCAGCATATTAGTCCCATCCAGCAGAATCTATGATGATTTTACACTATTCAGAGTGGGAATCTACCTAAAAATGTTTGATTCAGTTAAATTGACATCCATTCTAATAAAATTACCATAACTCATTTTTGGACAAAACAGCATTTTTACCTTTAAATGGCCTGTTTCTGTGTTCTCAAAAGTGTAAATTTTCTCCCATTTTTTTTAGGATGAGCTGCTAATAACCAGCCAATTTGAGGTGTTTAACCTTGAAAAGGATGGCTTTGACTTTGGCCAAGGTCAACTGTGTTATGACCCTGAAAATGCACTCAAAAAGTAGACCAAGTATTTCAAAGCATGGCATAAAGTAAATTCAAACCAATGTTATGGTCATAAATTTAATTTCCTAGCTGATTTCAACAATGTTTGACCTTGAAAAGGATGACCTTGACCTTGTCTAAGGTCAAAATTGTTGGAACTATGAAAAAGGACTCAAAGATGTGGCCATTTTAGTATTTTACAGCATGCCAAAAAATTAATTAAAGCCAATTTTATAGCCATAAACATGATTTCCTTGCTAATTTTTGCCAAATTTAGGTGTTTGACATTGAACAGGGTGACCTTGACCTTGGCCACGGTTAAATGTGTCATGACCTTGTGCTCAAGGAGTAGCTAATTTTTGGATTTCAAGGTGTGTCAGAAATGAGTTGACCAACTTAGGATTTTAAAGCTAGACATTGTGGCTTGACTCGTAACGGAGGACACCGGTAACGGAGGTCACTTTTTCACAGTACTTTCTCCCTAAAAAAAATTAGATATACCATCAATCAATCTGATTTTTGCAATACAGTTTCCTTTTTTCATTTTCTTTGGAGTAGTACTAGTTATTTTTGTTTCCACTTTAATAATACATACGTAGTCATGGTAACAGAAGTCACTCACCTTAAAAAGAACTACTTCAGATTTTGCCAGGGAAATGCATCTAGTCCAGAGATGTCAGGAGATATCAAGTCCTAATCTGGCACATAACTATGTTCCTAATTGATCTTCATTTTAGTCTGGTATTAACCAGAATATTCTTTTTATTTTCTGCCCAGGGCCACTAAAGGCTGATAGTAACGGAGGTCACCCTAAAATACTGGACACTGGTATAAAGAGGTCCAATCCTTCAGCTTTTCCTTGCTAATTTCTGCCAAATTTAGGCATTTGACCTTGATAAGGGTGACCTTGACCTTGGCCAAGGTTAAATGTGTCATGACCTTGTACTCAAGGAGTAGCAAATTTTTGGATTTCAAGGTGTGTCAAAAAATGAGTTGACCAACCTAGATGTGGCCATTTCTAGTAAAAGTAACTTAAGGAGTGGAATCTTATCATCTTAAAGCATGTCAAATAGTGAATTTGAACCAAATTTATGGCCAAAAATTTAGTTGTCATATAAGTTTCAATCAGATTTAGAGGTTTGACCTTAAGAAGGATGACCTTGACCTAAGATAAGGTCAATGATGTTGGAACCTTGAAAAAGGACTCAAAGACTTGACCATTTTAGGATTTTAAAACATGTCAAAAAGTGAATTTAATCCAATTTTATGGCCATAAATATGATGTCCTTGCTAATTTCTGCCAAATTTTAGTGTTTGACCTTGAAAAGGGTGACCTTGACCTTGGTCAAGGTCAACATGTCATAACCTTGAAAAGGTACTCAAGGAGTAGATTTTTTTTTCTAAAGTTCAAATTGTGTTAAAAAATGAATTTCAACCAATGCTATGGCTCAATATGTGATATCTTCGATTTCTCATTCTGTTTGAGCTGGTTGCCATGGCAACCAGGTTGCCATGCCAACAGGCCTTTCCAGAAAAAAAGTATGCCAATTTTTAAGATGGGTCCCATTTTGCACAAATAGTCAAGAAACAACCTAGGGGCCATTGACAGATGCAATCTTTTATTCTAAAAAGGGATTTTTTGATAAAAGTGGAGAAAATAATTGCATAGGAAAAATGTCCAATCTCCATGGCAGTTGCCTGGGGGGGGGGCTGAAATTGGATTGTGCAACCTGTATTCGAGGGCTAATATTTTGATAACCAGGAAACATTTATGTTCACTTCTTTTTTTTGGAAGTATCAGGATGACTTCAAGTTTTTGTTGGTACCTCACACTTACCTCTGTGAATATATCCAATTTTAGACATTTTCTCTCCCTATTTGCAAGACTTAACTTGGAATGTGCCAAACATCTCAGAAATTAATCTATAGCCAGGAGGTGGTCCATTGGGACCAGTTGTAATGAAGGTCTATAATGTCTCTTCAGCTCATTTCTCAACTATAGTCTAGAGTTGGACTTAAACCCTTTGAGGGAAGAGAAGTGTTACATTTTGTCGTCAAAGTATATATATGAATGCAGGCAGCTCTGCATCCATGCATCAAACACCAGGTTTTGACATACACTCCTGGTTAGGGAGTGGTCGTTTTTTAACCGGAGGGGGGGGGGGGTTGGTGAAATTTCGCACGTGCGTGGCGAAAATCTTTCTGTCCCCCCCTCTGAGGGGTCTGAAATTTTTCCGTCCCCCCATCTGATTCTATAGTCGCATGCTGGCTTTTTCGCTCAAAAGGGGCGAAATATTTTTGTCCCTCCCTAAGAGGGGTCTGAAATTTTTTTGTCACCCCCCCTAACCCACCAACCCCCCCCCCCCTTGTTGTTAAAAATTTACAACAGGTGGTGAGATGTTTTGCCAACACTCGATCAGCACGATACTGGAATAGATCTGGAGACATTATGATTATGCAGCCCTTAAATGGGCTTCACAAAGGCTCTGTTGGGGTCCGTGACAGGAAGCTATTCCCTTTAATACTCCAAGTGGTGTGCCCTATATATACACACAGAGGTAGTAGATTATTTTGAGAGTTAATTATAAATGACACCATTAAGGCATGGGTTCTCTCAATGGCGAATGCCTCTGTAAAGAACCTCAGGGGAAAAGTAGGCCTACAGTGACTCATTACTGTGTGTTATTTTCATTCACATTTTGCGATGTCGATGAGGCTGAGTTCTAATGCATATATATGCATAATGTGTTATCCTTCTTCTGGGCGGCTCAGATAGCGAGGCTCCAACATACATGTAATGCGTATAGGCCCCTTGGTTAGGCTATTCCACATTTCACATGGCTTGAAATTTTAAAAACTGAACATACATGAGCACTGCTGAACAACATATATTCTTTATTTAGACAACCAATTAAGCTGGAGTTAGTGTACCAATATGCACCTTATGGAAGAGGTCTGCCCCATACACATATTTTAATTGACAAAGACAGCTGCCTCGGTGTCCATGACCTTGACCTTGCTAACAAGTCAGTAAGGCCCGTCTAACACCTAATCAATCAGCAGTGTTACAAACGGCTGTGTGACCTTGGGGCTGACCCTGTCACATATGACCTTGAGCGTGACCTTGGAAACCATTGCACTCCCAGCAGGACAATTACCCTGCATTCTATGAGAAACCGGAAGTTGCTCTACAGTGCTCACGTCCTTCCAGTGAGTTTGTCCACAAATTACGACCTACACGCACGGGGTCTCGCCACATCTTGGGGGAAGGAGACTAAGATGTAGAGCCTGGAACACAATGTCTACCAAGGAAAGCGGGGGAGGTACCTTTAGACTCAAAGACCTATATAGTACATGAGATAGACCTTCAAAAAAATCGTCATGACTGCAATTGATAGGCATTAATTGCCACTATGATTTTCTGATAGGTATGTGTCTAGGGTATCTGAAAATGTGGGGTGGACTTCTGAGATGAGTAGCTTCGGGTCAGGAGAGGCTCGTTAACATGATAACGAGGCAATATATTGGACCCAATAGTAAAATAATAGGTGTGAATTAAATCAAACTTTTCACACATTTCAAAAACCTAGAATATACTACTTGATAAGGCCTATTCAGAACACTTGTTTTAAGTGACCTTGGTCAAGGTCAATGTCATGTACATCTAGGTCAAGTGATGAAAAATGGCTTAAAATGGGATTCAGACTTCATTCCAAATGCTGTATTACCCTCAAATATGCTTAGATATGTACCATTTTAGGTAGTCATATATTGGGGCTCTGTGAAAAATATAAGTTGGAACTATATCTGGATGACATTAGGGTAAAAAAAAACCTAGAATATACTACTCAATAAGGCCCATTCAGAAAACTTGCGGTAGGTGACCTTGGTCTAGGTCAAGGTCATGTAAAACCTTAAAACGGCTTAAGATGGGATTCAGACTTCATTCCAAATGATGTATCAACCCCAAATATGCTTAAATATGTACCATTTTAGGTTTTCAAGTACCCATATTATAGGGTCGGCCCTGTTTTTGCTAGGGGCGGTCGGGTTTATTGGAAACAAATATTTTATTTTCAGGCATTACCAGTAAACCAAACCATTAGAGCATTGGAGACGAGGAGTGAAACACTTGGGGTTAGGGACACTTGGTGCTACCAGAAGGTGGCACTTTGTCAGGGTGGAGGATTTAGGCAATAGGCTGTATAGCAGGACAGGAAGAGATGGACCGGGTTATAAATGGTCCCCACTGTCCTGGGATGACCACTCCAGATTGCCCCTCCCGGGCCACACTCTATACACATATCATACAACAACTGCAATCTGCTACAACTACTTCTACAAAATGATGTTCAATTTTCTTCAGGCATCTATTTCTTGTAGAAATTCTCAGGCCCTTAGCATTGACAATAAAAGTGTGGAAATTCCATAAGTGATTTTTTTTTCGTGTATCTATTTATTATTAGGCTGTGCTAATAAACATGGATATAGTGTGAAGATCCAATAAATAGTACCCTAAAATCGAAGTAGTAGATTGCCCCCTTTGTAAAGGTCAAAATCTCTAAATTTGGCAATCTTTTAAATAGTAGGTGTTTTGGAACATGTGTGTGATGGCATAGAAGTAGCCATGAAACCTTCTAAAGAGCATATTTGGAAGTCAGGCCACTAGAACTATAAGCTACAGTTTTTTACTTCTGTACCCATTAATTCATAAGTTATTTTAATGAAATGTAAAATAACTGTAATTACTGTCAGGCTATCCTATTGACCACCGAAGTGGATTGGCTATGTGAGGCAGGTCAGGTACGTTGAGCTTATCGTCATACTTTAACATAATTCGAGTTTTAATTTCACAGGTGACAAGTGGTGGGAAATGAGTGCTTTTGAGCACGAGGTTGGGCCAATCCACTTCGGTGGTCAAAAGGATACCCTGACAGTAATTACAGTTATTCTACATTTCATTAAAATAACTTATAAATTACTATACAGGGAACCGTTATTTGACCACCGATTAGTGGATAGGCTATCTTCAAATCATGTGTGAAATTAAAACTCAGGCGGGAGCTTTGCTATCTAAGTTTTATTACTATTAGCAAAACTACAGTCATCACTTATATGTCAACAAAACATATATGATAGGTCTATAACTATAATTTATGTTCCATGTATAAAGGCACAATGCTATACAATTTGTAGACCGAAGTATGATATAACAATAGTTATTTCAATGACTGTAGGGGTAATGTACCTCCCCCTCCCTTTTTCCCTTGATAGAAAATTAGCTTTACAACATTTATTGCTGTAATAGCCTCAGTATTCATTGTGCCTGAATCTGTCTAAGAGGTTGTAAGTCACCAAGCCTTGAGGTATATAAAGTATAGAGTATATACTGATAAACGAGTATCTAATCACTAGTTCTGGGAAAGATATGAGTAAGGTATATGCAGGTAAGCTGCGTACAAGGCAAGTTCATCTTGTTGTTACATGAGTTTATAGGTCTATATAGGTTTATAGGTTTATAGAATGGAATAAAATCTGTTGGTTGTTGTACCGGCGGGACATATAAAGGCCTGTTGTAGAATCTAGAAAAGGTGGTCTCATTTGACTGCCCTGCCGATTTCAGGATTTCATGTACCGGTACTCTCACCCTTGCCACCGCTGAGGTAGATCTATGCATGACAGGCAGAATATGCAGTGTACTGTGCATCTACCCAAGCATCGGTTAGTGCCGACTTGACTTGTCATGATATAGTCTTGGCACTAGCCCTGGATGTGGGGAGTTTTACTGTTGCAGATACAAAAGGCACTGCTGATTGTGACCTATGGTCTGCTATGTAGGCCCTCAGGTGTGAGTAGACACAGAGCCTTTCATCTGGTCGTCTCTAGAAGAACATTATGACTATATGAGTGGTTTGTCTGTGGGGTTGTTGGTTTTAGTACAGAGAGAGTATGTGTTTTTCACTGAATACTCCGTCCACTCAACATTAGGTGTAGGGCCTACAACCTTTGGCCTGTTGCTAATGAGATGAGTAACATGGTTTGTCTGGTAAGTTTCTCAAAGTCTAAAGTCATGTAAGTAACCCCACTCCTGTAGAGTCTGTAGAACAGGTTGTGGATCCCATACAAAATCCATTGATTTTGATTGGGGCTTCTTGCCTTTAGTTCCTCAAACAAACCTTGAGATGGTTGGCTCTTCATCTGCTGGTTTCCTGTTAAAATTAATAAAACAGGATAAGAATAATATGGAGGTATTTATGGAGCTGTGGCCTACTCCCATGTCCAGGTACTCACTGAGGAACTGTATGCAGTCTTTGACTGAGGGCTGTGTTGGATGAACATCTCGTAGGCTTGTAAATGCCGTCCAGCATTTGGCACAGCCCTCATAGGCTGCTGCAGTGTTAGTGCTCCAAGCCATGGTCATAACCTGCCAGGCTGTGAATGAGTAACCTAATAAATCACACCATATGGATTTCATATAGGAATAATCAGTAGCTATGATCTGCCTGCCAATGGGAAATTCTTGTTGGGGTCCCCTGGCCACAACAGGGTCGTAGGCATGATGGGGATGGTTAAGTGTTCGTCGTACCTCTTGAGCTTGGTCAGGCTGGCAAACCACGGTTGGGATGGCCAGTTGGGTACCACTAGCAAGCCTGTCGTCCTGTCTTGTTTGATCTTCCTTAGTACCCTGCCGACAAGAGAGAAAGGTGGGAAGATTAGTGACTCATCATTCCATGTGCATGTGAATGCATCAGTTGCCATAGCATTGGCATCATAATATAGCGACATGTATTTTGGGCAGAGTGCATTCTGGTATGTTGCAAACAAATCCCCCTGGGGTTTGTGAAAGGCCATGAAAATGCAACTTTGTGTTGTAGGGGATAGTGACCACTCTGCTGACACCCTTGATGCCTTATCTGCTTCTATATTAAGTTTTGTAGGGCAGTAGGATAGCTTGAAGGTGATTCTATGTTTCCATGCATAAAGGTACATGTTCTGTGTGACGTCATCACAAGGTATGAATCCCATACAACTTAGGCCGTTGTGTTACCAATGAACAGGTGTACACACTGGTTTTTCACTCGGCGTTGGAGCTTTTTCAATGCCATGAGGACTGCCTTCAATTCCAGAATATTGATATGCAGCTCTTGGACATCGATGGGCCATTCCTCACCATACTCAAAATCACCCTGTTGCCAATAGCAACCCCATCCTGTTTTGAATGAATCTGTGTAGATTGACACTTGTGGGGGGATTTCTGCATATAGTGCAGATGTGATAGGGAGGTGTGACAGCCACTGTTTGATACAATCATGTACTGTGTCATTCAAGTACATTGTTACATCATAGTGACCCAATGACTTGGCAAGCATCCAGTATTTAACTCTTTGAAGCAGTTTAATATGGACCTTGGCCCTGTCATTGCCAGGTTCAGTAGCTGCCAGTTTCCCTATAACACCTGCAAACTGTCTGACTGACAATCTCTTGACCTTCAGAAGGTCATGTGCCAAACTCATCAGTTTCCCCACCTTTTTAGGAGGAATGTATAATGTTAGTTTGGTAGAATCAATGGTGAAGCTTAGGTAATCAATGGATTGTGCCAGGGTCAAGACTGATTTCTTAAAATTTATTGTGAAGCCAGCTTCCTATAGAATCCTGAGGGTGTGTTTTACAGACTGTGCCACAGACTCTGGAGTCTCTCTAAAGATTAGTGTGTTGTTGATGTAAAACACAAGATGCACTCTATAGTGCACCTTCAAGTATGACAGCAGTGCCTTCATGATACGTGTGAAGAGTCTTGGCCCTGGTGAATAACCATTTGGCAGACATGTGTACCTGTAGCGTTCACCATGAAACTGAAATTGTAAGAAGTCTCTGTCTCTTTCTTTTATGGGGAGGGTGAAGTAGGCTGATGTGATGTCTACAGAACTCATGAAGGAGTGTTGAGGTAGGATACGCATTACTGATGCGAGATGGTCCATTTTGAAATGTTTATAAATTGTTAATTCATTCAGTCCTGAGAGTTTCAAAATAGGTCTAAAAGTGCCATCTGTTTTTGGTCTTAGGAATGTGTGAACAAAGGCCCTTTTACTGTGCGTTGCTGGCTCTATGATGCCCTTGTTCAGCATGTCCTGTATTTGCATGTCCAACTTGGTTAATGGATGCCGATTCAGGAATGTCTGATTGCGTCGGGATAGAGTGTAGGTCTATGGTCAACCCTTTCAAAATATCTAATACCCATTTAGCAGTGGTGAATTTTGGCCATTTTTCGGCCTGTCTGCCCAACCCACCTGCTGAAAATAACTCAGAATTTTTAGTGTATTTTACAGGTGTTTTGGGTGGTCGGCCAAGAAGGAGTGATTGAACAACTGGTTTGGCCTGGTTAACTTGCCCCTCTTGCCACCCCTGGAGGTGTTGTTGTTGGGCCGGTAGTCTTGTTGGTGGTTTGATGACCGTTGGTGGTGGAGGCAGTCCTGACTGGACCTGGAGCGTCCCGTATTTGCGGTTGGACCCACTCTTGGTATGGTGGCTGCTGGTCTGGCTGCCCTTGTAATTTACCAGGCGGCATTTCCACCCCACTTGGCAAAAAAACATTTTGTTCCACCCCACTTGGCAAAAAACTTTTTTTTTATCTATTTGGTTAGGGTAAAAAACTTTTGAAAAAACGTTATTTTTATATTAAAAAACATTTTTAGATGTTTTTTCAACCAATTTTCAACCAAATAAAAACGTTTGTTTTTCAACCAATTTTCAACCAAATAAAAACGTTTTTATTCACATTTCTTTTACGTTAAAAAAACATCTTTTTTAACATGATATAAAAATGTTTTTATAAAACATCATATAACATTTTTTTAGGTACATGTAAAAACGTCTTTTTGACGTCAAAAAAACGTTTTTCTGCCAAGTGGGACATCTCTCTTAGGGCTTCTACCTCTTTCTGCCTAACCACAATCTGCTCTCTGGCGTCTTCTCCCAGCTGATGTTTAAAGCTTTTGTGGTTTTCCAGCTTCTGTGCTACTTCCAGGCCAACACCTTTCAGACCTGCATAGACATTGTTGCATATAATGTCATTTGTTTTCCATGAGGACTTTACTATTAGCTTTAGTGAATCCGACATACTTGTGACCAGTTTCTAACAGATCCCTGTACAGTAATTTTGCTTCTGGATATAGACCCCTTCTTAATCAGTCAATCATGTGTCCTACATGTAGGATGATAGCCTTTTCTGGGTAAGGCACTGTGATTGCAACTAGCCCTACAGGGCTTAGTATGGACGTCCTGTGAGTCCGCCATTTTGGATTTTGCTGGTTGAGGTAAACCCCACTGAGAAGACATACCATGATGGGTACCTTGTCCCTGTGTAACACCCACTTCCAGGGACATGCTGGACCCATGTTGTCAGTTCTTATCAGTGCATGTCGCCAGAACCAGCTCCAGACCCGCTTCCAGCCAATAGGACTACTAACCTCTGGGTCATTGCTATGGTAATTTTGGTATGACTTGAAGGGCTCAGTCCCTGCATATCAAGTAATTACCTCCTGATATTCTCCATGAAAGGTCTTCAGAGGAATAGAAAGGGCATACTAATGCAATATAGCATAAATATGACAGCCCAAGGTTTGTATATTGAGGAATATTGCACAAGTCGAAGCCAAGTGCAATATCCTCAATATACAAAACGATGGGCTGTCATATTTATGCCATACTGCGTTTACCATCTATTCCTCCATAATAACATTAAAATCCTACCTGATATCCCCAGAATAGAGGCATGAGAAGACATATTCTAATTGTATGATATCCTCCCCGGCAGCCTTTGCCATTGCAGTGTTGTTCCTCGTCGGGTGCCACACTTTCCAGTCAAATTCGTATTGAATCCAAAATCATAATGGTTTCATATCCACATATACTCTATACATTACGACAGCAATCCATTTTTGTCGATAAATTGTCCAAAAAATACAAATAATCCGTGTGATTTGAAACCATGTGTAGGGATATACAACAAATATAAAGGTCAGACCACCATGTGGCCTCGTTTTTGCTTGACCTAGTTAACGCACAGAAGGGAGCATATATATTGTATTTTTTTTATAATAGCGTTTTCCCACCCCATGTCGATAAGGCTTATGCTAAAGAGCAAGAACGATGCAACAGATTTCAAAACTCAACAATTTTATTTAAATATAGTTCTGAAAAAATTACAAAAATAAGGACTGATTCTCTTCTCTGTCCTTTAGTAATTTCAAAGCTCAAACACAACTGGAAGTTGTCATACAAAAATTACCAAAAGTTACATATGTCAGTACTCAATCACATAGGCTTCTAAAGAGTAATATATATATTAGTACTGACTTATACTGGTACATATTCATTTCATATGGATGTTTACAGTACAATTTTCGAATTTGACATTGTTGAACAGGCTCTTTACATTTTTGAAATCTTGAACACTCCCTTCATTGGTGTTTTGAGACAGAGTTGTAGTAGTCACTGAGGGAGGGGCAGTTGATGCTTGAGATGCACTCGAAGACACTGGATGCCCTGTGCCACTGGCCAATTTCATTAACATCTGGTGCTGCAAGGCATCTGGGGTTTTCGAATAATAATCGATGGATTGTTCAGCCTTATGGCCAGTCACCGATTTGATGTCTCTCGCAGCTATTCCCTCCTCCCTCAGGATCATGATGCATGAAGCTCTTATGCAGTGACTACTGTAAAAGCAGTGATTACTGTAAACCTTTGAGAGATTTGCCTGGATGGAGATTCTTTCCATGAATTTACCGATTTTGTAAACTCCGACAGGTTGTTTGGTGTACCATGTGGTACTGAGTTTAAAGTGGGTTTTTTTGGTGGTCTGGAAAAAGGCATCCAAGACAGGATGTGATTTAGACAAATAGGGCCTTAAGGATTTCACAGTGCATGAGCTGGACCCGGTGGCATACAGATGTTCTTCATGCTCCCACGAGTCCTGGCTCATTCCCTGATGATTTTTCTTGTCCGGATTGAAGCGAAGCAAGGCATATTCATGCCGTTTGTTGTCTTTGAGAAAGACAAAATCATGTTTGCTTAGTTGATGAAGGCCCTCACGAGCCCTAGGCCCAAAATGGAGTACCATTTCAAAGAATACCTTATTTTCTTAACTCATGGGGGTTTGGTGAGACAAGCTATTAGTAGCAACATTTTTTTAGATCACTTCTGGTTATGGATTCGTAGTGTTTACTTGTGTCTAGTCCCTCTTATTCAGCTTTATTTTCCTTTTTAGGGTATCATTCACCTGAGAGAATAACAGATCAGTTATGATATTAAACACTGCATTCTCTGGTGTAGATCCCAAATGTCTCTGAATGGCTGCACGGATCCCCATAAGGGATCTTTCATTATATTCTTTGCCTTCCCTAGTACGCACCTCGATATAGAATCTCCTGAGCAATGGGGCCAGTGCTTGCTTTGAGAAATTTTCAAAGTCCATCTGCTGGTTGTTCCCTGTAAACAAAGTTACGTCCCACAGAGGTAAATTAACGTTTATTTTAGGTAAAAAAACGTAATTCTGCTACGTTTATTTACCTCCAAACGTTACGGTTTTTTTACCTCCAACAAACGTTTATGTCTAGATTACGTAGATAAACCTCCTTTGGAGGTAAATAGAGGTAATTATTTAATGTCAAATGAGGTAAAATCACGTTTTTTAACCTCTCTTGGAGGTAAATCAACGAATATCTATGGTTGAAGATTGGTAGAAATTCACGTTGAAAAGAGGTAATATTCTACGTTTATTTACCTCAAAATGTTTAGGTTATTTTACCAACCAATGTTGATGTCTAGATTACGTAGATAAACGTCTGTTTGAGGTAAAATGACCTCATATTACCTCTCTTGGAGGTAGATCAATAACCACAGTTTTGTTTCATAAATGGTTATTTTACTACGTTTATTTACCTTCAATCAACCAGGTTTTTTTGTTTTGTATTTATTACTTGACTACGTTCATTTACCTCCAAATATTAAGTGTTTTACCTCCTACAAACGTTATATCTTTATCACATAAAATTCTGAGGTTAAGTGAGGTAATTGAAGCACCTCAATGGGAGGTAGAAGAGAATGACTTTCTACTTCACAAAGTGGTAAATATACAAATATCTGTATGATGAATATTAAATCAGCACAAACGTGACTTCATTTCAAAGTTGTTTATTTGACTGCTTAGCTGAAAACGATAGTTCTATTACAGAGCCATGTGTAATGTCATTTATACATGTTCATTATAATTCATCAGCATGTTCAAATGTTGAGGGCAGTCCTTGGGCCTAATCATCATCACTACTGTCATCACTATCATCACTGTCATCGCCACGATGCACATTCTCCTGGATGAATGAGAAGCAACAAAGAAATCAAATTGACTTATCAGAAGAAAAGTTATACCATCTTCTTTTTTTTCAGTTTTCCACAAATTTTGGTTGTAGCTTATATGAGGGTGCCGCTCATATGAGATAATTTACTGTATCAGACCTATATGTGACATTGAACATACTTTAGGGAGCTTTGCATAAACTAAGCCCATGGGCCTCTTTTCACAGTTTTCGGCTTTCATGACAAAGTCTATTATCTATTACAAAGATGTTTTCATTTAGGAAATATTGGATTGTGAGTTTATCTTAACGATGGTTGATATTTTATTTACTCTGATATTTCATGTTGTGAAATGGGCACAGTTTTGAGGAGTTATACACCCTTTTGCATTTAATTTGCACAGTGCAGAGCCCACATTGCATTAAGGAATATCCGAGTACAGCCACATCACTAGCAAAAATAGAAAACTATAACCATGCAATGGAATAATGCTTCTATGATTGACTCCGAGCAGTGCATGATATCAGTTGCTACAGAATATATTGTAATTCATTCACCATACCCAGTTTCTGGTTGGCATAGTTTACCAGTAAGATAAAAGACATATATCTCACCTTATCAGCAGATCCTGTTACGACTGTTTTGGGAGGGGGGTACTGTTTCAAGACATCATTTAGAGATGCACAGACATCAATACCTTCGTATTTCTTTCTCAGGATTTCTACAATATCAAATTTTGGTAATCTTATTTAATAGTCAGAGGTCTTATCACAATGGTAGTATCTCATAAGTTAGTCTGTTTGTCATATCTATATATGCTTTATATTGCCTGTCCAAAGTTTACTTCGCATGGGTCTAATTCTCTTATGACAATGAAATGACTAGATGATAGAAAATGTTGTATGTTGTTTTAAAGTGTGCTTTTTGAAAAAGCTTGTACTTATACACATATACTTACTGCTGATGGTTGAATAGAGGGGCGTTGACTTCAGGGCCTTCATCTTAATTGCTGAGGGCTTGTTCCTCCGGTTTGTTCCTTGCACATTGTAGCAAGACCAAACATTCTTTCTTGCCACCATCAACAACATCTGACGTATGGTGTCATTTATATTCCGCCCTCCCAAGCTTGTCAGGTATGCCCGCTGTACAACAACAAAAAAGACGATTATGTATATACACATATAATCAAAACAAAAATTTTACACAATCAATCAGTATAGTAGGGCTATATATGTGTGTGTGTGTGTGTGTGTGTGTGTGTGTGTAGTCACCTATGGGCGACAAGGGTTTTCAGTATGCTGGGAATGGGCTGGGTAGACTCTGAATGGGCTTGATAGTTTTTGAATAGAGTGGGTAGGCAGGGAATACCCTGGGTAGGCCTGAAATCGATTGGGTAGGCAGGGAATGGCCTGGATAGGCTGTTGATGGACTAGGTAGGTCAGGAATTGGGTAGGTAGGCTGGTAATTGCATTGGTAGGTCAGGGATGGGGTAGGTAGGCTGGTCATGTACTGGGTAGGTCGGGGATGTCAGGTAGGTCAGTCATAAGCTAACATATAGGTTGGCTGGGAGTGGTCTGCGTTGAGAGGGATTCAGTTGTACACCATCGTTACACTCTCTAGTTATCTCTAAGGCTATGTAATCTGTGTAGACAGTGAAGTGCATTTTGAATGCATATAATTGTGGTGATTCTATTTCACATTCCTAACTATGGAAACTACAATATTTTAACAATGGCTCTTCACTATTCTTTCAATTGGGTCTTTCTAATGATGTCCTACACATGAGCTTGATGGTATTACATGTGTAGTATTTCAAAAATTACATGTGTCTGGGATAACAGAGGTTAAGATTCTTGCATAGGTGTTCGGACACTCAACTCTCCTGTTGTTCACGGTTATTGTTATTCCCTTACCAGTTTCTTTTTGTAGTTAGGTTCGTTATTAATCTTTTCAAAGATCTTGTCAAGGTCACTCTGGCTTTCTGCGGTCTCGAGTTCAAAGTTGTCAAGTTCATCTTCCTTTTGACTTTGAGCAACCAGGGAGGTTAGCTGTCCCATCATCTGCCGCTGTTGGGTCATGATTGTCATCAGTCTACTCAGTGTAGTCTTCTGAAAAGCTGAAGAAAAAGAAATATTATGTCAGTTACACAGAAAGTGTGTTATGCATGTTGAAAAGAATAACTTATAGAAGAAACACATATCAGAAATGTTTCTTTAGAAATATTTGTTAGCTATGTTGTTTTATTCATGTCAAAAGAAATTTACTAAGAATCAAAAATATTTCTAGAATCTCAAACTGATATTACCCATTTTCTCATCACAGTAATATGTTTGGCATGCTAAATGAAGTTGTTGCCTTTTTGCCAGCCCTGCCAATCTTTGCAATATCTCATTTTCATTTTGACTTCATCATATACAAAGTGATCATTATGTTTCCCCTTCTCACCACCAGTAATAGATGTAAATAAGTTCATTACTGCTTGAATCATTGACTTTTGATACACATAACATGAATAATCAAGGAAATGGTTATGCTCTTGATTTCCAAGTTTAAGAGTATGAAATAACAGCTAGCTGTAAGTAATGTATATTCCACTCCGCCTCAGTGGGGTAACATATGCCTTCACCAGGGTCACTTACCCACCCTACTACAGAAAGGAGTTTTTTACCTTCACAGGAAGTCGCACATGGTTCTGTAGTACCATGGGGAGTGGTGACAGCTTGCCCAGGAGTAACAATTAATTTACGGTGGCTTCCACTTGCAGTTGGATGGACCCGAGGTGTTTCAAGTGTCTTTGGTGGCCGAGAAGTTGGTGTTGTAGATGATTGTCCACTTGTCCCTGGGCTGGGTGGCGCTCGATCAGGGGTCATTGGTTCATTCCTTTGCATTGCATTATCTTCATCTGTGCAAATGACATACAAACATTGTTTTGATCAACCTTAGATAGGGCTGATAAGTTATATTGTTAATTTCAATCGCAAAACTCCATGCTTATATGCGGCCAGAGCTCATTCAAAGACAGGGCACTTAAACAATAGAACTAGTACTATATTGATAGTTTAGTACTTACACCTGACTCGACTCATTACTATTTGAAGCATGATAAGAGCCTTACTTGTTTTACATTGGCGTTTTTTATCAGACTGTCCATCCTGCTTTCTTTTCCTTTTTTTGTCATTATCATCTGATGAGGCTGAACCTACATTTGATGTATACTGAGCATCCAAAGCCATATCGTCAGCAGCATCATATGTGCCTGTAAGGATATAGGAAGAATGTTTATGAGGTATTTGAACTCTGCTTAGAGGCATACTTTTGCACCATTTCTCTGAGGCATATTCTCATGTAATTATTTGGAAGCGTATTTGATATTAACATACTCATGCTAGGTGCTTCATAGTGAATTGGTGCTGAGATTAGAAGCAAAGGTTCCCTTATCAAGACCAATTTGTGTGAATGTTCCCATGCTGTTTCAGTGAGATATGTTCATAATTCCATTTATCTGGCACAAAATAATGTATTAATCAAAGTTACCAGGCTGTTTGGGATGCTCTAACTGGTCGTGAAATATGGGAGATGGTTATTGCATAAGATAATCAAATATTGAGCTCCCTTTTTACACCTATGGGACTGCTGTAATCAACTTCAGATGAAATTCTGTCCATAGAGTGCATTGTATGAGACACGGGAAATATGGGAAAACAACAGTTAGTATTCATACTAAATATGATAGAAGCCATCACTCACTTTTTGAACCTATGATCTTCAGGCATACAAACTGCTCCCAAAATTCGGAGGTCTTATCTGGGATTTCACCTTTCTTGGCCTTTTGTTTGAAGTTCCCTTTTGGCCACCAGCAGATGAGTCCTTCACCTGTGTCTTCAATCCAGCTCCTATGAGCCACATCAACTGTTATCTTGTCATTACGCTCAATGCATTTCACCACTGCGAATGGATGCTTAATTCTGTCCATCTGAAACACATTAAAGGATACAAAAATTAGGATACCCATCACATACCAATTGATAATCTGAAAGGAAAGGAATGATTGCATACTGTATCAGGGAATTTTTACAGGGCTGGGTGCACCCTGCCCAATACATGCACTAAAATCCGCATTAGCGCATTAAAATTGGTAAAAATGGGCTCTAAATTATTTATCAGATAGCTGAGGAGCAAACTTTTAATAAGGATACAGAAATGGCAGACCCCTTGTTGAAAAGATATCTGCAGATTCGGCCACTTGATTATCATATAGGCCAAGTTATTTTGGGATCTAAAACATGAGAAAAGTTTCAGGTATGATATTTAAATGCAGTGAGAGCTTTCTTTTCTGTTATTGCATAATTTGGAAAGGTTTTGATAGAATTGAAAAAGTTAAAAAATAATGGCCCATTAACTAGTAGAATGGCACATTCTTGTTGCAGGAGTGTGCCATTGCAAAAATCCCGTCAAAATCCCTACTGTATCATGATACAATATAAAGCAAGTTAGAGCGAACTTTGAAATCTGGTAACAGTGTGCTCCCTTTTAACCCTTTAAGGGTCGCTAATGCAAGAGTGCATCATGCTCATTGGTGTTCATTGGTGCATCAGGCCAACCCTCCAGAGGTATCAACCCCATAGGGTCAACATGATGCTTGAAAGTAGCCGTGGTGAGTTACTTGCATGATAGCCAATGGGCATGATGCATGGATAAATCAGCAGTCCCTAAAGGAATAATATACAGTACATTGATATAAACAATGACAAATTCTAGTTGTCATGACATTGAAAATGCACTTCTGGTGAATGATGTGGCTGTGCTGCCATTGTGCCTTTTGTAAACCTATTGGACTGATAGACTTGTCATGTGTCTGCATAATGCATCACTACCCAGACTGAATTTGAAAGGCTGCACTGAGTATGTGAGGTTTATAGTATCATGTTTTGGTGTGTGTCTATCTGCTGAACTGACTGAGCTAGAACGATTTTGAAAATATTTACCTCATTACATATACTCATGTAGAATGCCACTGAACAGATACCTCTTCTTCCCAATGTTCAGTTTCATGGCCCTCATATCCAGTAGATCTATTGGAATCTTCTTCATAACTGAATCTGCCTTCCTCACAAGATGCACACCAACCTTTTCTGAGTCACAAGGCTCCTCAAAGTATGGATACGTTCTCATCCATATCCGACTGAGAGCCAGAGAAACACCTCTTGCATCAGATTCTGTTGTCATTGTAAGGACTTCACAACAATGCGTTTTTCCTCGACGTTGTATGATAAAGGCATTGTCAGGGGCCTTGTCATACTTGTACAGTGCAGTTTTGTTCAAGGGCTTGATGCTACTCATCTCATCACATCTTTTCACAATTTGCACAAGGGGATTCCTTCCACCACGTACCATTCTTTTCATCTTTTGGAGGTGATTCTCAAATGGGAATGAACTGCATGCATCAAGTGACCCATACCTCTTGGCTTCTGCTGGCAAATGTAGCATTGCATGCACGTTATAGACAGCAAATGCAGGGCCATAGATTTGAATTCCCTTCTTGACAAACTTTTTCAAAAGCTCTTCGGCATGATCTGCATCTTTCTTGCACAGAGAGGGACTTACTAGAATTCTCATTGCAACACTGAGGAGCATGAAGTGCATGTAGGACTCACGTGGCAAAATGCCTTTTAGTACAACCATGCCAGTGTAAAGCAGAAACTGCCTATATTCAGTGGCCTTCCACCTTTGTACCTCAGATAGAGGCCGAGGATGCCTGGCAAACATTCGTGGAACAGAAGCACACATGTCCAGTAACCTCTGACTCATCTGCAGGATATGTCGCACTGAAAGACGGAATTCTCTACTCCCCTTAGTCCAGATAAGGAGGAGCTTCTTCATCACACCCAGGCAGACAGCATGCATATAATCAACAGGGAAGTCTTTGATCATGTCAATCAATTCCCTGAGCAGCTCGAAGGGGGTTGTACCAACATGATGTTCCTTGTTAGTCCGATCTCTAAATGACTCATCTGATCGTAGGTTCAAGTTTTTATAGTCCAGATAGACAATTCTCTTTCCATCATGGATGCCTCTTTGGTCGCATTTATCACAACCTGAATATCCATTGAATAACTTTGATGCTTTGATGAAAGATCTTGCCGGTGTGTCACACACAATACACCTGAGCTTGATACCAATCTTTCTGTCATTCAATTCAATGCCTTCTTTCAGAACTTCTTCCAATTCTGTAACAGTATCTTCAAGAAAGTCTAGGTCCTTTGGTTTAGTCTCACCATAGGTCATACTAACAGGGAAGATGGTAATAGGTGTGAGATGAATTAGAGCAAGTACAGGCCACAAGCTGCTGTTGGAACTTTTAGAGATGGGAACCCCATCCACATTCAGGGATATTTCAATCGTGTAATCCAGTGCTTCTTCTGAATACTTACTCAACTCCTTCTTCAGACCCTCTCGTAAGCCAATATGTGTATAGAGAACTCCCGATTTCTCTTCTGTAGGTACTGATCGTTTTGTTCCAAGTAGTGTTCTTGAATCAAGCGGCAAGTCATTGTGACCATGCTCATTTAGAATCTTGAGTAACTGGGTACATGCCTTATCCGTAACACCACCCAAAAGCTTCCACTCTGCGAGTTTCTTTGACAACGATATTAGGGGCTCATCCTCTTCAGAATCTGAGCTTGACAGAGGTACATGATTGTCCATTTCTTCAAATGTCATTGGAATAAAGCCTGGGTCTTCTTCTGAGTCAATATCTAGTAGATCTGGTTCTTGCGGTATATCATTTTTGCCATGCATTTCAACATCATCAAAGGTTACATCTTCCTGAGCAGAGCTGAATGGATCTTCCTGAGCAAAGCTGAATGGATCTTGACCTGCCATAAGGTCAGCTTCATAAGGGGTGAGGAATATAGATGAATTCCCGGTATCTGGCTCAGAATCTGAGGAATCACTATCAGTCTGGACCCGTTTGCGTTTAAACTTTTCCCAGTCCCTCTGGCCTATGTTATAGTTTTTCCTATATGCACACGATTTCTCTTTTCGATCAGCCATGCTTGTTCTGTTAAACAGATAAAAAGTATTTAGAGGTTTCCTTTATGGTTTAGGGTTTTCGAGGGCAGAGTTGGCAAACAGGATTTGAAAATAAAAGTAATTTTAACGTAGAATAACATTATTTAATATGACCACTGCTTTTGTTTCAGTTTAATCCATATTTCTAGGCCAAACAATTATATTTTCCATGTTTGACAACACCCATACCCTGTTTGACAACACCTTTACCCTGCCAACCGTCACCAAAATGTATATAGGCCTGTAGCATCTGCATGCATATTATAGGCAGGGTACTTTCACTGTAGCATACCATAAAACCTCCATCAGAAGACGACCACTTTTTGAGATTGAAAGCCAAATTGGGCTTCTGGTATTTCCTAAAGTTAAGAGCTCAGCTTATGAGAGAGGTTGTAAACCAAGTGATTTATCATCTAATCACATATAAATGGTCCCAAATTCAGCTCCTAAATTGTCCTAAAGTTTGGGGGTAAGCTCTAAGCAAGGTCGGCTTCTGAGGGAGTAACCATCAAAATTTAAGCCTTTCTTTCAACTTAGGGTGCACCTTATACACTTAAAGACCCAGTGGTGCATCATGCATGATGTTTTGGTATTTACTTCACCTTCTTTTTATCAGCTTTATCTGAGATTCAATCTACATGAATTCTCCTTTGCAGAGAGATAGGGCATTGCTTATCTGGCCAGATAAATGTCAAGAGTCATGTGTCGGGGGGTCATAAATAGGGGTTTCATTTTTTCATTTTTCATTTTTTTCTTTACCTAATTAAGGGGTAACCCACCTAAAGCTGTACCATATTTGTAAGTTTTCAATGACACACTGAAAGGTCTATCAAATTCAAGGTGATGTAGACACATAGTATCTATAGCATTGATTGCCCCTCCCCCAAGAGTGTCTGGCACAGTCCAGGAATTCGGCAGTGTTTTTCATGTCCCGCACAAAAGGGTGTGTCTCCCGGAAAATAGGGATCAAGACCTTCAAAATGATATCTTATATGTTAAGATATTCCTACTGGTTACGATGGTAGAGGTAGGAATAGGAAATTGTTGTTAAATTACACTAGAACATACTACCATAAATTCCCTCATATAAGGCGCATGCTTGTATAGGGTCTAATCTGCATGCTGAGTTTGATAGGAGGCTATAAGCTGCATCTGGGGCTTGGAAATTGGAAGACTGTGATTTGAGATTTTTGGGTCTAAGGGAGTGGTCATTATCTATCAACAGGGTGGGATGGTGGGTTTGAGGGGGGGGGGCGTAAAAGATTATGACCCCTCCTATGGGGGGGGGGCGTAACAAATTTTGCCTCCTATTGGTAATGACCATTGGTTGAATTTGATGACTGTATTTGAGTTAAGACAGAATGCAGCATCGTTTCTACTAGATTTTAAAAATAATTTGGGGGGGTCATGCCCCAATACTCCTATTTCAATTTCACTTCACTTCACTGAATTGCAATTGTCAAAAAGGTGAATGTCAAATTGTTGTAAAATCTTTTTCCAGGGTAAATGCCGGGGTAAATGCAATAGTTATCAAGCTATAATTACCTCTAAAAGTCATTAGAATGGGACATTTCATCCCTAAATTTCCAAAAAGATTTAGACCCCCTGACCATTTTCTCTACTGTTTGCTTGCCATTTCGTAGCACTTTGCTTACTGCAACCCCCCAAAAGTGTGACATCATTTATGGATGGCCCCCTCATGGAGTCATACTTTGCTAAATTTTCACTGGTTATTATAAGAATGGATCATTTTCTGTATGGAATGTAAGGAAATGATGGGAAATATGTGTTTAATTCGAATAAAAGTTCAGAAATAACTGTAGGGGGGGAAATGGAAAATTTTGAAAAGATGTCAAAAATCACCAAAAAGGAAGAATTTAGAAAACAATCTGTGGTTGGCCCCTTTGAGGTTGGTTGGGTGACTGGAAACCTTGTGCTACAAGAAATACTGTTCTCAAAAGTTTAACCTTGAGAATTCCCATGACATGATAGAGGCTAGAATTGAATTCTTAAATACTTAGTATCTGGGAATCATGGTTGGAGTGGAGATAGCTTAGTTTAAGCAAAAGTTTCTGCTTATTCATATTAGGTGTTGCTTTTACAATTGTTTCTCTAGCCTTTTTTGTATGCGACCATGGGACCATGTACATGTAGCAGCCTTGCAGTGTGCTACCATATCCTCCCCCCTTTCTGGCCACATGGTCTCAATGGCCACCAGCCTGCAAACCAGTGACGGCCCGCCTTCGGGCAGCCTGGCATTATCAGGGCGGGGCCGCCACCCTCCACCTCTGTGTGCCAAAGCAACCCCACCACTCCCCAACAAACACTATATCCCAGCACAATATGCACATCACGAAACTATTGTCATGATGATTAAATACCAATTTAGACATATATACACAGTATAATTGGCACCACACTACACCCAATGCACATTTTCAACCCTCAACGACTTCAACATGAAAGATTGAATGTTGTGAAAATGTGTGCACTAACATGGACTAAAAGATGTGTGCATGCTATTCCAGAAATATAGAGAAATCTATCTTACCTATACAGCCACCTAAGTCCCAGCAGATAGATCGGTTATAAAATGCTGGTCAGCAACGTTGGTCCAAGACGTCCTTCCTCCAGGAGTGACCTATATTGAGAGACTCGTTGACGCTAGTTGATGCAATCACTGCCCACCCAGAGAGCACCCGTCCTGCCCATCTGTGTTAGACTAGCAGTGGTCCATGTTAAACACATTGCTATTTCCAGTTGAAATAATGTTTTCTCAAAGTTTAGAAAATGCTTGGAAAGGGTCGAAATAAATCTTTTGTAGGATAACATATGTCTTGTTAAACATTTTAAAAAAACATTAGATAACGTTTTTATCTTTCTGAAAAGAAATATCTTCTGAATCCCTCCTATCTATTATCTTCCAATACCATGTACAAGGATGTGGGCATGAACTTCAGTATCATATAAAGTCAATAGAACCATGTAGAACTGTTAATACACGTAAAACACAATTTGTAACTAAACCATTTATAAACGTTTTGAAACATTGGCCAAGGTTACTAAGATGTGAGAATACACACAAAATCAGAAACAGTCATGTAAGTTTTCATTTGGAAAACTTCAATAAGCTGACTAAATTGTTTCAATATATCGAATGAAGGAGATGCAAGACACTAATTGAATACCCTGTTTAATTCCCTGTAGCCCTCAGGTGAGGTCGCTAGCCAGATTCCCTTTAAAAGGAAAGACTTGAGCAAGTCTACATTCGTGTGTACATGCATGCACACGACTCCTCCTGCACACCAATCGCCTATGGCACATAACCCTGCCTGCTACCCTGTATCAGTGGCCTTGCCTGGCCTTCAACAATCAATTAATGACTGTTAAATGGAGAAATCATTTTCATCATTCTACATTTAGTAACCTAAACTATTTAGCAGGTAAAATAAACATAGTGCAGACCATAGGGTCTATAATTATGTTTGTTGCTCTATACCATGATGCTTGTCCCACAAGCCATTTGCACAAGCAACAACCTGTCTGTATATTGATAATAAGTTGTCCCATCTTCTACTTCATCATCTTTATCATACAAATGTCTTCAAAAAACGACCACAATAGAGGTGACAAATGATTAAGGGATATGTCCATTGCCGTATGCAAGCACAAAAGCTCACTCCTTCAGGCCTACTTCCATGCACTACTACATATTATTCGATCTAATAAGCATACATGTTGTAGAATTTTATACTGAACACCAATATCTCCCATTGATATAAAATACTGCATCCATCCCAGCCTGTGGTGCCCCCCCCCCCCACCATGCATCTCGGGATGCATCTCCTACCACAAACACTTTGACCTGGTCAGCCACTAATCACCTACACCCTCCCACCCATACTCCCGCCAAAAGTTCGCGTGGGTACGCTATAATAGACCGTCAGTAGGTCGTTGCCCCCAGCAACAGTGCCACCAGGGCAAGTCCGGCAAGTGGTGCGACTTATAAATGGCTCTCCTAAAGTATATGCATATATGGCATATTTCAATTAAACTAATGTGTGCTGAATAGTATTATGTGTCAATATCATGAATGTAGTTTGATGATCACGATATGGACACATGTCATCTTTATATGCAGATATGAATTACGCAAAACATCAGAATTATAACTTGAAACCTGTTTCATATTTCCTTGAATAGCCAAAAGGACAAGTTCATGGCCAGGGTTTATGGGCTTTTATGAACGAAATATGGGTGAAATATCCATTGCCTGATAGGTGGAAGATATACAGTGCTTACAATATAATATCTTTCTAAATGGACTAAATGGCATTTTCATGAACGTTTTTTTTATGTGGAAAGATTGACTTTTGTTCTGCACCCTAACAGAAACGCAAGGGATATTTTAATAGCATTACATGTTATAAACGTAAATACACCTCATTCACAAACGTTACTTTAGGTTTGTAAATAGCTAAGATTCACCAAACCAAGACCTACGTAATATGAACCTTTAAACAGGTTTGGTGGGTACCAAACTCAAACACACTTGCATGGTTATTTAGATGTATGTTAAAAACGTAAATTCACCTCATTCATCAACGTTACTTTAGGTTTGAAACTAGCCACAATGAACCAGACCAAGATCTACGTTGTATGAACCGTTAAAAGAGGTTTGGTGGCTATAAGACTTAAATATACATACTGGTCTATTTTTGTGTATTCTCCACGTAAAAATACCTTATGTATCTACGTTAATTGAGGTTGATATAAAGCCTACATCAACCAGACCAAAAACTACGTTCCAGAAACGTTAAAAATATGTTTGGTAAGAACCAAACTAAACTATACCAAAAGAACTTGTTGGAATTACGTAGTGTGTTTACAGGGTTCTCACGTAGCCATGCTGAAAATATATACAAAAAAAAATTTATAATATCAATGTATAGTTTACATTGTGTTTATAGAGAACAATTGTATTCAAACGTAATAGTGTTAAACTTCCATAGCGAAAATACAATGTAAATAATAACCACTCCCTGCGTCCTGCACTTTCTTATACATGTTCCTCCCTGTGAATTAAATGCTGGCCCAGGAACAAGCATTATGATATATATCGTTAGCTGTCAAACAGATTTTTTTTATGCAGAACTTACCTCTAAAGATGTCCACTCCCCATTTTGCAGCCTTGTAAGTTTTTTCTGCTTTGCTCTTTCGTTCAATATTGTCCAAATCATCAGAATTTACCTTGGCGAATCGTTTTTTGCCATTTTCTTCTTCTGTTTTTGCTGCAGGTGGCTTAGGGGCTGCGTAGATGGGGGCATTGTCATCGTCCCAATCGTTCACGACGACCTCATTTCACTGGCTTCAAACTCACTGTATGTACCATCACTTAGCAGACAAACTTCATATTCATATCTGCCCCTCAGAATTACCTTGGTTATGATGGAATATATCCATTCATTTCCTCTATGCACATCTACAAACTCGCCAATCATAAAATAATGTTAAAAGAAGGATGGCGTGTGCATCTACACATCATATACGTGCTGTATTCTGGATAAATTCAAAATGGACACTATATTTCTACATGAAATCGGTCTACAAACATTGCACAGGTTAGCGGTTTCAACCTCTATACTGTATTACACACCGTAGCACTTGGTATAATGGATAGCGCGTTTGCCTTCCACCAGTGCGGCCAGGGTTCAATTCCATGTGTAGCCATGAGGGTTTTAACATAGAAAATATGATAGATAATTTGAGGCAGAAATTGAAAATTGGTTACAACTAGTATATGAAGCAGGTGTAGTTACCGCGCCGCTTCCAGATAATTGTGTTGAATCCTAATTACCATTATGTTACTGCCTAATACACTAACATGAATGTCAAATGTTATGTAAACCTTAGCTACTATACCAGTACATTATATCTTATACTATCTTATAACAAAAATGCATGTGTGTATGTTACTATGATCAGTCGACCAGCTCCTGAACTCTCCAATGTTGTTGATCTTGTACAAATTGACTATTGTCATGTTTTGTGTTTTGTAGTTGCTGTTCCTTATTTTGTTGTTGAAAAATCTTATAAAACATGGTCTGCTCTATAGCTTCACTTAAATGAACATAACAGTTCATTGATGCATTGAGCGAGTCCAAAAAAAAAAATGGCGAGATTCCATTGATATCCGCCCCAAATTTTCCAAAATATTTTAAGTCCAACTTGACCTCGAAAAGGTATATCCAAAAATCAAAAAAAATAGCACATGTTCGTATATGCTCTGGTAAGGCACTGGTAGAGGATAGCATAACTGTAAGGGAGGTGGCAGAATAGTGGTATAAACAGTAAGAGTAGATGTAGCCTCTATGCTCATATTAAGCAAGGGGGTGGAAGTTGTACTATGGCGTATCTTAATTACCTTACTTTCACTAAATAAGGGTTGCTATGGTTATAGCATAGTTCTGTAAATGTCATATGATCTACCGGTGCCCAAAGCACAATATAAATTCACAGGAACCAGCAGCGGTAAACCACTAAGGCCAGAATAATGTTAAAGGCTTCATGTTCCAATGTCTACATGGTGCAACCCGGCCTCACTGTATGTATGCCCTTCAAGAGTATATGAAGTATAATCATATAGAATCAGTAATTGTATTAATGTAGGTGTGGTGAGTTAGTTCACCAGGCTTCTGTTCATACAACGACAAAAGGCCATAATGCTTGAATGCATTATATATGGTCCTTAAATAGTAAGGTTAGTAAGGCTAGTAGCCACCCCTACCCTCCAGGATAAGGCTCAGGAGGAAGACGTTTGGTGGCCACTATCAGCCCGTGTTGGCCCCACCTGACCTAATTAATCACCACCTGCTCGGGACCTGGTCATTGTATGGGAGGCGAGCAGCTTGGTGAACTGCTCATGGGGCACTCATCCTGCCCCACAATATACCCTCTCCTTACTGCTCACTTATCCACCATGATGAGCCCCTACACACCGCTTGTCCCCGGCACGTGCTCATTTGTCTCCTCCATGGCGAAGAGATAGGCCAAGGACCAGCGAAACGACCAGGCAGATCAGGGCCACTTAGCCCTGAAGTGTCCATGGCACATCATGACTCTTTGTTCCTATAATGCATGGATGCAGCCATTGTGAGTAACTTCCCTGAGCTACATTCACGCATTATGTATAACTTATGGGTTTGAGCACTCCCGCAGGGTCAGTATGAAGCAGCAATGCAATACAGGAGAGAATCATCAGCAGTGTATTGATGAATCAAGACATGAGCAGGCATCATTTGGCCTTTAAAGTGTCAGCAAGCTGGCATGTGCAGGGGGTGGGGGCAAAGGGAGGGGGGGGGGGCTGTTCCAAGCTTCTTACTAGAGGGGGTGGGGGTGTTATGGCCGGTGCCTATTGTGTGTAGATTTGCAGGAGTTGATCAGATAGATATGTAGCATGACTTGTGGTCAGGGTGCTGCTCAGGGTGCTATTAATAACTCTATCTGCTCAAGCAGTGTTGCCGTACGGAGAAGGGAGCCGCTTAATGCAGAAATTGGGTTGAAGGGGTTAAAAGTGTGTTCTTTTGTGTGTGTTCATTTTTTGCAAACTATTACTTACTTTGATCGTAGAATAACCGGAATAACCTTATATCCTGCCACCTTTTATGGCAGCTTATGTCCAACGTGATCATAGTATGAAGCTGTGTTCTGACACAACCTTCTTTCTACAGCCCCCAACTCCGACAAATATCTAATGATGTACAATTCAATACTAGTCCCAGGGTGGATTTCCCATTTTCATATACTATATACTATCATTACCATGTCCAACAGCGACTGTCATTTCCCTATACTACTTCTACTACACAAGCAGAAATTGCAGGTTGTCATCATTTCTTATTGAACGCAGTGCATAGCAGGCGTCCCTACAAAAGTATTATGGGGTAATGTGTCAGGAATTGTAGAGAAGACGTGAAGGCCCCTTAAGATTAGAGGGGTTATCTGATCCGTTTTGGGCTACAGAATACTTTGATGAAAGATTTATTTGTTTCCATAGCGCATGGATGCAACTGTAATTACTACCGTAGGGATGTGCTCCGTTCGTGCATCATGAATGATGCACCAATGTAGAGCTAGCGAGTTACTCCCCAGTGTCTTTGTATTGGTGCATCATCATGACAATAAAGGAACAACAGACATTGTCCTGAAAGGGTTGAGATGCTTAAGAGCCGTGTTCAGAGAAGCATAACATCTCATCAGGCGTCATTTCCAAACACGCACTCACACACATTTATAAAGAAAGACGGGTTGGCAAAACTGGCAAAGTTCCCTCGCTGCGCTCCCAACAAGAATTTTGAATCTCAAACTTAATTAAAAATGAATAGCTTAAGATGCGCCAGCCAAGGTACAATAAATCAAAGGGGATCCCTGAAAGCGGGAGATAGAAAGGAGTCTTTTGTCTGGCACAGGCAAACTTCTTATGATTAATGTGAATACTTAGTGTGGGCAAATTAGGGGGATTTCATGCACCGACAAGCGTCTTGAAAATTTTAGCTTGTGTCAGAGTTTTAATCCTTTAAGGGCAGAATGGTGTATTTGATACAGTACATCCTATTGTCAGCATAATGCGTTCTCATATGGAGCCGGAAAGAACTCTGACTGCTTAGTATAATAACATTACTACTTATACTATAATGATTGATTTCAGAAGGGATATAGCATAATGCGTGAATATACCGCTAAAAGGCTCCTTGTTTGCTTCGTCCTTGGGCATCATAATGATGAATAATATAATCAGGACTTTGATTCATAAACCGTCGTTATAAAGGATTAAAATGACTGTAGAATAATTGCACAACCTCCTGATGCATGTATAACTTGTAATGGTTTAACACAGTGGTGCTACTATTTAGTTAATTCATGGCTTGTGAAATAAATCCTCCATCATGGGTAACTCTTTGCGTGGCCATAAACGACCAAGTGCCCTCATGTATGGCCACTGGAGCACATTAAAACTCAGGTTGGCTCTCCCATACACCCACCCACCCCCCAATCCCACACACACCTCTCCATGCCCTGTGGGTGTTTCAGAAGCAGGTAATGTTTACAACCGGTCATAAGGAGATATGATAGCAGTTTTAATAGTGATTGTAGGCTTATAACTGCATGTGTTTCTAAAGCATTATCATTATCTTACTGTGTCTATAACTATATGACTGGCGAGAGATGATAATGGTTGCAGTTGTAAGTTTAGAATCTAACAGTTTTAGAAACAGATATTTAATGTTCATTATCATGTCTGGCTTCTGAAACATCCCACTGAGGCAGCAGGTGAAGGGGTCATGGATATCCCACCTGTGGGGTGTTTCAAAAGGAAATAATGTCTACAACCAGTTGTAGGGAGATGTTATTGCAGTTTTAATAGTGATCATAGGCTTAAAACCACAGGTGTTTCTAAACAATGATTATTATGTTACCCAGTTTATAACTTAAAATTAGTGCTATAGCTGATGTTGTGAAACAGACAGCAGTTGTAAGTCCCCACTTATGACTGAACCAGTTGTAGACTGTAACTTCCACTATAACTCTGGTTGTAAGCTATAGCTTCAATTGTAGGAGGCGGGCAACCAGTGTAATTTGTGGGAAACCCCTGTTATATGTCATATCAAGTAGGGACTTCCGTCTAAGTCGATGGAGGCCCTTTGATTGGATGCAGTTATTGTCCAGCGTAGCTGTTATTAAACATTGTTTCCCATGGTTACACTAGCTATCACACCTACTACCACAATGAATCCTAAGCTGGGATCCTAAAAAAAATGGACCATGTTGCCACTCATGGATTATGATAATTCCATTCTAGATGTATTAAAAAAAAAGAAAAGCTACCCCATTCTTGGTCTAGAGTTAGGAACAGTATCCAAGGGTCGTTGTGCTGCATGTGTTTTATTCTGGTTACGGACCCACAGCCGGGATTTTTAGCATTTACATTTTCATTGTAGGGCAATTACAGGAGCCTGGTGGACGATCAGCAATCCAGCCCCGCCAGCCGCTAACTATGGGCATGTCTGGCCTGTGGGGTGTTTCAGAAGCCGGACATGATAATGAACATTAAATATCTGTTTCTAAAACTGTTAGAGTCTAAACTTACAACTGCAACCATTATCATCTCTCACCAGTCATATAGTTATAGACACAGTAAGGTAATGGTAATGCCTTAGAAACACATGCAGTTGTAGTGTTCTACCCCTCGATGTTCAATCGAATCTTGCGATAAACAACGAAGAACAACTATTCAGGTTCCAGTTAAAACTTTATTGTCTAATAACACATAGGCATCAGCCGTTCTCGATCACAGTTACAGGTGGCAGAGTTTGAACTCTATAACAGGTTCAACACTAGGCCTTCTAGTGTCTACAGTTGATACTCCACATACACCTCCTCTGTGCAGCAGCACAGAGGAGTACTAGAATATGGTAGCCGGGCAGCCGCCAACCATCGCTCACGATGGTCAGTCGGGGCTGGACTGACCTTGAGGAAGGCCGTACAACGGCCTTATATACACCGGAGTCGAGGGGCACGTGACCAAGTGGTGACGTGGCGCTGGACTCCAGCGCCCCCAGGCGTTGGGTAATAGAGGTGCTCTCGATGTCGCCCACGAGGACCACGAAGGTACCTCGAAGACGACGCGGGACCACCACACAGTTATAAGCCTACAATCACTATTAAAACTGCTATCATATCTCCTTATGTCCGGTTGTAAACATTACCTGCTTCTGAAACACCCCACTGGGGCGTCTACAACTTAAACATTAGCGCCAGCTCACACTATATAACCTACTATAGTAATCTCACTACAGTGGTGACCTGTTGTAAACTGTAAAGTTATGACTGTTTTAAGAGTGATGTCAATCAAACCATAGTACAAGGAAATTCTATTCTTTGATTTGAAGGTCTGGAAGAAGATATAAACTAATAAGAAAATAGGTATGATATGTACTGAACATGCAGAACCGACAGGAGTTTTTCTCACCCCTGAAAACTGAATATTTCTTGTTTGATGTGGACAGAATAGGTCCACACAGATTGGCCTCTAGAAACGCCAGCTACTGGTCACAGACCAGTCATAAGTATTTATAACTGTAGTTATAACTTTTGTTGTATCTTAAGTTATAGTTTACAACTGAGATGTGACTAGTAAGAGATAAGAATGGTTGCAGTTGTAAGTTTAGAAGCCAACAGTTTTAGAAACAGATATTTAATGTTCAATATCATGTCCGGTTTCTGAAACACCCCACAGAGGTCTTGATGGCTGCAACTGTGGTTCCCAAGTCTAGCGGTTATGTAGCACTGGGTATTGTTAATTGCACATCCCATACCCCAAGGTTCACATTAAAAAAGATTGCCCTTAAAAATGGTGATTCACTGGCACCCGCATTGCCAGTGAATCACCATGAAAAATATGTTGAATTTCCATTAAAAAATAGCGGAGGATCCCCATACAGTGAACCTTAGGGTGAAACACTTATTATAGGGGAAATCACTGTTCTTTTAGATTACGGTGAATCACCATAAGATTTGTATCCATGCTGAATTTAGGGATTTTTTAACAGTGCCAATACTATGTTGTACCTCTAAACCTTGGTATAACTGACAATCATAAAGTGAGTGCGGTTGAATACTTAATAATGCCTGATGGTTGAATACTTAATGCCCAATTCCACCTGTGGACCAAAAGTGCATCAAAATGATAAGTCTTGTGTGTGTCTAGTTATGTCATTGACTTCCTCGTTCTACATGAAAAAAGAAAATTGACCTTTCAATCCCCCCGACATACATACTCATACAAGAAGCATGGGGGGGAGGCAGAAAAAGAAATCGTGGGAAAGGTGGCATATCTGAATTTGTTAAAGACTTCAGTGCAAGCAGACGAAAATGGTGCATTGACTGGCGTGGTCGGTCGGTGAAACAGTAAAAAAATGGCGGGAAGGCGGTGCTGTAGAACAGATATGACAGTAGGCCCTGGGTGGTTAATTAATCAGCAGTGTTCATTAGTGTTTTACAACCAGCAGACGGCCGACAAGCAGCAAGGCTACCCTATCTGGTACATTCTCATCAATCTGACTGAAATCTAACAGTAAATAGAGGTTTGTTTGAGGGCCACATGATGTCTCAAGGTGTATGCTTCTTGGTGCGCTGATGCATCATCAATGTTGTTCTACTTGAACACTCTACATTCCTATATCATTCCTACACTGCAAAAATGGTGTTTAGATCCTAAACACAATTCTAAACATATTCTTGCAATGTTTTTGTAATCACATTAATTTCCTAAACATGTTTAGCCAAACAATGTGCTTAGCTCAGGTATTTAGAAATGTAGGTGTTTAGGTTTAAAATTTGTGTTTAGATACCTATGAAATTTTGTGTTTAGATGTTTATGAAATTTTGTGTTTAGATGTCTATGTGATTTGTTAGGGTTAGGATTTCCAGACATGTATGCATTGAAAAAATAAAGTAATATCTTTTGTTTGCTTTCTCATTTACTGGGGGGACATCAGCAGGTATTTATCTACATGTCAAAGTCTCCAAAGATGTCAGCCACAGCTACACGTACATGTATGTACACACTATGAGAGACTTGAGAAAGTACAGCAACATTGCAGCCAGAATATTGCTTTATCCATTCCAAAATAACATGAAATAGACTATTTAGGTGTAAGTCATGGAGCATATTGACTATTTTATGGCAATGATGCTGGTGTAAGGAGAATCTAGTCAATTTTATATTGCTGTTCCTATTCTCATGACATTCAATAAAAAGGAACAACGATAAACATGGGATTTGGGGACATTTGTCACAACAATTGATTACAATTATGTATAGATAGTCCATTCAAAGGTAGTGCTGCTACCTGGTGTGGATTCAACATCCAAGCATCTAAACATATTGATGTTTAAATCTAAACACCTATTATTCAGCTGTTTAAATTCTAAACATCTAAACATGTTTAGCAAAAATGTTTATGTAGTTAGAATAAAAGTGTTCATTTCCTAAATGTGTAGTTGATGAGACACCTAACTGACCTATATGTTTAGATTTTAAACATGTTTAGACCTAAACATGTTTAAAATCTAAACACCATTTTTGTACCCATAGTGCAGAATGAGAAGTGAACCGGTTCCTGAGACCACCATGTGCACGCTGACATCACCAATAACCAGTTCTGATCTCGTACCAGACTTGTTCCTTGCATGGCACACTACTTAAAGTATGGTACCTATACTTAATCACACAAGAGATTCCAAGATCAGAACGGTCATGGTTGCACACACACTTATAAAAAAAGAAACCTTGCTATGGAGTCAGTATGATGCAAAGCAAGTTATTCACCAGGGCTGCATCATGACAGCCTGAGGCCCACTATAGTTCGTGTCAGCAAGACAGGGACTACACAGACTATGTGTGTTCAGCAGCGGAAATAACAAGTTTGTGTGTTTCAATGCTGCTTCTTTCTATTTTATTCATACCGTGGGATGCCTCAACCTCATTTCTAACTTTAAGCATTCAATATATTGACAAAAAAAATTAGATTTTATGCCTGATTTGATCCTTAAGACTGCTCAGAAATGAGGATATTTTGACGAAATCAGGCCAATTTCTGCCCCTATCTGCGGTTTGTAAAGCAGACTTTTATTTTTCCTATTGCTGTGAGTTTTTATTCAATTTGCACATAATATGAGGGTTAGATTTCATGCAGAATTTTCCTGGCTTTCAGCTCAGATAACTTTCTAAGCTGTCAAATGCCTTCCTAATTGTTTCTCGAGGCCATTAATGTAAAAAACATCACCATATAATAATAAAAAAGATTTACGAGAATAATTCTGTAGCATGGAGTTTTCAATCCAACTTCCCGGGTCAGGCATCAATATAAAGCTAAAGATATGCCCTATAAGCATACCAGATCTCACATAGAAATTCTGAATAGTTTTGGAAATAGGGCCAGCAGAAGAAAAAAACTTGAATGATTTCTTTATGCCACAATAGTGCTCCCTTCTGACATTTTACAAAAGCTGAGGAAGGCCCATTTCGGGGCACATCTGGTGGTAGAATCAGTATTTAGCTAGGCCTAGTCGTTAGTACACAATGAGTGTCTGAATCCTTAAAAAATTGCTGTGTATTCCTACGCCGCCTGGAAGCCAAATCACTACATTGTAAGCACATTGAATGTACTGGTCCCCAATGTTCCATTTACACTGAGGGTCAACCCTAGCATGCAGCCTAGCACTGCTGGTCCCTTTTCCACTCCCCTGTCACTCGTGTATTTGCAAAATCAAAGGTTTTATATGGAAACTCTTTTACGATACTTCCAAAACCTATCCTGCTCACCTATAGCTGACTCACTTCCCCAGATATGTTTCAGACATGACAGCTCAGGTTCCCCGTGAAAAGGTGCCAATTTACCACATTTCGCCGGCCACTTCCAAGTGCCATATCTTCAAAAGTAGAGATTCTGCAGCTATCATATTGGGCTCAAAAGAAGCGAAATTTAGTTCTACAACTTTTGTTCACTTGCCTTGCCAAAGGTGACAGTAGTTTCTGTGCAATGGCTGTCAGAGTGCTGAAAGGTAGAGAAAAATCAAACATTTCGGCAAACGTAGCTTTAATGTGATATTCAGATCACTGCTGTATGTGGAATAGCTGCGAAATAATCAATGATTTTGTAAAACAAACAGGGGGGAACTATGTTTCTTAGTGCAATGGACTATAGTAAGGCATAGGATATCAAGCAATTGACTCCAGAGATTGGTGTTGATACACAACTTACACAAACCAATGTAGTAGAGCTCCGAACCTTGGCAAACGTTGCCCAAAATGGTGAGAATCCACTGTCATGGGGAAACTCACAGGGAAACATCTTGAGATACTGAGGAGGGAAATGATGAGCAAGAGCAGGGGGGCTGAGTAGCAGAGGACTTCAAACAATTCAGCCCTTTGAGGGTTGTGTAATGCAATTAATGTACACTCATCCTAAATGGCCATTGTGCTTATACATCCGTATAATACATATGAGCCATAAGCCCAAGCACCAAGGCTACATTCATGCATCATGCCAACCCTACTAGTTGGTTACTTATTAGTGCTGCTTTAGAATGCACCACACTGAGAAGTGGGCACAATGCATGCACAGCGCACCATGTTGACCGTAAAGGTTTGACGTTCAATGAAGACAGCAAATTGAAGACGACAAGGAAATAACATCTTAAATATAAGAAGTCCAGTACAGGGCAAGCCAAGGGAAAACCTCCATTATTGAAGCATATGAGCCTACGAGACAATGCGTTTCTTAGTGGTTTTTCTTTGTAATAATAACTGATTATTTTCTCTTTGCCCCAATCTTTATCTAAATTTTATATTTAGATATAATTTAATTATCAGTTGGATGGCAACTCACAATTAAACTAGAGAATCTTGTCTTGTTTTTATCAGGAACTATTCAATAAGAACATATCTACATACATGTAATAGAATTGTCAGATCCACTTTGTGCGTCGGCTACAGTGGGAGGCGACTGGGGTCTATGGAAACGAAATAATGGAGAAGGCTGATGCAGACATAAGGTGATTTGTAATACAATTTAAACCCCTTTAAAGGCTGGATGATGCTCAAATTCACCATGATCCTTGTTGACCATTATAAGCATGAATGCAGCCCTGGAAAATAACTCTCCAGGTCCTCTTAAATGTATCCCGCTGACCATATGGGATTGATGAGTTCGGAAGGGTCGCCACGATGCCCTAATGAAGTATTTTCATATAGTCAGCACTGCATTGATACATCAAGACTTCCTGGGGACCTTTCAGGAGGTTAAATCAAAAGGTCCTGGGATCGCTACCTCGGCGATCTTAGGAATTATTCTGCCTTATCCAATTAAGCGATCTTAAGATTAGACTGTCTTGCCTTTTCACAGCCAGCACTAAGATTGCAGTGATCTTAGCCTCAGCCCTCCTACACCATTCCAAGTAGGACACACTGTGCACAGGAGCAAGAGGCCCATACTGAAGGAATAGCAGTGGAAACACTCCTTCTCTCAAGAGTGATAACACAAGCGTCCCCCCCCCCATATGAGCCACTTATAGAGTATAGGGTGCAGTTGACCTCATACAGTATTCAAGTGCACTTTATGCCTGAGTAGCCTGAAGAGCCCTCAAGGACTCTCAGCAAACGTCCTCCCTCCCCTCTATATGCATATAGCAGGGGCATTCACTCTTGGGAGCAGGAGTGTTCCATGCAATTATTTCACTAAGATTGAAGTGATCTTAGCACTGGAAAAGGAAGAGTGAAGTGATCTCAGGACTTGCTTTGCCTGACTGGCCTGCAACCACTGCATTAGATAGAGTAGACTGGCTAGGTCTTATGATATGTGCCTACACTAAGATCGCAGGGGTAAAAACCCAAGGACTCCGAGAGGGATTGATGTGATGACTAGGTATACGTAGGGGTTATTGTATGAGGCCAGGTTGTTAGCGATCTATAACACAGAGGACCTTTCAACCCTGTCCAAGTATATGTAGATAGACAATGGGTTTTGCAGGTTACGTGAAGATATACCCGACGTTATACCTTTGTTCTAAGCTGTGACCATAGTTTAAGTGTGAAATCCATTGTTCTCCGTGCCCACTGTGGTATAATTTATGTTACCATATTGAACTAAATACTGTGAGTGACGGGTACTTAAACAAACACCAGTAAGCTAATAGATCATGGATATTGGTGCCCTAGGGCTGTACATTCTGTATATACCCGAGCCGCGCAGCGGCTCGGGTATATACAGAATGTACAGCCCGTGGGCACCGATATCCATGACCTATTACGTTTATACCACTAATTTCTCCATTTTGTATTATTTTCTTACCTGATATCCACAGAATATAGTGTAACCATCACCATTGGAAAAGTCCAATCCCAACCGGGACTCGAACCCGGGTCCTTCAGGTACCAAGCGAATGCTCTGACCACTGAGCTATCAGGACGGTGCTTCATCCAAGGTGAGGTATACGTGTGGATCATGGCAGGGTAGGAGAGATTCAGAGTACAGTGGTTCCACCTGTTTTACCAGACGAACCTACCCTACTACACTCCTCCCTACCAGCTTCAACCATACTCTCTAGTACTGAGTCACACACAGTCAATCCGATTCCTGTTCCCAGGACAATGGGTTTTGCAGGTTACGTGAAGATATACCCGACGTTATACCTTTGTTCTAAGCTGTGACCATAGTTTAAGTGTGAAATCCATTGTTCTCCGTGCCCACTGTGGTATAATTTATGTTACCATATTGAACTAAATACTGTGAGTGACGGGTACTTAAACAAACACCAGTAAGCTAATAGATCATGGATATTGGTGCCCTAGGGCTGTACATTCTGTATATACCCGAGCCGCGCAGCGGCTCGGGTATATACAGAATGTACAGCCCGTGGGCACCGATATCCATGACCTATTACGTTTATACCACTAATTTCTCCATTTTGTATTATTTTCTTACCTGATATCCACAGAATATAGTGTAACCATCACCATTGGAAAAGTCCAATCCCAACCGGGACTCGAACCCGGGTCCTTCAGGTACCAAGCGAATGCTCTGACCACTGAGCTATCAGGACGGTGCTTCATCCAAGGTGAGGTATACGTGTGGATCATGGCAGGGTAGGAGAGATTCAGAGTACAGTGGTTCCACCTGTTTTACCAGACGAACCTACCCTACTACACTCCTCCCTACCAGCTTCAACCATACTCTCTAGTACTGAGTCACACACAGTCAATCCGATTCCTGTTCCCAGGAAGCACTGTGGGTGCCACCTGTTTCCAAGTCTCCCAGCACTAGGTTTGATGCATTCCCAAACTGATCCACACACTTTAACCGGGTTCCTACAGGAACGCGCGGTTGGGATTCCAGTGTAACCGTCACCATTAGAAAAGTCCAATCCCACCGGGACTCGAACCCGGGTCCTTCGGGTACCAAGCGAATGCTCTGACCGCTGAGCTATCGGGACGGTGCTTCATCCAAGGTGAGGTATACGTGTGGATCATGGCAGGGTAGGAGAGAGTCAGAGTACAGTGGTTCCACCTGTTTTACCAGACGAACCTACCCTGCTACACTAGCCACGAGAAGACATTTTGTAAGTGCAAGCGATACGGCCCGGGTCGCTCTGTGCGAAGCCATTGTTTTTGTTCCTTGCCGGGACCAGTACACTGCAAAAATGGTGTTTAGATCCTAAACACAATTCTAAACATATTCTTGCAACGTTTTTGTAATCACATTAATTTCCTAAACATGTTTAGCCAAACAATCTGCTTAGCTCAAGTGTTTAGAAATGTAGTTGTTTAGGTTAAAACTTTGTGTTTAGATATATGAATTTTTGTGTTTAGGTGTTTATGAATTTTTGCGTTTATATCTTTAAATGATTTGATGGAGAGTTAAGGTTTGCAGACATATATTTTGTTTGTTTTCTCATTTACTTGGGGGGGGGACATCAGCAGGTATTTAATTGTCAAAGTCTCCAAAGATGTCAGCCACAGCTATATACGTGTACATATATTACACACTGCATCAGAATGAGAGACTTGAGAAAGTACAACAGCTTGGCAGGAAGGACATTGCCTCATCTATTCCAGAATAACATCAAATAGGTGTCAGTCATGGAGTTTATTGATTATTTTATGGTAATGATGGTGGCATGAGGTGAATCTAGTCAATTTTCTATTGCCCTTTCTTTTCACATGACATTCTATGAAATGAAACCATGATAAACATGGGATTTGGGGACATTTGTAACAACATTTGATTATAACTGTGTGCAGATAGTCCATTGATTTTTCAAGCCCGTCCAACATTTTCAGCATCTTTCTCTTATGGTGAGAAGTTGACCTATATCCACATCCGGGCCACTGACACACTTTCGTCGGACAAGGAGGCGGGTGGGAATGGCCGGACCGCGACCCGCTTATGATGGAAAAATCATTGGATTCTTATTTATATTGAACAAAATGGAGAAAATTAGCATGCATTCCTCATCTATGGATCGAATACTTATTGGGATTTTAAAATTATAACATGACAAGCTTGGAATGAAGACGATACTGAGTGCAAACATAGGACTAGGACCACAGGTTAGACTTAATTTACTTTCGCATTGGATTTCATCACCATTCAGTGTGGCGCTATGGCTAACGTCCTCGCCAACCAGCACTGCGGCTGGGGTTTAATTCTCCTACGAGTTGGGGCAATTTTTCACATTGAAACAATGGTGAGATTGAATTTGTATGTCTCCCAACATTTCCCAAAATATTCTAAGTCCAACTTGAACTCGAAAAAGTATATACCAAAAATTCAAAAAATGCACGTGGGTGGTATATACCTATATAATGCACTGTTGATATGCACATATATCAGCACAGGAAGTGCCAGAATCGTGGTATAAACTACCAATAACGCTACGTGTTAAGGAAACTGTGTTGCTGTTTTTTGATTACAGAAGTAAAATAAAGATCTGCCCAGTAACCGCTTGTGTCATCACCTCAATAGCTAATAACTGGCCTCTCACGCCACACACACATCCAATCTCAGGTCACATGATCAGCAACTTGAATCCCCAATTTTCTGGTGAAACGTCCAGTGGTTACTTCTGTGTATTTCAAAACTCCCTTATTATCGCCCCCTCGTGATGGTATGGTTTACTATGCATCACAAATAGGTGAAATTGTGTGGGCTACGGCCCCGGGGCTACGACAGTGGTGAGGATTAAGTCACCATTGGTGGATGAATTTAACCTTTCCAAGATCATGTCTTCAGGTCCTCTGCTGCCATAGTACTTGCCATACTGCAGCGTAGTAACTGCAGCTCTGGTGTATCAGTACAGACAGTTGTGGAAGCGTCAAGATCCTGTAGTGTCAGCAGCATTTACGGCCAAGCTTATATTCATGTATTATGATATGGATCTGCACAGTTGTCATGGGCATGTACTAGTTACCAAGTTGAGACTATGTATTTGGTATACATATACTTAGAAGGGTAGGACATTAAAGGCCCTGCAGAGCCCTCTGTCAGATAATTATTGAACTATTTCCTATTGATTACAGAGGTGAAGGGGGACTTCAAACCTGCTGCTCACCTCTGCAATCAATGACTGTGTATAGCTATAGAGCTGACAGAGGGTGGCGCAGGGCATTTAGTGTCTTACCCTTCTAAGTATATGGATAACACATACATAGACCCAACTTTCGTACTAGTACATGCCCATGACAGTAGTATATATGTAGTGTAGGCTATGGTCATGATATTAACCAGGCTTAACACCTCACTGCGACTTGTGGTCCTTAAAAGGTTAAATCGAGTTAAGACTACATGAAACATGGATGGTGAGGAGGCCAGTGCCCACCTGCTCACACAACAGCTCCTGGAGCAGCTCCCACTGACTGGGGGAAACAGGAGGAGTGGGAGGCATTAGAGCAGCTCACACATCAAAGACACCTTTAATAATGAAGGCCACTGGGTCTACAAAAACCTACAGTTCTACCCCCCCCCCCTTCCCAAACAATATGAAAAGGTCCTGTTGGTGTTGAGCTATGGGATTGACCATATTCAGATATCGCAATCCCAGTGAAGAAATATAGCAAATCCGAGTGAATTATACGAGGAAATTACTACACTGTCATGAAGGTGTTTAGAAATTAAACATGTTTAGGATGATATTGTGCTTAATTTCTAATCACATGACATTTTTTGTGTTTAAAACCTAAACACATGGAGGTTGTAAACATAATATTGGACAATTCCCAGCATCTAAACAGCATAGTGTTTAGAGGACCCCTCTTAATCCGCTGATACTTAATCCCACCGCAGTGTTAACCTAGGCAACCAATCTGTGGGACAGTGATGGGTGTCACTTATTTGGACATGTGGTGGTTAATTGCATTGGGGACAGGCTAACTTATGCTGGCATGTCTATACATTGGTATCGAATTACCTTCAAACTATCAAGTTAGTCCCCATCTACCCACATACTGTCAGTCTTAGGCAGTCCACCACAGAGGCAGGAAGGGGAAACTGTCATATAAGCCTACTGGACTTGGAGTTTCTATACTTAGGAGCTTTACATACATGAAAGGTAAGTTTCTCTTATAATTCTATTTGGAAACCTCCTAAGCCAATAAGTAACTGAAATTGCTTTCTCATACATCTACTAGATGAATACTCAGTTACAACCAATTATATTGGTATACAATTGACTTATTTCATACAGTCAACTCCATCACAACTTGAAACTAAATGTCTTCTCTCTTTTCCGGTTCCTTCGGTGAGATGAATCCCCACCTACAGAATCACCAACTACACTGGATTACCATCTGCCTTCTAGAGGATGAAATACTCTATTAGATTACTTTTAAATGATGTTTCCCCCAGCCCTGAATAAAAGCAAAACACCTGAACACATTATGTCTAAACACAATGATAATCTAAACACATCAGAGCCTAAACAATAGCTTTTTCTAAATATTTCTGTCTTAACATCTTTGATTCTAAACATGTTTAGGGTCTAAACACATTCCAAAAAGTGGGACAACATTGTGTTTAGGAATGTGTTTAGATTCTAAACAACTGTTCTCAGAGTGTATGAACAGGTAAAGTGGTGTCAAATTATCATAAAGAGGAAAATTGTCACCCCTGTGATTAGAATATGGTGCAAATATTCTCTAGCCCTGGACTAACCACCTGGCATTTGAGAGACTGGCCTAGGCTGAAACAAAAGTAGCTCAGACTGCTGAGTGTCTGTCACAGGACAAAAGCTGCAGGAGAAAAACACAAACAGTCCCACCTGAATTCAGCAGGACTACGTCTTATTTGGCACAGAACAGGTGGATGTAAGGTGAGTTAGGAGCTGCCAGAGAAGCCTTCATATTATGGTGGTTATAACATGTAGATCTAGGTTAAGCGGCTTTATATATGAGTGACTTATTTCTTATCAGCCTATATATAGAGGTAAGACATGCCCTTAAGGAGCACATGCTGTCCAATGCAACATGCACGTTTGTTGCCATTATGCATGAATGGAGCCTTGGTAAGTAGCTCACTAGATTTGCAAGCATGTGTAATGCCGACCCCACAGAACTAATACTGCCAAAGAGTCAGCGTTGTCCACTGATGTTTTCTGTTACTTACCAGTGCTGCTTTGATGAACGATGTTCATAAGGAAATGTGAACATAAACCTGGAAGGCATCATGTGACCCTCTAAGGGCTCTTAAGGTATTGTGGTAGGCTGTGTGCCGCCTGAAGTGCCCTCAGACTCCCCTTTATAGTGACCTTTAGGGGCAATCCCTACTGCCCTAGGCTCCTTGTCAAAGGGCCACCACCTCCAGGTTCTATAGTGGAAGGCACACCTTTGCTACCTGAATGCTATCTCTCCCATTAGTCTAAACAGTAGGCTTAGTTTCACATTCTACTACATTTATATCTGACATCTGGGTGGGCATTATGGGACAACTGGAAGGAGGTACCGGAAACAATCTGCACAATTTTTGCTTGTGTCTGACATTCACACCAATATACGTATGTGGGTTTGAATCCCACATCATCCCCATGAAAACATTGTTTTTCCTAGATTATTTATTAGATATATATCTTTCTTTATTAAATGTATGTTATGGTAAATGGAGTATAAATGAATAACCGAGGTGGTTATCTGTGTCAGGTATAGATTCTGGCCGACATTGATGAGGAGATAACTCAAGAACCTGTGAGCACTGGTGAATACAATTTATATATATATATATATATATATATATATATATATATATATATATGGGACTATATACACCCGTGTATATATATATAATTAATATGTGCAGCGGGTGGTACTACTTTCTCCTCCAGGGCGCGCATTGGTATGTATGACGTCATGGAAAACATTTAGCGCCTATATAAGCTGCGGGATCCAAATTAACCGTCAGTTGGCGTATATCCTTCGAGCGGCACACACCACGCTGGGTGGTGCCGGAAATTTTAACTTTTATTCTTTGTTTTTCGTATACTACGGTATAATACCCTGCAATATGGGTAGGAAATCGACGGGTGGTGCTAATGCCAAGCCTGGTACTAAGAAAACTACAAAGAATACGAGGAGTAAGGCCAACTCTAGGACTTCAAGCAGCTCTGAACCAAATATGGTTGACCCGGTGTCACCTATCCCTAAAGCTTCAGGAGTTAATTTGGGCTTAGCTGCTGACCAGACGTTCATCAATCTAGAGGAAAGGACTACGGTAATGGAGGACCAGCTTGCTGATATCAAAGATCTTCTCGAGACCATAGCAGGTAAACAGAGCAATCCGGTAGAAGGGGCGTGTCGAGCGGACTCACGTGGTGGTATTTTGATGCAGGATTCCAAAGGCGCTGTAACCAAGCAACGGGGGAGACGTAGGCAGCGCTCGCCTAGTGACCGGGGAGGCCATGATGACAGGAATCCAAGATGGCGACGGGACCGTTCACCTTCGTCGGATTCGGATAAAGATTCATCATTTTCAAGAAGTTCCTCTACTGATACTACCCATTCTACACGGAAAAGACATCGGGGTGAGTTCGATCAGAAGAATTATCTAGAGAAAAATTCCAAGATTGATTGTATTGAACGGTTAATGCTGGTAAATGTATGTCTTGCTAAAGACAAGTATGAGGAAGGCGAGGATATTTTCCATTTGCTTGGCCATCTTGAAATGTTAGTCAAAAAGTCGAGTACAAAAATCTATACGGTGGCAGCGTTATCCAAGTATGATAAGTCTGTAAAAGATAGGGCGAACAAGAACGGGTTGAAAGCATTCGAGAGAGTGGACAACTCTGATATCCTTAGATATTTATCTTACGACGGGACCGTTCAGGCCCAGAAAGGACAGGTGGCAAAGCCCAAATCTTTCAAATCTAGGTCAGCTCGTACTTGCTTCGCTTTTAACCTTTTTGTGCCCAGAATTATTTGAAGATTTTACATTATTTTACATTATTTCATGATTTCATTTTTTGTTTTATAAGATCATGTGTAATTTCGATTTTCTTTCTTGATAAGGGCTTGGCATATTACATTTTCTTAATTCTCATAACTCAGCGAAGACTTTCAGTCAAGGATGTGATACTACTGGTCAGGCCTAGTAACCATAGTTACCAAAACATTCCATTTGTTGTCATTTAGTGGTATTTGGTCTCTATATATATCCATAATCCCTCCAATCCTGAGACATTTGAAAGCTGATTTTCCTGCATGCATCTACATGTACTGGCACACAGGAAACATGATATGTTCTACTAGAAACAATGCATGGCTTATCTTTAGGATATGAGCACTTGCTGTAAAATATAGTGGAACCTATGTGTGTATGATCCATCATCATTTTGTTACCATATCAGATTTTAACTGGAGGGTTTCCTGTCAATGAATCACTTAAAATGACAACTCATTTTCAAGTTTTGAAACACTGTGCCTGATATAAAGCAGATACAGCCAAATGAATAGTTGTATCATAATCGGGAGGTCATAAGCATTCCATAGAGGGTCTAACTTTGCAGATTGGACCAGTAGAAGTGTCTGGATGAAAATTTCCTTCAGTATACATGCATTTAAGCACAAAACCGCGCTTAAATGCGCGCTTTGGCAGGGTTAATAGAGCTGAGGGTTGTAGGGAGGACCCCTGTAAATACCGTCACGTTTGTGATGTATGTGGTTCCCCTAGCCATGGCAAGGATAAATGCCAAAAGAACAAAAAGGATTAGTGTGTTGCTCTTAGGCAGGGTCCTACTTTAAAATCTGAAAATTTGATGCCTGATTTTAATTTAGTATGTACGGTAGACCCTCCTAAGCCTCCCGTTTCTATCATTCCGGGTGATAATGTTAATAATGATAATGTAAATACTTGTAATTCTTGTGATTTGTCAAAGAATTTATTTATTTCTCATAGTTGCCCGGTACAGGGCGAGATTGAACCACTTTTTACGGTGGAATGTTTAAATAGACCCAGCATCAGGGTCTATGACAGTTGTGTAAATGGGGTATGTATGTGTGAGCACTTCATTTATGGTAGGAGGGCTCAGATACTCCCGTGTCGACTAGCTAGTTTTCTTAGGCAGTCAGACCTTATTAATATCAATCAGATTGAATCTGATTTTCTATGGTGTGGTTTTACCGAGGGGCTCAAAATAGTTGACCCAGGGTGTGATACAACATATGATTGTAAAAATTATAAGTCTATTTTAGAAGATAGATTTTATAACGAGATATGTGGTATTATTGAGGAGGAGCTAGTCCAGGGCTTGGTTACAAGGTCAATTGTCAAGCCCAGATGCATCCATTCTTTAGGCGGTGTAGAGAAATCAAATGGTAAATTAAGACCTATCACTGACTGTAGCATGCCAGCGGATATTTCTATTAATAATTTTATGAGCACAACGTCCAAAAGCTTCTCGTATAACTCTATTAACACTGTTACTTGCCAACTTGATAGAAATGACTTTATGTGTGTGGTAGATTTAAAATCTGCTTATAGAAGTATCAATGTTTATGGCCCACATGTAGGCTATCAAGGTTTCAGGTGGAATTTTGGTAATCGAGATGAGTTTTTTGAGAGTAACCGTTTGACATTTGGTCTAAAGTGTGCCCCATATATATTTAGTAGAATATCTGATTTTTTTACTATTATTGCTAAATTTTATGGTGTAGATAGGATAGTAAACTACCTGGATGATTTTATTATCATAGCTCAGACTGAGGAGGATTGTTTAGGTAAGAGGAACACCCTAATTGAGTGTATGGAATATTTAGGGTTTGTTGTGTCGAAAGAGAAGGTGACTGAGCCCAGCCGGGTGTGTACTTTTTTAGGTATAACCATTGATTCTACGTGTATGGAGTTGTCGCTGCCGCAGGGAAAATTAGATAAAATGAGCCTAGCAATAGACAAGTGTTTGGGTAAGAAATTTGTATCTAAAAAGACATTGCAGAAGATTGGTGGTTTGATGTCTTTCTGTTCCCAGGTAGTATGTGGTGGCAGAACTTTCAGCAGGAGATTGTTTGATCTTTGTGCGAAGGCCAGGAATAGGGGTGTTATTAAACTTAATGAGGAAACCCAAAATGACCTGCTGTGGTGGTGGGATTTTTGTAGGATTTTTAATTGTAAAAATATCATTTTGAATGATAACGACTGCACCCCTATGTATTTGGATTCTTCAATTCAGGGTTTCGGTGCCTGGTATGGTACAGATTATTTATATGGTACTTGGTCAGATACAGACCCTTTAGATGACCTTTGTGGCCATTTTGTAAAATCTCCAAAGTTGGATATTTTGAGAGTTCACCATAGAAATATTAATGTATATGAGTTGTATCCAGTTATGGTGGGCCTTAAACGTTGGTTAAAAAATTTCAAGAATACCCGAGTTCATTGTATAACTGATAACATGCAGGTTTTGGCCATGTTAAATACTGGTCGTTCAAAAAATAAGTTATGTATGGAATGGCTACGTGAAATTTTTTGGCTATGTTTCATTCATAATATTGAAATTTATTCTACATATATAAGGTCAGAGGAGAACATTTTAGCTGATCATTTGTCAAGGCTAATGTATAAAGGTGTTCCTAAGAAATGTAAAAATACCCTGGCTGAAAATAATATGTGTTGCTATGATTCCAGGTCTGAAGGAGTTAGAACGGAGAAGGAGAAGGTTTTTGTATAGGGGCGTGGCTGAGTCCACACGTAAGGTCCGCAGACAGCAATTTAGTAGGTACAAAAAATTTTGTAAAAAATTTAACTTCTATCCCCTTCCTTGTTCTCCTTCTCAAGCTTCGTTGTATAGTGTATATTTATCAGATAAAATGAAACCTGTATCTGTTAGAAATTACTTATCCGCAGTGTGGTATTATCAGAAATTAAAAGGTTATTCTGATTATAGTAGTAGTTTCATTGTAAAAAAGACACTGGATGGTATTGAACGTAATTATAAATGTTCTTCTATTAAAACAAATCCATTAACTCCCAGTGATATGTTGAAGATCAAATCTAAATTGAATTTGTCTGTATATGAGGATGTAGTCTTCTGGTCAGCTATCTTATTGTGTTACCGAGGTGTGGGTCATGTAGTCGATTCCCCTCATAACACCAATATACGTATGTGGGTTTGAATCCCACACCATCCCCATGAAAACATTGTTTTTCCTAGATTATTTATTAGATATATATCTTTCTTTATTAAATGTATGTTATGGTAAATGGAGTATAAATGAATAACCGAGGTGGTTATCTGTGTCAGGTATAGATTCTGGCCGACATTGATTCATGAGGAGATAACTCAAGAACCTGTGAGCACTGGTGAATACAATTTATATATATATATATATATATATATATATATATATATATATATATATATATCTTTATTACATAGGCATAGACAATGCTGTTCAATGTATCTCGCTTTGCTAATGAGACATTAGGTGCTTTAACTAAATAGATTTGCCTTCCAATACGTAAATATTTAAATGGTACTCCATTGTTGGGATATATAGGTAAAGATCCATACCAAGGTAAGATGGAAACTTATGACATAAATCATTAGTTCTAGAACCTATATATCCCTTACAGGGAAAAGCACTTCAGACTCTGAGAGCATTTCAAGTTGAAACCACATTGAATTTGAATTTTTGTTCATCTTCATCAAGAGAGCCCACATTGCCTGGGACGACACCTGGCAATCACCACCTGAAACAATCTGCGCCATTTTTGCTGGTGTCTGCCATTCTTAGCTCTTGGCAGTTTCAGGATACGTTAAAGAGACTTCTCCCCACATGCAAATAGGAGTCATCTGTTGCCAGGGCTGTGTACTTTTCCCTAATAAAGCAACTCACGTCGATACAAATGCAGCAGATTCTGAATCTATATCTGTTAGTTTCCTTCTTACTTTACAAAGGATATTTTGATCAAAGCTCCATTTAGTCCAGGCAATGTAGGGTTTTACCACAAACTACCTGCAATACAAACAATTTCACCACCATTCATTTCTTTGGTGGCCCTCTGGAGACATACTAAAAGTCCTCACCTGTACCGATGGTGGAAATATGGTTAATTTCCATAATTGTGTTAAAGCCCTGTCCAACCAATTGACAGACAAGTATATCGTGGTAACGGTGGCAATGATCAATACTTATGGCCAAATTTAAAGCCAAAGTTATTCCTCTTGACACTGGCAATAACACTGTGTGATAATCATGTGAAGTGATATGTTAAGTTTGCATATAATAACCAAATAAATACATGTACATGTATACATAAAAGTAAGCAGTTTCAAAATATACTGATTGCTTAATTGTGATGTTTAAAAATTGGTACCTTTATTACCCATATCATTATTGATATGAGTGCCTTATCAGGGGCAGATCCAAGGGGAGTCTAGGGGGCACGTGTCCCCTCCCCCAAACCATAACTATATGAAATGGGGTGAGGGGCTCCGACCATGCCCCCCCTAGACCCAGTTTTTCTGGCTGTGCCCCCTAGACCATCCTTCTGGATCTGCCCCTGCACATAAACCAATACTGTACTTTTGAAATAATTCATTAAAAGCACAAATACTCATAATTGCAGGTGTATTACAAGAACTCTTTTACCCTTAAGGCTGCAGCTGCACCAGACACATCTGAACTGTCACTGCTGCCTCAGGGCAGCATCATTGGAACGCTAAAAAGGTAGCACTACCATATTGCTTGCATCCCTATATATAAGAAAAATAATTATTCCAAATTTACCAATTTAAACAGCATTTCTATATGAATACACATGTATCCTCCTTACAAAAGTCCAAAAACCCATAGTAACTTATTTTCTTTTTCAACCTTTCAAGCTACTCATTTAGGACAGCAGGATATGCCCATTCTGCTGGTCATGGGCAAAGGGCAAGGAGTTAAGGGTCAAATCACCTTTGTGAGGGCTGGCAGTTAAAGGGTTAAACTGTTGTTTGCAAAGCTAGATTCACGTTTCATAGATTTCTTATTATCAGAAGATTCAGTAGCAAAAGGTGTGTGGCAGAGATATGGTTGATGCCTATCATGTGAAAATTAGCAGGAACCTGGTTATACCTATTGAAAAAGAGTAAATAAGGAGTTGTCATAAGAATTCAACGCTTTTCTCTCATTATTTCTATGGAGCAATGAGTCAATAACTACCAATGCCTTCTTCTCACATCTAGCAGAATTCATGACCTGTGCATAGATTGTGTAGCAAGTGTTGCATGAGATGCCTTAGTTTCCCTATGACTTGTTTGTCAGAACCTTATCTCTTTCCCTCAATACCACATAATCTGCTTTTTTTTACTAATATACTAGAACTGAGAATCTAAACAAGTCAATGCATTTGATAAGCACAAGTGTTAAGAACAAGATACAAATTGCCATCATCAAAGCCATCATCTCTGATAGAGCTGCTTTACATGAATTTGCACCAGTGTGCCTTGAATCCTTAAGCCTGGAGCCATATGCCCATCTGATTTTAACTGAGCACTCCTCTATAATTATTTCAAATTTGGAATATGATAACTATTTGTTCACTTGCAATGCTATTTCGGGTAGAATCTATAAACTAGGTCATGCAAGTCTTGCCATAATTTGATGTGTTACTAACATTCTTTTCTTGTCTTATCATTATAGTTTCCACATATAGCCCTCTTACCACTGTGCACTGTCACAAGTCATTGTATGCTCCAATGCTTCACTTGGGAGCTTACACAAGTGCTTACATCTCAAAGGATGACAAGTCTAAAATCATGATACTTATGGAATGCTTGAAATAATGATATACGTGGTACGCCCGTGCACCCACTCGCAGGCGTACCTTTTACCGTGTTGATCCACATTACTGTTAAAAGAGGTCTCAAATTGAAGGAATGATCATTGAATTAGAAAGTCCTTAGTTTCAACTCCCATTAGGGGAAAACAGAAAAACAAAGGTTTTGATAATTTACATCTAGGATATCACATAAAGGAAAGGAAAGATATTGTAAACTTTGATTTCAAAACCACCAATAACTGTGCTTTGCCATATTAGTTTACACAGGCTCATAGTAAAATTGTTATAAAGTTCTTTGGTTCTCTGTACATTTATGGTAACTTTTTACATTGTAGCATTGATAGTGTTGTAAGGGACTTCAATGAAAGTCCATGGTCACTTATGCTTTTATAGTCACCAACGTGTTGAGAATACTTTTGGACAACCAATATGTTTTGCATGGCATTGCTCACTCTTCTCACTGGGATTATGCAAATTAGTTGGAAAATAGAATAGCAATTGTAATATTGTCTATGAACCACAGAATGATTTTGACTTTTGAAATGGACATTAATCCTCTTTTAATATGCCATTTTGGGGACTTTAAGGAAAAGTATTTTGGTGAAAAAAGTATTGCAGTCAGTTTGAACTAAGGCCTATTTTTTGAGCCACATTGCCTGGACTAATTCACTATAAATCCAAATAACTGAGAAGAATCCATGTTGGGTGTACATGAGCCGGTAACTAGTATGGTATCACTACGACCTGGGGGTTGTTTCAATACCCCTGCCTCAAATCATCAAGAAACTCACTACCTCTACCTTTAATACCAAATGTCCATCATTAAACAGGGACCAGTCTGAGGGAGGAATCCTCTTCATTGACTAAGATAGCCAAATTATCAGTGGATTTTGGGATCATAAATCTAATTGAATAATACCATGGTTATCACTGTAAATCTGGATAAATACTGTGCCTTAGCCTATGATGTCACAACTAAAAGACAAAACGGATGCGGTTAGTTTACATTGTAAATGGCCGGGTTTACATCATGAAAAGGTATGTTTACATCGCACATGGTGTAATACAAGCAATAGTAACGCTAAAAGTTAAACTATGGTATAAAAGGGAATAATAAATGTAGACGCCTTAATAAGGCCCTGGATGAACTATGGATATATTCATCTCATACCTTGTCTCCACACAGCAATCAATAAAGCTTTATTTGGTACTTCTTCCTTACATGTGAAGTCGGTGTTGTATGTCAAAAGGAGCAATATATTTACCAACAAGAAATATCATTTCAGGATCTTATGTCGATGTAGCGACGATAGAGTATAGTGTTCTTTTTAGAGTGAAATAAAAGGTGTTTCCTGGCAGTGTACAGTACTGAAAGGTTGTAAATATATTGTATCACAAAGACAAAAGAAATGCTTGTAGTTATTTTATATGTGCACAAAGACAGTTAAGCTGTACTGTAGGACTTCGTCTATAGGCTATTGATTAAATGGAAAGTCTAATGTGACTTATAAGACCTCCAAAAAACAAGGAGGCATATCATACACGAGGTACACATAATTATGTGCTAATGAATGTGTAGAGGCATAATTGTGGATCAACACGGTAAAAGGTATGCCCGGTAGGGGGTGCACGGGCATACCTTTTACCGTGTTGATCCACAATTATAGTTATCCTATTACTAGCTGGTCATCTGGCATGGCGGGTGAGTCCTGTCGCTGGATGTTCCTAGGGTTTCGGATAGGTGGCAGCACTGATCCAGATCTATGGGACATCTAGCGACAAACCATGGGGTACCTATATAAGGCCCCGTGCTCAGCCGCTATGTCAGAGGCCATATAGGCCTCAGTACAGATTACATGTTGTGACATGCTTCCCTTGATATTCTCACCTATAGGGTAGCCGGAAAGTGTAGAACCCGGAATAAACCCTTTGGCATACACTCGGAATACTGTCTTCGTGTTTCTTTCAAATAGCGAGACTCAAACCACTTAACTGGTTAAACTAACCATTACTGAAATTTCTGAACCCAGGTGGGATGTAAAGGGTCTTATCCAAGAGTGGGTGTGGCTTATATGCAAGCACTTAAGTACCTCATCTTTTTCAGGCGGACGGCTAAAGAGAAATCCCTGTTGTTTTGTCGGTTACCCCTGTTGTTTTGTCGGTTACACTCAAAAATTCTTTTAGTTATTTCATGTGTACACTAAGCAGAGAAAAGTCTGTAGAAGGACGATTTGTAAAGAGGAAACAAGCTTTGAACCGTGATTTGAAATGTCTTTTAGGACCTTCCTCAAAACTTCTACATAATAGTAGACAAAGAAATGCTTTGTGTTTTGAGGCAATGGGAGTGTATCAACCCCGGAGGGTCAACATAATGTTTAAATTTAGCCTTGGTGAATCGACTGAAAGGGGTACAACCATGTGTATCATAATCACATATATGAATGTGAATAATGCATGAAAGCTCCTAGCGTGGTAGGCGTAAAGGGTTGTGATATGTAAAGGATTTTACACATGAATAGTCCAAAGTGAAAGGTTCCTGGTCCAGGATCCAGTGTTTTATGGCACATTCACAATGGGTAAAGGGAACACTGCCTCTTTCCTAATCACCGTATAACTGTTGGAAGTTTGATATATTAAGCATGATTCATAAAAGATGCACTCGCAAATAACTCATCAATGCTATTGTCATCTTTACTTTCTTTCATTTCATTTCTTCATTTTTTATAATCAACTGTACAGGTGGTCTCGCATTCATGCATGATACTAACCTGATGGCATCAAAACATTGAATAACAGGTATACATACCAATGAAGGATCATGCGGTCTTCAAGGGTTAACACTTTCTGATTGTGATAACCAGGTTTTCATGGTTCAATTCTGTGTTTCCCCTCATATTTGAATGTCTTTGTTTCTATCAATGTAAATAGTACCTTAATTGCGCAGGGTGGGTACAGCACACTCAAGTCTATAGACTTCCTGGCCCAGGATCCAGTGTCCTCCATATATGGAGGTATAAATTAAAAATCCACCTGCCTTGTTTAAAAATAGTGTGAATTGCACAAGCAGGTACCTTACTGTGTGACTCTCCTTTAAGTGCTCTTGTTTTGAGCTATTATCTTCATTGAAAGGTACTTGTACCTGACTGACATGAGCACTTCCATGCAACACAAAAACAATTCGGGCATGAAAAGAAAGTGACTGCTGCAGCTGAGGCACTTCTTATGCAAGCTACCTTTCCCCTATGTGCAGGACGCTTTCCCCTATGTACAGGACCCTCCATGCCCTTTGGCTACTGTGTATGACTTGACTTACGTACACTGAGGGCTGTGCAGGTATGACCTCAGGCCCTTTGACTGGTGCGTAAGGTTTGTCTGTGACTGCTATCTTAAAAATAATAAAAAATAATCTTCTAGCCCCTGCTGCTATGTGGTCATATAGGAGGTTTCTTGCATGACTTCAATAGTTCAAGTCGTAGAGCATTTAGAAATGGACCCCAGTTCCTTGAATTATAAACCTCGCAGTTACAATGTTTTATCCCTTGTACACAATTCAGAAATAAATCTCTCATACATCATTTTGATTTTCATGTTTGTTTCTACGTGTAATATTCCCACCTCGAGCTTAGATTTAAATTTCTTGTTGATTCTCATCTGCTTATGGAAATGTCAGAGAAACGTCAGCACAAAATTTAATGGTTATTACTACTTCAATAAGGAATACAGAGAGTACTATTTCTATTGAAAGACTCAGTGTTCAATTGTAGGTCAGGTACTAGTGTCGATGGAGAATGGGGAAAAATAATTATGACAATGAAAATCTGGTCAGTGTCAAATTATTTTTCAGCATTTCAAGCAGAAGAACAGCGGATGAATTTGAAGACGTTGGACAGCTGAAGGAAATGGGATAATTGAGTATGACCGGAAAAAGAACCAATTAAGATGAAAATGGAATGCCTCAAAAGGGGCTGTCCATAGTAGTTGTGTTAAATTTAAATGCATCTTTGCGATTTAAATAGTTGTTCTGGTAAATTGGCAATTGACTTCAGATAACAAGGTCCTCCGACGGAATAACAAATTCAAAATGTAAGGAGCCAGCTCTTACATCAAGCGGTTTTAATGACTGCAAAATTCAAAACAAGTTTATCCTTATCACGCATAATGAAAATAAGCGAAGTCAGAACAAGAAAATATAAATGCAAGCTACGCACAAACCTGGACAATAGGATACAATTGTAACATCCTATTGACCTTCACTCATAAGGCCATCTGAGAACATTGCTATTGTTTTACCTTACGTATTTATCATCTTGAATCTAATTTACAAACGGTATTATGTTGTCACGATTAGTAAGATTTCCTTTGTAAATGTTGATGTCTTAAATAAAAAAGATGATTCTTCTTTGTCTTATGTGCCAATAAATGGCCATATGGTACTTTATTTGCCACATGATTTATTGGTAATTAAATTGATCCAAAATGGTTTTATCTCTCCAGGGACGCAGTTGCATTGCAAAGCGCCAACACAGCAAAGGAAATGTCTTCATGGTGATCCAAGGATCCACGAAAACTAAACAGTGAACCACCGTAATTCAAACGCATTGAACCAGTGTAGTATAGTGGTACGCTGATGTACAAGGAATCTTTGTGAAAATAATGGCGGATTTCTGGCAACTTTCGGATGCGGATTGAACCATTATTTCGAAAACATTTTTTTCTACACTGAGGTTTAGGGTTAGGGATAAGGTTAGGGGTAGGGTAGGGGTATGGGGTAGGGGTAGGGGTAGACGCCTTATTATAAATTAAGGCTAATTTGAATACTTATCTCCTATTTAACCGTCATGTCCTAGCTTTACCACTCACTTCTCACCCGTTTTACTAGTATATAGCCTGCCATCGGCATCTTTCTCTTCTGATAAAGAAGGGCGGTTGTCACATTCTATAGCTGAGTATTAACACCTCTGTCAGTTTAGAGCCCCATCACATCACTTCAAACTCCTCCCTGACAATACCTGGTTATACCCTACAAACAGATAGACCTAATCTCTTTGACACAAAGTTTCAGGGGGGGACAAACTGCTGTTATCAGCTGGGTCTAAATGGACCTCAAGCTGACAGCAGTGTGAATAAGGAAGGAGATGATCTGCAGAGATAAGACCTGGTAGTGTGCCTATGGATCCCTCACTCCTCCAGCAGCCCAGTGTTTAGGTTGTCTACTTATCTCCCAATCAGCCCGCTTTGAAGGCCTAAAGGGCTGCCTAATGGGCCATTATCTGGTCTTAAGCTTTGATAGAGGTTTCTTATACCCCACATCATTTCTAATCTCACTGGGTTGGAGGGTGCCGCTTTATGAAATAACCTTATCGTATTAAACCCCTACCCCTCCTCCTCACACCCCACCCCGTGGTGTGGCTTAACCCTCTAGGGCTACAGCTACTTTATCTGTATGTGTTGTGGCGACTTACTCGCTGAGTACCTCGCCAGCATCATCTGTATGAATCATGCTGACACTGGAGTAATGTAAGGGGTCCATAGGTTCAGCACAATGTATGAATGAAGCATCGGTGATTTACCCCCATCCCATTATTGTATTCATGCACCATACAACATACAGACACACCAGTATTGTTTTGAAACAGGATGTTGTTATTAGAGGGTTAAGAGGGAGAAGGCTTAATTCATCAACTTCCCAAATTGACAATTCTTTCAGTCTTCTCACCTTCCCCATTCATCTCATTTAGCCACCACCTACCTAGCCAGGCACCCACTCACTCACCCTCCATAGCCATCCTTCGTCACCTCTAAAGGCAATTAATTATTTTTCCCTGATACCTCAAGTCACGAGAAATGATCCTAGGAGGTAAAAACTCTCAATTAAAAACTGAGCAGATCGAGTAGAATTGGCTCGGTCGAAACAAGGGCCACCTCGGTGAAATACTTCGTGACGTGATATTATTAGCTGTCTGGTAACAATTTTTCGCAAAATTCATGCATAGTAACCCTAGTGAGACAGCAGATTGAGTTATTGCAATTTGCCATTTGTTGTCAGAACGCATGATTTAATAAGTCCTAGAGAGCTACTACACCGCACTGCATTCATGAATACATAATGCAAAGCCTATGGGCAGAAATAAAAATAGGGACAGCTTTGGTACGTATGATTTATATATGTAGGATTTGGTGAAAAGGGTTTCTAGTCCTATGAAAAATCGAACCTCGGCCGCTGACTTGCAAGTTCCTTACACCAAAGAGACCTCTCCTGCCCAGTCCACCTACAACATTTTGTACCTATGTGTTAGTCAGTTTGGAGGAAGTTGCGTAAGGATAGGAACTGAGTTCTGTCAGAGGTGCTATTCCCAAAACCGAACTGACTTACCTCAGGGAATCAATCCTTGGTTATGTTAAAGGTAATTGGTCATAGAGGTCATCAGGAGTGGTCCTGAATTGGTTAATACTTCCTAAGTAAAGACCAGTTCCCAGCTAGTTCCTTCCCCCAATTTCCTGGCGTACCCACTATGGGAAGCGTTCAGGTGGAACCAACTTTTCGAAACACAGTCTGATTCAGAGGAAGTCAATTCCATTAGAGAATAAGGTGGGAAGTGGCTTCTCAGGATAGAGAATCTCAGGAGGCTGTTGTGAAAAGATTGGATTTCGATTCTAACTGTAGCTAACTCATCTTCCAGTCCCCCCCCCCATTCTCCACCCAGAGAGACCAAATCCCACCTTATATTGTAATGGAATTGACTTACTCTGAATTAGACTGCATTGTGAAAGTGCAGTCTAATTCAGAGAGGGATCTGGTTCCATGATTGATTACACCTGAATGCTTCCCATAGTAGATAGGTCAAGGAATTGAAGGAAGGAACTAGCAGGGAATTGGTTCTCAATTCGGAAGCATTCACCGATTCCTGACCACTTCTATGAACAATTATCTTTAAGAAACCTGCTTTGGGAATAGCATCTCTGATAGAACTAGTTCCAAATCTTTTCGCAACGGCCTCCTGGTAGCTTAGTGACACTGAAACTCGGTTCTCTACATTAATACATACGCAAAAATCCAGTGCCACCATTTTTATCACCTGTACTGTATTGATGCATCATGGTATCTTGAGAATAAGCATTAACACTAGATCTATAGTATCTATTAAAGAAGAACGATTGTATCACTTACAATGTTTAATTGTAGCATTTGAAAATAAAGTGTACCAGCGGTGGTTTACTGGTATAATTTTCATATGAGTGGAATCTATATCATTCACATGTATAAGGTGCACCCTGGCTTCAGCAAGGCACAGCAAGGGGTTATGCGAGGTATTACAGTATATATACGAGCGGGTCACCAGTTTATGTCATGGCAGATACGAGCGTTACTAAAGAACAGTACTGGACTTCCATATTCAATGGGGGGGATGGAATACAATGTGGCCGTATTCAATGGGTGTCCGACATCTTGGATTTTGAACAGATCTGAGCAGTTTTTCTTTATTTACCAGCGCCTACGGCACTGTGATTCAACCTGAGACTGTTCAGCCTCAGGCAAAAACATTGCAGTTTCTTACAACTATCAGTTTCCCTGCCCTACCTCCCACACACGACATTGCAGTTTACATTGGCTCACTTTCGCTGGTTACTATAGGATGCTTCTTACAACATCACATCATAGCCACTGCGGGCGCCAGCTAACACTAGATGCAGACCAATAGCTGCCTTGCCGTTTTGTATCTATTTGTGGAAAAAGCAAAATAACCCCCTAGGCAATCACATGAATGCAAATGTCCACTTCCTTGGGAAAATATCCCATGGTCGTGGACATTTGCTTATGTACCTAAGGTATAGGGGGTAATCCTGCACCAAATCACATACTACCTGCAGATATGCTCCGAGTAGGCTAAATAAAGGGGAGCTATAGCTGCAATAATGCTGCACCATAGATAGATAAAGGGGAGCTATAGCTGCAATAATGCTGCACCATAAATAGATAAAGGGGAGCTATAGCTGCAATAATGCTGCACCATAGATAGATAAAGGGGAGCTATAGCTGCAATGATGCAGCACCATAGATAGATAGAGGGGAGCTATAGCTGCAATAATGCAGCACCATAGATAGATAGAAGGGAGCTATAGCTGCAATAATGCTGCACCATAGATAGATAAAGGGGAGCTATAGCTGCAATAATGCTGCACCATAGATAGATAAAGGGGAGCTATAGCTGCAATAATGCTGCACCATAGATAGATAAAGGGGAGCTATAGCTGCAATAATGCAGCACCATAGATAGATAAAGGGGAGCTATAGCTGCAATAATGCTGCACCATAGATAGATAAAGGGGAGCTATAGCTGCAATAATGCTGCACCATAGATAGATGAAATCTATTGCATGACACCTCATGGACCGGGTTTAAACCACTAGCACTTGTTGATTTCAATACAACTGAAGATTATAAGTATATATTCTGAGATACTGCATTTATCACTTTTTATCTCACGATTCAGGCCCAACAGCATGCTTTTTTGATCATAACCCCGTTCCGTTATCGGGGTTTAACCGCACTCTCAGAGTATATATTTTTTCTAAGACCATTTTGGTTTGAACCTGGACATGTTAATAAATTGGAGAAGGATACAAAGTCACCCTTGCCATACATTTCCAGTTAAAACCATTTAGGGCTCTATGGGAATCGTTCCCCGGCCGCTGTGGTAGGAGGCGAACTCACTGTCCACTATACCAAGCCAAATGGTACTAGAAACTGATGTACATGAAGGATTTGAATAAGTTTTCCGACATACCTCATGTTTGCACACCTCGTTTGCATAGAATCCAAACGGTGCCATGTTGAGTTATTAACAGGGAAACATCCTTAGATATCCTATATGAACATGCCGTGCTTAATTTCTCCATTTTTTTCTAAATAAATAAGAATCCAATGATTTTCCATAGCGATAGGTCTTGGCACCCGCCATTGTGGCTTGCTGACTTTGACCCGTAAGTGGAATCTTTCCAGCAAACCTCACCTTGTCCTAGGTTAACCATACATTAATCGCTTAATAAATACCCCTGACAATAGAATGTGGTCATCCCATTGCATTGGTTCGACATTTAAAAAGATAGCATTCCATGTGTTTCGATATGCAATAATGAGAAAATAATCTGCCTTCATGTTTGTCTGGCTGACTTCAAATGTTAGAGCTCGACATAACACAGGACACCCTGGGGGCATTCTCAGAATATCAGACGATTCCTCTTTGGGCATATCTTATAGATCAGTAGAATAATGTATATACTAGAGATTCTTTGATACTCTATCTAATCGCATTAGTCTACTGTGTGAACACCCCCTTGACACTCATATATAAGACACTAGCCATTTCCTCTATAGCATCCCCCCACCTTTACTTCCCTCTTTAAAGGCTGCATCATGCCCATGGGGTCTGCATTTTAATTAAATGCTTCCTTCCTAATTAACTGGCCAAAAAGATGCTGATCCTATAGGACGCTACTTAACCAAAGGATTGGCATGATGCACCAATGCACTGCTGGCGAGTAGATTAGCCAACGCTGCATTACTGCATCATGACGACAAAGGTAAAGATCCTTGATGCATCATATGGCCCTGGGAGGTTTAGGTACTACCTTAGAGGAAGCAGCCCTTCCACACTTGCAGCTTTAGCTAAATGTCAAATGACTAAGTGCTAGCATAGGAGCAGCCCTGACATGGCCAAGATGGATCGACGTCTAAACTTTGGTTCTCAGCATTTGTTTCACAGTCGTCACTAGCATTGTAAGAATAGAGAAGGGTTAGACAGGGCCTCAGACTGAGGCATGGGGGCCATTTGTAGGGAGAGCCATAGTAGAGAAACAATTCCTCCGTATGTAAGCTATTACTTTGAAGTAACTGTTGGATAGATAGACAAAAGAGAAATGCCTTGCAGAGAAAAGAGGGAATGACACACGCCCTTCTTTCCTAATACAATACTAACAGTGAGGCTATACAGCAAACATTAAGAATCTAACGTGATTTGACAGGGGCGAGAAAAAGAAGAGAAGAAAAGAAGTAGAATAGAAAAGAAATAAGAAGGTAAAGTGAGTTTTTAGAGGAATTTGTATCCCACATGCAAAATCTTTACGCCTCTAATTTGGCATGGGTTGTAAAGGATCCGTTTTGCAACCCGAGAATTAACAAGATGCCCCTGTCCACCCCCTGCTTTAGTCTTCAGAAATACAAAAAGCCCTTAAAGGCATGAAAAGTCCAATCTACTCTCCAAACTGTCAGCCTCACTAACTTCCTCACTGCCCACGCATGCGCCTCATTTAATTTGAATTTTGCTGGGCTCTGGTAACGTGTTAATAGCAGCATCATACACAAATAGGCAAAGGGGCAACCAGCGGAAATAAACCGACAGACGACAGGAGGACGGCAAGATGCACAGCAAGGCCGCACCAATCGATCACTAAAAGTGGGGATAGTGTGGCAGGTTGAACCAGCCGATGACTGTCAGTCAGCCCGGTCTGGGTGGGCTTAGATCCAGATCGTTGCTATCTTAGAGATCAAGGTGAATAGATCTATGCCCTTTAAGGGCAGCGTATTTATCCAAATGTATAAACGTATTGTGTCAATGGGTCGTCATGATGCACACCCGATGAGATGTCTTGTCATTGTTTCCTACATGCATGACTCTAAATGGGTGATACACTGGTAGGATCAGCATTGATCACCAGCATAGCTCTACAGTTATAAAAGGTGATTCTGGAGGCATCATGCAATTCTTAACAGGTTAAAGGGGGGAGGGCAGGTATAACACTGTAAAAGGGAAGGGATCAAGTAAGGTTAATGAGAGGGGGTTGGATTCACCAATTTAATAAGGTAGGGAATATAATAAAGGGGGTGATATATAGAGTGTAGTCTATATTGATAATTAAAGTGACACCTGAAGTTGATATTAAGATAGGAGGTGATAGACCATACATACTGACACTGACAGCCAAAGTTACCACATGCCAAGCGAGTTTAAAGCCTTTTAAACGATTTCTTTACTGATATGGTTAATGGCCTTTATATTTGTGCTACTTCTGTATAGTTTACAGTTTTTGTGTTGTTCAGTTGATTAGTAATAATCGTGATGCAAAAAGAGAACCGAGTGTACACGCTAAATTGAATTTGGACGATTTAAATCCGACCTACCTATCCCTACATTCTTTTCAAAATCATCCTGGTAAGCTGAATTTAACCTGACTTTACCTTCCCATTATACATGCGAGATTCATTTTGTAGGATAGAAATATATTATATCACAATGCTTTCAAATAAAATCATTTTTCAAAAAACAATAGCCACGTTTAGACGTTTTATAGTGACATCGTGTCAGTATGAGATGGAATTCAATGCAAAAACATGATAATTCAGCAAAAATTTCAAAGAAATCAATACGTTGGCATTTCTATCATAACTATAGAACTATACACTGCAAAAATGGTGTTTAGATCCTAAACACAATTCTAAACATATTCTTGCAACGTTTTTGTAATCACATTAATTTCCTAAACATGTTTAGCCAAACAATGTGCTTAGCTCAAGTGTTTAGAAATGTAGGTGTTTAGGTTAAAACTTTTGTGTTTAGATATATGAATTTTTGTGTTTAGGTGTTTATGAATTTTTGTGTTTAGATGTTTAAATGATTTGATGGAGATTTAAGGTTTGCAGACATGCATGCATTAAAAAACAGAGATATATTTTGTTTGTTTTTTATCATTTACTGGGAGGGACATCAGCAGGTATTTACTTGTCAAAGTCTCCAAAGATGTCAGCCACAGTTATTTACGTGTACATATAGTACACACTGCATCAGAATGAGAAACTTGAGAAAGTACAACAGCTTGGCAGGAAGGAAATTGCCTTATCTATTCCAGAATAACATCAAATAGGTGTCAGTCATGGATTTTATTGATTATTTTATGGTAATGATGGTGGCATGAGGTGAATCTAGTCAATTTTCTATTGCCCTTTCTATTCACATGACATTCTATGAAATGAAACCATGATAAACATGGGATTTGGGGACATTTGTCACAACAATTGATTATAACTGTGTGCAGATAGTCCAGTCAAAGGTAGTGCTGCTACCTGGTGTGGATTCAACATCCAAGTATCTAAACATATTGATGTTTAAATCTAAACACCTATTATTCAACTGTCTCAACTCTAAACATCTAAACATGTTTAGCATAAATGTTTATGTAGTTAGAATAAAAGTGTTCATTTCCTAAATGTGTAGTCGATGAGACACCTAACTGACCTATATGTTTAGGTTTTAAACGTGTTTAGACCTAAACATGTTTAAAATCTAAACACCATTTTTGCAGTGTAGAAGTCATATTCACTAGTGACAAAGCTTTCATTAATGCATCCGAGAATATGTGTTGTCAAAGTCTCCAATTACTAATATGTAGATGATTAAAGCAGAGACAAATTAGTCGTGTAAACAAAATGAACCACCATTGATTTACAGTATACCCCTAAACCATAGGCAATAACAAGCATGATACAGTCAAGTCTGGATTTTCCGACCGGGTCCGTGAGAGATGACATCAGGTCGGTTCCCAAAGCAGACGGTTCTCTAAACCAGGAAGGGAGTGGGGTGTGGTGGGGGGATGGCTGGGGAGGTTTGGACAGGAGGCTCCGCACATACCAGTGACAGTATACATGTATTGAACAAGTAATTAATGGATATGTCATGACTTGTGACTGATATCCAACAATAACATGCAACTCGGGGGGCTTATTTTATTACAGGATAATCAATAGAAAATCAATAAATTCAAGTTGGAAACAAAAATTGTACATGATCAGTACACACACCTCAGCGCCCAGCAGCCATTGGTTCGGATGCGAAAAAAAAGATTCGCCCGGTCCAGGACTCGTCCCGCCTACCTCTAGCAGCTGAGGGCAATGCGCTAACCACTAGACCACCGGGCCACACACCTCAGCGCCCAGCTTGGCTTGGTTTGGTTTGAATGCGTCCCGCAGTCGTCGCTGTTATGGAAGCAGCAGCAGTAGTGCTGGGGAGGGGTAGACGAAAACGCAGACAGCTACTAGTGGCATACTATCCAAACAAACACCGTCAGTCCTTGTGGCGCAATGCATAGGGAGTTGGATTTGGGATCAGGAGACTGTAGGTTCGACCCTGGCAATGAAAATTTCGTAGGTTTTAACATGTAACATATGACATGTAAGAAGGCATGTTATCCATGGATAACATGCCTCCTTACATGAATAACATACCTCCTTACAAAAGTCATGATGCATGCATCATGGTGTGCAATATCGACAGTTATGTGCATGGGAATATTCAGAAAAAGCACTCAAAATCACAGAAGTCGTGTAATAATAAAGGATAAAGTAAGCAGAGTGATACTAGTTTATATGTATTTGATTTGTTCACAGTGTTATTCTACCTGGACATACATACATATTAGTCACAGTTCATAGTGTACTCATTTCATTCATAATTATGATTTCACTGTCTATGCCTTTCTGAAGAAATCAAGCAGATTCATCTGTTTGATATTGGCTTTCCTTTTAGTGTACAGAGCCTCCTGCATCCAGTGTAGATGGGTGATGAACTCTGAGGCCCTGTCTAACCCACGGGTCTCCATGTAGGTGATCAGGTCAGAGACACTGGAGGAGGCCTCCCTGGGGGAGAGTGTGGGAGGGGCAGGCAGTGAGTCCGTGCGTGCTATCGGTGCTACTCTAATCTAGACACACAGGAGGAGTGGCACCTGGGGCAGGCTGAGACTGTGACTGTACAATGTCTAGGGTGTTCTCATCAGTCAGCTCTCTCTACAGGTGGGCTCACTATTATCCACAGCCATGTAGGAGCTGACATCCTCTACCTGAGGCTCCAGATCCCTCATGAGAGGTGGTGTTGGGGGGCAAGAAGTGTAGAATGACGTTGGTGGGCTTGTATCCATCACACTTGTGGCTAGAGGCATTATCCATGAGGAGAATGATGTACCTCCCCTCCCTCCTCATGGCCCTGTCTAGTCCTGACGACCAGTCCTGGAAGACAATGGACGTCATCCAAGCCTTGGTATTGCTGTAGTGTCTAACAGGTTTTGCAGGGGATGTGGACATGTTGAAGATTTACCCACTTTTTAACTAATGATACAAAGCTGTTGTATCATTGGCATCCAGAATGATAATGGCATTCTGTGAACATGCAAGGAAGAGGGGCAACAGTGGAAGGTGTCAGCATGTTAGTGAGACTCTAGAATTAAGTAGAGCAGTAGCCCCCCCAACACACACCTCCACACACTCTCATAGGGTTACTGGGACAGGGAACACCAGCTCCCAGCTGCTCCGTCACATCCGCCGCTCCTAATCACTCCACACCCATGAGTCCTTTTTGCCACCCCTCCACGTCCGCAGAAGGTGTAGACACACATAAATGACCAACAAGTCACCCCTCTTGTTAAACGTTAACACAGACAAACAGGGACAAAAAATCCCCTTCTATAGTTTGAGGTTGAACATGCTATTAGATATGGTATTAGAACTAAGCTTACATGTATGTTTAATAATAGAGCATCCTTTGTGCTTGTCTGCCATGAGTAGTTAGTGCACTACTGCTGGGCACCGTGGTTAGTGGCAGGTGTTATTTAGCCCCATCAGGTGGTGTCTGTCTTCTCCTATCCAGCCGGCTGACTTATCAAAGCAATTTACAGTGTTATATAAATATTGGGTATCAAATATCACCAGTCAGTACCGGAAACATGAATAACCGACTTATCGTATACAGATAAAGAGCAATTAAAATGGTCAAACACCAATATGTGGCCGATAAGTTAATGACCGACTTAAAGAAGACTGATAAATCGAGACTTGACTGTATGTTAACTTTTGTGACAATTTTGACTGGAAATGGCTTATTTCTTTACATAACACCGAGTAATAACTATTTAACATTGAAACACACAGACCAAGAGCATATTTCAAAAGATGCTGTGATCGCAAATCTCACTACTATACAGCTTTGTGTCAGAACAATATAAATAATGAATGACATATACTGTCCTTTGAGGCGGAAGATGAAGTAATCAAAAATATTATGTAATCATGACATAGGTGTTGGTAGAGCTGACGTAGCAGTGCAGGGATGATATTAGTACCAGATAATGGAATCATGGGTTCAGTTTGATCCGGGAAGGGGGGGGGGGTAAGTTAGGTACAATTGAGGCAGTTTGGGCGTCATACACAGGCAGAAAAAGGAGGCTGTTTTTGTGTTTCTACATATGTAATACCTGTCATAATTGATGTAGGAATGTAGGAACCCATAGTTATTTCCTACATTATCTACAGAGTTGTGAAATTACTTATTTTTGTGAAAATATGCATTAGAGATGACCCAAAACCGAGGTGACTCAAAAACAGGGGGCAGTCATCTAAGGTGTTTAAAGAGAGTGGGCTCTGAAAGCTTATATGGCTTATAAGAGAACTGTGAAATCTTGGTCCCACATTTCGGCTCTACAATCAAAGATTCAGTGGGGTTCAACAGTGTTCAATAGATGTGAAAATAGTCGTAGCGTCTTCTGCATAACCTCCTATCTTCAATGCAGCTAGTAGGGGAGCCTTTGCTTCCGTCCCATTGTCATTAATGCCTGTGACTTGTGTGATTAATGAACATGGGGCAGGCCTAAGCACCACCAATTAGCTGCCTCCTGACCATGTTATCACCGGTGGCCTGTAGGGGGAGCCAGGCGTAATGTAGTGTAGAATATGGCCTGGATGCTGGGTGGGGGTAATAATGAGCTGGATGCTGTTATTCATGAGAAAAAAGGAGATGCTCATAACCAGAGAGCAGCTATTAACTGATATCAAACCTGGAGCTTATTTCAATATAGCTGATGGCAACATGGCCTTTGAATCGTCATGAGATACAATATGACTCGTACACACCCATATTGTTTAAACTTTAATTAAATGTCTATGACTGGTCGAATGAATCCTATGTGCATGATTACATCATAAATCCTCTGAGGCATGGACGGAATGGATGTCGTTCTCCACAGCCCCCACTCCCACACCATTGAAATAGAAATGAAACTTAAGTAAACAGGTAAATTCAAATGAAAACAGAATAAATCGATTCTGACATAAAATGAGAATCTACCAAAGACAACTTTCTCTTTTTTTTCAATTGCTTTAGGGTAGATTAACCTAAAGACGACCGTTCCTGTGCAGGCTTTCAATGAGGGATTTGTAGTGGGTAATATCTCGGAGAGTTTTAGATCCTCAAACTTTCAAAGGGCACTGAATGAAAGATAATTGTTTAGGCTTTTGTACCTGCTATATCTTGAAAATCCATGTGTATATATATATCTAGTTTATCAACCTTACTAAGAACATTCCATTTAGTTCATTTTTGCCTTGAGATGACCACTTTGCACCTTGAGATGACCACTTAATACACAGCCTTGGAATGGGGCCATTTTCATTAAGCCATAATTTCAAAAAAGAATAAATGTCTTACTTAAATATACAATATAATGTTACTGTTGATGGTACTGTATTGTAATGAAAATGTATGTTTTGCAGCAGCTAAATTAGAAGGGATATTTCAGTAAAGATTATGTTCACCGTAGTTGGCATTCCCATCCAATTAGAGGTAATAATCCTAGCCCTGCATTAAAAAGGCTTTGTTTTACGATTATCTATCAATATCCACCACAGTAACATTTTGCTTGACTTAGCATTTATGTTCTTGATGTCATATGGTTCCTTTGCAAACTACTCATAATAGGAAAACAGCAAAGTTTGAAACCCATGCATAGAGATATCATCTAGAGAATGCAATGTCCCAAGATATTATGGATATGTATCTTTTGATGTAATCCTACATAATTAGTGGTTTCTACTCAATTAAAGGCATAACTCTCTCTGTGAGTGGTGGTCGACTCAAGGTGAAATGGTGGTCATCTCATGGTGAAATTGGCATGCCTGGGAAAATTAGTTCTAAACTGCAAGTATTTAACATTTCTGAACATTTGTTTATATCATCATTTACTTATGATATATATCTATGTCTAGAATCAATATTTGGTACGTGTGAACAATCTCAATGATCAGAATCTGCAACCAAAGTTTAAGATTTCTGGAGAAATGGCCAGTTGGCCATGATAAAAACCAGTCAAACATGGGTACTTTGGTGTATTGTTATACAATGATAACTACTCAACATATAATAGGTGGCCAGTCCATTGGATACTATAACACCTCTATTTTAGGAATATTAGAGGTACAGCCCCATACAGTAGATATAAAAGTGAGAAAAACAAGGTGGCAGGTGGTCAACTCAAGGCATGTGGTCGTCTTTAGGTTAACCTACCCTATTGCAATTTCAGTAATGATTCTCATGACAACAATACAGTAATAATGATAACAGTGTAACGGTAAAGCATTCAGATAAATGCATTGCAAGCTGCATTACTGAAATTGAAAGAGTCTTATAAAAAGTGTGAGTTTACATATTAAGCATGTAAGAAACAATAGAATATTTACAATAACATGCTGTGACATTCTTCATATGATCCTATGTTTTAAGATTGATACACTTATATAAATTATAAGAAGTACCGATGAGATGATTTCAAAATGATTTCAGGATGATTACAAGTTTACTAAAATGTCATGTTGGGCTCTAAGACGCCTCTGTCTATTAATATATTCTGGACTACATAGATAATTTAATTTTTTACCTTTCATGTATGTACCAAATTTAATTTTAACTTTTCTTTTGAAGTTTAATTGTGACCAGGCAAGCAATGTTCATCTCAAAATCTTGGAAATGAGACATCATTGGCATAAATATTCCTAGTAGTTATGTCAGAACCCCTCCTTGAACAAAGATCATTATTCATATCTGAAATTGATGATTAAGCTTCAAATACATTATAAACCATAATAATATCGAAAAACACAATAAATCAGCCTTTTTTATTTAAAGAAATACATAACAATATGGTGATTTCTACCATAGATTTTGATCTAGAAGGAATTTTCCATTTCTGTTCTCAGTTTTGGGTTTTTGGTGAGTATCCCCAATAATTTGCATAAAAGTCAGCAAATTTATATTATTGGAATGGTTGCCATGGCAACCAGGGACAGGCATGTAGGATGATTTCTCATGAAAAATGTTCATTTTACCATCCAAATATGGGCCATTTCTACCGAAAATGGTGCATTTTAAATGAGACCTTTGAGTATTTTTGCCCCTCCAATGACCCCTGGTGGCCAAATGGGGAATTAAAAAATTCCTGTGGAGGGGTGTTCTCCCTTGATGGGTCACAATTTTGTAACCGCTAATTGGGTATCAGTATCTAACATATCACATAGATTTGATATAAAAACCAGACCTAAGGTTCCTAACCAGAAATACAAATTTACAGGATCTTCTAGTACTCATGTTAGCTTGTGAGATGAAAGGTTGTATTTTTTAGATTGTCTAAATGTCATTGAGGATAATAACTCCTTCCTTCTATCTAACAACATACGAACCTCACAACGTTGTTGAAGCCCATAGACTCATCACAGGTTTTACATTTAAGACATATACATGTATATACGCAAAGCATGATTCTGCAAAATTTGTATGCCATCTACCAGAATCTTGTTGGCAGAATTCATTAAGAGGCAACAATAATCAGGAAAAGGTAAAATGGTTTGCTTATAAATTAGGATAGCTGTCTTTTCATCAATCATATAACTCAATTTTGCAGGTTTAAAAATTTTACACACCATCTTACTATGAATATCATTAACATACTTTTTTAAAGTTAAATTTGAATCCAGAGGAACACCATAATTAGATACCATATCTAATATCTTATTACCAATTTTCAGGTTTAGATTATTTACTAATTTCAGTTTTTGTAAGGAACCAAACCACATGCATTGAGTTTTTTTTTAACATTGATAGTCATACAGTTCTTATCACACCATTGACTTCGACCATTTAGATCCATCTGAACATCTCTTTCAGCAAGCCTAGCATTGTAATTGTTTGAATATAATACAACATCATCAGCATAGAGAAGTGCCTAAGTGTATGTCATTAATAGTATCAGATCATTAATAAAGAAAATAAATAGAAGAGGACCTAACACAGAGCCTTGAGGCACACCAAAAATAACCTTTTTTTTCTTTAGATTGTATTCCATCAACTTTTGTTGTTTGTTTTCTGTTAGATAAAATTAGGACTCAATCCATTTTAGGAAGTTATAATGTAAACCAATTTTAGAAACCTTTTGTAACAGAAGACCATGGTGAATATTATCAATGGCCTTTATCATGTCCACAAAAGAACAAGCAGTATAAAGTCCAATATCTCTACTCTTCAACTGTTAATTACTAAATTGCAAATGAGCAATACCAATGACATTCAGTGCTGGTTGGGGGTCAAGGGGTCGTTTTCTTTAGCCAAGATTCAGTGGGTAAGGGGTTTAGGTGGGTACGCCCGATTTGCCTAAGAAGTGCCTCACCAGCAGTAGTCACTTTCTTTTCAGTCCTGACATTTTTCTGTGTTGCACAGAAGTGCTCATGTCAGTTAGCCTTTCAATGAAGATGCTAACTATTTAAAACAAGAGCATTGAAAAGAGAGTCACACAGTGAGGTACTTGCTTGTGCAATAAACACTATTTGTAAACAAGGCAGGTGGCTCTTCAGGTGAGTACAAGTTAAGTGGTGAAGCAGAGCATGACCTTTTGATATGAGAGGTTACCTACTTAGTGCTCTCTTTAGCTTATGTGCAACCACCTCCAGGAGGGTGTTGTTTTTATTGTAAAGGATAGTTTTGTTTAAGAAGTGTCTCACCTGCAGTACTCGCTTTCCTAGTAGTCCTAACTTTTATGTCAGTTGCACACAAGTGGTCATGCCAGTCTGGTACTAGAAAGGTGCCAGGTGAGTGGATACCTTGTGTAGAGTAGTCAGTCAATCTAGTACCTTGTCTTGGTGAGTATTGTGGCATGTCAGTGAGGCCTGTCTATTTGGATCTACATTGAGAACACTAAAGCCCTAACAACCACCTTGAAAAGGACATGCAAGGTACTCAACTCATGAGAACTTAAAACAGAGTGTGACACAATTAGGTACATGCTAGTGCAGTACCCCATATTTCTAAGCAAGGCAGTTGGCTTTTCAGACTAATGTGGAGAGTGGAAGTTGAATGGTGAAGCTGAGTATGTCCTCTTAAACTCATAGTCCACTTGGCCTCTGTCATGCGATTGAGCCATACATTTCCTATATAATTATCTGTGACAGAGGCCTAGTGGACTATCAATGTTAGGGAAAGAGGGCACATATTCCCAGCTCTATTTAACAGAAAGGCAACACCCTCCTGGGCACTGTTTGTATACATTTCAAAAATGAATGGCAACATTAAAGTTCACTAATACAAAGCTGAAAGTGCAGACAGAGCAAAAACTGCTTTCCATTTTTTTACCTTGAGTTCTACTCTCCTGCTCTATTGGCTAAAGCTGGATAGGACAACTTAAGAAACACTAATGCGATGGTGCCATCCACTGGTATATCTTTAGGGCCTTCCATCTTTTCTTTTGTGTGTTAAATCAATTGAAATACATGGGTCCTCTTTCTATTGTGGGTTTTGCATTAGTGTTTCTCTCCAAAATGGCTCAGTTCGAGTCCTATCTGAGCTCATTTTACCTGCCTAGACCCAATTGAATAGAGCAAGAAGTGCCACTGTTTCTAAACCTTTGGATAGACCTTAAACTGGGTTCCATCTGCTCCATTGACAAAGGCAAAACTATTGCTTTTCAAACAACTTTGCCACCAACCCTTATATGTGGTCAGCAAAACTTTAAATAAGAGAAATACACACAAAAACTTGGATGATTCATTTGATGATAGATTAGCTGAAATTCAAGGATTTTGATGGCACCATTGCATGAGTGTTTCTAAACTTGTCCTATCCAGCTCTAGCCAATAGAGCATTAGAACAGAACTCAAGTTAAGAAACAGAAGCATGTTTTTGCTTGGTCTGCACTATTAGCTTTGCATTAGTAAACATGGATGGTGCCATTCAGATATACAACCAGGGCCATGATGGCATAAAAGTCAGTTGGAAAACAACATATTTACTTCTGTCATTGGAACAGATGGAACTTTGCCACCAACCCTTATAGGTGGATGGCAACATTTTAAATGAGAGAAGTACACACAAAAACTTGTATAATTCATTTGATGATAGATGAGATGAAATTCAGGGATTGTGATGACACCATTGCATGGGGGTTTCTAAGGTTAACCTATCCAGTTCTAGCCAATAGAGCAGTAATACAGAACTCTACTTCAGAAACAGAAGCAAGGTTTTGCTGTGTCTGCACTGTTAGCTTTGCATCAATCATCATGGATGGGACCATCCAGGTATACAATCAGGGTATACATCCAGGTATACAATCATGATTGCAGCAAAGCTGGTTGGAAAACAACATTTGTTCATCCATCAATAACACAGATGGGACTAAAGGTAGTTCTATCCAAAAGTTAAAAGACAGTGGCACTTCTTGCTCCTTTCGTTTGGATCTAGGAAGTTGGCTAACACAGGCTCAGATAGAACTCGTACTGAGCTGCCTTGAATAGAACAACTTAAGAAACACTAATGCAAATGGTACCATCCAAACCCACTATTAAAACACGGCCCAGTGTGGTGTTTCACAAGATGGCAATATTTACAACTGGTTATAACTAGATGTGATAGCAGTTTTAAGATTGGTTGTAGGCTTACACTAGCAGGTGTTTCTACAAAGGCCATCAGTATATTCTAATTCATTTCTCTATTATGACCTGATGTAGATAGGAGTGGTTTTAACTTTACAATAGTCATAATATGGTTTTAGAAATGGCTATTTTATGACCATTATTATCTTTGGCTTGTGAAACACCACATTGAGACCTGTTTCACAAGGGCCTTATACCAGGACCCTGTTTCTATACTCTAATTGGATGGCGCCATCTGCATTAGTCTTTCTGTATAAAAACCCATAATGGTGCCATTTGAGTTCAGTTCTAGTGGGCACTCGCTAAGGCTTAATTTTACTAGAACAGAGCTGACAGCCTCAGGGTTTCCATAGTGCTGGATAGAACTAGTTTGAGTTCTAAGTGCTCTGTAGGCGAAAGCAAATCTAGTGTTTCAGAACCAAAATTGCCTCCTACCCTAAGGGGTGGTGATGGAAATTGAAAATGTGTATTTCACCTCCATTGTTGATTATGATTTTCAGGATATATGATTATGAGTTGTTTTTCTTTATTTTGTGTGGGTTCATCAGAATTTTTTATTAATATTTTACAAGATATGATAATGTATCTTTTTACATGATTTGGCCCTTTCTGTTCAGTTCTGTTGAGTAGAGCAGTTTTTGCCTAATTCCTTATCAGTAAAGGTATGCTTGGAAGCAATGAGTGAGGGATACAGGAACCAAGGGTCAAAGCTATGGGCGAGTGAGTGAGAGAATGAGTGAGTGAGCGAGTGAATGAGGGACGGAGGCAGGGACACAGGGATGCAGGTAGGCAGAGATGCAGGCAGGTGGGCACGGAAAAGGCAGACAGGGAGGGAATGAGAGGAGGGAGGGAGGTAATTATTAAATAAGTGAGTGAGTGAGGGAGTTAGGGAGTGATCGAGTGAGTCAGCAGAAGGGAGGGCGAGAGGGAAGAAAGAAGTAGAGTGGTGGAGGTGACTTGGGCGGAGTGAATGTAGTTGAACTAAAATGAATGGGTTGGGTTGAGTGGATTCGAATGGAGTGGAGTGGATGGGGTTGACTGAGTCAAGTGGAATCTGGAGGTCACTGGCTGTCAGTCAATCCCACTAACTTGATATCACTTGAGTTAAGTGGAATGAGTTTTGAGTTCAATGGGGTGAAGAGGGTAAACTGGGTCAAAACAGCTTAATATGGATCAAAATAGTCAAATTGGTCTGAGATGGGTTAATTGGGCCAAATTTAGTCAGATTGACTCAAGGCAGAAGAATTAGGTAAAAGCAGGTCCATATGGATCAAAATAGGTCATAATGACTCAAAAGGGTTCAGCCGGGCCCAAGAGCAGTATGTTCGTCCAAATAGAGTCATATTGACCTAAGATGAGTAAACTAAGTCAACAGGTCAATCAAGGTCAAACTGGGTAGAATTGACCAAAAGTGGGTAAATTGGGTCAAAAGAGGGTAATCTAGGTCAAACTGGAGAAAAGTAGCCTCAAGTGGGTAAATTGGATAAAATCAGGTCAACATAGGTCAAAATGGGTTAAAGTGAGTACGATTGACTTATCAATAGCAAAGTGGCTGAAATCAGGCCAATATAAGTCAAAATAGATCAAATAGGTCAAAAATGGGTCAATCTGACTAAAATTAGGCTAGATAGAGTGAAGTTCAATTATGGGGAATTTGAACCATTCTTCACTTAACCTTTTTGTGCCCAGAATTATTTGAAGATTTTGCATTATTTCACAATTTTATCACTTTGTTGATAAGACCATGTTTTATCTTGATCTTTTCTTTTGATATGGGCTCTGCATTGCATTAAAACTTAATGATAAATTTCAGTCAAGGATATGCCATTTCTAGTCAGGTCTGGTAACCATAGTTACTGAAACATTCCATTTGTTGTCATTTGTCACTGTTTGGTCTCTCTTAGGCTATATATCTATATGTCCATATTCCCTGTAATCCTGAGCCTTATAGATCTTTCAAAGCTGATTCTGCCTGCATGTGTACTGCACTCAGGAAACATAATGTGTTTGTAGCAATTAATACATGGATTGTCTATATGGATATGAGCAGTTCTTGTAAAATCTAATTAGAGTATGGGGACTTGGGTGTATATGATCTAGCATTATTTTGGTATTATTTCAGATATTAGCTCCCTGGAGGGTTGCCCTCTACTGAATCACATAAAATGACAGCTCATTTTTACGTTTTGACTCCCTGTGCTTGATATAGTAGAGATAAAGCAAAATGGATGGTTGTATCGAGATGGAGATGTCAGGATCATTCTAAAGAGGGTCTAACTTTGCAGATTGGATCAGTAGAAGTTTGATAATGACAATTTCTTTCAATATACATGCATTTAAGCCCAAAACCACGCTTAAATGCGTGCTTGGGCACCTAGGGGTTAACCTGCTTTGACCCCCATCTGACCCACTTTGATATCAATTTTAATCAATTTGGCCCATTTTGACCCATATTAACTAATTTGATCCAATTCACCGACATTGGTCCACTTTTACTTAATCTGACCTAGATTGACCTTTTTTGACCCAATTCGGGTCGCTTTTCCCATTTTGACCTTCATTGATCTGTTTTGACCCAATTTACCCACTTTGGGCCACTTTTCCCCAATCTGACCTAGATTGAACTTTTTTGACCCAATGTACCCACTTCAGGCCACTTTTACCTTAGTTGACTCAGAGTCAACTGATTTTACCCAATTTACCCACCTATTTGGGCTGCTTTTCCCCAGTTTGACCTGCATTGCTCTGTTATGACCCAATTTAACCTTTTTGGACCAATTTTACCTACTTATTTTGGCCACTTTTCCCCAGTTTGACCTGCATTGCTGTTTTGGCCCAATTTAACCTTTTTGGACCACTTTTACCCAATTAGACTTAAAATGACCTGATTTGACCCAAATTTTCCCATTTTTGGCTTTTTTTACTCAATTTGGCCTCGACTGACCTGTTATGACCCAATTTTCCTCTTTTTAGGTCCATCAGGTCCAATGACCTTTTTGACATTATATTGACTCATTATGACCCAATTTACCCCACTTGGGACAATCTGGGTCTAATCAACCCTCTCCACTCCATCTTAGTCCAATCCATTCCACTTCATTCCAATTCAACCAACTTCTTTCCAGTACTTAACTCGACCCTTCCCCCCCTTCCTCCCCCAAACATCACTCATTCACTCCTTCCCTCCCTCAATCCTGCCATCCCTCTCCCTCACTCACTCCCACACTCCTTCACCCCTTCCTGCCCTCTCTTCTTCCCCATCACCCACTCATTCACTCACTTATTCACTCCCTTCCTCTCCTTCATTCACTCCCTCACTCCTTCCTGCCCTCCCCTCCTTAACTCACTCATTCACTCACTCATTCCCTCCCTTCCTCCCCTCACTCACACCCTCCCTCTCGGCCCTCCCCACACTCACTAATGCCATAGGATTCACTGCAGACAAAAACAAAATAAGAGTGGGGGGGGGGTCCCCATCAGAAAGGGGTTTCCCAAGGGAAATCCTTTTTTACTCTGGTTTCCTGTGTCTTGTGCAAATCTTGTTGCTTTAGTCTGAGTGGATATTACAGAACTGGACTGAACTCTATGAGAGGGCAAGTGACTAAAGCTAATGAGCTCTTGTGTTTCCATAGTTGCCTTCGCCGACAGACCTGCTAGAACAGGGCCCTGTTTCTATACTTTTCAAAAAAGAATGGCACCATCCTTGTCCACTAATGCAAAGCTAAAAGTGCAGATAGAGCAAAACCAGCTTTCTGTTTCTTAACTTGAGTTCTACTTTCCTGTTCTATTGGCTAGAACTGGATAGGACAACTTGAGAAACGCTAATGCAATGGTGGCATCCACCTCTAGTGCACCTCTCACTGGTATATCCTTAGGGCCTTCTGCCTATTCATTTGTGTGTTATATCATATGTTTAAATCAATTGAAATATGTGGATCCTGTTTTATAGTGGGTTATGGAAGGCACCGTTTGCATTAGTGTTTCTAAAGTTGCTCTGTCCAAAATGGCTCAGCTCGAGTTCTAGCTGAGTTCATTTTAGGCAACTGCCTAGACCCAAATGAATAGAGCAGGATGTGCCACTGTTTCGAAACCTTAGGATATAACTCAAACTCAGTCATATCTGCTCCAATGATGAAGGCAGTCTATTGTGGGCTTTGCATTAGTGTTTCTCTCCAAAATGGCTCAGTTCGAGTCCTATCTGAGCTCATTTTACCTAACTGCCTAGACCCAATTGAATAGAGCAAGAAGTGCCACTGTTTCTAAACCTTTGGATAGACCTCAAACTGGGTTCCATCTGCTCCATTGACAAAGGCAAAACTATTGCTTTTCAAACAACTTTGCCACCAACCCTTATATGTGGTCAGCAAAACTTTAAATAAGAGAAATACACACAAAAACTTGGATGATTCATTTGATGATAGATTAGCTGAAATTCAAGGATTTTGATGGCACCATTGCATGAGTGTTTCTAAACTTGTCCTATCCAGCTCTAGCCAATAGAGCATTAGAACAGAACTCAAGTTAAGAAACAGAAGCATGTTTTTGCTTGGTCTGCACTATTAGCTTTGCATTAGTAAACATGGATGGTGCCATTCAGATATACAATCAGGGCCATGATGGCATAAAAGTCAGATGGAAAGCAACATATTTACTTCTGTCATTGGAACCGATGGAACTCAGTTTGAGTTCTATCCAAAACTTTAGAAACAGTGGCACTTCTTGCTCTATTCATTTGGATTTAGGCAGTTGGCTAATACAGACTTAGATAGAACTCGAACTGAGCTATTTTGGATAAAGCAACTTAGGAAACACTAATGCAAATTGTGCCATCCAAACCAACTATAGAAACAGGGCCCAGAGCTGGTGGAGGCAACTTTAGAAACACAGGAACTGTTTGCTCCATTTGCCTTCACCAGCTCTGTTCTAGCAATGATGAATGGTGCAATCCAAAACCCAAAAGTATAGAAACAGGGTCCAGTGACATAGACTTACGAGCAAGATACTCATAAGGTGGAGCTTAGATCAATCATTGGGTTCATTGGTCATATATCCATAGCTCACTCTTAGTAGGAGGTGTGTCAAAAGGAAATGGAGAGTGAACCTTATGAGTAAATAGTAAATGTAAGAGTGACATATGACAAAGTAGCTCATTTATGTGGAAGGTTGAGGGTACACATAAATGGGAAATATCATATCAATTAGTGGAATTCAACATAACTTTTTAATCCATGATGTTAGGAATATATCAAAATAAAATGCCCTTTTATAACACCTATTTCTATTGTGGAATAACAAAGTAGAGGCATGTTCTGCACCTGGGTGATTGATCTTACCAGCTGTATGATTGGTCTACTAGTGACCTAACAACTGCTCACTGCCCCTATGTCCAATTGACAGCTGTTTCTAAAGGACCAGTCTTAAGTTTCCAATACGAGTGACAGTCTGTTCTGAAACACTAGTAGTCATTCCCAAATGACTGATCTTATGTGGTCACCCATAGAGTGGAAAGATTGATCTTAAATAAGAATGCTTATGAAACAGGTCTCAGAGGTTGGAGTCCAATATTGCTTCTCGTCACTTCGTACATGATTATCAGAGTTTTACAATAACAAAAAGAAAACTGAGTTATTTCCCATGATCTAATGACGAGGTCCAGGAAACTAATGGTGATTTCAACCAAATTCACTTCCATTTACATCACAATAGCTTCCCTCAGTTGCGCTGCAATGATTTTATAATCGAATAGTTTCAGACCTGCATGATGCACAAAGAATCTAATTTCTGTTACCTTAAATGATTTTAGTCGCACTCCACTAAATTACCCAACCACATCTAGGGGAACGTTTATAGATTTGTACTGATTATGCGCATTGCTTTATTTGTATCACTCATCACAGGGCTTTGTCAATGCTAGGACCGCGTGCAATTATTCAATTAATTATCCCCAGTGCATTGCCCGTCCTCGCGAATTAACTGCGTCTTACAATGCATCATGCCTCTTTAGAAATATTCTCAAAAGCTATCGATTTAAGGGCTTCTATTGAAACCGGCATTCCCTTAACATAACTTCCTCCAACAATATAATCATACCGGTAGTATTCTATCATGGTGGGTTGCATACAGGTTTTGGCCTGGCTCTATCTTCAGCATCCACCCTTCATTGACGCTTTAATAGCAACCTGCTGGTAACCAGGACGCTGTGGTCGTCATGGAGATGATGGATGGCGTGGTCACGTGGGGTCAACGGACCAATCATAGTTCACGTTGTGGTGCAGGAGATAAAAGGTGGAGTTGAGTTGTGGGTCTAGGTAAGTGGGGGTGCCGTGTTGGGGTAGGCTGAGGTGGAGGGAAGGGGCTGAAAACAGGAGAGGTACAAGAAATATGAGAACACAAGGTGCATGGGAAATACCAGCAGATGTCTGAGAGCTGGATTAAGATGGATCATCCTCAGTGGTTCTATAGTTCTACGCCTCTCCTCCTCCTCCTCCCTCTCAGGCTCCTCCTACAGGCTCCACACTGGAGGATCAAACCTGTAATTTTGTAAAAGGTGTAGGTCCTACCACCACGTGCACGTCTATACTCCTTGAATATAAGTATTTATCAAATCAAGTAAGATTATAAATAGGTAAATTGCTTCAGGCTTATCCACTCAGCTGAAATTATATTGACTACATTTTCTCCACAAGAAGGAAAAATGGATTACCATGTTGGTCCTATTTTCAAAACCATGAGTACCGATTACTGTCCTTTTGAGATGAAAATCAAAAATAGGAAATAGAAAATTGTTACCAGCTGCGCAGTCGGTTATAAATATATACACTTTGGCTGCAGATGCAATAAGGGGTATGCAATAACAGCCTTCGCTTGAAAAGAAATGTCGTCGAAATAACGGCGAAATCCTTGTCCCAAAGTTGCCAGAAATCTGTCATTATTTCTCAGAGATTCCTTCTATCACCATACTGCCACCTGGGTCTTCTTGTAAAAATGACACTGGTTACTGCAATACACGTACGGTGGTTCTCTGTTCAGTTTACGAGGATCCCTGGTAGATTCAACAGTTATTTTATACAGTGTTGATAAAAATGTGAAACGTGTTTGTGTCGTTCTCTCAGGAATAGAAGTACATGTCGAATAACCTTACACTGTGTCATGGGAATGTTTTGACACAAGGAATGGTGGCCATGGTGTAGGTTTCCATACGTATGTAGCTGTCAATTAAATCAGATTTATGATACAAAACAGGATGTCGGCACAGGCTAGAAATCCTTGTTACAAAATTATAAATCTTTACGAGTAGTATAACCCTTCTAGTCAATATTCCTTGGTTGTCACGATGCATCAATCCAGTGCGGCACTGCACTGGAGGGTCTTGCCAAAAGTTAACGAGGATGAACCTCTCTAAATATTTTCAGAGAGTGCTGAGGAAAACGTGTATGGCCTAACTCGTTTTCATAGCATTGACAAAAGAATTACCTCAGAATCTATGGGAAACTCGTTTCAAGAAGTGAAAAAGTGTGCACGTTTTCTCTAAACAACTATCCAAACAGTTATTTAGCAAGGCAAAAATGTGCATGTTTTCAGTCTCGGTTCACGTCTTTTTTTTTTTGGCAAGACCCTCCTGGTGATCTAGCCGGCCAGCCCTTCAGGAATGTATCAAGTCTGTGGAGTCGGCATGATGCGCGAATGCAGTCATGACAAATTCCCTACCAGGCTGGCGACCAAACAACATAATACATTTTTTTTACATATATGTTAAAGCATTATAGAGCAGTCAAAGTATCAAACGTGAACTGAGGTGTAAAAGAGACATGTGAGAACAGAATCAGTCTGGTCCCCGTCTTATGTCCTAACATGTGGCAGATATTCAGTAAGATAGAGACAAGTTTCACCCCCGGGTTTCACCATTTGTTTGCAAGGAAGTCTGGATTGAATAATTATTTGTAGTTGTAGGGAACATGAGATGGTGAGAGACATTGGGGAACGGAAGGGGAGGGTGTGGGGGAGGGGGAGGGGACCCCCTGGGAAGTTAGGGGTAATAGCATAGCATCACTAGGTCAACATTTATTTGTTCCCATGGTTAGGTATGGGATCTGGGCTGAGCTGATTGTACTAACAGGTTTCCCCCTCCCAAAAGCCCGGTGTGCCCTCAGACCCTTAACCCACAAATTCCCGAAACGAACTGAATTAGGTGTCGACTCGTATTACGTGCTTCTAGTGAAGCAGGGGTGATTTTAAATGGGATAATGGATCATGATTTAGTTGGCAGGATATTTAACATGAATTCAATCTGTTGTTCTATGCATCCCCTAAGCCAAGAGTGTGAAATTCGTGTGTGTTTTCTTTTGTCAACGTTCCATTCGAATGTTTATTTATTATTTACAAAACGACAATCGTCATTAGAGGAGTCTAGATATTAGGCCTATCTATGACCGAAATAAATTTCCCTTGCAGTAAAAGAAAAACAGACAACACAGTATTTGGTAATTGGTAAGCATGTAACCACCACTGTTTGATTCTTAAACTCCAATACTACAGAAACAAACGAAGAGTTTCGTTGCAAAACGCATTGGATCCACTCCAGATTTTGAGCATGTACCCATCGTTGTATAGCAGTGTCCTGATGTTAATTTTATACTTACCAATTAATGAATATACAACTCTTTAATAGATTGATACTAGATAGCTGAAAAAAATATTTGTCAATGAAAATTATTGTTGAATTATATTTGACCATCCTCAGATATAGGCTTTTGAATTTTTGTCCCTTTTTAAACAAAAGCAAAATCAAATTCATTTTGCAACGAAACTCTTCATTTTTAAACTTATACACAGTTATACCACAATTTCGGGACTTCCGGTGGGTTTATATGCAGTTCAAACTCGTAGGAGAATTGAACCCCGGCCGCAGTGGAGGTAGGCGAAGGCCTTAGCCATAGCGCCACACTGAACGGTGATGAAACCCAATACGATAGTAAATAACTTCTAACCTGGGGTCCTTGTCCTATGTTTACACTCACTTTGCGTATGAAAACCAACCATGACATGTTATAATATCAAAGTTCCAAGAAGTATTCGATCCATAGACGAGGAATGCGTGCTAATTTTCTCCATTTTCTTCAATATAAATAAGAATCCATTGATTTTCCCAATGTACGTGAGTCGCGGTCCGGCCATTCCCACCCGCCTCCTTGTCCGGCGAAAGTGTGTCAGTGGCCCGGATGTAGATATAGGTCAACTGCTCGTCGTACGAGGAAGACGCCGAAAATTTCGGACCGGTTTGGAAAATCAATGGATTCTTATTTATTTTGAAGATATCGGACATATCAAGCATGGAGTACTCATCTAGAGTGTCTATGGATATGTATGTTTTAATTTGAAAACTCGTCATGGTTGGATTCGATACGAAAAGTGACTTGTACACAGCGGTACCTCTCCCGACAAGGAACAAAAAGAATGGCTTCGCGCAGAGCGGTGACCCGGGCCGTATCGCTTGCTTTTACAAAATGTCTTCTCCTGGCTATATATGATGGACATACCCGAGCCGCTGCGCGGCTCGGGTATATCCAGCATATACTCCCCTAGGGCCTCGATATGCATCATCTATTAGCTTAATATTATACGAGCTGGGAGAAGATATGACACATGGAACTGAAGGAAATAGCACAAAATACATCGTTTTACACTCTAGCAGCGAAGTCTGGGACTCGAGTGAACCTTAAAAGACAGGGGTCATATGTCATACCCAACTTCTCCTTTCTTTCTTCGAAACAGGCCCCTCCCCCCCCCCCCTGTCTCTACCAACCGTGCCTAAAACTTAAGCTGACAGTGGACCGTCCCTTCTGACCCTTCCAGAATTGTCACTGCCATAGATATAGCCATGCGAGCTGACCTTAAGTTCTACTCTAAGACGCCAACATGCGTCGACAAGAGCCGGGAAGTGATCGATCACTCTAATATCAGCTCACGTTCTCATTGAACGTACTCCATGAGAGGGCGGTGCTGTAAATAGTATGAACCTGGACATGCACAATGGTATCCTCAACAAGCAGATGCATCACGCATGCGCCACCTGGAACCATGGGGATAACAGTCATGTGACGTACAATATGTTGGAGATGCATCTGGGTGTCTTCTGGGCCCTGTTTCAATAGTTGGTTTGGATGGCACCATTTGCATTAGTGTTTCTTAAGTTGCTCTATCCAAAATAGCTCAGTTCGAGTTCTATCTGAGCCTGTGTTAGCCAAGGGCCTAGATCCAAATGAATAGAGCAAGAAGTGCCACTATTTCTAAACTTTTGGATAGAACTCAAACTGAGTCCCATCTGTTCTATTGGTGGAAGTAAATTTGTGGACAGATGAGGGGAAAGGGTCCTCCGAGGTGAAATGTGACATTTAAAATTTAAGTTATCAGCATTAAAATGAGGTATCACCCTTGCAGATAGCCCTTTTGGTCTTGGAGATATTGCTTCACAAAAATGGAATGACATAACTGTATCAATATAGGCAATTAGCTGTATTATTCATTGTTTTCACTGAATTTGGCATCTAATTAGCATATTGATTTAAATAATCAATTAAAAATGACCAAACATTTTCATACTTTTGGGCACAGTTTTGGATCTAGAAATCGTATCTATATGCTTTTTTCAGCATATGAATCATGATAATTCATTCTATCAATTGACATTATTGTTTGTATTTGGAACATTTATTTTGGTTACCATGGTAACACATGTACCTGAGAACCCCTATTTAGCCTCTTTTTGGATTCAAAACATTCCATTTACATTCAAAATAGACAGGAAGTGCCGGAAAATAGAACATTTTTGAGAAAACCATCTTTTCTATGTAAAAAAATACATAATAGTAATTTTTGGCCTATTTTTCATATTTATGGCCTTTGTAGCTCCCCCAGTGGCCAAACACAGTACTAAAAATCCCGCAGGGAGGGCCCTTTCCCCTCATCTGCCCACATTTGTTGTTTTCTAACCAACTTTGCTGCCATCATGGCCCTGATTGTGTACCTGAATGGCACCATCCATGTTTACTTATGCAAACCTAATAGTGCAGACCCAGCAAAGACATGCTTCTGTTTCTAAACTTGAGTTCTGTTATAATGCTCTATTGGCTAGAGCTGGATAGGACAACTTCAGAAACACTCATGCAATGGTGCAATCAAAATCCTTGAATTTCAGCTCATCTATCATCAACTGGATCATCCAAGTTTTCATGTGTATTTAACTTATTTAAAGTTGTGCCGACCACCTATAAGGGTTGGCGGAAGAATTGTTTGAAAAGCAACAATTTTGCCTTCATCAATGGAGCAGATGGGACTCAGTTTGAGCTACATTCTTAGGTTTAGAAACAGTGGCACTTCTTGCTTTATTTATTTGGGTTTAGGCAGTTGGCTAAAATGAGCTCAGATAGAACTCAAACTAATCTATTTTGGAGAGAGCAACTTAAGAAACACTAATGCAAATGGTGCCATCCACAGCCTACTATAGAAACAGGATCCATGTAATTCAATTGATTACATATAAGATATAAGGCACAAATGAATAGGTGGAAGGCCCTAAGGATATACCAGTGAGAGGTGCACTGGAGGTGGATGGCACCATTGCATTAGTGTTTCGTAAGTTGTCCTAGCCAGCTCTCGTCAATAGAGCAGGAGAGTAGAACTCAAGTTAAGAAACAGAAAGCAGTTTTTGCTCCATCTGCACTTTTAGCTTTGCATTAGTAGGCATGGATGGTGCCATTCATTTTTGAAAAGTATAGAAACAGGGCCCAGGGGATGTCTACCTGGCCGGAAGTAGAATGACGTCACACTGGAGACAAACATTCACGCTGCCTCTGTTCCTCAGGGAAGTGGTAGGACCATGCTGTCACACACTTCCGACTGTTTTAAGGTGAGATCTCATCTGAATAATAATCTTCCATCTAAGTTTCCAAAAGTTTCAGATGATCTCATCTGAATCTAATTCAAATTCAGATGAGATCTGGCATATATGCTTGATCAGGGGCTCTGCCCCCCCCCCCAACCCCCGTTTGGCCGGGCACCCCGGGAACCAAGTAGTGGAGGGCCAATTGTAGGAAAATAGGAATTTCATGATCATTTTGTTTTGTCTGCTGGAATCCCTACTTTAAAGGCTGCTGGAGAAGATAGGATGACCGCTCCAATTTTTTTGATTTTTCATTTTAGGGCGTTTCCAGGCAAATCAAATATGTTACCATAACAACTGTTAAATTGGACTGTGGCTTCTCAGGAAATAGAGATATCAAAATTTTCCGTTCACCTACCCCCCCCCTCCCCATTTTGGCGTCAACATTCGTCTCTCGGCGGGCCAGGCAATTTCTCCAAGCATAGCCCCTTTTGCAGTGGAGAATGGCTAGAATTGTCAGCAGGACCAGGACGTAGCTGTGACGTCACAGACGTTGGTCGAATTACCATAACCCTAGACTTGCTCAAGTCCATAGATTGAGAAAATTGAAATAAAGTGGGAAAACAAAAATTGTAAATATTTCTAGTGAGTCAATTTCTAGTGATTGAGCACAGCAGATAGGGGGGGGGAGGGAAGGGGGGTATAGTGGAGTTTGGGGGAGAGCTCAGGGACTATCATAACCCTTCAAGGACAGCATGGTGCATTAATAAATTGTGTAAAATAATAGATATGACAAATGAATGCAGCCGTGGCGATTCTATCAACTCTGTGGTTTTAGCAAGCTCCATTTAAGAATGCAATGTCTTCCATGGATTGTGCCAACCTATAAGCAAAATGCACCAGGCAGTCCATATATATTGCAATAAAGGAAGGAGACAAATAGCAGACGGCATCTGGAAGTAACAAGCTGGATATAACGTGCAAATAGGGTCAGTGGACCTTCTGTCCTAGACCAGCGTAAAAGTTAACCATATGACGTTACACAGCTCTTCATTTCAACGCTATGTTTCCACATTCTCCAGTCCAAACATTGTCTTCTTTCATGACATTCCAAACCTCATTCTCCGGATCCAATCCAATACCAATTAATAACACCAAGCAAAACGACTGCAGTGAAAAGGGGCGTAAAATTTCAAGACCAAACTACAAGTGTTCTAATTTTCCTGACAGTTATGTTGTTTTGCCATGTTGTGTCTGCTTTGCAGAACTGTTGCATCCTTCAATGTCTGCTGGCAAATTTTGGCATTTAAGCCAGTGGTAGATTAGGTATATAGCAGGACATCACTTGCAGGTTGTAATTCTTACAGCGACCACTGCGGAGGTAAGAGCTAGGCTCCTTCCCCCTACACGGCACAAAGCTTGCCGGAGGCCGGCCATACAAGGCAGCCTCAACCAAACCTACACAGCCTTAGGCCCCGGGGTCGGGGGGGCGGACTATGGGGACTAGGCCTATACAACCCTACAAGCATGGGGACCGGCTTCAAAACGCCTCCACACACAGTGTGTGTATCCAAGTGCGACCAAAGCCTGCTGCCCTGAGCAAACAGAGTGAGTGACCTTCTCCCTCTGATCCCAGGATCAGAGAAAACAGGCAAAGGGCCATAAAACTGCCCATCACGCCACCCTAAGCAGGGGCGGATCTAGGGGGGGGGGGGTCCTGGGGGTCAGGACCCCCCCTTTTGGTCCACCCATAACATGTCCAAATAGGGGTCCCCGAAGGTGGACCCCCCCCCCTTTGGGACCACCCCAGATGTCCACTTTGTATGCCCCCATTCAAGACTCCTATCTCTTCAATATACTTTTTATTGTTTGCAAATTGTACAATTTATGACTCTACAGCATCTAAAATATATAAAATTTCCTCAGAATTTTCTAATGTGAGCCAATCCAGAAAAAATTACCGTTAAATTAAACATATAGATAATGCTTGGCTTAGACCTATAATTATTATATAAGGCATAGCTCATACTTTAAACCTATCCGGGTGAGCCCTATAGGTTGAGCTTGAGTGGTAAAGGCCAGGTTAAAAAAGAAATGGGTCAGCGATCTAGGGTATAATTTACATTAGATTAGGGGTAATCCACTAAAAACTACCCCTAATATGCACCAGTGACCACATAGGCATCTAGGCATTGGGTGTGCCTTATGCGTGGGATACTATAATTTGGGTTCCCCTGGTAATTTTCTATCAGATTTACATCCTATTTATTCATCACTTAGGGTGCATAAAAATACTTTAAACATCTTTGACATCTTTTTTCCAAAGTTTTCTTAAGGGCAGGCTCCAAATCAATTTCAAATAAAACTACTAGATTCACACCCAATGATACAGTAATTCCTTAGACCCTTAGACTACAGTGTTTGACACCAATATGTTTCAAACATTTCCTTGGGGGACAGGCTGTCCAAACCCTATTAAAGAACAATGTATGGTATCAGGACATGAATTTGCTCCCTTGCTGAAAACACTTGCCTATACCAAAGTGCTTTAAATATAAGTTTAATGATTATGTTATAAGATTTTCTTTGGGCATGACCCAAAACTCCCTTAACCACCAGTGCATAAATATACCCCTCAGGGTACACCAAAATGCCTTAAACTTCAAGGTTTGACATCAATTTTTCAAAAGATTTCCCATGGGTGGGGGCAGGCCCCCACAGCCCCTTTCACAACAATATCTAAGATTACTAGATTCACATCTAAGGCCAGTTGAATCCCTTAAACTAGAGTTTAACCTCTATATTACAACATTTTTTTCTAGAGGACCAGCACCCATAACCTCACAAAGAACAAAGCATTACCACATATAAGATTTGCATCCCCTTTATGTAAACCTTGCCAACCCCAGGTTTACACCAAAATGCTTTAGAAATTGGACTTTGATATCTATATTTCAGAAATTTTCTAGGGGACATACCCCCAAGCCTCCCTAAAATACAATAGTGGAATCAAAATGTAATAAGATTTTCACTCCCTGTTCATGGGTTTAAACTGCTGATGGTACACAAAAATGGGGTCTAGAAATACATCAGAATGCACCATTTCATGTCTAAATTTCAAAATTTTCTTGCGGGGGGGATGCCCCCAAACACCCTAACTTTGTCATGGCACTGTGCTTGCGACATCACGGTGCTGCGCTTGTGACATTGCGACGCTGCACTTGCGACATCGGAGTGATAGGCCCCAGGGTTGGACCCCCCCTTTTCAAATTCCTGGATCCGCCCCTGCTAAGGCCCCACCCCTCCCCCTCCTGATCAGATCAGATATGGCCTAAAAAAAGAAAAAGTTGTGTTCAGGTATCCCGACCTATCCTAATTTTTTTTGGCCTGACCCTAATTTTTTTTAGATTTTTTTTTAGAAATTTTTTTATGAATATGACCCAAAATTCAAGAAAAATGTGAAAAAAAATCTACATAGGCATGTTTGGTATCAAATTAAAGCCCACAGTCTCATAAATGCTACGAGTTTTTTAACTTGGTTCTTTTGAACTATGTTTAATGTCATTTTGGCAGTTTTTCGGCATCCAGGAAAAATCTAAAAAAAAAAAGAAATCCGACCTACCTTATCCTAATATTTTGGGCTATGTTACCTGAATACAAGAATTTTTTTTTTCAGCCTATGTAAAAATGGAGGAGATGTACAAAAGGCCAAGCAGAAGACGCTCAGCATCACTTCTCAAAAATGGAGCACCAAGCTACCACTCAAAACTCAGACTCCACCATTACCTGTGAACACGCTACCCCCCAGGGGGATCATACCGAAGCAAAAGCGTCCAGTCAGAGCGTCCTGGAGGACATTATAGCTGTAAACAGGGCATGTATTTTACATCTGACAGCAGCACTAAAGCTGACGCCCAGGGTGACATCCCAACACAACAATTTGACTCAATATCTGAGGATGGGATAGAACCAGAAACTGAGCAACCCAACGCCGGCAGGTCAGGTCAGGTGGAGATCACATACAAATCCTCAGGGAGAATGGGAGGGACATGCCCCTACTGCAACCACTGCAGGGCCCCATAGACTTCCAGCATGAGCCACTGGTGAGATGGCCACAGGAAGTGCGACCTGGCCCAAGATACTCCAGTAAAAGACCAGCCGAGATGGAGGTGGGAGCAGTAGCAGAGAACACTGGAATACAATGGAAGAGGCCCAGGCACCTACACCTCACACAGCACCAATCCCACCACACCAGAGCGGGGTACGCCAGGTTTACACCCGACTCACTGGCAACAGATGACCCTACCGGGGCATCACCTTCGACCACAGACAAAATGGATATCCGGCCCCACACTACAGCAACCTACAGGAGGGAGGGCCAAGGAGGACAGTACATTCCATATCACCTGAGGAAGACATGAAATATTACCTGCACCCCAGATACAGAGTGGATGCGGTACACACCGCCACACAATGGAGGACCTTGCCTCCACAGAACCCGCTTAAAAATGTTTTGTTGTCAAGTGGGATAGCATGATATGCAGCATGGAGGATAGGAAGAGGGGAATAAACAACATACATGTTTGGATAGGAAGCTAGCTAGTCTAATGATAGCTATGGTGAGGCATTTTAGAAAAGCATGATAATTTAGTGGGCTGAGGAATATGTAAGGTCACAAATCATAGAAAGTGTGCATATGGGGCCTCACATGTCATTCGCCCAGACATGTGCCCAGAATCATGAAAAATAATTCTTATAAGTATGCTTCTTTTATGATAGCAAGGACACATCTGACATAAATGATAATGTGATTTTCTTAATCTACAGGTCAAAATAGTCTGGACCTGAGATTTTCATGGAGGTATGATGATTGTTTCTGTAGGAAATGAATCCCCCAACATGGCTTGTAACTTAGGCCCCTAAATGTCATTTGCCCAGACACAATTTCACCCAGACAATTTTGGGCCCATTTTACCCCCCTGGAGCCCAAAATATTCCTATGGGACCATCAAAACCTATATGTAACACAAAGATCTCATCCAGCCTGACACTTTGAGCCAAAAAAATAGAGGGGGAAACTAAAATTCGAAGAGTAGGGCTGGAATACCTCCAAATTCGTCATATGCAAACCTTCTATGATTTTCGACCGTAAAGTAAACATGAGTGATATGCAGACTTGAGGATAGGTACAATGAGTGATAGGCTAGGTATATTTCACAAGGCATAGACTATAAGAGCTACTATAAAGGTAGAAAGAATAAAATACAAGGTGAGAGATACATAGATAGCTGGTTAGGTAGACTGAGGGCTATATACCATGAAGGATAGGCATCCTGAAGGATATGTAACCTCAAGGATATATAGCATGAGTGATCAGTAGATGTATGCTTGAGGTAGACTGTTGGATTTGTTCTTTAGGGGATAGGTTAACTAAGAGATCATAATGAAGGTTGGATATGAGCTATCCCAGCTGATAGGTAGGGAAGCTATAAAGTGAGCTTGAGTGATAGGTATTGAAGAGGATAGGTAGCAAGGAGGATAGGTAATAAACAGTTTAAGAGATAGGCACAGAGGGTACCTTGTAAGGTGAGCATATTCAAAAGATACATTGGTGCTAGGTAATACCACAGATGTGCCAGTCAAATATGAGGGATGTGCAGAGTTGGGGGGTAGTCACCATGAGGGATAGGTAAAGTGAATGATAGGCAGATTGAGGATAGGTAGACTAATGGTAAGAATGTACAGAGAAAATTAGGTACAAAGGTGAGGAGTAAACTTTAATCCTTTAAGCCATTTGAGGGAACACCTAATTAAACTCTAGATGTTTCAAGGGATAGGTAGTATGAGTGATAGGCAGACTAATGGATAGGCAGTATGAGGGAGAGGCAGAGCCATACACAGGCAGAGTACTTGTCAGGTTGGGATAGGCAAACATTGGGATATATAGATTGAGGTATTGCTTTTGATTAGAATGTTGCATCTATAAAAAGTTCCAATCATTTTCAATATAACTTTTGTACATTTTTAAAATATTCTCATCATCAAACCTCATTGTTAGGTACCTTTGGCCAAATTTTGGATTCAGCAGGATTTTTTGGTATAGGTGGCCCATTGTTTCCATTTGATATCTCTCTGATAAAGATTCCTGACATCTCCATAAACCCCCTTATCTTACATAGGACTCAGTACTGAACACAAAAGGTAGCCTACTTTTAAAGGGGGGGGGGGGTAGAGGGGGGTGGTGGCTTGCACTATAGGACTCTATGGAGTAACACATCCTAGGGAACCTATACTATGCTTGCCCCGACCTCAAGAGGCTGCCCACCTTCAAGGACAGATGGACCCTAAGGGTCAACACATCAACGCTGCAGTGGCCAGGGGATCAGAAGAAAATCTTCCCCATGGCCAACAGGATGAGACCCCTATGCCTGCCTCTATGAATGACAAGCACCCCTTTGAAATCATATACAGAAAGTCCATTTTGGTAGGTATTTTTATAGGGAGCACTATTTATCCGAACGTTTTCTTGAAAATTCTTTCCTTGGGAAAATGAATTGTTACCACCAGCAACGTGGCTAGTGGTTGTAGCCATGCTTTCACGAAAGAAGGAAAAAAGATGATGCCCTGATTCTTAGTTGTGTAGACCTTTTCACACTTCCGGTGCTTTTACGTCTGTTTCTCCCCATTTCCCTTTACCGCATTACCTGAGGTTTTTGATGGTCCCAAAGCTATATTGATGTTACATGTATACAAATAAACAACAAACGTAGACTCTCACAAGGGTCTGTGAATGGTCAGGCATGGATATAGGTCTGTGTTTTCATTAATGGGCAGAATGCAGCACCCAAAGAGGTAAATGCATTGTGCTTGTTTTTAAATGCAACCAGTAGCCGACATTTCATTCTGACTTTGTTCAGTTTTTATTCCCGCCCTTTTCTGCATCAAGAGGCAAAATGATATTGTTTATATCAATGGGGATATCTACTTACCGCAATATCAAATATAACACAGGCAGTGACTGAATGTTAGTGTCAATAGTAGAGCCGGAGGGCATTGCATGTATACAATGTAGATGGACAGTGAAAAGCAAACGGTATTTGAGATTGGGCAGTTGGGAAATGTGCTCTGTAGCAGAGGTAAGAGATAATCATCAGAACTCCAAAATTGGATTATGTATGTGTAACAACCTGCTGAGTGTTGCTCCTATGCTAAATCGAGCTGGGAGTAGGTGCCATGTTTTCCAAAGAAGTTGTATGCTCTGTTTCACCATTCAACTTCGACTCACCACATAAGTCTGAAAAGGCACCTGCCTTGCTAAAAAGTGTTTGCTGCACTATGAGATACCTACCTACTTTTGTCACACACTCTCTCAATTTGACCACTTGTGTGTAACACAAAAGAAAATGCTAAGACTACAAGAAAAGAGACTGTTGCAGGTGAGGTACTTCTTAGACAAAAATACCTTTTCCAATATGCTAAATAGAGCTGGGATCCACCATAAAAAGGAATTTTTACGGAGTCACGGGGTTACAGGGTCAGAATCTTTTACATGAGGGGTTCAAAGGTTTTCTTCGCACCCCCTATTGATAGATGATTACCACTGTTTGAGTGCTAGTGATTTGTTAGTCAAGGGAAGATAAAGATACGAGAAGAAGATTGAATATGAAGGCATACAATCATTGTGGCCTAATAAGGGTAAAAAAAAATATTAGAATACCATGTACACAACAAAGGATTCTTTGCAGTACATTACACAACAGATGTGCTGACTGGTCAACAACTTTGTCTTAGGATGATATATACAAGACACTACCTGAACCAGTAATCTTAAGCTCTTAGCCCTTTAAGTGTATAACTGCATTATAGCCCTGTGTGATGCATGAATACAGCCCTGGTGAGTAACCTAATTGTTATAGGCTGCATCCATACATCATTCTCATCCTAGAGCTATAATTAACATTGATTCAGCCATGTAGGGTCAGCATGAAGTCTCAATACAGTGCTGGTGCATAGAGCTAACCGTACTGGATTGGTACATCATGACCAAGCAATTTTAACATAAACCTGGAGAAATGATCCGACCCTTAAAGGATAAGAAATAAAAGAATTGAGTTGATTCAGAAAGCAGGCCACAAAACTGTAACTCGTAGGTCAGGTAACCAGCTGTCACTTAGTGCTGAAGTCACTTTGGTGTCCAATTGTCGTCAGGTAAGACAGGATAAGTAGATGTGGTTGACCTTCAATAAACAAGGGTAGAGAGATAATACCGTCAACTCCTGACAGCGCAGCAAATAACATGTCGTAGCGTCTAGTGTTTCAGCAAAGCGGACGTTGGAGGCAAGCAGTAGGGTAGATTAACCTAAAGACAACCACATACCTTGAGTCGTCCACCTGTCACCTTATTTTTCTCACATTTAAATGAATTTCCTGGGCCTGGGACCCTTATATAATTTAAATAGAGGTGTTATTGTACCCCATTGAATGATCTACTGGGATATATTACGTAATTATCATTGTGTAAAGATGCACTAAAGTACCCATGTTTGAGTTGTTTTTATCATGACAAACTGGCCAATTCATCAGAATTTTCCAACTTTGGTTGCATATTTTTAACATTCAAATTAATAACATGTACCTCATATTCACTATAGTCATAGATGAATAATATAACTAGATGATAGCATAAGAGAAAGTACAAAAATGTTCAATCCTTTCAGTGTAGGATATATTTTCTAGGACCTACCAATTTCACCATGAGACTACCATTGTTTCACCTTGAGCCAACCACTCCTTACACACGTATCTATGCATTTAATCGAATCGAAATCATTGATTGTGTGGGATTACATCAAAAGATTCATGGTCAGAATAGTTTGGGATAGAAAATTTCACCAGATAATGCTCTGATATATACATTTCAACCTTTACTGTAATCCTACTGAATTGATACATGGAGGAACTATTTGATACTGAGAGCATGATAATAAATTCTAGGAATGGATTACCATAGTTCATATTGAAAGTCTATTACATTATAGCTAATACAAATCCTCTATAATGCAGGATTAGGAATACCACCTGTGAATTACTGAGAGCTGCAGTATCCATGGGTAACAATGCCTCAGATTTTCATTTTAATTTAGCTACTATAAAACATACATTTTTAATGTGATACAGTAGCTTAAACTATGTCATTTTATTGCAAAGCTATGTGAGACACTTATTCCTTTTATAAATTATTATTTTGATCAAAAGTCTCAGGACTTACAACTGTCAAAGATATTAGCCACTACAAAGCCCTTGTTGAAAACCTGCACAGGAACGGCCGTCTTTAGGTTAATCTACCCTAATCGGTTTGAGATTATGTTTGTACACTCCAAGTGGGATAGGTTTTGAGGCTATACACATAGTTGTGGCTATTGGAGTGTTTTGTCACATGGTACGAAGAGGGAAACAGAGACATCCACACTGAGTATTTCTTCATCGGTTGGATTATGGAAATGTGTTAAAGGTCTATGTGAGTGAGGGAACCTCACTCTAGATGGATTGAAATGGATAAAGGCTTATTCCGAGGTAGAAGGTTGTCCCATGGGCGCCGCCATTGCTGGAGCTTGTTACCAGTGAGTTTTACTGATAAGACCTATCAGACGGGTACCAGTTGGCCCCCGAGAGGACCACAGTGAATCATTGGGGTTAGCTCATTGGCTAATAATCAATCCTGCTAAGTCTGTATTGTACTTGAGGATTGCATTCCTGTATCTTTGTGTAATGTCACTCACATTACAAAGATTTGTAACATTTTATGCAGTTTACTTACTGTAGGTATGCTTTCAAAAAGGGGACACAAATATTGTGGCCCTACCATTTCTTCCCTTCACGATCCCCTCCATATCCAGTTGACACCAACAGCACACACGTCAGTTATAACGTCATTATGACATCAAACATCGATGAATGACGTAGGGTTACGGAGGTCAAGACACATAATGAAGACGTGTGTCTTTGCCGTCATTTATAATCTCCAATTCATCCCAAGAAATCGCCCAAATTTGCCAAGATTAGTCTTCAAGCCTTTAAGGGCCGCATGATACCCTCTTTTGTACTTATTGAGTAACTCGCCAGTGCTGCATTAATGTATCATTCCAACGTAAAGGGTTGATACTTCCAAAGGGTAATAATGATGCACTAACTAACCCTGGGAAATTACTCACCAATAATGCATTGGTGTGCATTTTAGGGACACTACCCCCCTTGTCATCCCTTAAGGGCTAACCAGTGAGAGGTAGTAGGACTGTTTTAGGGGCTCACTGGGATTATTATGGGCTGTATTTATGGGACGTGATGCCTGGACTACGTCATTTACCTCATCCAATCGCACGCCACCACCAAAACCACATCCACCTAATCAAACCCATAATTCATCATTCCCTTAACCCTTTTAAATCCAGGGTTACCCACTAATACTAGGGAGTATACTATCGGCAGGATGGGATGCTGCATGCATCAGTCAGCCTGTGTTAACAGCACTCAGACTATGAAGCTTCATGACGTCCATCAAGGGTTAAGCTGCAATGTTCACTTTACCCTGTCCAATAATCAGGACTGGCAGAACTAATAAGTCGCATACATCTTACAATAACAGTATTAATTTTTCTCTTATTTTCTATAGTTTTTGAAGCCAATCATAGGCAAAACATCATCTATTGACATATCTTTCTGATGGGGAAAGATAGGCATAGAAGTAAGGGTAAATGCCCAGGGTACCAGGGTATTGACTAAAGCCTGCCGCAAACAACTCAGATTGGACGCAGACGCGAGGGAGACTGGACGGAATTCAGTACCATCCGTGATTTTTGCGGCAAAAACGGACGCAGACAGATGGTCTTGTCTGAGTCTGGGATGCGTCTGACAATATCAAACATGTTTGATATTGTCACACGCATCACAGACTATCTGTGATCATATAGGGTTAAAACAGAACAGAATCTGTCTCAGACTGACAGGGGGTGAAAGATGAGGGGTAGGATGGGGGGCTCCAACTCGGCACGGACGCCACCCTAAAAGCAGTCTGCGTCCAATCTGAGTCCGGTCTCACTGTTTGCAGCGGGCTTAACTTTCTTCTTCCTCATGCACCTTTATCTCCTGGTCCTATGCGGGGGGTACATGTACAACACGTACTGTTCTCATCTTTTCCTGACTCACTGCCTTCAATTTACCACCCCTAACAGATTTCATTAGAATTCCTGACTCACCCTTTGGTCCCCTGAGTCCTGATAACAGAGGGTCTCTAACCAGTCCGGCAGCACTAACCATACCCCATTCCCTCAGGTGCACTAGAACGTTTACTTAAAGTGAGCCACTTTGTAACAACAGGAGGGGGATTGGACATGTGTAGGAGTGAGAGGGATACCTACCGGGAGGCTATTTCATAACAGGCTATGCTTGCTGACTTTTGAATCGTAGTGGGAACCCTTATTTTAGTGACGATACAGGCCAATATGATTGGTCATGCAGTACCTGCAGTATTATGACTGCCCTACCAAACTTTATACCATGGTTATCACAATTCAGAACGACTTTGGGTGCCAAAACTGGATAATCTGGGTGCTTTTATCACAGCTTATTACACAATTTCTGTGATTCTGAGTGCTTTTCCTGGATATTCCCGTGCACATACCTGTCGATATTGCATGGCATGATGCATGCATCATAACTTGTAAGGTGTGCGGTTATCCAAGGATAACAGGCACCCAGTGCAGTTATCCATGGATAAAGTTATCCATGGATAACAGGCACACATTACAAATTTGGGAGAATACTTTTAAAACCGTGCTTCCCCAGCCAGGAATCGAACCCGGACCGCCATATTTAAAAGCGAGAGTCCTACCACTAGACCATCGCGGCGATGGTTACAGCTAGGGTTAATATGTGTACTCACGCACAGCGGGTCGATGACCTCCATCTTTTACATCGAATTGTGATGATTTGGAGAAATTATATTATTAATCAAGCATATAGATGAACTATTAGATATCCATCTTGATGTTACCGTACTCCGTTAGGTCAGCCATTACGTATTTATAGAATGAATAAATAAAATTCAAGGTGAGACGATGAAATCTGTGTTGCATCTGCCTTGCCCGAAACTAAACCGGAAGTCGTGAGTTGACCTATATACTTTCCTACCTCCTTGTCATAGAGAGTTCCACAATATTGGCTTCTTCTTCATTAAACCTTCCGAATGGCGTATCGTCCAAAGTATCAGAAAGGTAACTTCGTAGAGGTTTTATATGAAGATAAATGGACAGAAGCTTTTGTGGTTGGAGCCAGAGAAACTGGGTATCGAAAATACGATGTTCAGTTATTAACAAATGGTCAGATCATTACAACAACTGCAATGTCCATGAAGAAAAGTAAACTAGATTTGGGTGAAGATGACTTCAAAATACCTCCCCCGCCGGCTGTCAACAAAGAGAAAAGGTTCGGGGATGTGGATCCTGAGAAGTTAAAACAACTAGAAATGGCTTCAAAATTTTATAATACACATAAATGATAAACAAACCTCCTGGGGACTGAAGATATTCAGAGGTGATTAATTTCCATTAAATTTTATATATAAAACACTTTGACAGGTTGATACAAAGTTATTATACATGTTGCTGGGACGCGCCAGTGGCCGTGCCAGGAACATGTATACGAAATCACAGAACGCATGATGCAGGGATCATTTATTAATTTCTTGGGCTTTTTAGTTACCACAGTACTGCTATAGTGTTCTGTTTGGGCATGATAGATCAATGATCAAATAGTAGAAATCAATATACATTATAACAAATGCTTTGGGAATCACATGATAATACATACAAGATATGAAAGTACATGAATGCTTGATGACACTTTGTCATTTATGCGTTGAGCGTGGGCACATATTAGTCAGTTTGAATACATAAACTCTCTATCCAAATATGTTATTTGAGCATGGACACATTCAATAGAAAATTTAAAATATTTAATAATATTTTTTGCAGCTTGGCTGATAGATGTAGAAGAAGATGCCAACTTTGAGACGAAAGATAAGGCCATTATTGCAGATCTTCTGAAGCGTTTCTTTGCAAATGTGAGAACGCAGGAGGGAACCGAGTATTCGGAGAAGAGTCTTTTATGCATCAGAGCCTGCATCCAGCGCCACTTAAATGAGCCCCTGCATAACGTGGGATTCAATATTATTGTAGATCCGCAGTTTACAAGTGGGAATAATGTTTTAAAGGGGCACATTAAATCCAACAAGGAAAAGGGACTAGATGTGTCCACACACTATGAGGCCATTACAAAATCAGATCAAGCATTAATGTACTCCTCCAATGTATTGTCGCATGATTCACCAAAACACTTATTGTATAAAGTCTTCTATGAAGTAACGCTTCATTTCGGGAGAAGCACATCATTTTGTGTTCAAATCCAACAAAGAAGGAAATGAATATGTAACACTTTCTTATAATCCAAAGGAAAAGAATCATCAAGGCTTAAGTCAAGGGCTTCAAGAACGTAGTCAGCGTATGTACACTTCTGGTACGGAATTGTGTCCCATGACTAGCCTTAAACCCTACCTCAAATGATTGTGCCCACAAAACAAATCATTCTATCAAATGCCTAAGTATAAGGGATTTGTCAACAACCCGATTTGGTATACCAAATCACCGATGGGGGTAAACTCATTGGGAAAACTCATGACTAACATCTCGAAAGAAGCAAAACTATCAAAACTCTATACTAACCATTGCATACTATTCCAAGACTGCAGACAAACAATGAAAAGAAATGAGTCTAACACTATCGAAAAATGTACCTTCTGCTACAGTTAGCAAAAATGTACCTTCTGCTACAGTTAGCAAGCCTACCCCTGAAGTTGCAACAACGATGTCAATGTAAATGTGAACAGGGTGATGAACCTCAATCAAAATCCTCAGGCCACCACCCTGTTCTCAAATGTGTCTTTTAAAGACTGTACGGTGACCATGAATTATAAGTAATGAAATATGCTCAAAGCGTGAATAACATATTCGGATAGAGTTTATGTATTCAAACTGACTAACATGTAACGCGTAAATGACAAAGTGTCATCAAGGGGTCATGTACTTTGATATTGTCTATGTATTATCATGTGATTCCCCAAAGGATTTCTTAAAAATCATTTTCTGTTATTAATTATTAAAGGTATTTCTTTACTTTTCTACTAAGTCTTATGTCTTCTTGTATAATCCATAGCGATATTACTTGGGCGGGAATTGATTTGAGAACTAAATATATAATATATGCTCCCTGCAGTAGCTGGGCCTCAAACTGAGAATGAACAATGGTGACAGCGCGAATGGCTTCTTCGTCTCGTACGAGAATGTTGGCCTTCATTTTCAGGTAATTTAAACATTTTTAGGGTTTGTTGTGTAATAAAATAAGTAGTTAATGGATAATTCATGACTTGTGGGTGTTATCAAAGTGTAAAGCGTCATGAATTATCCATTAATTACTTGTTCAATAGAGGCACTGAGTTGACACTTGAATATTGACAGTGTTCTTTTTCTAAACTATTCTTATATGTGACAGCAGCTCAGGTATAGCTTTGACAGTGGTTCCTAAGGAAAATCTCAGCATGGGTGGGAATACAGAACCAGTGATGCTTTGATCCAAAGTGCTACATGCTATCGGTGAGGCCATGGGCAATAGTGTTTGGTTAGATGAGTCTTATATCTGGGACCCTATGGATACCATAATATAATTGTATGTCAGTGAATGCAGAATTATATTTGTATGTCAGTGAATGCAGAATGCATTCTGATCCACCCATAAGATGCAGACCATGGGATAAATGAAATGTGTGATGATTATGGATGCACTCATTAACTTTAGGGCCAGATAAAAGCACATGGCTTTGCCTCATGCTTTTATCTGGCCCTAAAGTCAACTTGTGCATCCATAATTTACAAGTTAAACAAGACTTACCTTGGTAAAAGGTGAAGTTTGATTTAAAGTTTATAAGGGTTGCTAGACTGCCAACGAAGAGAACAATGGAGACATAGTCATGCGAAACCATTCCATAATGTATCAGTATTTAAAGCTAGCTGGGTAACAAGGTAAATCCCAAAAAGATGGGTCTTCTGGTAAACCAGAAGTCCACCCAGAGAACAACGGAGTGGGTGAAAATCGGGTGGATCCGTTGTTCTCTTTGTCAGCAGTCTAGCAACCCTTATAAACTTTAAGTCAAACTTCACCTTTTACCAAGGTAAGTCTTGTTTAACTTATAAAGTTTATGTCTGAACGGTGATGAAATCCAATGCGAAAGTAAATAAGTTCTAACCTGCTATGTTTCCAGTCACTTTTCGTATGGAATCCAACCATGACATGTTATAATATTGAAATCCCAAGAAGTTTTCGATCCATAGACGACGAATGCGTGCTAATTTTCTCCATTTTCTTCGATATAAATAAGAATCCACTGATTTTTCCATCGTACGCCCGGGTCCGCTCTGCGCAAAGCCATTGTTTTTGTTCCTTGTGGCTTGCCGGGAGAGGTACCGCTGTGTATACAGTCACTTTTCGTATGGAATCCAACCATGACACGTTTTCAAATTAAAACATACATATCCTTAGACATTCTAGATGAGTACTCCATGCTTGATATGTCTGATATATTCAAAATAAATAAGAATCCATTGATTTTCCAAACGGGTCCGAAATTTTCGGCGTCTTTCTTGTACGACGAGCAGTTGACCTATATCTACATCCGGGCCACTGACACACTTTCGCCGGACAAGGAGGCGGGTGGGAATGGCCAGACCGCGACTCGCGTACGTTGGGAAAATCAATGGATTCTCCTTTATTTTGAATATATTGGCCTTTGTGGTCCCCCCCAAACCCACCAACCCCCCCCCCATTGTTAATAAATGACCACTCCCTTAGGCCTACATGTAAATGACCAGTTGAACTTTCCAACTTAATATTGGCTAGTGGTACTGATGCCAGTGATGGGACCGGTGCTGTCACCACTCAGCTTATCTATGACAGGGTATAACTTTAATAATCGTAACTACTGTACGGTATAAATGACTCATCCATTGCCATTGGCCTTTCTTTCAGAATCATACCCTGCATCCATGAGATTTGACTTTGCTAACTTTAAATGGGTGCTCATCAGTGAGCAAGGCACCGATTTTCAAACGGTTTTCACCATCATAAAGAAGAAACACTAAGGTACTTTGTGTGAGATGAGTGCCATTGAGCCTGCTATAGATAGTTTTCTGTGTGGATAACATTGGGGAAATGGACTTCAATTTTGGGTTTTAGTTTGTTGAAAATCACACGACCCATGCACGAGTTCATCCTGACTTTTGCTCTACTGTACAAAACATTATCAGATAAATACATGAAACACATCAGCGAGATCTTTGTTTCAATACTTACCTAAAATATTGAGGTAGGGAGGGGATGATGCCATACATACAGACACAAATATTCCTTCGCCATTTTGTCCAGTCATGTGACCGTCTGTACAAGACCCTTTCCTCCACACTCTCCAAGCAGGGGTCGACAAGATTAGTACTATGTCTACGGCCCAATGTGAGTATACCTAGTCTTTGGAGGTCTAACTAATGAAACTCCTTTGAGTTGTCTACATACATCTGGATGTGAACCTAGAGTTTTACCATACTGATCTAACTCTACATAAGCAGATAGTGCAGATCTAGCTGTGTTTATAGTGGTGTATGTTAAACCTTTATCATACAGGCTATAGAAGAAGTTCTATAGCCTCTACCCTATGTACCCGATTTTCCACACAATACTTTGTCCACTTTTCCAAATACACATTGCATTGGGTTCTGGTGCCTTTGCCTTTCTCAGTGGTGTCTTGGGGAGTCTCATCATCGACTGCGCTGTCCTGTTCATGAGGCCATACCAAGGTTGTGCCGCCCAGTTGGGCTTCACAATTGTTCTCTCCACGCTCTCTGCTAGGGCCTTCTGTATGACTCTCAGGCTCAGGCTGAAAGGAGGGAAAGTGTAATAGTCATTAGGCCACTGTTAAGACAGTGCATCTGTGTCAGCTGCCCCTGGATCAGGTAGCCAGCTATAATAGTTTTCTAGTTTGAATGCTAGTTTTGAGGCAAATAGGCCAATACTATGATGTCCCAATTTCATTTGAATCTGTTCAAAGACTGAGTCAGGTAATTCCCACTCAGTGTGCCCTGCAGTTCTAGACTCCTTGTCTGCTTCCTCATTCTCTTTCCCTGGAATGTGCGCTGCATTTACCCATAGGTCTCTGCACTCGCAGAATTCCCATATGGTTTTTGCTATATCATCACAGGGCTGATTTTTTTTATCCTCCTTTGTGATTTCCATAAGCTACTGATGTAGTGTTATCAGATAAACACCTGATCATCTTACTACGGTATTCTTTGGCATATATTTGTAGGCCAAGCGGTACTGCCATACATTCTTTAATGTTAGTGTGGTTTTCCCTCTCTTTGAGTGACCATAGGCCCCTTGTCCTATCTTCCCCACACACCGCTCCCCATCCATTGTCTGAGGGGTCAGTTATGATTGTAGTCACAGGCTTTTGTAGTCTGATTTTTCTACACCCTGCGTCTAGTCTTTATAACCACCAGAAGATGTCATCATGCCCCTCACGGGAGATTTCCATCTTTGGCTCAAAGTTACCTCTTTTTCTGGCTAGGGCTCTAGTCTTGTCTGACTCAAGACGTCTATAATGGGCTTCCCCATAATCTAGGCCTTTAGAATAGTCTACCATTAGACCCCCTAGTCTTGCTACCTCTCTGATTACAACCTTCTTTTTATTCAAGAGATATTGTACTAGGTCTTTAAACCTTTTTTTACCTTTTCTTTAGTAGGTTTAACTGTCATAGTGGTGGTGTATATGACATACCCTAGGAAGGTGAGGTTTTTGGTTGGTGTGACTACACTTTTGTTTGGGCGAATTTTGAATCTATGTACCCAAAACAGGAATGGCCTTGTTTTTAGAACTTTAGTGAAAGTTCTTAGTGCTTGTGCTAGTCCATTCGGCAGGCATGTATATTGATATAGCACCCCCCCCCCAGTGGCGGATACAGGGGGGGACGAACGGGCCTTGCCCCCTCCAAAAAAAAAAAAAAAAAAGGAGGAGGAAGAGAAGAGAGAGGGAGAGGGGAAAGGAAAGGAGAGGGAGGCAGTTATTTGAATATAGGGTTCCATATACCATTAGAAAGCTTTGATCATCAGGAAATGACCTGTTGGGTTCTCTTATATGTGCAATACAAACTGAATTTCTTTCATGATTTTGAAATAATTTTTTCTGTCCTCCAATATTCAAAAAACACCTTCCAGCCCACCTCCCAGAATGACCCTCAGTTCTAAATTGCACTTTACCCTAATGCCACATCATTGGAACTCATGCTTAACCTTTTGGAGAAAGTACATAAGGTTGACACAATGCATGTACATTGTATCATTGTATACCACCAGGGTTCTATGTACAGACCAAATTGATAGTATCTACAGGCTTAACCTGGGTGGTTAGTTGCACATGTATGATTATTGATCCTAAGGGCTAAGTACATGTATGATGGACATTGGATGATCTGGGGTAACAGACAGAAGAATTTGTGCAAATTTGCTTCAGAATGCACCATTTGGTCACTAGATTTCAGTCTTTTAGGGTCATATCTCCCCCATCCCCCCTCAACATTTTTTATCACTTAAGCCCTAGGATCACATATCAGGGGAGGTCTTGCCCTCAAAACAAAATCTTATCAGGGCCTAGAAAATGTGTCATCTATTTTTAAAAAGCACCAGAATGCACCTTTTGTCCTGGCATTTTTCAAAAATTTTCCTGGGGTTCCCCTATACCCCACTACTTCCATTGTCATAACAATATACCCAGCCAGCACTTCATATTCCAGTACAGATCATTATACACTAAAGAAATTAACCTTTTCCCTCTTCTTCCTCTCCCCCATTCTCTTTCCCCAAACCTTTTTTTTCAAACTTCAAATGGTTCCAGAACCCTTGATTTCTTTAGGGGAGTAGGGGTGATACCAATCTATATTTAGTGCCAAAATGCCTCAGATTGCACCATTTCAACTCTTAGATTTCAACTTTCTCTTGGGGGCTAAGCCCCCAAACCCCCATCCTTTCAATTATCAGAAGCTTAATACAAATGCCCTATTTCATATGGTGTTCAATGATGTACCAGAATGGAATATTTCTTGTAGAGATCTTCAATGCATTCTGTTTGTGTAGGGAAGGAGATATACAGGACACATATTCATCAAGAATTGTTAACATAAAAACTGAATTTCTCACTTAAATTTTACAAGACCTGAGACTTAATATGTTCAGTTAGAATGCATAAGAATGCACCATTTTAAGTCTAAACCCTCAAAATTTTCTTGGGGGGGGCATGCCCCCAAACCCCCCTAGCTTGACCTCTGCGCTTCGCTTGCGGTGCTCCGAGACATGTAACACCCTTAACACTTTCACCAGGTCTTGGCCCCCCTCTAGAGAATCCTGGATCCGCCACTGGCCCCCCCCCCCATTTGAATTTTTTGTCGGTATCTGATACCGGTACACTGTAATAAGTGTCAGAAAGATCTAAAGAACCTAAAAAGGCGTCTTTCTGTACCATGTCTATGGCTGTCTGTAGGCTTGTTATTTTGGAATGTCTATAGACTAATGAAGAATTCAGTTCTGACAGATCTAAAATTAGTCTGTGTTTGCCATTGGGTTTAGGCCTAAGAAAGATGTTTGAAATAAACTGTCCTTGCACTGGTTTGCATAATTCTATTATGCCTTTGTCCAGGTGTTCTTTCACAACTTGGTTAGTAATTTCTCTATTTTCCTCAGACACTAGATAGGGCCTAGGAGCCTCTTGCATAGGGGTTTCTTGCAAGTCAACCTTCACCCCTTCAACAGATTCAATGATGAAGGGCTCATGTATTAATTTTAACCATTCCTTACTGTCTTACCGGCAGCAAAATAAATTTTTTTAGGGAACTATGACAACATATATACATTCTATCTGTTGATGTTTGTAGATTGTTTGGGTGTTCATAGGGCTGAGTCATCTATTCTTTATCTAAGTCTTGTAATTTGGGAATAATGATTTCTATTGATATCAATATGAGAGCTTTTTGTACTAGGAATAAAATGATATTGAAAACATATTCAGCATCACCTGCAAAAGTTAGGGTGAGATGGAAAACCTTTATTTTGCCTATCTTTGCTAATATCTTTCTTGTACTATGCCCTTCCTTTATTTGGATTGCTGTCCCCCCCCCCTTTCATCCTAATGGTCATAATGGCCATGATGGTGATTTTTGATCCTCAATTTTTCAAATTGGCACACAAGAGACCTCTAATAATGCATACTCAGTGATAATGGTAGTGTCGCTGAACTCGTGAGGCTGAACTCGTGAGATACACTGAATGAGGTGCCCGTTAGCCCATTCCTTACTGTCTTTATTACATGATTAATCAATAAATAATCAATAGAATATCAATAAATTATATTGATGTCGATACATGATCGGTACACACACCTCGGCACCCGGCAGCCTTTGGTTTGGTTTGGACGCGAAGAAAATAGATACGCCCGGACCGGGACTTGTCCCGCCTACCTCTAGAAGCTGAGCGCAATGCGCTAACCACTAGACCACCGGGCCACACACCTCAGCGCCGGGCTTAGCTTGCTTTGGTTTGAATGCGTCCTGCGTCTTGCGGTTATGGCAGCAGACAGCCCGCAGTCGCCGCCGTTATGCGAGCAGTAGCGACAAAGCTGGGGGGTCAGAACCCAGACTGCTGGGGATTTTCACACTTTCAATGTATAGTAGTTATATATGAGTGACCTCCCCGGGCTTTGTATCATATCAAGACCTGGTTCTAGCCAACCACTTCTCGTCAGTCCCTGTGGCGCAATGCATAGGGAGTTGGATTCGGGATCTGAGACTGCAGGTTCGACCCCTACCCTGGCCATGAAAATGCTGTGGGTTTTAACATGTAACATATATATGACATATGTTAGGACATGTGACATGTGACATAGACAAGGAGTGCTGATATCCTGGATATCAGCACCCCTAGGAGTGCCGATATCCAGGATATCAGCACTCCTAAGACCTGCAATATCAACAGGTATCAGAATGGGAATATCCAGAAAAAGAACCCAAAATCACAGAGGTCCTGTAATAATTCATGATATCAGTCCATGTATGTCACAACCTCAACAATCTTCATTGCCTGTACAAATATTATTTTCTCAGTGATAGGAATCGCGTAACATGTTGAAATAAACCATACCATAGCATACCATTAAAGGTCTACCTACCTCATATATAGATATATGCAGTATGTCTGAACTTATCGGCACAGGCATACCCCCTTAGAAGAATCAGAATCTCCATGATAATTTGGTGTGCTCCAAATTTTGAGACCCACTCCCTCCCCCACCATCGTGGGAAAAAAAATCAGTCCCTTCTCAAAAGGGGTGAAAACACCGACAAAATTGACCCCTCTAATCATAGGGGAATATTGATGTTAAGGGTGGTCTTTATACACCTACACATACCTGGAACGTGTTATGTGCAATACCCCCCCCCTTCCCTCATCCCTCCACAGACAGATCACCAGCCCGAGAGATTGATTCAATGCGCTATGCAAACTGTACAACATAAAACAAAATTTCGGCAAGATTTAGTTGAAAACAAGACAAACTGGAGAAAACTTCAGTAAATACTTCAAATGTTACTCACTCTATAGAGTGATATGTCACAGAATTAAATTAATGTCAGAACGTAACAATGTAACAATTTTGGCCAGCCTGATAATAATGGACCACATGAATTGAAGTAAGATGGTCAGAAGAAATCGGCAGACGACATTTACCACTTCCCTAATGTTGTCTGCAAGGTGCAGGTTACATTACAGAGTTTAACCCTTTACACGCTTCAGGATTATTTTTTGATGGGCTTTGCTCTTTGTCTCCCGGTCTTTGACTGCAGCCCTCACGAGAAAGCGGCCAGGGCTGCAGCCATGCATCATGCCGAACCGGGTCTAGTCGTACGATCTTGAGAAATGCCTTCCTGTACCTTTGCCATAATTGTGCATGGTAACAGAGAAACGCGAACCTGGAGGCATGGCGTGGGCCCTAAAGTGTTTTAAGTTGAAATTCGCCAACTAGTTAGTGTAAGAGGATACTGGCCTATTAGGGGCTGTAAGGTCGGCTGGGTGATTGGTCGTGTGGTCTGCTGGCGGGAAAGGTCGGGGCGACAAACACGTCAATTTGTCGTCTGGTGTGCAGGATATGTCGTGTGCCGGTCTACGCAGGGGGCCTTGTGTGTACATACCTGTCACATAGTACCTAATTTATGTTGTATTAGTATCCCAGTTGACAATGGGAATGTTCTTCTAAACCCGGCTCTTTTTCAAATATTTATAGCGAATCCATTTCGACATTTATCATTTCTAAGACTTTTCAGACAGAGAGTCATGCATATCACAATGCCCCACGAGGTATCTTTCATGCCACTATTCTAATATCTAGTTTATTTTTTGTTTATTTTCCCATAGTCATGCTTCACATTTCCCTAGAAATCGCATCAGGAACTCGCTAGATCCTAGATTTTCTTCATTTTTCTCCCATTGACAAAAAAAAAATCATCTAGAATAAGAAAATGTAAATAAAAGTAGAGGGTTCCAAGCTACTTTTTTTCCTATAGATTGTTGAGAAATAAAAGTATTTTAATATTCACTTGGAAATTAGAGAAAATGTGTCTAAGATTTGAGAATTTTTTTCTGTCATAACTATTTAATACAGAGATATGAAACCTCGCATGGTAAACAGTCTGATATCCTTATTTATTACGATTTTTTTATTTTAACTCCATGGCATGGAATTCTGGGTAAATTTCACTTTTTTCGGAAAAGAGAGGGGTAAATTTTCTATTATTTCATAACAAAAACAAATAAAATTAATATTTTCAACCATTAGATTTTTCTTAAACTTTACTAAACTGAACTCTTGTACAGATAATTTGCTTTTAAATAACAACAATTTTGGTATGGGGTCCCATGCATATATTTGTAGTTTTGGTCATTTCAAATAAAAAAGTATGGTATAAATTAATATAAATTCATATTCAAAGCACTGCATGATGGGTAAAATGTTTGAATTCTTGGCATAAATGTTTTTCATTATATGCCCTCAATCACTGTAAGCATCCTCTCACTTCTACAGCATTGTCTACGTAATGTGAGGGCTATGATTATAAGGGCCAAATGAATGTCTGAGAATGATGGAAAATTCAGATGTAGATATGCCAAATTTTTAAAGTGCCATAAAATGCACAATTTTGAACAAAATGACTCAAGATTTTTTTGTGCACATTTAGGCATGTATGTCTATACACCAAAAATGGTCTCATTCTGATGAAGATAACTTCTATGCGCAGGGACCTGCGCAGTAGGCCCAAATTCAATAGTAGCGACCCACCTTAAATCGATTCAAGGCACACTTAAATTGTGTTATCTTTTCAAATTTGAATAGTAATTTCTAATGGGTTGACAGATGTAGTAACCTGAAACAAGCCTTTTGACCCGTGAAATCAAGGAAGGGGGTCAAAATGATTTCAACATTTTCTAGCCTGTCTGTGTGGAACTTGCCACCCCACCCCTGTACACACACCGAGATGGAAAGGAAAGAAAATGATCAGCCAGCAACCCCTTTGCTGATTGAATGTAAGCTCCTTTCTGACAGGTTAATCACATAGTCCCTACATCTCTGAATCTCCCCACATGTGATGCAATTTCTTTCTCTGTGTAATTATTTCTCAAATGTCTGAAAATCCACTTTTCATTTATTTAACAGATTCCAGATAGAAACAAATGACATGAAAGCAGAGATTGGGAGGCAGTGAGGCACCCTATCTGTCCATCACTCCATTGGACACCCAGCAGTGTGTATAAAAGTGTAGGTGATCAATTCGCACCAACCTAGACTTTCTTTTCACCACTCCTCAAAATCACCTTCTTGGGAAAGCACTGTCAAAATAACTGTTGAATCTACCAGGGATCCTTGTAGAACCACCATAATTACATTGCAGGACAGAAGTGTAATGTTTACAAGAAGCCCCAGATGGCAGTAAGGTGGTACAAGGAATCTCCCTGAAAATAGCGACAACAGTGAGAATAAATCATATTGTCAGTATTCCCAATAGTAGTTCATGACTTCATAATTACAGAGCTCAAATCATTTACAATAAATAGGCATAGGCCTACTCTAAACATTTCCTTGAGTCAGACTTTAGCCAAACCCATGACAATTGACTCAATGCTGGACAAACATTGAAATCCCCCACCCTACATGTTTCTTCATCATGAGCTGCCGGCTCATAACACCCTCACCACAAGAAATGGATCGTAAAAAAAAAGATAACTATCGGTAATTCCCATCTGGAAATCTCTTAGCCTATTAGCAGAGCCCTTGTCCTAAGATGATCTTAGGTGATAGAGCGGACTAATTACCTGGTGTCGGCTGGGGCTTATCAGGATCGTGTCTTATCATTCATTGAAGGCGCCCCTTTACATCATCATTTCTCAAGTATAGACGCGAGCTGGGCTTAGTGCCACCCCAGCCTGATGCATCAACCACTGCTGTATCTGCAGGCTAGAACACCAAGTTAACTACTAGGCCAGGACCTTAAGGTTTTTACCTGGAGTAAAGCTGAAAATTTCAGGAATGGTTCTAGTTGGTATGCTTATTGATATCCTAAAAGTCCTGGAGTATCTTCTGTGTCAGGGGCGTAGGAAAAGGGGGGGCCAGGGGGGCCCGGGCCCCCCAATCACAGAGGAGGTGGGGCCTGAATATGTCTGGGCCCCCCCAAAATGAGTCAAGCCCCCCTATAAAATGTACAAGATTCCCACAGCTCAGCACTCAAATTGGACAAATATGTAATTAAAATAGGGAAAATGACAGATTTGTTAAAAGATAAGTCATCAAGGAGTATTCTTTTATATAAATCCAATACAGTGATGCATCAACACCAGCGCACTCAAGCTGATAATTTATGGTGGCTGTGGTGAGGCCCCCCTGGCCCCCCCCCCCCCAATGAAGATTTGCTTCCTACGCCTCTGTGTGTGCTTCATTGAAATTTATGCAAATTACCTTTGTTACTATAGTAACTGAGGGAGGAGCCTTTATTTTCTCTAGGAATTGAGATATGAACAATCCAACCCCCCCCCCCAAAGCAACAAAAGGAATTCATGGGCACTACTATTGGTTTCAACTGTTGCAACTATTTATGTTAATAATGTTTAAAGATTAAACAATACTTATGTTGCATCAATATATGTATCATACATGTACTATGGCATTTTCTCCTGAGTACCAAATCATACCCATTATGCATGTATGCATTTCATACCAGGGAACAGTACTGATATAATTATTGAATTGTGGGTGATTATGACATTGTGACATAAATGGACACATTTTCTATAAATTTGTTTCATCACATCTGTGATAAACATGTCTATTGACCTGACGTTGTAGGAACTGAAGTTTCTATTGGTACCATCAATTGGAGATTTGGCTAGAATACCTTTTTCACTATGTTGGAACTCCTCACATGTTTATGTCCTCAGTTAATTATCATCTTCCTGAACTTGAGGAGTATTGAGACAGCCAACACCATCACAATGCCTGCACATCACTAAACATGGGACTTTCAACTTGTGGCATCCACACTGCCGCTGGCATCCCTTTTTACAGTTACAACTAATCATATTGAGGATTTTTTTCAGGGGCTGGTGGGAGATCAGTTGGAAGCGGAATCAAATCACCATCCTTTGACCTCCAACCTCATTCATCTGGTTTCAGTTTGTTCCCAAGCCATTCTTGAACTTGAAGGTAGACTCTGAGTGAATGTTGTCTTGAGACAGCACACATAGGGGGTAGAGAGGCTAACTTAAACGATGTCTGAAGTGACTGTCGAGCAATGGCCTTCACACATTTCTGATATCTCAGTTGGTCAAGTGTTATCCCATGTCTCCACCATAATTATAGGCAAAGATGTAAAAGTTTTTACCAGCCTGAGTTACCTCCTGATGTGTTGCCTGTGGATGGTTGAATATTTGCACATCTTTTGCCTTAATTTCCAACCTTTCGGTATGGAAGGCCATTTGTGCATAAATTATTCATTTTTCCTTTATCTCATGGCATCTTTATGAATCAATTATGTAATCGATTGATCAGTACTTATTTATTGTATGTACAATGTTATAACACTGTTGTTGTCATTTCTTGAATTAGGTAATTTAGTCTAATGTAGAGATTTATGGGTGAATTTATGTCAAATATGCATTTTTGTGTGGTCCCTTTATTGTATATAAAAAAATGGCTGTTTCTATATACTCTAAACCTATGCATACCATGCCCTGAAGAAAGTAGACATGTCAAACAAATGGATAATGGTGACCATATAAAGATATACATGAAGATTCAGCAAACTAAACTCATTGATTCTTAACACATACATTGCACCCAAATCTTTTATATGAAGCACACATTTTATTCCGGGTTTGGCCCAGTATTCACCCAAAGATCCTGGCCTATACATGTATATCCACAGTGTAGTGCACCAACCACAGATATAATCTTTATCCTGACTCACCAACCACTGCTATATGTGCAGTATGAGGCATCAAGCACTCTTGTGTGTGCAGTATGGTGCACCCACCACTGCTCTGTGTGCAGTATGGTGCACCCACCACTGCTCTGTGTGCAGTATGGTGCAACCACCACTCCTGTGTGTGCAGTATGGTGCACCCACCACTCCTGTGTGTGCAGTACGGTGCACCATCCACTGATGTATGTGCAGTATGGTGCAACCACCACTGCTGTGTGTGCAGTATAGTGCACCCACCACTCCTGTGTGTGCAGTATGGTGCACCATCCACTGATGTATGTGCAGTATGGTGCAACCACCACTGCTGTGTGTGCAGTATGGTGCACCCACCACTCCTGTGTGTGCAGTATGGTGCACCCACCACTCCTGTGTGTGCAGTATGGTGCACCCACCACTCCTGTGTGTGCAGTATGGTGCACTCACCACTGCTGTGTGTGGGATATGGTGCACCCACCACTGCTGTGTGTGTAGTATGGTGCACCCACCACTCCTGTGTGTACAGTATGGTGCAACCACCACTCCTGTGTGTGCAGTATGGTGCACCCACCGCTCCTGTGTGTGCAGTATGGTGCACCCACCACTCCTGTGTGTGCAGTATGGTGCACCCACCACTCCTGTGTGTGCAGTATGGTGCACCCACCACTGCTGTGTGTGTAGTATGATGCATCCACCACTCCTGTGTGTGCAGTATGGTGCACCCACCACTCCCGTGTGTAGTATGGTGCACCTACCACAGCTGTGTGTGTAGTATGGTGCCCCCACCACTCCTGTGTGTAGTATGGTGCACCTACCACAGCTGTGTGTGTAGTATGGTGCCCCCACCACTCCTGTGTGTGTAGTATGGTGCACCCACCACTGCTGTGTGTGAGATATGGTGCATCCACCACTCCTGTGTGTGCAGTATGGTGCACCCACCACTCCTGTGTGTTCCCTTGAAACAAGACACAGGAAAATCCTGTGACTGACTGGTGAATCTGTGAGCACAAAGGAAGAAAGAGAGGAAGGCAATAGAGGGAGGGAAGAGAGAGAAAGAGAGAAAAATAGAAAGAGAGCGAGGCAGAAAAAAAAGAGGGAGAGCCTTGCCCCCAAAAAAAGGAAAATTGATTGACTTAAGCTACTGACATAATTGATACATAAAGTTGATTGAATCATAATGTTATGTGTCCCGTTCTAATAATTATGACCCTTATTGATATCTCACTAAATGTGCATGTTTGCTAGACATGTCTTGAACAGAGTTGAACCCTTTAAGGGCTAACCCTAATGCATTAATGCATTTTGGTTGTCATGATGCATTAATGCTGCCAGGGCTACATTCAAGCATCATGCTTACGCTTTGGGAAGATCAGCATGATGCCCCAATGAAGTGCTGGCAAGCAGACTCCCAACTCTTCATTGGTAAAACATGCCAGCCAATGGGAATGTTACACCACTGCATCAGCAGACCTTAAAGAGTTAGGTAGCATTTAGAGGCCTGGCAAATAGGCACTCAATGATTATAGGGCATGCTACGTTGTTTATGTGCACTAGGTAAAGAGTCAGCTTAATTTAGACTAACAAGGTGGTAGGGTGCAGGCAAACCACCTGTGGTACACACTTACAGAACAGGTCAATTTAGTCAGATGTGGAGGGGGATTTCTGGGGCATAAGTGGGTAAATGTAAATGCATATCTAAACTCAGCCTCCCTTGAAAAATATACTGGCATCATTTAACACTCTCTGTGCTGTCTACTTAACCTTGTAAAAGCGCCCAAAATCTCACTGTGCCTTATTCACTGTACTAAATAAATACCCAGACATTTGGTTTGGTCTTTACCCCTGGTCCATATCCAAGACAGGTACTTATGAAATTTTAGTGCTGAAGAGTTATTTTAACACCTCCCCACCCCCACTAACCACTGGCACATATATGAGACCAGCAATTATTGCTGAGTGTCAAAAATTAATCTTCTCAAAAATGAGCATCAAGATACTCACATGGACAACTTTTCTGACTCTCTTTTGTGTCATTTTTGGGGGAAAATATTTGGGGAAATCTCAAATTTACAGCAGACTTCCTTCATATGGGATGCATGCCATAGTTCCATCCATTTACAGGGCTTTTGACAGGACTTTTTGCAATGGGCCAATTGCACACTTCTTAGCAAAAACAATGGCCATTCTAGCCATTTAAATGACACATTTAAGCATTAAATATGACATTTAAGAATTAAATGCGTGGATTACGCACTGCGCAGCCCTGTCTAAAGCCCTGCATTGAAAATACACTGTAACAGGTTTATGCCTAGGTCCATCACACCTCATGTATAGACTCACTATGAACTATGTGATATTTAATGGACTATAACTATGTGATATTTAATGGACTATTAACACATAAATACCATGTTATGACATGTGTCCGTTGAGAAGATATTTGAGTATGATTTGAAAAATGAACATGACATATCAGATGGAAATAGAAAAACCCCTGTGCCCCCTCACCCCCTGCTGATACCTACTGAACACTCCCAAACACCAACAGGACCAACCAGTTTGGGCTACACTGCCCCACCTCAGCTATCATTTCCACCTGGCTCACCTACACACAAGACCTGTTGTCTCCAAAAACTGAGGGTAACAGTGGGTAAGCATAAATCTGCCATTTTCACCATTTTCTATTCATTATGACATGCAAAGGTCACCATTTTCTTGCTGCTCTATTCATAAGGGCACTTACAATCCTAAATAGGATATGGCACTAATATCTCAATATTACCAATGGCATTGTACCTTGTTGTGTGCAATATTCATGAATGCTAATTCAAGCACTTTACCAGCATTTGCAATGATCTATAAAAGAAAGCCTAAGTACTTGACTGGATCTTAATTTGCAATAAGATGTGATATTGTACATCTGAAGGCATGATTGCAACCCTATACATGTAATTGTGTGGACACTGGCTGTGTTCAGAAATAGCCCTCCTTATTGCAGCTGCATACTACTACTATACAACTAAGTGTGAGAGACAGTCAGACCCTTTCCCAATCCAGGTCATAGTGGGCCCACATTGTGTACTGATTACCTTACCTCTTATACAGTGTACCCATTCCCAGCCAGCCTAATTTGGGTAACTCACACAAGCACCTAGCAGAAGGTGACTTTACTTGTATGCAGGGTTGTTGTAGATTGCAACACTCATTGTCAGATTCCCCTTCTGTCCCAGTATATTTACATGTCTGTATATGTGTCCACACTCACATCCATCTATGTACATACATTCCCTTTTATCCACATACACTCACATGCCTCATGTCCACATGCACCCCCTCACACATCCACATCCTCTCTATGTCCACATCCCCTCTATGTGCACACAAACCTCCCTCTATATGCACACCCACCTCCCTCTGTGTCCACAACCACCTCCCTCTATGTCCACACCCCCTCTCTCTGTGTCCACACCCTACTCCCTCTGTGTCCACACCCACCTCTCTCTATGTCAACACCCAGTTCCCTCTGTGGTCACACCCACTTCCCTCTGTGTTTACACCCACCTCCTTCTGTGTCTACACCCATCTCCCTCTTTGTCCACACCCAATTCTCTCTGTGTCCACACCCATTTTCCTCTGTGTCTACACCCACCTCCCTCTGTATCCACACCAATCTCCCTTCGTGTCCACACCCGCCCTCCCTCTATCTTCCTACCCATCCCCACTATGTCCACACCCAAATCTCTCTGTGTCCACACCCAACTCCCTCTGTGTCCACTCTCACCTGCCTCTATGTCCACATTCACCTCCCTCTATGTCAACACCCACCTCCCTCTGTGTCCACACCCACCTCCCTCTGTGTCCACTCTCACGTCCCTCTATGTTCACACCCACCTCCCTCTAGGTTCACACCCACCTCCCTCTATGTCCACACCCACCTCCCTCTATGTCCACACCCACCTCCCTCTTTGTCCACACCCACTTACCTCTATGTCCACACCCACCTACCTCCATTTCCACACCCACCTACCTCTGTGTCCACACCACCTCACTCTTTGTCCACTCTCACCTCCTCCATCTTTGCCCACACTCACATCCCTCTGTGTTCACACTCACATCCCATTGTGTCCACTCTCCCCTCCCTCTATGTCCACATCCATTTCACTCTTTGTCCACACCCACCTCCCTCTGTGTCCACATCCACCTCCCTCTATGTCAGCACCCACCTCACTCTGTGTTCACACCCACCTCCTTCTATGTCCACAGCCACCTCCCTCATTGTCCACACCCACCTCCCTCTATGTCAACACTCAATTCCCTCTTTGTCCACACCCACCTCCCTTTGTGTTTACACCCACCTCCCTCTGGGTCCACACCCGCCCTCCCTTTGGGTCTACCCAAATCCATCTATGTCCACACCCAAATCCCTCTCTATCCACACCCACCTCCCTCCGTGTCCACACCCACCTCCTTCTATCTTCCTACACATCCCCACTATGTCCACACCCACCTCCCTCTATGTCCACACCTACCTCCCTCTGTTTGGTTTGGCATAACCTAGTGAGTAATGGACATACCATTTGTCTTTATAGGTGCATGAAGTTGGACCAATGAAGACCTGGAGGCAGCATCCTACTTAGTGGTTCAAGAGGACAACACCTTCTACTCCATATGATTTTTTCAAAATTTTCAAAGGTTCTCTAAAATTGTTATTTGACACGTATGCACATATTTGCCAATGTTTTTTTCTGATATCCCAAGCAGGAAATGAACATTTCTAACACCCACCAGTGAAAACCCAGCAAAGAATAATTGCTATTCAGTGATCATGATCACTGAATAGTTGATAGTATGGAGAAACAATGAATTTCTACAACATGCTTGGCAAATTCCTAGATTTTTGTTTTGTTTTTGTGGCCCATAGCCTTTAACCATTGCAGCTATGTAATAATGCTATCTGTAGTATCAAGCACATCTAACAAACTGGGAACAGATTGACCTTTGGGTAAGATGACTACCCAGTCAACAAAAAAATGTTATTTAACATAAAAAAACAGTTTTCAACATTTTAAAACATTTTGCCACGATTAGGAGCCATAGGGAAACGTTCTGAAACGTTTTGCAACGTTTTTTGTTGACTGGGTAGGATGCACTTACCTGAAAACTATACACACATTGCAATTAGATCTTTATCTCCTATTGTACATGTTAAATCATGTAATTCACATACCAATCATAGGAGCATTCAATATAGTCATCTAACAATATCCTATCCAATATATTCTAATATATTGGGGAGCTTCTACTCATGGTGTAGTCACCTAACCATGATTCTATACAAATATTTTGGGAACATCTTTTTTTTAATCTGGCTACCATAAAACGTTTTTCAATATTTGTCAACATTTTTTTCATCATCCATAATGATGTTTCTGGGACAAACCACCTCTCTATCAAACAGCTTTTACTAACCCTGTTATTAAGCTATACTATCATGGAATGTTTGTCTGAAATATAGACAGATTGCAACCCCTCTTTTCCCTCTCCTGCAAAACTTGAAATATGCAGATACAACGTTGTTGCACTGAGGCAACGACATATGGATGAAAATCAATATGAAAAGCAAATGCTGTAATTCACTGTTAGTATCAAAGACACACAAAAACAATCTAATATCCAATAATTTGTAATACACTAATGATGATTATTATATAGAAGTCATTCTACCCAATTAACAAATTGATATTCATGTAGTAGATTAATTTGTTATCATTCCATAATAAAACTGATTTAAACTAAAACTTTCCCAAAAATATTATTTAGATGACTTGTTTTAAGATAAGTGGAAATTTTATCAGTTGTCTCATGCATTGGTCATTTGAATTTGTGTAGAAAAGTAATTTTTGCTTAATTTAAATTTATTTTGAATACTTTGCAAATTTTGAAGGGCCCAGATAAACTTCCTTTATAATTGAGGCTGGTGCCCCTTTTAATATGCCCCTGATTCATGTTCCACTTGAAATAACTACTACCCACACATTCACTTTAACTCACGGGGATGTACTTTTGTTTTCTTTATGCAGGTAGTCAATTGCAACACAGGAGCTTGGTGAAATCTGCTAGATAGCACATATTAAGAGAGGTACTCCAGAGAAGAGGGCTGGCTGATAAACAGCACAGTGATGCCACCCATATGATATTTTTATTGCTGTCATAAATGTTCTGTCAGAAATAAGATACATTAGTTATGGCTATTTAGGGAAACCAAACTTTGAGAGGCTTGCATTGTTGATAAAAGGAAATACAACCCTGGGCCCTGTTTTTCCTTATGTTAAAATGTATTAAAAATGATAATAATATCAGATATGGACACTACATACGGACACATACGGACCTCCATATGTCACATATGGACGTCCGTATATCACATATGGATGTCCGTATGTTACATACGGACATCCATATGTCACTTTTAGGATACGACCTGGTACCCCCCTAGCCGTATTTGATTTTCCAACATATGGGGGTCTATATGTGACATACAGACGGCCTTATCTGTCCGCAAGATAGGGAAAAACAGGCCCCTGGAGTCATCATGCCATCTTTGGTACATTTGAATAAAAAGATTAAGACATGCAGTCTTGAATTCTAAACAAAAGAAAATGTAATTACAATACCCTGTCTATAAGGTGCACCCCACATTTAAGGCACACCCAGACCTTTCTAATATGATAAAAGGATATGTAAATGTTGTACATTTTGTTCTAATCAATGGATCTTCAAAATTCAAGAACCAATAGCCATCCCAGTGCTTCCTTCACCCAGCTTTACCACTGTATGTGGATGGGGGAATATTGCATAGATTTTGGGGTGAAATTTACTCGCAGAGAGAAAACGTACTCCCAGTTTTGCTGCATCTAGAAGATGCACCAAAGGGCAATTCTTGCATATAAGACATGCCATATACATGGTGTATTACAGTATAATATTGCAAAGGCATCTTATGCTATGTTCCTGCCTCCTGGTGGCCAAGACTAGAACTTCAAATCCTCTATGTAAGAATGTATGGTATTAATAGCAGTGTAGATGTAAGGGTAACTGGTTTTCCATGTTAAAAATCAATTATCAAATTGAGATCACACCTTTCAGTGTTATATTGCATAAGAAAATACTCCTGATAGTTTGAGAGAAATAGCTTGCTAGATATGAACCTATGAGTATTATAACCATATCCCCATTCTCAATATGTTCTAGCTCTATTTGGCCTTGAAATACATCCATTTATTTCATTATAACTTCTGATGTAAGAATGGTATGTTCTTTCTGCCTTCACCATAGTAAACCATGGAACTTTCCATCAAATGGGTTCCTTGATTTTCTTTTGCTCCCTTGTGCTCCCTTGTGGCAAAATTAGGAAATAAATTTAGCACAAGCTAGGTACCAATCCTGTTTACCTGCTCGAGACTATATGTTTGATGAAAAACCTGAATATTTTCATTGCGGTGGAGCTTACTCTATTCAATGATGCTGATGCTGGCTTTTTTAAGGTAGATGGCTCTAATGCCAAACATGTTCTCTGTGCAGGTTTCTGCACATGTGTACTTCTCTATGGCTAGTGAACGACTATACAAAATCATAGCAGGCCCATGGCATGAAGCTGGGGTGAACTCTCAACCTTCTGTGTCTACACCAGGCACACTTACTAGTTAGTCCACAAAGCCAGCTGGCTGTGTGGGGGTTTATAAGCAGTATTTAGCCTGCCTGATGTAATTCTATTATTTTCAGGAGATTTTCAATGTGGAAAAAACGATTCAAAAGTGCATGGGGCCACATGATGGTAATAGATTTTCTGGGTGCAGAAAGTTGATAAAAATATTCTGGGAAAGTATGACAAAAAATTAGCTACTCTTTAATGAGATTCCATGCAAATTATGGCAAAACACTTTATAACCCTATGGTAGATTCATAGATAAATATCTCATAAACTAGCATGGGACCCTATGCTAGTTTATAAGACTGTTTTCTTTTTACTATTAGAAAGAGAAAGTAAATAGAAACGTGGTGAAAATCTGGCGAAAATTTAGCTACTTTTAGCCTATGGGCGCCATCCACCTTCCCCAATTATTGCCCCCATTCTAGATGTATTTATTATCCAAATAAAGGCTCAATTCAAAATATAAGTCAATGTGTCTAGTTTTGTGTGAATCTCTATATTGCTCAGAATCTATCAATCAAAATGATGGCATTTCAAGGCTAGATCTACATCAAAGACAAATACAATGAGGAAAGTCTTATCATAGGAATACAAACTATCGATTTCAAATCTTAAATTGAGGTTAGAAGTGGGGGTTATTTGCAAAAGTATTTTCAATATTCCCGTGATATCACATGAATTTACTGTCATTTCACGTGATCCCGTGATATCATGTGAATTTCTGCTCACAGAATCCCGTGAATTCATGTGTATAATTCACAGGAATTCACGGGAACGACACCAGTTCAACACGTGATTTTACTGGTGAATTCACATGAAATTGTTTCAAGGGTTTAGTATGGTGCACCCACCACTGCTGTGTGTGTAGTATGGTGCACCCACCACTCCTGTGTGTGCAGTATGGTGCACCCACCACTGCTGTGTGTGCAGTATGGTGCACCCACCACTGCTGTGTGTGCAGTATGGTGCACCCATCACTCCTGTGTGTGCAGTATGGTGCACCCACCACTCCTGTGTGTGCAGTATGGTGCACCCACCACTGCTGTGTGTGTAGTATGGTGCCTTAGTTGATGAAGTGCAAGTAATAAAACAAATGGTGGATAGTAAGGTGCTTCTGCAATAAGATTTCTTTAAATGGAGCTAACTGTAATCATGCTTCTTTAAGTGGTGCATGGAGAGACAAATAAACTAAAATCAGGCAGCTGAACACTTCAGAAGTTTTGTCATGTAAGCTTCTCCACAGAACACAGTTGGTTAATTTTCTGCGTGGGTGTCGAAGTTAACTAAAGGCTTAAATAATGGAAGAGGGAGAAAATATGGGAGGGGAGAGATTGATGATCGCCTGTCTGGGTTAATTGAAGAAAAATATTTCAATGAAAATAACAAAGACTCCTACTGTTACTCCTTTCATGGATGGATGACACGGTCCATAAACTTTAATTGAATGTACAATGGTTCAAATGTTGACGTTCACTTGCGTGCATAATGTGAGTGAATGTGTAATGCTTGTTCAATATCAATCCAACAGCTAAGGTCCTATTCATGATGAGAAAGCTACATTAGACATCAACAATGGGTGACTGTGTCAGTGCCCGCGGATATGTGCATTAGCATGGAAAGGGACAGAAACGATTAAGACTCTTTAAGATGTCCGGGCTGGAGAAGCCCTGTACAATTCATACTAGTAGTAAGTTGGTTATTATGCAGACCATTCAGGGATGCACCAGGGCTGCGCAGGCGTCCATGTTCAGGGCGAACCTGAAGTGACTTATAGTGCCGCACATACATGATTGATACTAAGCTAATAGATGATGCATATCGGGGCCCTAGGGCTGTATATGCTGTATATACCTGAGGCGCGGAGCGGCGAGGGTAAGTGCTAGCGACACGGCCCGTGGCCGCCCTGCGCGAAGCCATTGTTTTTGTTCTGGCCGGGAGAGGTACCGCCGTGTTTACACTCACTTTTCGTATGGAATCCAGCCATGACATGTTATAATATTAAAATCCCAAGAAGTATTTGATCCATAGACGAGGAATGCATGCTAATTTTCTCCATTTTCTTCAATATAAATAAGAATCCATTGATTTTCCCAAAGTACGCGAGTCGCGGTCCGGCCATTCCCACCCGCCTCCTTGTCCGGCGAAAGTGTGTCAGTGGCCCGGATGTAGATATAGGTCAACTGCTCGTTGTACAAGAAAGACGCCGAAAATTTCGGACCCGTTTGGAAAATCAATGGATTCTTATTTATTTTGAATATATCGGACATAATACGTATGGAGGGATCATCTAGAATGTCTAAGGATATGTATGTTTTAATTTGAAAACTTGTCATGGTTGGATTTGATACGAAATGCGGCTGCACATACGGACCCATCACCATCAGGTTAGTAGTCTTCAACCTTTGCTTTTGATTACCTCACCGTTCAGTGTGGCGCTATGGCTAAGGACTTCGCCTACCACCACTGCGGCCGGGGTTCAATCCTCATACGAGTTGGGACGATTTTTCACATTGAAACAATGGCGAGGCTAAATTTCTATGTCCGCCAGCGTCTCCAAAAATATTCTAAGTCCAACTTGACACCGAAAAAGTTTATACCAAAAATTTCAAAAATGCACATGGGTGGTATATGCAGAATAATGCACGGCTAAACTGCATATAAACCCACCGGAAGTGCCGAAATCGTGGTATAAACTGTTGTAAGGCCGGCATGATGCACCAATATCGACAAGTGCTGGATGCATCACGTCAGCTCTCCAGGAGTACCTCAAGTTGTAATTGTTGCAGTTGCCCTTTAAGGCCACATCAAACATTTAAGTGCCACATAAGGCCACACTATAACCCTAGATTTGGTTGTAATGAATTTAGTCTTTGTACGTTTAGTCACCTCTAGATCCATACATCGTGCCGACTCAAAAGGGTTTATGCGATCCCAAAGGATCTGCATGAGGGAGCAATGTAGTGCTAGTAAGGCCATTGTATTTCAGCATAATGTAAGCAAGAAACAAACATGAAAGACATGAATATACTCCTATCCATACTCAACTTTATGAGTTGTACAACCTTTCTGATTGTACAATGAGTTTACCCCCAACCATGCACCCTAATGTTTAATTATAATTTATCTCTTATCTCATAGGGCCACTAGCCAGTATTAAGACATTTCTTCTATGATGGTAAGATATTCACAACTATTGGTCATTTTACTCACGTACACCAATCAATACTGCAGCTGACTGGGTTTTCTACTAAACCTAGCTCCACCCCTCGACCACCCTGGGGGCTCGATCCACCCTGCATGGTCCCACCAAGCATCCTCATCCCTACCATTCCTCCCTTTAAAGGCTGTATAAGGCCTTCAGGCTCAATTGCCTTTGTCTTCTACATGCACCAATGAAAAACTGCCAAGTCAGCTTCCAGCACTGTATTGGTGTAATATGTCAACCCTTTGGACATGTATGAATCGTAAAAGATTAGCAGAATGACTTTAGCACTGGCAAGTTACTCATCCAGTCACCAGGGAGACATTCATGTATCATACCAACAAAAATGGGCATGGTGCATCTAAGCACTATGCAGCCCTTAAATGGTTAGAAACGTATTACATCTATCTGCATTCTGGGGTTGATATTTGGGAAGGGGGGGGGGTATATGAGTGAAATGCTGGTTGTCATGACGTTGTCATGGTAGCATCTCCTTAGCAACAAAGATGAGGAGATATGAGGGAGTGGGACGTCCCACAGCATCCCGTGACTGTTATATGCGCCGATCTGGGCCGCTGTGGAACGTCAAGAAACGGGTGTGATTCAATCTAATGTGTTGAGGTTGTAGTGAGCGAGTGAGTATGGGAGTAGGATAGATTCCTACCTTCAGTGAAGAACTTAAATCTACAGCCATTTTCTATAATAGATCCTCATTTTTCCTCATTGCAAGGAGTGTATATTTTATAACTGCCCTGCGACTCATGGGTGAAGGACCGAGCATCCATAATTTAACAACTTATCTATTGTCTAATTAAGGTATATACACCCGACCCAATGGAGATATAACAGTATTCAGTTAGGATGGTTGACACGAAAGGCATCTCATTACATTTTCGTCCTTACCACCAGCGAAAGAAAGGCATTCTCACCTGTTGGAGCAATGATGGAGTCTATGAAGTTGATGTTGAATGAAATGTTATTTGGTCAACAGACATAACATTTTGCAATTCTTCCATTGTAGTCAAAGATTCACACAAAGTTGCTAAACAGACACCAAACAACACAAAAGGTTAATCAAGGGATTAAGTAACAAAAATATCAATTTCAAAGTATGAACTGAGTATTGATGATTTCAATTTTCAAATTACATAGCTGACCATGACGCCATTCTCATTACCTCCTCTTGAAATTCAAGAGAGCTAGAACAGGATTGTATTTACCTAAACTAAGAAAACGGACCCTCAGACAAGGACCATGCCTAAAGCCATACTGAAATAAAACAAGCTCGCTATGGATGTATTTCCTGCTGCATGTATATGTATGCCATACACCACCTAACGAAACAGGTCTAGTTCCACAGAGACTGTGTAGACATTGCTTAAACGGTCCCAGTATATATATATATATATATATATATATATATATATATATATATATATATATATATATATATATATATATATATATATATATATATATATATATATATAACACACGTGACAAAACTATGGGCAGTATACTCTAATATGCTCCATATCTGTTTTAAAATCATAATTATTGCCGATCAGGCATCTCCAGGGTCTTCTTTATACCTTCTACAGTGTGCAGCCGCAGACATCTTCATATATTATGACTAATACGGATACCTATGGAGCACAGTGGTCATTTATATACACAATCTTATTCACACGATATATCCTTGTTAAAATTTGTATTCAAGATTGTTTTATTCATATATGAACTGCAGGGTACCATATGGGAAGGAATGTTTTTATTGTAATGATGCTGAATTCACATCAATAGCAGGACTAACAGTGGGCAATACATACAAGAAGTAGGTGGTAGCAAGTATATACATCCTAATTGTCTTGTACTATTTATAAATGTATTTTGGGTTCTATGTTTGGTTAAAGAAGATGGTTCTGCTGTGTCATCTAAATGCCTTTGATCCAACCTATAGATTGGGCACTCTGTGTTTAACGTTTTCATCCCTAAAGTTTCAAACGGCACTAATGGTAAGGATTCAGGACAAAGACGATGGGAGAAAAAATGACTGATTCTTTTGAAGTCCCTTTGTTCTACATAGGGGTTTTTATTAGATGTAATCTACATGTTCTGAACAAAGGAAACTATAGACCGGGTATTGTTAGGGAATGCTCTGTATTTACTCCTGCAAAGAATTAAGGGTTGAGCAATGTGCAAGTCAAGAGTACATATTTAGATAACTTTAAACTGGTATGTAAAGAGCCGCATGATACCACCCACTCGTCTCATGTTTCTTGGTGTTATATCTAATCGCATTTCTCTCCTTTAATGATATTTCTTTTAATGAAATTCTCCTTTAATGATAATTATTCCCTCAAACAAAGCACTGGCAATCCCTCCAAATCCCGCTTTTAATTATCAACCCCATATGTGGGGCCAGCACATACGGCTTGAATGAAGTGGATTTTTCGCATCATGACGACAAATGGGCTTGATGCATTGATCACGTATGTGGCTTTATTGTTGAAGGGGTTACGCCTGACCCAGGTGGACAATCTCTACATAATACTCACACCACAAGCTGACCGGAATGGTCCAGGTGCAACAAGGAAGGAGAAAGGGACCCGTGACAACCAATACTAATAACGTCACGTCATGATTCCCAAGGGAGAGAAGGACACGTCTTGCACTCTGGTTAATTCAGAATAACGAGCTCGGCTGCTAACTTTGTTACCGTTAAAGATATTAATGCTGATCGGTGCGCTGGATCAAGTTCCCCGCTGATCGGTGCGCTGGATCAAGTTCCCTGACAACATAAAAAGTCAATTGGGGTTTTTCAGGCCCTCACACAACAGGATGGAGACAGGGCTAAAGAAGTAAAACCAATAATCCTAAAACTAAAAGTGGTGTTTATCAAAGCTGGGAGAGCTTTGATGCATCAGGAGTGGCGCCTTTTTCACCTGATTGACTCTGTGTCAGTGACAGGGCTAACCCTCTAAATGCCGCATAGGGCTTTAATGCATCTTGTGGATCGATTGGTGTAATGAGAGAATGCAGGTATCTCCCCCAGGTTCATACATTCTGGAATGGTCGACATGATGCACCAATTCAACGCAGGCCACGACCAAAAAGCGCTGCATTGGTGCATCATGCCAAAATTACAAAACAAACCTTAAGACGTTAAGCATACCTTAAAGGATCTTATCTCACCGACAACACCGAATGGTGCTGGAAAGGCAGAACCCGAAAAGAAAGCCGATAGATTTTAAATCAGTTTGACTCCCCATTGAGGCTTAAACGCTGTAGGATCTCTAAGCCAAAAAGTTGAATTTTGTCGGCATTTCACAACTCTCTTTGTGAAAAAGAGATCCAATGTGTCACAGAGCTGACAGTCCCATGGAGCCAGTGTTTGCAGCAGAAAAAATACAGACTGACGATTTAAAATTCAATCTCGAGGATTTTCTCTGGTAAAGTCAGGTCTTTTCTGATAAGGTTTCACTTGAGATGGTTAGCGCGTCCTCAACCAAAGATGATTCTCTATTATTGTCGCGTTAAAATTGAGCGTTAAAAAAAATCATTTTCCCCGAAAAATCATACCCCATCATATCTAACCCTTAACGGGTAGCATGGTACCTCTACGTCATTGGTCGTCATGATGCATCAATGCAGCTGCCTAGCTAGTCTCTTGCGTTACATAAGCAAATGCCTATAAGGCGTCGTTGAATACGGACAGCCTCACCTCGGTAAATACGATGAAAAGTATTCCAGGGGAATTGACATTTGCATTCATGTCATGGCTACACTGGTTTTGACAGCTTTTAAATGAAGAAATTCAACTATATTTAGCTGTGTTCATTGCAGCAGGTCATGTGATCATCAGCCATTGAATACGGGCACATTGTATTCCATCCCCCCATTGAATATGGCATGTCCAGTACTGTTCTATAGTAACGATTGTATCTGCCATGACATAAATTAGTGTACCATGCTGATCCATCAGGAATCTATCATCCTAGTAGACACGGTGCAGCTGTATTCATGCATCCTGACGACCAGAGCAAATACTCAAATACTGCTCTACACGGCCTTAAGTCCATTTATGACTTAATAGTAAAATGAAACTCGGCACAATCTGGATACTGCATAAAGTGCTTGGAGGAAAGGCACGTAATGATCTATAGACAGTAGTAGTAGAGTAGTGATATATGAAAGTTGGCGATGATGTGATGAGAAGTGACGTGGGCAGGCTGGGCCCCAGCTCCTGTCAATCACCCCATGCATTATGTATGCCGCACCGATCATGCCATACTCCAGCACCCCATTGAGCCTTGTTAACCCTTCCCCTCTGCAAAAAACAAACCCCTTCCTTTCACTTTCTTCCGCCCTACCACCTTCCTAATCCGCCCAATTTTCTTCCGACACCAAAGCCACCCTCCCCGCCACCAAGGTGAAGAGAATCAGTGAAATTAATCAGGCTTCACCTGCGGGAAACAAGCGGAAATGTTCCATCATGTTTTTGGCGGGAGTAGCGCCGCCGTAATATTGGGTGGGCCCTCATTGATCTGCTATATTGGGTAAGTGGTGGGCATGTTGAGCCGTGAGTCACTCTTTTGTCATTCCTCCCTGGATACCAACGAGCAACTCGCCACCATCAGAAAACCACCCCCCTTTCTCTCTACACCTCGTGCAGATCCTCTGTAATGTCACATCTCCCTCAACACAATTCTTTTTCATATTTCTGAAAGCGATCCCAAAAATGTTCCGCATGGGCATTTTTAACCTTCAGTCAGAAATCAGGCAGGTTTGAGTGATATATCACAACTTTTATCCTTTAGAATGGGCAAGGTGAGAGAAATGACAGGATACATGGGCCGTACGTCAATGAAGTAACAACTTCTACATGGCTTGGTTCCCGCCAAAACACAATGAGAAGCGCAATGGACGCAGCACCATATCAAAGCCGTGTCAGGGGTAGCAGCCGGTAGGGGACGCAGGGATCGTTGGGCGTCTGGCCACACATTGTGCGCTGCCTTGTCCCATTATCGCTCACACAAAGAAGGAACGCCAGGAAATGATCCTGCTACCAACGTGGCACCGAACTGGGTGATGGGGTAGGAGGTCGTGGTGGGTGGGGCAGAGGTGAGGTGGGTGTGGGTTTGACTTAGGGAGTGTTCATTATTTATGGCAGGGGGGGGGGGTGAGCAAATGAGGGGGGATCAACATATTCAGAGGTCACTTTTTTCAACCTATTGTGAGAGGGGGGGGGGGTCATTTTTTTCAACCTATTCCTGAGGGGCGGGGCAATTCCTTTTTTGGGGTATTCGCCAACATGATGCAAAATTTCACAACACAACATGACTTTTTTTGTGACATGTCGAAAAAATTCACAATTCTTCACCAAGTTATAGTACTTGTTAATGATTGCAGCCACAATTTTGCCCAACATTTTCTTATTACCTATCATTCATATCCATTTAATCATGTTGATGCAAACTGTAAAAACAGAATTGGTCAACTTGCTTTCATCACTTGACCTGGTGCTCCTTTAGACATTGCTTAAAGGTGCTCATGATTATATTTTTAAACTTCAATAGTACCTCCCATATATAACGTGTGATTTGTGGATAAGGCACACTATATGAGCAAATTCAAAAGATCAAATGAGAATATGAAGTTGGCTCCTGAAATTCCAAAAACATTCTTGGGAGATACTCTCATACTCCATTATTATTGCTCCCATGCTGTACTACTTAACTAACGTGGTACAGTAATAAAAATGTATTCTCTTGCATGAAGTTTGTATTTAGGTATGTTTTAATGTCTCGCATATAAGCATATATTAAGCAAAGCATATTTTTCTGTAATTCCAATTACCATTTTCTTATTCCATGTACCGGGTAATTAGTTCAGGGTGTCAGGAGCAGTGAACCATTATCAAATCACCTTATCATCTTATATCTGGCACAAGGGTTTTCTGTCAAGAAAGAGAGAATTGTAAACATTCTCCAATCCGTTATGGACCATCAGAATAGATGACAGCAGTGGCTTTCTAGAAGTATATATAGAAAAGGGGTTGGCATGGGTCCCGGGGGGGGCACTTGAATTTATTTTGACGGGGGTGTGCAGCTGGGCCTCTGACAGCTCTTACCCTTGTTAGGGAGATTTTACCCTCGAAAGTCCACCCTTGTTAGAGAATTTTCAGCCAAAAACTCCATGTTTTGGAAGGAAAATCTGATCAATGAAATCACGTTTTGAAAATTGACTCAAAAATGTCTAGTAGTTGGGAAAATTTTCTTGAAAAAACAGCAAACTTTGCCTGATCCGCGGGCTTTTTGCCCAAAAGTAGACCCTTGTTAGGGAGATTTTCTTAAAAGTAGACCCTTGTTAGGGAGATTTTTCTTTAAAATAGGACCCTTGTTAGGGAGATTTTGGCCAAAAAGTGACCTTGCCAGCCACACACATGTGGTACCAACACATATGAAGTGCCCCCCCCGGGGCATGGGTATGACACAAATAGGACTGATGCATGTCTCTTGAGCTGAGAGGTGCCAGCAAAGTTCTCAGTGGTAAGAAAGTCACCTACTATAATCACACAACTACTGATCAGTACCTCCAGTTTCTAACCCTTAGTTTCACTTTTGAAATCAATGCTGTTGCGATTGATATCCATCACACCTACTAAATTAATGTTTAGAAAAATCTCAAAAAGTTTGTCTTTGTATGCCCAAATTTTGAAAAAGACAGCTGCAAGTGCCTCAATCACCACAGTTATTCAGGAATAGGTCACATGATATAACTGGCTAAGACATCCTGTATTTCCCTGTGTATAAGCCCGTACAGGCTTGTGAACACACTTAAGTGGCAAATTTACCAGGGTTATAAACAGGGCAGGCTTATATTTCTCTACATGAAATAATGAGGGAGTGGCAAACAGTTTGCTCAAGACTTGTCTATGGTTTGTACATCATTCTTTAGACATTTTCTACAATCCTTTATCTTTCTTTGCAATAAATATAGGGGTAGGGGAAACTGATATAGCTGAAAAATATATATAAATACCATATTTTGAAGTATGGTAATGGTCCAACATGCTTTATCATTGAGCACAGAGGCCATACACAGGGAAATATAGTACCCACTTAAACTGCATCAGTAGTGGTCCATGCTAGCACCCTCTATGGAGGAGCCTTCAAAATAGGTACTATTACAGATGTTAATCAATCAATGGCAGGGTATTCACATTTCAATTTTTTAAAAGATTGGAACCATTTTGGTGCACATCTTGCTGCACGTTAGGATTAGCATAGGGTTACCATTAGGGTAGCTAAAGGGTTCACTTCAGCACCTGCTAAAGTGCATTAGTCCCTCAATTTCTCCTAATATGACAGGAATGAAGAGACCTGATGTACACAGACTTTGTTGAACATGGTTAAATGTATAAGGTAATGTGATGGGAATCATTTTCTTTCAATCAGTTCAAAGGGGGGGGGGGGTCATTTTTTTCAACCCATTCCTAAGAGGGGGGTCACTTTTTTCAACCTATTTATGTATTCATTCTGCAAGATTGGCACCCCCCCCCCCTGCCATAAATAATGCACGCTCCCTTAGTAAGGGATAAAGAGAGAGAGGGCATTTGGATCTCAAGCAGTAGATTCTGATATTGTGGTATTTCTTTTTTCTACTAGAAGTGTCTTCTTGGGAATTTGCCGGGGGTGTATGTAATTGGCTTTATAACTCAAGGCTCACTCCAGTCACGGACCTAAGGTTCGCAATCTGCTGATTTCTTTATTTAAATATATCATTAGTGCATTCAATTAGTTATTTCGTGGGATGGGATGGGACGGGGATATACAACTTAATGTAATTCAAACTCCTGGCATCTCCTATGTTGGAACAAAACGTATCTTCCAAGCACACTGTATAGCTTTGTATTGACCCTGTGTTCTCCAGACAATATGCCATGTAGCAGTTGCGACACCCAGCTTTGAATTTGGATGAAGCAAAGGGGTAGAGGATCAAAAGTAGCTCAGGGAACGACTCACGGGAAATTCACTTTCTCCCAGCTCTCACCTACTTTGATGGACTCTGCTGAATCAAGTAAAGACACACACAACCGGCCCCGTTCTCCACTGGTCACTCCCACATTACCCTCACCCCACAATACACCTTCCCACTCCCTCCTTTCACACTACTTTCTCACTCCCACCTTATCCCCCACTCCATTCCTTTCACCCCACCTTTCATCCCACTCCCACACACCCCCACCTTACTTATATCCCCCACGCCCACCTTATACTATTAGGCCAGGAATTTTAGAGTTTGAGGTTAGATAAATTCGGAACAAACTGGTTTTCTCAGGAGAGATGCCCAGAAGGGTACTTAAACACAAGCGGATTTAAAGGTGACACTCTCCCCTCCACCCTCAGTTTGAGGATCCGATAGTCATTCCCTTCCAATGACTGCTAAACCGGCTGCTAAAGCTCTATTAAACCAAGAAATAATATGGCAACTGTGAGGTATGTATGGTAACACTTGGTGGATAATTGGCCAGTGGACCAGCTGGCAGGTGGCTATCAAACACTTACAGTGCAGACAGTACTAGGGTAACTGGCAGTTATACCATCCAACAAGGTGGATGCTATATGTAGTATCGAGAACTAAATGGGGAGATTACACAATACTTCTACTTGTTTGAGTAATGCTAAGTTATTTAGATGTGCTTTATAACATGCACAATCATTTGAACCCAAAACCCTAGGCGAACAGTAGTATAGCAAGGTTTTATATTAGTTAGTACTAGGGTAAATCAGTTGGTTTACAATAACAAAAAATAAGGTAACTTTGAAAGTGACATTAGAGTAATCATATTGTGAAGGGGAGATACAACTTAGATCTCCAAAAAGATGGCTAGTTATGCCATGAACCGTATTTCCCCGATTAAAAGCCTAGGCTTATACTGATGTCAAATGGGAAATTGACCAGGCCTATAAAGGGGACATGCTTATATTTGAGGTAAGCTCCGGGGGCAGGCTTAAAATATGATTGGAAAATTACTTTTATCCACGATTTCATAATGTATCTCAGAATAAATCTCAGATTATGGTGATAAAAGTCAACTCTCGTCTTTCTTGAATGTAGAACTAATGTAATGGATATTATCTTCATAAGATATCAGCTTCTCTCAGTTGTATGGTGGATTTGGTCTACTGGGTAGGCTCATCAGAAATCTCCATATGTTGTTCATTATCGGACAGACTATTAGCGTTCTGCCTGACATCAGACCTCTGAACTATAATTCCCAGTTGATGTGATATATGTGTATCAGTCATCCATTTTACCCCTAATGTTGTATATTTTAACAGGAAAAAGAGTCCGTTTAGACCTTGTTAATTAACAGGAAAATGAGCAATCCTGGAGAACATTTCTTTTCCAGCAAATGCATGTAACTGCAGATGTCTGATTGACAAGCGTTCACGTGCATGGTTTCTGACACAATAGTCTAACATTTTGCACTAGGGGATCATTGCTGAGCTGACAAAAGTGACATTGCAGCACCCTGGTTATTATACTTCTGTGGTATGATTGATTGATTTTCTTTTTTAACTGAACCCTGGATAGGGTGTTACACAGGCCGTACAAATCTGTGTCAGAACGGCAATTCTGCATAGATTCCTGAGATGGTCTCACTTATCTGTCTTATCAAATCTTTACTGTAGATACCTCAGTATTGATTGACAGGCATGTTATTTCTTCATTTATCATTATTCTTATTGGTCTTAAGGCTGTGGAAACACACAGGTTGCTGTCACTTTTAATACAGTGTGAATAGGTAGCGTATGACACCTATATTTGCAAAAGGGAAAAAAACATGTCCTGCAGTATGCAGTAATCTATTGGAAACTAAGTAAAATGAAAGGTGCATGATTTCTGTATGCCTACACATATTTGTGCAAATTGACATAGGCGCACAATTCATGTATGGCCAATAGTCACAATGCTGCGTCATTTTTAGCTAAAAAAAAAAAGTTTTATGTATAAAAGGCCAATGGAAAATGATAATTTAGAAATTGAGCACTTATGCTATCAAACTACATACAATGTAAAAGAATGCCCCTGTACTCATTATTATAGCTCAGCAAAACTCTTGCCTGCTCGAGGCAGAAATAGGCTTAAATGTTATCCCTTCTTTTCTTTACCTTGGCCTTTTCTTTTACTTTTTTTTCAAACGTGTTTATTGATCGCTCCACTACGCAAAGGAGGTGATAATATTGCGACAAAAAAGATTTAGGCTCAGTTTCACTTGTTATTTTGTGTATATAAAGACATGATAGTCCCATCCTGATTGATAGGACTTATTACATAAAGATGAAATGATGTACATCGAGATGAGAGAAAAGATGAAATTTTGAGTTGTGTTGTTCAATGTATAACCAAGTATACAACTCACTCGGTGTGGTGAGTGTTTTGGTCTCAATTATACTGACTGTTTATAGACATGAACAAGGCAGGTAGGCTGCTATATAACAGTCCTAATAAACATGTATAATATATGCAGTACTTGGAAATTAATAAAAGAAAAATACAAAAAACAAAAAGATTATCAAAGTATAGCTTGTACCCTGATAGTACTTGGTAATCAATGTGAAAATTTGCAAAATAATGCAATTTGGAGAAAATTCCACATCAGTAACAAAAATATAGATTAAAACACATTATCATTTACAAGATAGTTTACAAAATTTCAACATGACCTCATTCAGAAAAGCTATGGGAAACGTTCAAGAAAGAATTAATGAAGGTTGGAGGTAGACTAAGCAATATTAGCTCTAGGTTTTCATTTGAATTTTAGTACACTACACACTCACAGACTCCATCCACATAAGAAGTGATATTATAGGACAAACACATATTTGACCATGAGAGACATGAAACTGATCCAGTAACCAGTAACCAGAATAAATTAGCAGATACATAAGGCAAACAATACTAACATAACTTCTATATTATCATATTATTTACACCACCACTTTTCCCACATTCAATAACCCCCTAAAGCCCGTTGTTAAAGATGGAGCAAGGTGTGAGCTTCAAGAATAGTACCAGCGACAGCAAAAGCACTGTAGGTGCTTCTTCCATATCAAGGTATAGTGCTGGCTGGTTCCTGGTGTGTTGTGTTGTTGGTGGGTGAGGGTTATCCGGTCAGGGTTGCAGTTGTTAAGGGTGGATAGAGTGGGCCTATCCTCAGGAGTCCCAAGCTCCGTGCATTGTATGTGTATGTCGAGGGGAGCGAGGGGTCCCGTGTGGTTCCGTATGGACTCATTAGGCTGGATTTGAAATATTTGACTGTATGTGTGTGGGGAGGGAGGGGGGGGGGTGCCTGGTGCTGTCCCCAGCTGTGCTGGGAGGACTTGTATATGTGTGGAGTCCTGGTGCCACAAGCCACAAGGGGTGGAGTCTGAAGGGTGATGTGTGAAAAAGGAGGAGACAGACTCACACCTCCATTCTACCTTGTCCCCGAATGGGGACAAGGGAATGGGGAATCTTCCAGTCCCAGTAGTGTAAGGGGCCTCCTGTGTTCATTATGGTGGATTACATAATAATTCTGATAAGTGGCTTAATCTCCTGCTAAGTGGCTTAATCTCCTGATAAGTGGTTTAATCTCCTGATAAGTGGTGTTATCCCAATAAGTAGTGATATGATATGGATAAGAGGGGATGACCCAGATAAGGTAGGAGCTGAGGTCAGACAGGTCTGGACGAGATGTCTGCCATTTTGGATTTAGGATGCCATCTTGTTTAGTGGTTAGTATGGGTGGGTACTCTATTTTTCACATTGAAACAATGGCGAGACTGAATTTGTATGTCTCCCCACCGTCCCAAAATATTTGACCTCGAAAACGTATATATCCAAAAATCCCCAAAAAGCACATGCGTGTATATATATATATATATATATATATATATATATATATATTTATATATATATATATATGCTCTCATAAGGCACTGGTAGAAGAGGGCATAACAGTAAGGGAGGTGCAGGAATAGTGGTATAAACATCAATATTCTTTATCCTGTCAATATTATTCTTTTTATTAATTAAAACAATACCTGGTGTAGGCTTAGTCCGTATTCAGTATTGCATTTTACAAAATATTAGGACACACATCTGTACCAAATAAAATCAAACGGTGCTGCCATAGGACCTTTCACAGTGCAATGGCTATTGAATAAAAATTGCCTTTTTACCTTCCTTTCAGGTTTGCTTGTCATAGTCTGTCCTAGCTCAGCCTTTTTACTTCTCCCTAAGAGTAAGGTATCAACCACCCATACTAACCACTAAACAAGATGGCGTCCTAAATCCAAAATGGCGGACATCTCGTCCAGACCTGTCTGACCTCAGCCCCTACCTTATCTAGGTCATCCCCTCTTATCCATATCACTACTTATCTGGATAACACCACTTATCGGGAGATTAAGCCACTTATCAGGAGATTAAGCCACTTATCAGGATTATTATGTAATCCACCATAATGAACGCTGGAGGCCCCTTACACTACTAGTCCCACAATGTTTACTTGCGTAAATATTTTCATGGGGCTAATTTGGGAGACTGGGGGTACCAGAGGTGTTAGGCTCAAAAGGAGCAGTTGTAGCTGTGTTCAGGCCATACGGTGCAGTGGTTTGGAGGCATTGGATCCAGTTGTATTCTACCAGGTTCCTCAGGTGTGTGCCATACAGGGATCTATGGTGGTAATTGATGAAATCAAGGACGTGTATGCTGATGTCTTTCTGTAGCAGGCTGAGTTGAAGTGTTGGGCTACCAAGCCCCAGGACTCCCCTTCTGGGGCTAAAGCCCTAAATAAAGGAGTATTATCTAGCCCTGTGCTTACAGGTGGTGTGATCACACTGTGCTGCATGGTCCATTCTGCACCCAAACAGATGCCGCTGCCCCCTATTCTATATAGAGCACAGGGGACAAAATATCAGTCACTTTTTCAACTTTGAACAGCTCTCAATCATTCCCTACTGAAAATATCATCATACTATTTTTTACATTACATTAGCATGTCTTTTTTATCGGATGCACTATTTGGATATATTGTGAAATTATTGATTAATTCTCGATGTAACACCCTACCCCGGGTATTGAGCTAGTTATACAGCTCACACTCCGAAATATCATCCATCTGTTTATAGACACTAAAACAATGATCAGTTACTCTAGTCGATTTCTGACAAGTCAGCCTAGTCCTTCCCATATCACAAAAAGCCAGTTGCCCTGTTATTGCCATATCATAGTCAGTTAGCCTAGTACCACACAAGGAGCTACCCTAGACAGGCCTATATAGTACCCAACTTTCAGTTTAGCCTAATAGCTATGTAATCCAAGTAATGTAGAAACTTCAGGTCTTGTCCCCATGCCCTTGCTATGATTCTGCAATACTTTCATGAAATAGAGTATGGTATTAACAGTATAGAACGAGGAAAAGTGTTTACACTTGTTTACTTACCATCCATGTTGGATGGGTAACTATGGCTCTAGACCCCTAAAATCGACATGGCGACATGGGCCTTTTTTTGGCTTAGTGACATGGGACATGAACCTTTCTTTAAAATCGACATGGTGACATGAACTTTTCTTAAAATCGACATGGGGACATGGACTTTTCTTAAAATCGACATGGAGTCATGGCAATTTCTTAAAACCAACATGGGACATGGGGACCCCCCATCAAGGACCCCGTAACTGTCAGTTACCCTAGTACTGTCTGCATCGTGCATTAGTGTGTGGTGGGCAGGGGGGGGGGGCAAATGAAATGGTGTAAGGGGCTAGTGGGGTGTAAGTTGGGTATTAAAAGTGTACGTGTGGGACTAGGGGTCTTGAGGAAATGAAAAATATGAGCACTATTAATTTTATGTACTCAAGTTAAAGATCTTTATTCAATTTGCAATGGACAGGTAGTAGTGTTTGATAAGTGAAAAGAAAAGAAGAAAAAGAAATGCCTTCAGGCCACCTATTTATGTTTGCTTTTGGTATATACATTTCTTCCCATACGCCCACTCGCTTTTTATTCTACAGAAAGATAATATTCTATGACGATTGCAGGTATCAATCCCCTCCCCCCACCCTTTCTCTCCAGTGGGCAACCGACTGCAGGTGAAAAATATTTCACGCCCACCTGAGCTGAAAGTAAATTGGGACACTGGCAGAGAAGTGACATGTGATCGGTAGGCAAGCTACTCTAAGTAAGATGGCTAATTATAACATGAGCAGCTCCAATAGGTGAGCTGATTATAGATGTGGGTATTAATGTGGTATTTGCCCTATATGGCTTAGTATGGACGTCCTGTGTGTCCACCATTTTGAATTTCGCTGGTTGAGGTAAACCCAACTGATAAGACCTATCATGATGGGTACCTTGTCCCTGGGTAACACCCACTTCCAGGGACATGCTGGTTCCATCTTATCAGTGCCTGTCGCCAAGAACCAGCTCCAGTCCCGCTTACAGTCTATAAGGCCTGTATGGTGCCAGTGTGCCTCCTACCTCGTCATGCCACTGTAATGAACCAATATATAATATAGCTTTCAGGAGTGCTGCATTGGCGTATCACGCCAAGCATCAAGGAGTGCATCATTCAGATGTCTACATCTGGCAGACAAGATGCATGAATGCAGTGCTGATGAGTTACTCGCCAGGGCAGCATTAGTGAGATATGACGATTAAAAGGTCATACCGCTTATGTTTTAAAGTACCATGCTACCCCTAGAGGGTTAATAAGATGAGAGATGGGATTACCTACATCCAGATTACCTTAGAAAACAGATGTCAGCCTATTCACCTGACACCTGCCTGGGGCTAGCCTAATGACACAGGAAGGAGCGGGCGGGGGATGTCCTTATATACCTGGTACTGAGGAAGTGGGGGGGGGGGGTGGGTGGGTGGTACATTTTCACGCAGACGCGAAACTTTTTTCGCCCCACTTTGATCTACAGTAGCGCACAGGCTTTTCTTTCTTTTTTTTTTTTTGCTACAGAGATGCCACTCACTGATGTTTGAAAATTGTCCCAATTTACTAAGTTGTACATGTAATAGGAAATGAAAATTCGGAATTCCTAGAAAGTTAGAAAAAGTGGTTTCTCTGTTGCTTAAAAGAGGGTTATTTCCGACCCCCTCAAGAGGGGTCAGTTTTGAGCGCCCCCCCCCCCTTTAGGAGGGGTCTAAAATTGTTACGCCCCCACAAACCCAACACCCCTGTGTTGATAAATAGTGACCACTCCCTTAGAATTACTCCACCTAAAGTTGGGGGCCTGGACGTGCGGTCCTCGTATCACCTGTCGATTTTCAGAAATACTTATGTCAGCTGTCTCTTTAACGCCCATGTCCCATCTAGGATCTTTGACCTCCCATGTCGCATTGAAGACATTTCCCATGTTGTCACTTATTTTGCTTTTTACCGAGGCTCATGTTATTTGAACATAAAAATACACCCACAGTACCATGTCAAATTTAGGGCTCTAGAGCCACGCATGTCTTTTTTTCTTATCATTAAAGGTTCATTCTGACTTATCACCTTAACTACTCAAAGTAAAATTATCTTTGCAATAGGCCATGAAGGCCTACTAATGTGTGGGACCGCACGTTGGTCAGATGATACGTTATACACCATGTTGATTAGTTGTTTGACCCAGCAGCACTGTGTCGGTGCATAACTCACCAGCACTGTACCAACATGCGAGTCACCAGCACAGTCGCTCTATCATCGACCAAATGGTAGCGCAGCAGTTAACCTGTTGGGATCGGCATGATACTTTTTTTTTATTGAGAACGTCATCAGTTTTACATCACTCACGTTTTTCCGCTTTCAGTTTTTGTCCCATTACAAGTAAATACAGAGTCCGTGTGTACGTATATATGGAAGCAGTAATATGAAAGCATTCTGCGCGAGCTATACATTGTCATTTCAGAAACTGGATGGGAGGCATCTGTATATACAGATTAGTATAAAATAGTTTGTCAATGTCGACATGTTGATTCAAAGTTCTGAGTTCATTTGATCCATACTTGACTTGGTTTGGGAGTTTCGCTGTCAAAGTTGGACAGTCTGGCAACTAACATTATTAACAATAACAATAACTATACACCCCGCTATACACAGTAAGATTATACATGTACAGATGGATGGGAAAGGGAAATAAAGGTCTCCACGTTTAGTTAGCAATAAATTCCACCTCAGAAAAATGTAGGTTCCTCAATGTTCATAATCCCGGCTTCTTCAACCTCGTCAGGTTATAGAATGACCTCATCAGGTCAGGTTGATGCATGCATATAAAAAGTCATGAAGTATATCACAGTCAAAAGGCTAGTGCCTAATGTTTGTAGATACTTAAGTAGCGGCTTACTTCAACAAAAATTCATCATGACGACAAATGGACATAATACTTTAGAACACTATGTGTCCATTAAAACTCCTACATTTATGGCCTTACAACACCTAATAGCATGTCATGTGTAGAACAAATGTCCAACTAAGTGGTATTATACTAAAAACATCTTGACCATTTCTACTGATGATTTTGGTACAATTTTTGCATGACATAGGAAACAAGCGACAATAAAAATAAAATTTCCAAATTACCAATTATGGAGGCTGTTTTTATGCTGCGTGAATTACCACTGGAGACGAAAATGATTAAGAAAGCCCCTTCCGACCGTTGGCTAATGATGCTGTTTTTTTCTCGGTTAAAAGAAATTGCTGGTCCTCTCAGCGGCTCGCCCTCTTGGCCTTCTGTCTGTTTAAATGCGCAGTCCTTTCCGTTCATCATGCAGAGGGAAATGCTGAGGGCCCTGCTGTCTGGGAACCCCTTTAAAGGTCACACCATGCTTTCAGGCACTTTGCTCTTTTGTCATCACGTGTCAATACAATAATGGTGTGAGTATGCCTGGATGCTTTGGGTGACAGAATGTAGATTTAAACCACAGGGATCACTCAGGTACGAGCAAAGTGCTTTGGGGCATATAGTGGATGTAACGAAAATATTAACAAATAAATATTATGATAATAGCACATTTATTGTTCAGGTTTGAAACTCTTTAATTGCAGAAAGTATGTACAAAGTCACTTCAGGTTCAATATTCCCACGACTTATAATTCGCTATTTACAATGACGGCTGTAGCAAAAGCTGAAGTGGTACTTAATCAGGTCACTGGTATTATCAGTACATCATGAGTTGCTATGCTTGTCATAAGATACAGTGGATAGACTAAAATGTCATTTCATAGAGTATGATATTTAATGTACGGCACACAATAGCATTAACTTGAATTGTGTCTTCTTAAATTAAGTATTCTGCTCTTCTTGTGCTTATTCTCTAATTCTTGATCAATTTCTACCTCAAAGTGATCAGATAACCTCAGGGTTTAGGGGCCTACACAAATCAGTCAGATGTGAATAAATGCGAGGATAAAAAGATGAAAGATTGTACAGCTGATCTGTAACGCCAAGACTTCAAACTAGATTAAACTGTGAACTTATAGGCAACAAGCATCGGAGATAGGGCGGCAAAAATTACAGGACAACAGAAGGTGGCTTATGCTAATTGACAAAAGGAGATCTATACCTTTTTGTTAGTGTAGATTTAAAAAGGAAACAATCACATTAATTTGTGTCATATTTAATACATCTGTGCTCAGTTATACTCAAGGTTCTCCTGAGTATGCATACTTTATTTTCGTTCCTTTTTTACACTTTCCTTATCCTTTTAGGGATGAGCTGACGCTTGTAGGTTTGATTGTCATCCATGCCTCGATGCACCATGGACACCCTTTGGGGGTAATGTACCAACCCTGTGGGGGCAGCATGATGTATGCATGCAGCCCTGGTGAACTTCTCACCACGACTACATCCATGTATCATGTCACACAAACAGTCTAAGTCCATTAACGCATTGTGCAGCCCCTAAAGGGTTACCAGCCACATTTTACTCAATGTGGATTTAGCCACATTTGACTGAATGTGGGTTTTATAGTAGAAGATCAGAAAAGAACAGAGAAGTGGCCATAGCTCACGTCCATTCTGTGAAGTGGATAGGACAAACTTTCATGATGTTAGTCACTGCATACTTGGCCCACTTCCATACAATGAGTGACAATTCAGTGAGCAGCTCACTCGTCGTCATCACTGTCTATGAGAGCAGCTCTCTTCATGCCGCGTCTCAGGGGCACATGGTCATCCAAGTCAGAGTCAGAGTCTGATGGCACCATGCTGAACGCTGTAGCAGGGAACGACTCTGAAATCATGACAGGTATAACTTTAAAAAATTGAAGAAAATACATAACATCTTCATTATATCAACTTTATCATAAATAACCTTGAGGTTTCCAGCATAGTCTTAGTACTGAACACGTTTTAATTCATACAGACCTCTTGTATCTATCTTACAGAATGCAAGCCTTTTAATCTAATGTAATCAGCGGTAACACTTTGAGCTGGCGACATTGTTTTGACCATTAATGCACTCTTTTTCTTAAAATCTAAGAAAATCCTTCTTACCTGTCTTCTTGGAGAGCGGTTCATCATCAGAATCACTGTCTGCAGCAGGGGTAGGGTTGGATGGTGCTGGGGCCGGTTTGTCCTCGTCGCTACTTTCTGATGCCACACGGGGGCGCTTCAAGCGGGGCATCGAATCACGTGATGACTCATCATTAATCACCAGACGCTCATCATCACTGGAGATAGATATGTCATAGATAATAATTCATGATAAGAAACTCCAGAGATTGACAATGAGGGATAAGAGAAACCTTCTTGAGAACTGAGCTGACGTATTACTTGATTTCAACTTGTCAAAACACTTCGATGGGAAAACCTCTCTTTACTTTAATATAAACTTTTATTGTTTGCTTCATACTATCAATTATAGCTTTCAATCATAAGTATGATTTTGGCTATAGCACCAACGATGCTAAGCATGTACAAGCATACTAGGCTGGAAAGGCCAGTACATTTGATAAGAATGCCTCAGACTTGTTAACTAAGGATTGGGTGCTATGATTTCACATTTAAACTGTAACAAAGGCTTGTAAAATAGACATAAGGGGATCTACCTGTCATCTGAAGAATCACTGTCCATGGTCTTCCTGACTCGTTTCTTGGCACTTCGAGGTTTCTTAACTGGACTCTTTTGACTGGAACCAGTCTGGCTCTGTGATGACTGGCTGGAACCAGTTTGGCTCTGTGATGCTTGACTGGAACCTGTTTGACTCTGTGATAACTGGCTGGAACCGGTTTGCGTTTGTGACAACTGGCTGGAGCCATTTTGGCTTTGTAAGGAACTACTTGAACCAGTCTGGCTTTGTGAAATTTGACTGGAATTAGTTTGGCTCTGCGAAACCTGGCTTGAGTGCGATTCATCTAAATTTGGTTGGGTGGGACCATTCTCTCCTACTTCCATGCCTGATGGTGCTTCTTCATCGGAAGACGGAGTGTTAGCCCTTTCAGCTCTAGACATGGAATAAAGTGCAGATATATTGATTAAAACTGCAAATCTTAGTCAGCGATTCTCTCACCAAGGAGTCAGAACTGTGACTATGCGTGTAAGCATTGCTGAGAACTACAATACCGTTATTGAAAATGATCTCTCATGGAATAAATCAGTGAGCAAAGGCCTGTTATAACTAAATTTCCTGTATAAAGAAAACACATCCTACCTCAGCTTACTCCTCCTTTTGCCACTTCCATCACTCTTAGAACTTTTCTTCACTGCCTCTTTCTTCTGTTTGGCCAATGCCAGGAGAGCAGCTTTTCGGCCGTCCGGTTTCTTCTTAGGACGGTCAGGGCTGTCGGAATCACCAGGGGCAGGAGGCCGGAGAGCCTCTGCACGGGATCTCAGGTCAGCTGGGGTCAGCGAGCCGGGAACTCTCCAGAACCTCTCCTGAAAAACGTAAGGTTCATATTGAAGGAAGAAGCAGATCATCCTCAAGATCTCTTTGTTGTATTGATCCATCGCACTCATTTTTAGTTATTAGTTTTGTACTTGAGGTAAATGATACCTGTTCATTAGCAGGGGGCTTCAGGCCTATTTTCTTGAGGAGCTTTTGGAAGTCTTTGTCAGCCATTGCATCCTCCTGCTCCTCCGTTAATGGTACCAGGGGGATGGGTTCATCGTCATCTAAAGGAAACACGAGAATTACTGAACAAGACTGTTAACTAAGATTTTTAAGCATTGTCATTTTAGGTCTGGGATATAGGTTACATATCCTAATTTGGAATGTTTATATTTACATTCTAATATGAGCATTTCCTGTTTCCAGCAATAATACTCACCATCTTCTTCTCGGTCCTCAGCGACACCCGTCAGGTTTGTCTGTAGCCACTGGACTGCCGTGTGTTTATCTACAAGGATGCATGGAAGAACACATAGTATCTACCTAAAAGGCTTTCAGACTATGGACACCTTTCAATATATAGTAGGTATTTACACCCTTCCATACTTGTCTGTAACTAGCAGACAACAATATTGGAATAATTGATGCAATAAGTTTCAATGACTCTATTTCTGTCAATTAAGCCACTGCAGTTTTAGAAGCCCAAGAACTATGATTAGGACAGAGCTGATCTTGGTGTGTTCCTTGACGATCTAAGGCTTATGTTGTTGTCATTTACATAGAAATAAGTGCCAGAGTTGAGTTTCCAACTTACTTTTCTGGAATACCTTCCTAGAGGCATTTTTGATGTTCTTGACATACTGTGGTGTGTCATCATCACTGTCGCTGTCGTTACCACCGCCTCTATCAGACAAGGCATCCTCACTGTCCGACTGGTTTCCAACAGGCTCATTGTCAGAATCCGATGAGAAGTCTGGCAAATCTGTGTTAAACAAATCAAAAATTCATTAAGTTGTGAGACAAGTAATAGCAATGACTGATTGTTACTTCAGGGCAATATCTACAGCAAGATGATTTTATTTACTCTGAACAATCTTTTATGGAACTGGGTAGTCATAGTTTTAGAACTCAAGTAAAGGGACATGACTTGCAATTCCTTCTTTTTAAAAGCCAGATTCAACTGATATAACCTTGATTTGATCCAAGGCTGAACATAAAACTTACTATCGTCCACCTCATCTCTGCCACCCCAGGGGTCCTTAGACTTCTTGCCACCTGACTTGGAGGCTCTCTTCTTACGGAGTTCCTTGAGGTCAGAGACAAGGCCCATCTCCAGCAGCTTCTTCTTCACCATTGGTACTGAGCGCTTGTTGGTCATCAACTCCACGATGTTACCCACCGGGTCTGGATGTGAGGAATATTGTACTTTACTACATGGGGTCTCCTTACTAGTGCAAGAAAGTTGTAACTGCAGTTTGTTACAACGTCAGTTACCACCTTCTTGCACTGAGGTGACAGAACACAGTGATCCATCTAAAGGGAACTGAAATCTATCTGATACTATTTAAGTTTTAATGATAATCAATTCAAAGAAACCTGGAAATCGGGGGAAATTATGAACAATGGAATGCCATGATTGTACAACTGCGGTCATGTTTAGTATGTGTGTATTATATACCTGCTGCCTCACGGTGTTCGTCAAACAGTGTGCGTAGTTCCAGCTCCTCCTCCTCTCGCCATCCCCGGGGGCGAGCGTTCCTTTATGAAAATAAATATCTTGGTTAACACAATCCTATATCTTGTATGATTTAACTATCCATTTTTATGAAATAAAATCGAGCTATCACTTCACATCACTCTAATTAACTTCATCTTCCCATTATTGTTTATAACATGATCCTCCAACATCAGCAAGCAGAGTTTCTTTTCAAAACACCAATTAATTACCTGCAGGTGATATAGTTACACCACCTTACTCATGTTATAACACAAAAACTTCTATTGATAGGAGGTAGGAACAGATTTATGTTAAGGTGGCTGGCGGGGATAGACTAAGAGTAATTAGATTTTCGCCATATTCTCGCCATAGTCCAAAGAATATATGTACTTTTCAAATATGTGAAAAAAGTATGGGGGTCCCAGGCATATTTCTGAGCTACAGAACCGTCAACCACATATAGGATCATATAGTGATTTATCACATAAATACTCAGATTCATATCCAAAAGTAATTAGATTTATTTATAACTTCCCCAGCACTTAGATTAAAAGCATACCTTTGCAGTATATGCAAAACTGATATATGATCCCGGCCATATTCCTAATCTTTTGGATTATTGCCACGTCTTTTGAAAATGTTTTGGATTATTGAAATAAAATAGATCAGACTTTTGCAGACAAAGACTGAAAATGGAGATTTCTTTCATAAAACCAAAGTCTTTGTACTGCTTGTCTTTTGTCTTTCCTGTGATCATTGACACTGTAGAATTTCCAACTTAATCAAATTGACATAGCTGATTTTTACCACGGTTGTAATACTACCATTTTGTATCCAGTTACATGCGATGAAATATTAGGAAAGGTTATTCTTTATTAATCAAAAAGGCGTGAAACATAGCATTCCTTGCTTGAATCAAGCTGCTGCATAAACCATAAGATAGAAAATCTAACTACCCTGGTTTCCGTTTGAGGTCCTTAGCACTGTTGATAAGACCGAGGTGTACAAGCCCGTTGATGACCTGTCGGCGTGTCTTGGTGGCACCTGTGAGCTGGGACAGGACCAAGTCTGCCACATCCTGACCTGTGTTAATCAAAACCACATTATGAGATATTTTGAACAAATCCTGGTGTCTGTAGACTGAAGACACCTTTTTCCAAACAGAATTTAGCAAATTAAACAATATAGGAGAAACACGGGTGTATATGATAATGTAAATGATAGATACCCGGTTCGTCATGGTTTTCGTACCGCTCATACAGATCCCTCAGTTCTTGTTCCTGCTCCTCCGTCCATGCCACCTTCCCTTTCACACTGCAAAATTACACATGCCGTCATTAGAGCTGTTTTCACTTTTATCATTTGCTATATATAATTTGCTATAGCAGAGTTTTTCAATTTCAAAGAGAGGGATTATTCCTTCAGTTTCTCAGTTCTAAATGAATCGTGTAGCTCTATTACTATCATAAAACTTGTAATCATAAATCATATTGTGACTTAGACTCTTCCCAAAGTCAGGAGAGAAGCTTTTGCACGAGGTTTAAAACAACATAACATAGTTTTAAACTTTTTCATGTGAGACCCAGTCTGAGGAACAATTATGGTGCAGCTTATTACGTGATATGCGGCTTACGGGCAAAGTTTACAATCGAATATAGGCCAGCAATTTGCATTGCACGTAACTCGAAAAGAAATAAAACAATAGCCTTGAGCAATTCTAGCTTGTGGTCTGACATCAGCACTCCCTCACCCAGTTATTGGCACCACCAAGCCACTATTTGCATAACTCCCGCCAAAACTGCGCAATTCATACATTTCCTAAAAAGGCGGGAAAGTTGATACATGGATCAACATCATATACCTTCACCATTGGAGGCAAAAAGCGTCTTATGACTGCCAACCAACTGAGTCTGTACAATATTGACAATTTCTCAAAATTTACAAAACGTTGTAATGAAATACCTTTTCCTGCAAGACCCCTACATATCCTCCTTTAAAGGCACTACACATTCATTAAGTAATTCTGCCTATTTTATACAAAACTTCCATCTTTTTTTTAAACTTATTCGCACTACCAAAATGAAAGTGCAGGGCCCCAGGGTGTCTCCTTATAACTCGCTTTTCGAGTTAAATATTATTGTAAACTCTCAGATACCTCAGAAACTGATGCAATTATCAGAGTACAACCAATTTAACGAGATCTCTTTTGTTACTTACCTGTCTTTCAGACTGCCATATCCATCTACAATCTCAATAGACTCTTTCATGTTCTTCAGGAAGAAGAGTTCCACAACCAGTTTGTTATTGCTCTCTGCCACCTCAAAGAACTTCCTGACCACATGTGTGATGAGCTTTACCATCTCCTGTTGGTAGCAACATAACGGGTATATAGCACAAAGAAATCTACTGTATGTTCCAATTTTTAGAATAGCAAATGCTGTTATCACTTAATCAATATACCTCATTTCCAACACAAAACTCCTACATTCAAGGACATTCATATCTTATATTTTCACAACACTGTAAAGAAGTTTACTCTCAAAGGCAAAACATTGGTTCTCCTGTCTCTTCCATCCTGTTGTCTTTCTAAATACATTACAGGAGTTTCACATTTTGAATACATTGATTTTGATGACAGGCTGAACCCTTACCTTGTAGTGGCTAGTCTTGGTAGCTGGATCATTGAGGATCTTCTGGAAGACCCTGAAGAGACTGGCCTGGAACAGCATACCGATAACCCCGGTGTCAAAACCCAGTCTGTGGAACATCTTGACGATGGCATGGTTTGTGATTGGGGTGTTCTTCTTGTAGTTGGACAGTAGGATGGTGTAGGCCCTCACTACCATGGGGTTGGCAAACCTTGAATAGAAAGGAGATGGTGTTATTAGGGGCCACAAAGCTGGGACCGCATGGTGCCCCCTGGTTCATGTCCCTATCGGCTGTGCATGTTGGATGAATGTAGTCCTGGCAACTAACTCGCGAGTCCTGCATTCATAAACTGAGCAATATGGGCATTGCTATAGCCATGGCCAACAGTGATGGCTTATATTGGACTATCAGATATTTCACTGGTATTAACTTCAGTTATCAATGCAAACCCCCAAGGACTGGACGAAAGATCTAGCTGTCTAAATGGTCCACTGACCTACCTTGCAACAAACTCCTTATAGTTAAACGTCTCGTCCACTGTGTCATAGCTGGCCTGCATCGCCTTCTCCTCTTCTACAAGGTTAGGATGGCAGTGGTAATTATGTTAGTGAGTAGTACAGGGAAAGTGGAAACTGTCTCTGGCATGTTAGCTACTGCAAGTGGCAGAGATGCCACTCGCTGGCCAACAAGCGCCAGGAAAATGATTACAGATACCTTTCCCAAAAGAGGTACAAGATATATTACAGAAATCTAAACACACACAAAAACACAGGAATTCTTGATGAACCCGTCCTTGAAAGTCGACTCAATACACAAATAAAACACTAGTAATTCAGGTAATTCCCATGCACTACAGCATGGGCGTTGAAAGCAGGGGGACATGTCCCCCCACTTTTGGCCAACTCCTCAAAAGGTCAAAACTAAAAGGTCAAGCAAAGGGAGGTCAAAAATTGCCGAAACCCCCCCCTGGTCCCACCCACTCTGAAACTGCTTCTCACACCCCTGTACAGATTGGGAGGATATCATCCCTTGTATATTGTTCCAGTTGCATGAATGCATTAAAGGATTAAGTTTGGTATATGAGGGCTAAACGGAGTATGTCTTCACCCTTTGTACCCTCAACCCAACAAACCAATTTTCCGTTAACCAAAAAGTATGGTATATGATATGGGTCAAGTATGATAAACAATATGGTGTCAAATCAGCAGTTCAAACTTACCATCTTCCTCAGGCTCATATTGGGCTTCTTGTTCCTGCTCCTGACTGGCAGCTTGAGACCCTGCAAAGGCAAAAACAAAAGTGTTGTCAGTTGTTTTTTATGTGGACACAGCAAAAGGTCAACTTTACAGCTTTTACATATCAGAATGCCGGTCAACTTTGTACAAACCACAGGGTGTAAGCAGGGACGGAACCAGGATGTCCTAGGGGATACTTGTTGTCCTAGACCGCCTGGAGATGGGCCTGGTTATAAAAGCTGTGTTTCCAGTAACATAGCTCAAAGTGCTTGGGTCGGTAGGTCGGATTTTTTTTTCATTTTTTTTTTAACATTTATTTAGGAAATGTTAGGGCACATATCAATGGATGTATCAAATTCTTTGACTTCATTGTAAAATAATGATGAGAAAATGGCAACTATGAGAGAGGGGAAGAACACGAAAAGGACACAGGAAAAATCCTCAAAAATTAATGAAAATTTCTTTAAAATTTGAAAAAAATGAGACAAAATTCTTCAAAATCACAAAAAAGTTTTTTTTGCCCCTGTTTTGCTAGGGTCGGTCGGGTTACTGGAAACACACCTTTTTTTAGTTGGCCTTATGGAAAATGTTTGACAAGGGCGGTTACATCTATCTAAAGTATGACGACTAGAATACAGATAGATACATGTAGTTAATTCTTCTTCTGTTTCTGAAACATTTATTGAGAACATAATGCTCAGTCCAACTACCGGTAATTAAACAATGAATTTATTACTAAACATTTTCTGAAGGCCATGGGAACATCAGAAAGAATCATTATTCAAAAAGCTGAATCATCCTTCCTTCATCTTTGATATATTGATGGACCATAAACAGAACATGTGAGGTATGAGTAATGTGACTGTAGCTGAGGGACCATAACAAACACTCATTATTCTATCCATAACCTTTATGCCGAGACTGTACAAGATCATAGATCCAGGGATGAAAGTCGATGATCACAAAAAAAACTTGAAAAAGGAAACAACTTTAAATGCACTGTATATGCCCTCCAGTCCCATCCATAAGTGTGTTACAGGGTTTGTGTGGTTGGGGGGGGAGGAGGCAGTAGGTGTTGTATAAGGGTGTAGTTTGTCCTCAAATAACAGGAAAAGCTGTTTTTCAAGATGTTGTTCGGATACTATACCCAAAATGTGCACATTTTGGCCCTTTTGCAGAGTATGTCCTAGGATCCCTTCAGAATGTTACTGTATAGCTGTTTTCCAAGGTCTTGTTCGGATAGCATACCCAAAATATGCACCACCTGATCTACTAGTAGTGGTGCCTTTGCGCAACACGACCTAGGGACCAATTACAATGTTATGTATAGAGATAGGTCAAAGGGTGCAGGGAATAAATGACCAATATAGTTACATGATGAAATCATAATGCGCAGAAAAGGGGTATACTATCGGACACTCTTCTAGCATAGGAACTATAGCTTGCTGCTAAGACTACACTGAAGAGTGGAACAAACACCAATAAAGAGGGGAAAGTTTTCAAGGAAAAACTTGAGAATCCTTGAAAACCTTGAACTAAAAACTGGCATGCTGCCACTGTATGCAGTGTTGTGGTACCTGACTGTGTGCATGTATGCAACCTCTGGAGGTAAATTGTGACTCCTTTATCCTGTTTTCAGAGGATTTTCAAGAAAACTTATTTTTCTTAAGTGAGTGAAAAAAAACCTTGAAATCAAGGAAAACCTTGAACTCTTTCATCCCTGTAGATCTATGCCACTTTCCACCATTAACACAACAGTGGCAGATGTGAACAATACAATGTCTTCCTGTGGACAGGTACAAAGTATCAGATGACTTCAACACTTGACATCTGGTGCCTGTCTGAATCACATGTATGTAGTCATATTGCTATTTGGCAGCTCTAACCAACATCTGCCTATGAATATTTGGAGTATAACTCTTCTATAGTGAGTTAAATTTAGGATCACATGTCCAGCAATTGTGCCTAGGGCAATGCTGAATCATCTATAGGATAGGGTACACATTGCTGTACACGTTACAGGTAGACAAAATTCACAGATTGTCATGAGATTGATTCCTTTGACAAAATGAATTATGCATTACCTCACACCCTCAATCTATTGGTGGGAGTTTGAATTAAGTACTGGTAGCTGCAAAACCTTTTCGATGTGTTGTTTCAATATACAATGCACTTTTGCATAGCAGAACTCCACATTCAAAACTTTTAGTAGTATGCTGTTCAGATATTTACTGGCAGATACCTTGAGCAGACGGCAGAGGGTGCTATAAAGGTATACAGTTCTCATATCAATGACCTTGGTGTGCCAGGGAAATGATGTAGTGTTCTACTTGATTACCGTAATCTCCCGCGTATAAGACGCAGCGCACGTATAAGACGCACCCCTAAATTGCCAATGGCTGTTTGGCGTATAAGACACACTGATTAATTTGGTAAGATTAGTACATTTCTATAGTAAAAATACCCCATGGATAAGACGCACCCCAAACTCAAGGCAATTTACCTCCCGCGTATAAGACCCAGCAGCATTTTGTTTGGCGTATAAGACGCGTCTTATACGCGAGAGATTACGGTAGTCCTCAGTGTGATATAAGACATGGAATGAGAATTGCAGTCATTGTGACAGAAACATGTGCCATTTTGCATTACTTAGGTCCAACTCTCCCAACTGCTGTAAATACAATGTACAGGTGGTTGATAACTTGATAACTTTCTCCTCCAGTTCATCATCACTTCAACCCCCTCCCCCCCTTCCCAAACCTATGGGGATACAGAAACTCTGCGTCATAGAACTTGAGATAAGTATGGCCTTTTTTTTCCCATCCTCTTTGAAAATGACGGAATATAGGGAGCAGGTCTGTTCCCCCTTTGTCTAAATCGTTTAGCCTTCCCCACCAATATCCACCACCCCCTGTTGGTGGTGGTGGATATTGACCATAATGACCAGTTATACGGTATAAGTAATGAGACGTCAACAATCCCCTGGGGTAAGCACATTCCCTCACAATTTTATCAAGTTAGGGAGTGGTCATTATTTATCAAATCTTGAGGGGGGCTAAAAAAATTTACCCTCTTTTTAGCAAAAAAGCCTGCGTGCTACTATAGATCAAAGAGGGGGGCGAAAATTCTCTGCGCCTATGGTGCGGGGGGGCACAAATAATTATGACTGCTGTTGAGGGTGTGTGTAAAAAATTTCTACGCATCCGCGCGAAAACCCACCACCCCCCATGTTGATAAATAATGACCAATCCCTGTGAATGTGAAATAGTCTCCACCCACGCTCATTTGTACATCTTTCACATTCTAAGCAAACAAAAACGTAATTGTTGTCCTTTCATCACTCTGCTGCTAATGATGTGGACAATACAATTTTCTTCTGTTGACAGGTACAAAGTCTCAGATGACTTCAACACTTGACATCTGGTACCTGGCCGAATCCGCCTGCGATATACGCACGACAAGGTCGTGCATATTATTAGGTACTATATGCACGACCAGGTCGTGCGTGTTACTACCCAGTATACACACGACCGGGCCTCAAGATCTGACTCATAGTTTCGAATCCTGGGCAAGTTCACTTTTCTTTCCTTTACAGTTATATACGATACGGGACTGCATTTTATATAAGACACCGGACTTCATTTTATATAAGACAGGAGACTACTACACATCTGTTCTATACATTTTTCTGAGACACTGGATTTTATTTTTCTAAGACACGGGACTATATTTATATGAAAAACTGGACTACTTTACATATAAGACATGGGACTATGTATCTCTTCCAGCCTTGGCCTTTTAAGGGTGATGGCATTTTTTCTGAGACATTATTCTGAGACATGGGACTACTTTCGACAACTCTTTATATAAAACATAGGATTTTTCATATAATATATTATAATATACGGGACTGCCTGGCCCATAAAAACCAGGAACACTGGAGTTTGGATGGTCACCGTTGACACATTTTCGGGAGGGTCCTCAGACTGTAGTGTATATATAGTGGGTAGTTATACAACCATATGGTTTTATTGTGTCCTGTTACCAATATACCATAATCTCTCGCGTAGAAGACGCGGTGCGCGTGTAAGACGCACTCCAAACTCAGGAAAAGCTGGTATGCGTATAAGACGCACCTCTTAGGGGTGATTTTTGTAAATTCAGTACCGTTCTATAGTAAAAATACTCCGCGTATAAGACGCACCCCCTTCTCAGGGAAAACCTATAAGACGCACCTGGCCTTTGTTTGGCGTATAAGACGTGTCGTATACGTGGGAGATTACGGTAGTCATGTTTCTCAGATGGTGGTGTGTATAGTGGGTAGTTATACACACGACGTGGTCGTGCGTATAATACTTCTGATAAACACCACGTGGTCCTGCGTATATCATCGGCCGTCAACAGCTGCCTATGAATATGGGGAGTATAACTCTTCTATAGTGAGTTGAATTTAAGATCACATGTCCAGCAACTGGTATGCCTTGGGCAATGTTGAATTATAGGCTACACATTGCTGTACACATTAAATGTAGAAAAAAAAAACTCACCGATTGTCATGGGCTTGATTCTTGTTAGATTGACAAAATGAATAATGCATTACCTTACACCCTCATTCTTTGGTGGGAGGTAGAATTAAGTACTGGTAGCTGCAAACCTTTTCCATATGCTGTTTTTATACACTTTACATACCGTAAAACCCCGCCTATAAGTCTACCCCACCTATAAGTCGACCTATAGAAAAAGTGCTTGAGAAATATTAACACTACAATCTATTATAACAACCCCTCCTATAAGTCGACCCCCCCCCCATTTTGGGGGAAAAATCGACTTATATGAAAAATAAATAAAAATAAAAAATCGACTTATAGCAGGGGTTTTACGGTAGCAGAACTCCAAATTCAAAACTTTTAGTAGTATGCTGTTAAGATATTTACTGGCAGATACCTTGAACAGACGGCAGAGGGTGCTATAAAAGTATACTTTGCTCTTATCAATGGCCTTGACGTGCCAGAGAAACCATTCAGTGTTCTTGATTGGTCCTCAGTGTGCCATTTTGCATTACTTAGTTCCAACTCTCCCAACTGCTTAGTCTCCAACTTTCATGAAGTGATTTTATCATGAGTTTGAGCAAAATGTTCCCCAGACTAACCCTTGAAGGTGATGAAAAGAATGGGTATTGTGTATTTGGGCACAGATGGCTCAAGTGCATTATATCAGGAATAATGGGTTGTGTGTGAATGTACATGCACAGTCAAGTTGAAATGAGGAATTTCCATGCTCTTTTTGAAATGCCTTCCTTGTCAGAAACATCTGTTTCAAGATCAACAGTGTCTTAATTTCAGGCACTTTGATGCCATTCTGGGAACTCTACATTTAGATGATGAAGAGTTGATTTAGAAAGAGGATTCTATTGGGAACACAGAAATTCTAAAATATGGTGTTTGGATAACTTTTTTTTCATAATTTTTCAACAAAACTACGTAGATCTTGATGAGAACAAAATTTATATCACGAGAAATAACATTTGTCTTTCATTCACAACCAACTTTGCATGGGCGCTTGGGGTTTAAATCGATGAAAATTTGATGTTGAGAAAATAGAAAATGACACTGCAACCGAGGGGCTAAGACAATTAAATAAAGCACTTGAGCCAATAAAGACTTAAGAGTGAACACATTGTTGGTCAAACCTCTGAGAATAGACCATATATAGTAATGCTCCTTCTACTCCATTTGTGACTAACTAGAGAGACTGCCTTATGGAGGCAATCCCTCAACGATTGTGAGCATTTCATGGCAGTCCCAGCTCCCTCTGACCCTTTAAGGACTGCATAGTGCATTGGTGCCAAACCCTTTTTGGTGAGTGAGGGAGTGAATGAGATATGTTGCCATCTCAACAGTGAAGGTCATATTCGTGGTAAGAAACTCTTGTTCTGGTGCAAGTCCACTCCCCATGGCTGCATAAATAAATGCCAACATCCTGTACTCTGTATAAAGCAGTGATACCATCCAGGGGTCAGCAATGATGCTACCCTAATGAGTACTCTAGCCTAGGATGCATTCATACACCACTACACTATATGGACAATACATCAAACCGCTATGCAGCACCTAAAGTGCTAGTGGCTGATATATTTGTCTAGCTGACAAGGTATATATGTATAAATATATACAGTGGAGGTTAGCATCCCACATCCTGAATGCACCGGTGGTGAGGGAGCCACTCAGAAGGCTGGCGGCTCGACCAAATGGGACACGATGGCATGTTAATATTTCAAGGCCTGACTACAATGAGTGGACATCTACCATGGCCATCCATAATAATCTGACGCAAAATGAGAGGTTAAGATGCTGTACGACAGACCATGGCATTTTTCTCTGACAATTTTGTGTGGGGGTGGGTTTGGAGTTGTACACAGGATGAAGTGTGACTGTTTGGGAGAGGATTGGGATTCAAGGTTGTAAGTATAGGGGGTTAATAACTTTTTAAGCCTCCCCCCCTCGCTCCTTTACAGGGATACATTAACCCTGCTTCTTAGAGCTTGAGTTAACTATGGCCTTTTCTATTGTAACTTTCTTCCCCTAAAAAATGGATGATATAAAGGGGGGGGGGGCTGGGGCATATCTTCCTGTGTCAAGTTCCTAAACCAATCCCACCAACATCAGCCCCTGTTGGTAAATAATGGACCACTTCCTTATACGGAAGAAGTAATGAGACATCAACAGTCTCCTGGGGTGAGCATTATATTCCTCCACCATCTTCTAGAGTTATGTGAAATACACTGCCATCTCCATCCACACCCATTTTGTACAACAATGTAGCCACACTTACAATGGGACCAGTATTCAGAATATAAATTGATTAAAGCAATTGAGTAACAGAAAGTGGGTTTCCCTAGCCCACTTAAAAGGGTCTATTTCTCATCTTTCCTATCCCCTCAGGATGTGTGTGGTGCACATATGCGCGGGCACCAACACATTCCTCAGTAAAATTGTGTAATGTAGTTCTCGCCATGAATATGACCTTAGCTGTCGAAATGGCGTTAAACATCTATTACTCACTTACTCTGAGTAACAGAAAGGATGAGAGTAATATTAGATTCTCAACACAAAAGGTGTATCAGAGTCTACAGAATTCCTAAGGCAATAATAAAGCTTAGATATGAACTCAAAACCCCTGCAAGTAATCTAGGTGGTTGTGTAGAGCATAAACACACGAGATCCTACATTTTGAAACATAATATCTCTGACACTTTTGACATAC